>CM063287.1:32687358-33287358 GCA_032173965.1 Sitta carolinensis
TCAGTGCACACAAGTTTTTCCCTGATATCCTTAGAGGCCAAATTTCAGGATATTTGAAGTAGGAATCTCCATAATTTCCCCCTCTTATTTAGAGGATTTACATCCAAAAACTGTGTTAAATTGTATAAAAAAATCAGGAAAAGCATTTTCCCCCTTAATTTGCTTTTTCTTTGCTTGGAGCTGAGAGGTTTTAGTTTGAATTGATGTAAGCAAAACTCAATATTCTGAAGGAAATTAGTGAAACATTAAGTCAAGGTCAAGCAAGAACTGTCACTGATAAAGCAGATTAAGAGAATTAATAAATCAGCACTTGATTAACTAGAAGAAGAAGGGACAGCAGCCTATTTCTGAGTCAGAAAAGTTCTGCAGTAAACCAGTTTTAACTAGTACATGTTTTTTAAGTACTACTCTTATTTTTTTCCTTTTTAAATCACATTGATCTTCACTGAGAAAAAGAAAAGGAAGGGCAGTTTAGGGATTAAGGGCTTCCCCTGTGAACGTGGGGATGGCGTTGGGAATACTGTCTAATAATGATATCTAGCCTCAAAAATAACCCATTTTTATTCCTGAAATACTTGTGGAGAAGATACATTTGGAGAAGATTTGTTCTCCTTGGTGGGATGCCCATTCTGAAATTGAATGCAAAGGAGCAGTGGGATCAAAATCTTAATTATTGCTGGATCCCCCTTCCCTTTGGGCCGTGATCCCACTGCAGGGCTGTGAGTTTTTCCCTGCTGGCATTGGGAGAGAAGACTCCCAAGTCATTTCTTACTACATTTGAGGAGCAGAAAACTGATGGAATGGAGAGTCCTAACACAGATATCTGTCTTTGCACCTCCCTTCTGTAAAAATAAAAGATTTTATTGGATTGAGACACGTGAGCTAGATCAGCGCATACAACTTTAAATAAATTCTAGCATTTCCATCATAGAAATAAAGGGAAATATCTACAGGTAAGGGAAAGAGTGGGAGTGAACTCAAACCAGCAGCATTAATTTGTCTGGAAAAAGAAATGCATTTTCAGCTGTATCCACTGTCTAAATCGACTGAGGACAGAGATCAGCACAAGAAACAGAACCAAAAGGGGTCATTTTGCTTCTCTGGTTTCAAAGTTTTAAATTACATCCTGACAGGGCCAGACTGAAATAGGCAGGTTTGTTTAATGCAGCAAAGTGGTTTCCAGGCCCTCCAGAGCTGGTATTAACTTTTCTAAAGCCAGCCCTGCAACAGACTCAGCTTTGCCTGTGGTCATCGTGACCCAGGCCCTTGCAGTGCTGAAATGGGTAAATATTGGTAAGACAGAAAGGAAAAAACCACTAATTATAAGAAGAACTATGGGGGGTAATTGGTTAAAATTGGTAAGATAGAAAGGAAAAAATACCAATTATGAGGAGAATTATGGGTGGTAATTAGTAAAAATTGATAAGAGAGAAAGGAAAAAAATACTAATTATGAGGAGAACTATGGGTGGTAATTGGTAAAAATTGGCAAGATAGAAAGGAAAAAATACTAATTATGAGGAGAATTATGGGTGGTAATTAGCTGTATGCAGTGTGGCTCCTGACATTCCACAGGGAGCCAAATAAAACCCCTCCTCTCACAGAGTGTCACAGTTCACAATTAGCTGCCTGGGCTTCAGTTTGAAGCCAAAGAAACCACATCAAGTCAAGCCAGGTTCAATGATTTGACAGACAGGATTATAACCCAGGGCATTTGGGAGCATTTTTTTCCCCCACACTTTCAGGCTGTGCTAAAAACACTGCTTGTAGTGGTGTGATTTTCTCTAATATGGATTTTGTATTGTAACTTCTCCAACGCATCCTTCCTGGTTTCCCCAAGTTGGTTGGTTTGTCCAAGTTTTCTCCTCCCTTTCCCAGCTGTCCATCTTACTCCAACCCTGCCCCTGAATCCAGATTGTTCTTTTCCCTCCTCCTGCTAAACTGTCAATCCCATGTTCTATGCATCCTTTGTTCTGGAATGTTCCCTGTCAGTCCCTAATCCTCAATGCCCCGTTGGCTCCTGTGACCTGTTCTCCCATTAGTCCCTCACTGGTTACTGTAAAAACCCTGCCCTGTTCCCTCCCCTCCTTTCACCCTGTTGGTTGAAGAATTGTACCCTCCCCTTGTTTATTGAAGAATTGTACCCTCCCCTTGTTTATTGAAGAATTGTACCCTCCCCTTGTTTATTCAAGAATTGTACCTTTCCCTTGTTTATTCAAGAATTGTACCCTCCCTTGTTTATTGAAGAATTGTACCCTCCCCTTGTTTATTCAAGATGATTGTAACCCTTCCCCTTGTTTATTCAAGATTGTACCCTCCCCTTTTTATTGAAGAATTGTACCTCCTTGTTTATCAAGATTGACTCCCCTTGTTTATTCAAGAATTGTACCCTCCCTTGTTATCAAGATGTACCTCCCTTTTTATTGAAGAATTGTACCCTCCCCTTGTTTATTCAAGAATTGAACCCCCTTGTTTATTCAAGATTGTACCCTCCCTTGTTTATTCAAGAATTGTACCCTCCCCTTGTTTATTGAAGAATTGTACCCCTCCCTTGTTTATTGTTTAAAAGTTTGTGCACGAGGCTCTTCTGGGGCTCTCCTTCCTGAACCTCTCATGGAATGAACCTCCTTGGGAGCCACACCAGAGACCCCTCCCTGTTCTTTACCCAGAAATTTCTCACGGAACACCTGGAGCTGCAGAGCACGAGCCCTGCAGCTGGCTGCCCCCCGGGCTGTGTGGTGTCTGGGGCAGCCCAGCCCTGACCCAGTGCCAGCAGCTGGCTGGGGTAAAGGAGCACCAGGGCAGAGCAGGACCCACCTGGGACAGAGCCCACCTGGAGCAGTGTCCAGCTCTGGAGCAGGATGGGGACAGGGAACTGCTGGAAAAGTCCTGAGGAGGCCGCGGAGGTGATGGGGAGATGGAGCCCCTCTGCCCTGGGGGCTCACCTGGAGAGGAGAAGGCGCCAGGGAGAGCTCAGAGCCCCTGGCAGGGACTAAATGGGCTCCGGAAGAGCTGGAGAGAGACCAAGGAGAAGGGATGGAGGGACAGGACCCAGGGAATGGCTTCCACTGCCAGAGGGCAGGGATGATGGGATTTTGGGCAGGTATTGTTCCCTGGGAGGGTGGGCAGGCCCTGGCACAGGGTGTCCAGAGGGATCCCTGGCAGTGCCCAAGGCCAGGCTGGACAGGGCTTGGAGCACCCTGGGACAGTCCTGCCCAGGGATGACCTTTAAGGTTCCCATATGACCTTTCAGTTCCCTTGCAACCCAAACCTTCCTGTGATTCCATGATCCTATTTACTTTCTCCTCTATGTCCTTAAAACCAAAAATTCCAGCACAAAAAATAAGGGTTGTGGGTTTGCTGTATCCTAAGCACAGCTCTGGAAATCAAGGACCTTTGAGATTTATCAGGTAGTCACATTCCACACACATACATCTGGTTTTTCTTGTATTAGAAGAGTTAACACCAAAAATTAGAAACTGCATAACTGGGGAAAGAGTCCATTATTTCCAGCAGGGAAAAATTCCCTGCCATTTTTTGCTATCTATATGAAAATACCTTTTATTTCCCTCATTTATCACACACTGATGTTCTGCATTAGTGCTAAAAGGTGTATTTACAGTATCAGACCTTTGGGCTGATATTATTCTCTACTATCTATAAAACACAAAAAGAGAGAAGCTAGGAAATCTATAAGAAATAAAGTCACTCAGGGAATCTTACCATGGAAATTGGAATTCAATCCAACAAATGCAATCTGTCTACAAAATATCTACATTTAAGATAATTTCAACCTCCAACGAATGCTGTAAATTGTATGCAATGCTTTTAAATCTATAAATATTTCCTGTTTTTCTTTTGGCTTCAGTTTAGAAGTGAACACAAAGTGCAACGTTTTCTGCAAACACCTCCAAGACCAAGTGATATTTCATGTGCAGGGCATGAAAAGCATAAACATTTAATTCTTATGGTTTTGCAGGTTCCTGGGGGCAGCAAATTCAGCTGTGCTTTGCCTGCTCTCAGATGAGAAGGATGAATCCCTGTGGCTGCTTATAATGAGCACCAACTAAGAGAACAGAGCCTTTTGCAGTTGGTTTTTTTTTTTTCTTTAATGGCTTAGCAAAGACTCCCAAGCCCTTAACAAATTGGCTGAGCCAGTCCAATAATATAGGAAACCAAAGAACTCCCGAGTTTGTCCCCAAGTTTATTTTAAAGTGATTATTTGAAAGCAGAATGATCAGATTTTTTTTTTTCTCTATCTGGAAGACACAACAGCTAAATTAGTTTTCTTTTTTTTTTTTTTTTTTTTCCTTCTTTTTCTGAACTCCTGGAGCCAATTGCAACTGCTGCTTGGAGATTGGCTTTTCCACCCTCTCCTTTCCCTGCTCCCCACACTACCAGATTATAAATTATTTTTATATATATAATTTATACATTTTTTAAAACCTTCTGCCCCACACCATGTGCCATGAACCCATGGTAGATGAAGTCCTAAAGCAACTTTTCTGCTCCTTTCCAGGTTTCCTTACAGGAATCACGGGATGGTTTCAGTTGGAAGGAGCCTTTAAAGATAATCCAGTCCAATCCCCCTGCCATGAGCAGGAAAACCTTCCACCAGCTGACAGAAAACAACACTGGGGTGCAGATAAAACAGGAGCACTTGGGAACGACCCTGATTTGGGAAACTTCCCTTCATAAGCTAAACCCACTTTCAATTAAAATGAAAATCTCAGTATTTCTGTGCCAGTGCCAGGCTCTGCCCATCAGATTGTTGAAGGTCCAGTGGATCTCTGTATCTCTCTTTAAATTCCTTGCTCATTGCTGGTGTCCCAGGATCCCTATCCAGAGTTAAAAATCCAAGCAAACAACGCTCAAGCAAGAGGAAACCAAGAAGTTCATTGTGCCAGACCAAAATCAATAAAATTACACAGCTCCAGCTCCCCATTTCCTGCTCTCCATGCAGGAACACAAAGCTAATCACAGCTCCTGGAAAGGGAAAACAGGCTTACAGCTTAGCTACATCCTTTCTGTGAGTTATTCCTGATTTACATTTTTTTTAAAAATCAAAGGATAACCAGGCTAAAACATGTTCAAAATGTCATAATACCGAGCAGCAAATATTTCAGGAGCAAATCCAAAATAACTGGTTTGATGTTTGAAAGAAATCTGCACCTTGTCAGCCTGAGTTATGTTGTGAATTTATTCAGTATCAATAAAAAGGCATAAAATCTGAATTCAACCTTTCCACCGTATTTTGATTATCAAGCACTGAGGGGTTACACTAAAATATATTTAGGAACATTTAAAAAGGGTTTAGCAGAAAATGTTCAGCTTTATACTTTAAAAAACAAAGTAAAGTAAATTCTTTTGAGCTGATTTTAGGAAGTGCAAATAGAGCAGCCTTGGTTTTTACAGCAGCTCTCCAATTATCCTCTGAACTATATCAGTTAAAAACAGGTCAAAATCAATATTCCCTTTTCAGGACGAACCTTGCAACAAAACAAAGAAAAACAACAAAACTTTGAAAGATTTTCAAAACCAAAAGAGAACAAACATGGGTGAATTATGAAAAGGGGACCTGGTGCTGTCAACACTTTGAAAGAGCCGATGGGGAGCGAGCTCTGGGATCCTCAGCTCAGGATGTGGGCTGGGAGGGGGATGAGAGCTGGAACACAAAGCAGCCAGGGCAGGCATGGGAGCCTTTCCTGGATCTTTGGAGCAGGGTGGGTGCAAAGCAGCCCAGAACACCTCGGGTGTGCATTTACTGCCCTGAGTGCCTGCGAGGAGTCAGCTCTGCAGCAGGGGCAGGGGGTGCCTTGGGGTCACAAACCACACAAAAAAATATGGAAGAAAGTAAAATGCAACAGCATGTGGGTTTTGACTGAATGGAAATGACTGCACCCAAGTGTGACCTCGATTTTGTAGTAAGAACAAGCAATAAAAATTATAGTAAAATAAGGTGTGCTTTTAGCCAGCCCTCAGTTACTGTGGTGTATCCCAAATGCACCATCCCTGTCAAGGGCTCCCACAAATCTGTCCAAGATGCCCAAATCTGCTCATGCAGGTCCAAATGTGACTCCATGGGGTGCAGGACTTCCCAGCCAGCCCAGCAGGACCAGGAGCAGGATCTCAGCTCAGAAGCAGGTCAAGAGCAGCAGGGCTGTTGGATCCCAGCCTGTTGGAAGGGAGTGCTTGCTGTCCCATCCCATTCCCTAAACAGAAAGGCCAGACTCTGCCTGTCCTCTGACACCCTGAGGAGGTGGCCAGGAGGTTGATTGATTGTACCAATACAGATTTGAGTTTCTGAAAGCTCTGGAAATATAAAAATCTTTTTAATAGCAGAAAAAACAAACAAACAAACAAAAAAAAAGCGAAACAAAAAGTTTGTTGAAGAGTCTGGTTAAAAAACGGGCTAAAAAAAGGAATCCTCCCCTATCTTTCTTTTCCTTATTGTATTCACAGGATGACAGCTTGGCTTGGGTGGAAAAGGATCTTAAAGCCCATCCAGGCTTTAAGCCATGACAGGGACACCTTCCAATGTCCCAGGGTGCTCCAAGCCTCATCCAACCTGGCCTTGGACACTGCCAGGGATGCTGCCCTAAAAGCTTCAAGTGGGAATACACTGTAAGCTTCTGGGAGAGTGTCTGGGTGGCCTTATATTCAGAAAAGACAACTGGACCCCACACGACCTTAGACATTTGAGAAGCTCATGGCAGCTCCTGCTCGTGGCAGCTTTTACTGTCACCTCTGCACCAAGATGGGCCACTCTGTTAGAGAGATATTTCATGCCTGAAAATAACAAGCCCTGCGTTCAGACATTTTTTTCCCTGCCTCCAAACCAGCCCAGAAGCTGGCCCAGGAATGAAACAACCTGGAATTGGCTCCAAGTAAAGCCACAGTCATTACCCAGTATTTACACTGCACGTATGAATCACAACTGTTCGCTGTGCTATCCAACAGATGGGAGCAGAAAGCACCTCTTGGTTGGAATCCATTATGTGCTGCTTAAACAATGCTCGGTGCAAGGCTGTGCAAAGAAAACAAACATGCCTGGGCTGGAGAAAATTGTCACAAAACACGACTTAATAGTGCTGGCAGGCAGGAAGCAATTGCACTGGGGCTGGGTTGCCTTAGTTATGGAACAGAGCTCACTGCAGACGGGCCTTTGCAATTTGGGTAATTACAATGGGAGTGAGCAGCTGTTGATATTTGCCAATTTGAAATGGACGTGGGCTTCTTTGAGGAGCGTGCCGTGCAAATTTAGTGGATGCCGTTTGGGTTGTTCCCATCTGGAAAAGTAAAATTCCTCCTCTTTGTCAGGACGCTGGGGGCTGTGACCTCCTTTTACCAGAAGTTTGATTACAACATCACATTCTCCCCGTGTGCTCAAAAAGCCAAGGTCAAGCATGGACCATGTCACTTCATCAGCTCGTTACCCAGTGTAATTATATTTTCTGCACCTTACTCCCTTTGTCCCACCGTGCTTCCTGAGGGTATTCCCAGCTAATAGCTCTGCATTTTCCCACCCACACATCCCCTGTTTTATAACAGAAAGCCAACCTGACCCTCCTTGGAAACATCTCCCCTTCCACACATGGAATTATTGCAGCCATCACTTGTGAGGAGCCCAGGATGTGCTCTGCACTGTGGGGGAGGAGAATTATGATGATAATTACTACTAAATTGCCAAAGATAAGAAATGGCCTGTCCTCCAGGACCTATCTGCTCATGTTCCTCTCTGTGGGAGCTGCCTGGGGAGGGCAGAAGCATTTGAGCCTCAGGTGTCACACAGGGATTGTGACACAAGGTGTGAGTGTCTGCTGGGGGAGCAGCAGCACAGAATGGGATTTCAGGGAAAATACAAAATAAAATCTGTTCTGAACTGTCAGAGTTATTATCTGAGCCACTCCTTACACCCCTCAGTGTCACCTGCAGCAGTGCCAGGACAGAGGTTTCCTCCCACCCATCTGGAAGGGTTACAAAGCCTTGGAAAATCAAACCCCAAATCCCATCGTGAAGGTTCGGCACCCTGCCACAGAGAGAAATAACGAGGAATTCAGTAGGAATTGTGTCCACTGAGACACAAACAGAGGTGGCCACCCATTTCCCTGAACTGAAAGTCAACTCAGAGCACTTCAAGAAAGCCCATAAATTTTCCTATCACTGAAAGAGGATTTCAGATGCTTTTTGTTTCCCGTCAATACAAATCTGGCTGGGCTCAGTGAGTTCTATTGAATACACATGTATCTCCTTCAAGCCACATTTCATGCTCTCCAAACATATCCCTCTAAATTAAATCCTTTCATATTCCTTGAAAAGCTCAGTTCTTAATTAGGAAAGAGTTCTGATTTTCCATTTTCATTAATTCATTCAATCTCAGGATTTTGAAGCCAAAGTAATTGCAACTAAGTGAAACTTACTGAAAGGCAAGAAGATACAATCAGTTTCAGACAATGAGAAAATTAAGAATTTTTTTTTTTTTAATGCAAGGGCTGGTCTAAATGTCCTGGCTAAACTGAATTCTCAACAATGCATTTCTCCAGAGAAGCAATGATAGATGTTTTGCCTCTCTGAATGAACTCGGGAGGGTTGGCTAGATTAATGCTTGAATCCCTTAATTTATTTGGCTTAATTTATATGCTGTTCTTCACTTTCAGAGCCTCCCCCCCATCACACTGCACCAGGCCTGTGCCAAGATCTCTGAGCTCAGCCTTTGCTCTCCCTGAACATCTTCCCCCATGGTGTGGCTCCGATTAAATCTCCTGTGCTAATTTGTTATTGCAGTCGCCGATTTGCTTCTGGATCCCAGTTCCCTCCTGCATCCCAAACCCTGGAATGCAGAGCAGCAGTGAGGAGCATGGGGCTCATCTGCCACTCTCTCAAACCACAGTTTGCCTCTGATGATCTTTTGAAGATGACGAATGGCTTATACAAAGGCAGATAAAATATTAATATTTTTTAAACTAATGGCAAGGGCGATTTCACCCCGCTCTTGGGCTACTCAAGATAACTTGACAAACTTCCCAAAGCTGTACTTCCAAGACACATGAATCATTTTTATGTGCTGGAATGTGCCCTAAGAGAAAGAAGGATCCGAAGATTTCCTGGTAAAGTAAATTATCCTGAAACCTGGGGGCAGCCTCTCACATTTTTCTGCTTAATTAGAAAGAGACTTTGCCCAGAGATACCCCACCTAGACAGTGACATTCTTGGAGAAAACAAATGGCACAAAGGAGTGTGGAAAGCATGGTAAATTTATCGCAGAAAGCTCATCCTAGAACAAAAACACATGTGGTGTATGTGGTGTTCTGACTGATACCCCCAGGTTTAAAGTACTAATGACCAGTATATTTCTTGCCACAAAGACAAAACACAGATAAAAATGCTCTTACTATTAATATCCACACAAAAACCCTGTATACAAAAATGTCTATTCATGATAAAATGCATTTTAAGATATCTAAATTGGTTGTAGAGTCCATTAGGCATCTAATTACTCTTGGAGATAATTTAAGTATTTTCAATTACAATCTGAGCTTATAGAAAATATGTTTCTTTTCACATTACCCATCTGTTCAATAAGAATAAGCTATAGAAAAATATTTCTGGAACAACTTCTTCCATGACATATTAGATAAACCTGTGGCTCAAAAAATAACCCCTGGATCAAGGTTATATAAATTGATATTAAAGCTCAGCAGAGATCTGCTTTACAGTAAATCATCGAGAAATAGGACAGCATTTCTCCATCGAAGGGCACGAGGTAAATAACTGAAGAGGAGGTAAAAACAGATAATCAATTATTTCAGTTGGTTTCAGGGTTACTGCTGAAATTTTCAGCCCCTTAGAGAAAACCCTAAAAATCAATAGAGCACAGAATTTTGAGATAACAAAGAAAGAAACATCTCAAAGGCATTTGCAACATGTGATAAAAGCATAAAGCAAAGTCTGCTCTCACCTTCAGAGTGCAAATGAGCAGGAATATTCCTGAGTCTGCTCTGAACTGATGCACAGGGGTGGGAAAGAGGGGGAAACCCTGCAGGAGGCTCAGGAAACCTCTCCATTCCCCCCTCGGCCCCACGGAGCAGAGCACCCCAAAAAGCAGGAGCAGGAGCAGAACCGTGCAGCTCAGCAGCTGCTGGAGCCCAGAGTCCGTGGGGACTGAGGGAATGGATTTGTCAGGAGCTTGGGAACCACGGGAGAAAGCTGCAGTGGCCCTGCTGCTGAGAGGAGCAGCAAGAGTTATAAGCTCAAAGCTTTATTTCAGTTGTTCTTTATGGAGTCAGATCTCCTCCCAAGAGAGAGAGAAAAATATTCTCTGTTTCTTCTGTGCAAAACCTGGGCTGCCACAGCATCCCATCCTGAGAGAGGACTCTATCTCCCGAGCTCTCAGTTGCTAACAAACCCTTCACTCCTGAATTTTCAGTGTTTCCCCCTCTTTTCACTCCAATATTTTTATAATCCTACTCTACTTTCGCTTCCATCCCCCAAACCAGAAGCCAACGACTTGGCACAGGGAGGAGAGAACTGCAGCATGACACAAAATTTAACAAGCCCTTCCAGAGCCACAGCTTCCACCCTAAACCAAACCTCTTCAAGTATGAAATATCCCAACCTCCACGGCATCCTGATCCCCCTCTCTGATTTCAGTGTCCATCCTTGAATTAAAACCAAAATTTAACAGAATAAAAGGTTGAACTTCTGCTAAAGAATTCTTTTTCTCTTCACCCAGCTGAGAATGGAGATAATGTTTTTCTTGTCTAGTTATCATTTAGTCTGGTTCCAAGTTGTACAAAGCCAATAATTACGAGAGAAAGAAAAGCTGTGGGGCACCCATTTTTTCACCCTCAGCAGGAAAGGGTTCCCTATGAAGTTTCAGGTATTTAAAAATCCAGGAAAATCCCAATCTTATCCCTTGTAATGCAGAGGTGGCTAAGCTCACAGAGCAGGTTTTCACGAAGCAGAAAGAACGTTCTCCACTTTGCATCCAATCACAGAAAATGTGACTTGTGGGACCTCAGAGGTTCCTGCCCCATGTCAGGATCAACGACACCACTCTCATTAGCAGCTCCTTCTCTGTTTTTTCTGAAGCTCCAGTGCACTCAGAGACCTTTAAGCCTCCCTTCCTCATGCTGTGCATGTAAATTCCTCCTTTTCTCATTACCTCTGTTACTGAGCTCTTCCTCACTGCCTTGTAAGGCCAATCCTCTGTCCCTGCTGGACAGCAGCACATCCAGCAGTGACACACAGACTAATTACTGCCTCTCATTTCCACCCTGCAGGCTCCATCAGGATCCTCCTCTGCACTCTGACTGTCCCAGGTCCTTGCTCCTCACCACAGCCATGGTTTCTCCAGCCACTCCTGGCTCTCCTTCCCATGCTCTCCAGGTGAGCTCTCTCTCTCATTGTTTTCCTTCCCAGTAATTATTCAAGGAGCAGCTATTCTGAAACATCTCCAGTCCCTGGGGCTGTGAGGTCCAACACCTCCTGTCTGATCCTCAGCCTCCCACCTGCACTCCTGAGTCCTCCAGCCCCCATGGTATCCATCACCAAACCTTGGAATGATTTAGGTTGGGAAAACCCATGTGATCATGGAATCCTTTGGGGTGGAAAAGACTGCTCAGATCATGGAGTCCAGCCTTTAACCCAGCACTGCCCCATGTCCCCAAGTGCCACATCTACAGGGCTTTTAAATCCCTCCAGGGATGGAGACCCCACCACTTCCCAAGGAATGAACAAGTGACACCCACTGTTGCTCCTGAGCCATTCCACACTGCTTTTTGTTTTTCCAGACAGAAAGAAATCCAACTTTTCACTGAGATACACACCTAAACTACTGAATAACCACTCCTTTACCAAAAAAAAAAAGAGCCTTAATGCTGCTCTTCTTACATGTTTAAAGAACATTCAACTGCATGAGTGTTTAAAACTTTGCTGTTATAAATAACATATTGCTGACATATTGCACCAGACTGGTGGGTTTTATGCTGCCAAGCCATAGATTTTAGCAGAATAAAAAGAGAAAGGCTCCTGGGAAGGTTCAGGAGTGTCCCTATAATTAGGAAGTGGTTCCCAGCTGGGGGTGCCATTGCTGTATCCCAAAATGTCAGTGAACACGGTGTGCTCAGAGCAGGGCTTTGAAGCACAGGAGACAGGCAGAGCCTTCTGCAAGGTCTGAAAGTGTATCCAGCATTTCTGGAAGATTTCCTCCAGGCCCATCAGCATACAAATGGAGCAGGGCTCTGCAGGAGTTCCCCTCACGGCGCTGATTCCCTGAGGTTGATCCCTTCTGGAGGCTGAGCTGGAACAGAGACCAGACAGCAAAAGGATAAAGCTGGGATTTATTAAAAGGCCTCAGTGGGCACAGCAGGGCAGTGCAAGAGTCCAGCTGGACCACACCCAAGGTGAACCCAAAATGGGCACAGAATGGATGACCAACCGCGAGGTCTCCCACTTTGATAAGTTCTGGTCCATCAGCATATCAGAATCAATTGTCCAACCACAGCTTCAGGGCATGAAGCTCCATCCTCTTTGTTTCACTCCTCACTTCACCCTTGGTTTTGTTCTTGGTCCCAAAAGTTCCCCTTGGTCCCAAACTAGAGCAGGAATTGTTTTGTCTGTCTACTCTGAGAGGAGAGCTTAGTAGCATTTAATATGAAACCTAAAACTACCCCTAAACCAGCACAGAACCTAAAAAATATAAAAGCTAAACCTGAAGGCACCAAGGTGATGCGGGAAGGAGCATTTTAGGGCCATAATCCCAGCTGAGTGAGACGTCTTGACCGCCACAAGACTGAAGAATTTCAGGGAGGAACTCGGACAACTCCTCAAAGGGCACAAGAAAACAGCATTGGAGGACTGAATGAATTGGTTACACTCAGGGAAAGAATTAGGAAGAGCAGAGATGCCCTGTGTGCACTCATCCCGAGGGATTCCTGAGCTGAGAGATGCTGCATTATTCCCCTCAAACAACAAATACTCGTTTTTAATCACGGATGTTTTTAAATAAACCTGAATTTCCTTATGCATTTGGTAAAGAAGTTACAGCAGCTGCACCCCCCCCCCAAACAACTCCATCGAATTGTAGCTTGCAAATCAAAATTCACAGATAAGAACACCTTGAACACACAAACCTTCCCTGAGGCTAAATGCAAGTTATTTCCTCTGCCTGCAGCAAGGCCGTGACGGTGACTTTGCATCAATAAACGAGCTCCCTAAAACTGAAGGAGCAAATTTGTGCATTCCAGGGGATGCAGGGGAATGATTTTGTGGGACAGGCAAAGGCAGCAATAAATTGCTACGACTTGATTTTATGCTGAATAAATTTCTCCCTAGCTCAGGTGCCAGCCAGCACACCAAAAGGCCACAGCATGAAAACAACTTCACTGTGGCTCACGAGGAACTTTTGAAACTCTCATTGCTCTGGCAAGGAAATGTTTATATATAAATATAATGTAAAAATACAGAAGGCAAAACCTTGAAATGACACGGTGGCTGCTAAAAACCCCAAGCACATCTTGGTGTTTCCAAATAATTTGGCTTGAGTGTGATGGGCAATGTCAGAATTCAAACTGAGCTTAAGGAATATGCCTTGGTAAGACACAGCTTTGTGTTACCAGGGTTGTATTGATTTTTCTTTCACTGAGAAAGAGAAAGATTTTGCTGGAAAAACAAGCCAACATTGCCTTTGAAGCCTTCAAACAGAGGCTGGACTGTTTGTCTAAATTGTTTAGTAAATAAGGCTGTGATGAATTTTCAAATGCTTTGGTTTTTTTGCACAGAAATATCAAAGCCTCCCTTTGTTACCTGCCTCAAAGTAATTGAATTATAGGAAATATTCTACACGATAATGGGGAGCTCCACAGGACACTGATTTCATCCACATCAGCCAAAATATCTGCAGCAGCTGATCCCCCTGCAATATGAAGCTGTGCAGTGATGGCACAGATAATACCCACACTTGGAATTGTCTTTATTTCTTTTACATTATGTTTTTTTTTTTTATTTTTTCCCCAGTGTTTTATCCTAGAATTAGAACAAATCCATCTCCACATATGAAGTTTATGGCATTGGTGAGTCCCTCACAAGGACACACTGATAAACCCTCTGCTCCTAAATGAAATTCCTGCCTAATAACCTGTCCTAGAAAAGCAGAGCACTGATAAGAGTTTCACTCCATGCTGAGCATCCTCCCTCTCCACTGCCTGATTTTGGGATTTGATTTCAATGCCAAACCTTGCTGTAGCCTTATTCAGCTGCTTTTTCCCCTCACAGTGTTTGGCAAAAACCAAATTCAAAACCTGGTTTGAGAGCTGAATCCTGAGATAATGTTGGAAACAGAGCAGCTGTATAGGTACAGATAGAGATCTCAATATATAGAGATATATATGCACATATATTGATAATTATATTGATATACCCACTAGATTGATACAAACACAGGAAAATTCAGCAGTGTGGTTCCTTCTACAAAAGAAATTACTCAAATCCAGCTGTCCTTGTCTCCATCCCACACACATTTAAGGAAACTGCTAAACACTAATTCCGTGAAGGCTCTGAAATTAGAGCTGATTTTGATTCTACACATCGTGATTTCTTTTTAAATTAGTTAATAGAAAATGTATAGAAATGGGATAATATTGATAAATGCAATTTTAAAAACAAATTGGAGCTTGGTGATTAAATTACATGGTTGAAAGAAGTAAAAACGTACATCTAAAAGAGAGGTGCATAATAGAGCAAAATATTAATCATCAAAATATTTCTTAAATTCCAGCGTTTTCATGTCCCTGTTGATCTCCATTAAAGAAAGGTGAATGTCTAAACTTGGACTGAGTTACAGGCTCATCATACCCCATAAAAACCTCAGTTAATGTTCTTCACAATATTTACAAGATGTTCTCGAGTTTCCAGCAGTGACAATCCTCATGCTCAGCATTGCAGCCACTCCTCCTCTTTCATTCCTAGGGACCTAAAATCTGAAAATATCTGTTCCCTTGCACAAATGACACATATGGGATTTTTCCACACGTGCAAGACATCCCTCTTTCCCCCAGAACAGCAAATTCTTGTTTCCTAAAGATTGCACAGCCAGAGCAGGAGCACAAATTACACTTTTAGTTTGAAAAGGTCAAAAATCAAATTGATGCCCCATTGCCTGGGTTAGAATTTATTCCTATTTTATAGATGGGAAGGGACAGGACAATAAAAGGGGAGAGGTTTGACTGTACAAAGCAAATAATTCCTGTTTCCATCTCAAAAATCCCAACAGTCCCCATCCACATCCTAAATCTGCCCCTGTGACCAGCAGCATTCCCAGGCTCCTGACTCTGGGGCTCCCTGGAGCATTTTCCTTCCTTTTCTCCCTCCTCTGGGGTTCCTGGGAAAGATCCTGCTCTGGAGGGCTCCCACACATCACATTTTAAATAAATCCAGCCCTTTTTCCCCTTTCTAATCAAAACCCCATAGCAGCTGGCAATTCCACCCCGAGCTTGTAAGGAAAAAGAGAGTCAAATATTTTGAAATATCTTTTTGTTTCAATTGAAGCCTTTTACAAGCAGAAATTAAGTAATAAATAGAAACCCAATAAAGCATGAAATGTAGTGCTTTATGTTTAACTGTGGGCATGGCAATTGATTTTAGTTTCTCTCTGCAGGGTGTGCTTTGGGGCTTTGGTTGGGGTTTTTACAGGTGCCACTCACTCACTCACAGGGATTTCCACACCTCAATGGCTCCTCCACGAAAAACATGACATCTCTTGGCAATAAAAGGTTAAAATTCCCTTTGCCCTCGGACTATAACAGAAATACCTTTGCAAGCTAATGACTGTAACAGGCTGCTCTGTTCCTGAATAAACATTCTAGGGATTTCCTGAGGTGTTGTTTTGTTTTGTCATTTCTTATTATTTTTTCCCCATCTTTTTAATTGAGGGAAGAGAATTTGGAGGGCACAGCCAGCTTAGATGGTATTTCGGTCAGAAATGTGGATATGTTGTCTTTCTATAGACTTTTCAAACTGAAAAAAAATTACATTTACACAGCTTCTGGATATTCATTTTATAGGGGAAAAAAAAAAATCTTTAAAGCTTCTCCAACTCATCTCCTTCTGCCAGCTTTCCTGGCCAACTCTTTCTTAGTAATGCCAGTAAATGCCAAAAAAAGTCTGGTTTCAACAACAGTTCTGTCTGTTGAAACCAAAAGAGAGGCAGTTTCTGTTGGATACACTGAATTCAGGGATCCCACTCTTCCTGCTGGAGGGAGTGGGCAATGCTGACACTGGCATAGGCTTGGAGATGCTTTAAGGACAAAAGTCCTCTTGTTGACTGTTCCTGCAGCAGATCCATGTGCAGAGCCTCCTCTGCAGTGCAAGGTCCTTTTTTTGGGGCAGGAGGCTCTGGGCTGTCCCAGTGCTCAAATCCCAGAGCTTCTGTCCCCCTCGGGCAGCATTTCTGTCCCAGGACAGGCTGTGCCTCTCAGGGACAGAGGGGCAATGGGAGCAGCTGAAGTGACTCATGGAAGACACCAGAGTGGGATTGCATCAGGATTGCTGCCTGGATGAGCCTGCCATGCCCAAGGGTGCCAGAAAATAACACCCACCTAAAAAAATCAACAAAAATTGGAGTCTCAGGGAAGATCTGTTCCTGTTCCCCAGGAAGCAGCTCTGGTTAAAAAAAGTCTTTGCTCCTGTGCTCGTTGAGGTGGCCTCAGGTAGTAAAATTCTTCTAAGTATTAAAATTATATATAGGTTTCATTTTAACTCAGAAGGAAAAATGCTGCCAACCTCCGAAGGAGGCAGAGTTGTGGCTGCCCCATTCCCAGAAGAGTTCAAGGCCAGGTTGGAGCACCCTGGGGCAGTGGAAGGTGTCCCTGCCCATGGCAGGGGGTGGGATGGGATGAGCTTTAAGATCCCCTCCAACCCAAACCATTCTGGGATTCCAGGAATCACTCCAGACACCGATGACTGGCTGGGAAGGGCTTGGCAGGTCCACCCCAAAAAGACCATTTCTGTGCAGGGAATGCTCCTCCAAGGATGTGGTCAGTGCAGAGAGAAGGAACAAACATGGAGCTGAACCCTGCCAAGGAACCACCCTGGAGGAGGAGAGGGCCAGAAGAGGAAGGGGAACAAGGTCATGCAGCAGAAGCCAAATCAGGCTGAACCTAAGGCAGGAGGCACAGCAAGGGCAGAGGAGTGAGGGCAGGAGTGAGGAGCTCCTCATTTCCTGAGCCTGGCTGCAGCTCCAGAGGACACAACACACATCTTGGAACCTGGGCAGGGACAGAGCCAGGGACCAAAACAGAGCTTGGCATGTCCTGGTGAGAAACAGGAGGGACAGGAGCCCCCCTGGCTCCAGAGCCCCCACGGGTGTGTTTGGCTGCTGTCAGTGAGAGCAAACACACCCCAGAGCAGGCTGTGCCACCAGCAGAGCCTGGGACACTGGCAGGAACAGCCCCACACCAGAGAAACCAGCAGAGTTATGGGACACTGGCAGGAACAGCCCCACACCAGAGAAACCAGCAGAGCCTGGGGACACTGGGCAGGAACAGCCCCAGCATTGTCACCAGCAGAGTTATGGGGACACTGGGCAGACACAGCCCCAGCATTGTCACCAGCAGAGTTATGGGGACACTGGGCAGACACAGCCCCAGCATTGTCACCAGCAGAGTTATGGGGCACTGGGCAGACACAGCCCCAGCATTGTCACCAGCAGAGCCTGGGGACACTGGGCAGACACAGCCCCAGCATTGTCACCAGCAGAGTTATGGGGACACTGGGCAGACACAGCCCCAGCATTGTCACCAGCAGAGCCTGGGGACACTGGGCAGGAACAGCCCCAGCATTGTCACCAGCAGAGTTATGGGGACACTGGGCAGGAACAGCCCCACACCAGAGAAACCAGCAGAGCCTGGGACACTGGGCAGACACAGCCCCAGCATTGTCACCAGCAGAGTTATGGGGACACTGGGCAGGAGCAGCCCCAGCATTGTCACCAGCAGAGTTATGGGGACACTGGGCAGGAACAGCCCAGCATTGTCACCAGCAGAGTTATGGGGACACTGGGCAGACACAGCCCCAGCATTGTCACCAGCAGAGTTATGGGGACACTGGCAGACACAGCCCCAGCATTGTCACCAGCAGAGTTATGGGGACACTGGGCAGACACAGCCCCAGCATTGTCACCAGCAGAGTTATGGGGACACTGGGCAGACACAGCCCAGCATTGTCACCAGCAGAGCCTGGGACACTGGCAGACACAGCCCCAGCACACCCTTGATCCAGTCCAGGAAAAGCCTGCAGCCTCACCACACACACACACAATATTCAGTGGAAATGAATCCCACAAGGATTTCACCCCCAGCCTCTCCAAGCTCCATCACCCCACCATCCCTGAGAGGTTGGAAATTGCAACATTCAGCTCCAAAAGCTCCACTCTGCTTTAGAACTGTGTCCTTGAGGAAAGACAGCACACAAGTGGGACACAATTTCCACGAGATGAAAACTGAACACAAACTTTCTGCTGCAATATCAAAATGACACAGATAATTTTTACCTCATCCACACAAGCTTTTTGAAAGCAGCTGGCAGAGTTTTTTTGGAAGTCATTTTATTTCTAGAAAAATACCAACACCTTGAAAGCCTTTTATTGTCAAGATATTCTTGCTGCATTTTAAAAAGCCTTATTATCAATCCTAATTATTTTTTTATCAGGCTTTAAACTGCATATAACCTCTATGACTCCTCATTACAATTCTGAAAAATGAGAAATATTCCTATAGAAGAGGCAAATCAACTGGGGCTTGAGTAAATCATATTGAAATAGAATTATAATTCAACAACAAAGGCACTGGGCTTGTTAGCTGTAGGACTCAGAGGACTGACCAGCTCAATTTACTCCTTCACCCCTAAAACACACACTGAGAACAACTCAATTTACTGTGGCTTTCTGAAATAAGGGTCTTCATCACAAAATTTGTCAGCAGCTCATGGTTTCCCCTGCTCAGAGGATTTCAGCCCTTGGAAAAGCCCCAAGTTTGGCTGCTGTTACAAGTCCACAAGGACTCCTTGCAGGAGCTGCCCATTCCAGGTACCAGGGGCGTTGGGTGGGAGAGAACCTGCTCTAGTTTAGGGTCAGACTGACCCAAGGCACTCACAATAGGAATTAAGAATAAGGGAGATTCTCCTCCTGCCTATAAAGAAAAAAAAAAAAAAAAAAAAAAAAAGATCACATGCTCAGAGCTGGAAAGCAAAGCATTCTTTTAATCCAGCACTGAAATTCATACCTTACACTCGCAAGATCTGCTGCAAGAGACGTGAAATAGCCAAGTATAAGCTAAATTAATTCAATATGAAAATGCCTCAGTACAAGCACTTTACAAACGCAGCATAAGGCAGGAACTTAGGTTTAGATTTTAATCCCACATTAAAGGGTTGCTAACATGAACTGCGTCATTAAAATCAAAATATTTCCCCCCCCCGCCCATTTTATTGCAGAAAGCAGGATCTTTTTGTTTGTGGGGTTGTTGTTTGGGTTGGTTTTTTTTTTTTTTTTGAAATGCCAGGATGAAAACTCCAAGTGGATTGCTTCAGCCCCATCAGCTTTTGAAGGATTGCTGGAGCTCAGATCTGAGACACTACCTCATAGCTGGTGGGTCCCAAGGAAACCCTCTGCAGAGCCCCTGGCCATGAGGGCTGGTACTGGGAGGCAGAGCTCCCCACCATTCTATCACTGGTGATCTCCCCTGGCCAAGTATGACAGAATTCCTCCAGCAGCTCAGCGTGATACGAGCTCACAAAGAGGAATTTCACCCTATGGAAGCCCCCACGGGGAGCAGGGGGGGGATGTCTGCTGCACTGTTCATACAATCTCCATTTTCTGGTCATTAAAACACCCAGCACTTCCAATAATACCTGAGCAGGAACGCTCACACAGAGCTCTGCAAACTTAGCAGGCTGCATCACTTAAGCTAAAAATGAAATGGGCTTTTCTGGGATGAATCCCAGTTGCTTAACACTTCCCAGTATGCCCAAGCGCTCAGGCAGGAAATGAATCCTCGTGTATCTAGCTGGAACCAGGGCACTGATTCAGTGCAGACAGAGAAAAGAATTTTCCCCACTCAATCACCAACACAAAGTTTTTATTGGTGGTCCCAGCTCCAGGAATTTCTCAGCCCTGGAGCTGCTGTGTGAGCTCCAGCGAGTCCTTGGAAGCAGGACACGCCGACCAACATTGCTAAAAAATGTCATGAATTAAATTATCAGATGGGTCAATTGGTTGAACGGGGCTGGATGGGAGGGAGGAGGGAACATGTTTTCCTCCTCTTGGACGAGGGAAGGTGAGAGGGGTGGCTTTGAGCTGCTCTAGCTCCCTGAGACACAGAAATTAATTCCCTGCCTGCCAGAGGAGGTGCCACGCTCCCTTCCCCAATTGTGTCCATGCAAAACTTCCAGTGCTTCCAAATTAAACAGACACAGAAGAGTTATTAACTAATAGAGCATATTTGCACTAATTACTCCTCAGAGTGGCCCTACAAGGCAGGAGTATGGGTACGAGGAAAAGCAAAAGAAATAGCAGATTGTTTACCAGGCTGTTAAATTAATGACTTCCAGGTTATTAATTAAAGGCTCAAGGCGAGGATCTCCCAGGGAAGGTTGTGGAGGATTAGTGCTGTTCCTCTGCCTGTGCCAAGCTGCATTCCCAGCTGATGACACAGCCTGTGCAGAGAGCACAGCTCTGCCTCTTAGAGTCGATGCTCATGAGTCATAAAAAATATGGAGAGCACTATAAATTCTGGTTATGCCTCTCTCTCTCAAGATATGTAAAACAACCATGTAAAAGAGCTCTGAAAGCTGTCCTCTCAGCCTTCAAAGCCTTGTTTAAGCAGCACTGTATGATTCCCCTTAATACAATTGTCTGGAAGTCTAAACTTTGGTAATTATTTCGAATGAAAAGGAACAGCAGGAGGCTCAGTTGAAGGGAATATAAACAATTATCACTTGCACGAAGGCTATGCCAGTTATGAAATAAACTTGAATGGGTTTGCTCTTGAAAGCACTGAGCTCTAAATTAATTATCTGACAGAGTGAGCCCCTCAGCTGTGGATCAAACCCTGCGAGAGTCACGCAAGAGGTGCAGCAAAGAGGGGGAATGGGAACCAGCACAGAGACCTGCCCTGGCAGGGTGGGCAGGGGCTGGCACAGGGTGCCCAGAGCAGCTGGGGCTGCCCCTGGATCCCTGGCAGTGCCCAAGGCCAGGCTGGATGGAGTTTGGAGCACCCTGGCACAGTGGGAGGTGTCCCTGCCACGGCAGGGGGATGAACAAAGCAAATTTTAGTGTGCCTTCCAACCCAAACCATTCCAGGATTCTGTGATTTCTACTGATTCCCCAAAAAGTTCCTAATAAAATGAAACTGGTGTGGGGACCAAAACTCTGGATAAGCCCCTGGCTATGACTGCCTTTGCCCTTCTGCCAGTTTGCAGCTCCCAATGTGTTCTTGAATCTCCAGCATTATCACAGCGGCTTTTTAACAAATTTAAAGTTATTTCCTCTTCCTGCCAATGGTATTTTGTCTCAATGGGATAAAAATCCCTATTTTAGTAGGTGTTGAACGAGGGCCTTAGAGTGAAGGCATAAAAAAAATGCAAAAAGGTGAAAAGCATCAGCATAACACTCAATAGACGTGATAAATCTGGAGAATCATAAAGATAACCAACAACTGTCAGAGCTGATGATACTTTTATAGATAGCAGAGAATTTCACACTGAGACTCCCACAATCAGTGCCCAGAATTCCACACAAATAATCAAGATTCTGATGTTTGCTCCTGAACACAATCCACGGCACAATGCTTGGGAATGGGGCAGGCAGGGATGCAAAAGCTGCTTCTTCAGGAGCAAAGGGAGATGCAATGCATGCTAAGCAGCAGGAAATGGTAATCCTCTGCCACTTCACATGCACAATCTTAGAGCTGTGACAAGTGTACACTTAAAAACCAGAAGAAATATGGTCTAAATATATATTTTATAGCTGGCTTTCATCTTTATCTTCGCATTTCATTGCTAGAGTTTATATTCAAAGCATAACATAACACCAAGAAAGAAAAAAAAGAGTGTTGCTACAAGAAAAGGAACTCTGCCTTCTCATCTTTCTTTCTCACTTTTTTTTAAAGCCGTCCTTTAAGACTTCGGTTTGCAACCCTGATTTATTCCAGCCCAGGCAAAGGAAGGAAACAGATTCACACGAGCTCAGAATCTGGCCTTGAAAACTTCAGCTTGGCAAAGCAGCGTTACTGTTTCCTGAATCCACTGCCCCCTCCCCAAAGGGGAGAAGAATTTCTGATTTATTTGGGTTTAGAACTCTCTGGTGTTGGAGTGAGAGCTGGGAACGTCCTGCAGGTCTTGCCATCCTCTCTGCCCACCATGGGCACCTTTCTGTTCCTCTGCTTGTCTCTAACCCCAACACAACCCCAAACCCTCGGGGAGTGGGAAGCCACAGAACAAGAGGTCTCACTCTCTGCAAGGTGAGGGACAGGTGGATTTCCCAATCTATTTTTATATTTGAGGTCAGTGGCAGTAATTTTAAAAGAGTCCCTCTGTGAGGCTCACAGTGATCCAGGTGGATTAAGGGTCTAACCCAGTGAGATGCAGATTGTGTGCAGCTACTTTCCTGCAGTTAATTACCTTAAAGAGGTCACACAGCAAAATTTGCTCCTTGATTTACACATCCCCCAAATTTAACGTCAGAAATCATATTCCCTGTTTGAAATTCCATCATTTGAAAGCAACCTGGGCTGGCAACTTGCAATCATCATCAAGCAAATCAAAAATCAAGGTCAAGCATCTCAGGGCTTTCCAGTTTCTCATATGGTTTTTAAGGAGCCACACTCAGCTCCTGGCTGCAGGTCCTGAAATACCTGTGAGTTCAGCTGCACTCCCACTTATTTTTAGGAATGGCAGCTGTATCCTGACTGGAGCACCCACAGGTTAATATTGCACTTAGACAGGATGAGGATTACCAAAGAAGGTCCATAAGCATCAAAATGTGCAAAATATCCCCCAGGAAGGAAAGCTGCCCCTAACTTGCCCAAGTGCTTTTAGAAAATGGAGAGGATTAGATCATTCCAAGCTCTTGGTCCAGATTCTCCCTGAGTCCTTGCAGGTGCCAGCAATGGCATTCCAGCTCCTACACAGACAAGAGTGAGAAAACCCCACACCTGAGTGCCACACCTGAGCTCTCTGTGTTTACCCTGCACAGCTGATCACCTCAGATCCTCACAAAATACTTCCTGTGTCTCAAAGACTTCGTGCATTTGACAATCTGGCCCAAACCCTGGGTGCAAAGCCAGCTCCACTCACCTGTGTCCCACTGGGAACACGAGTGTCAGCCTCACCGGGCTGCCCCCAGCATTCCAGCCCTGCCAGGCAGCATTTCCCCCCTGGGATGGCCTTTAAAGCACAGAAATGGAGCCAAAAGCCCCTGAATGCCCACGTGGAACATTTCCTGCCTGGCTCTGGTCTCCCCAAGAGGAGGATGTGCTGCAGGCTCTGGGATAACACCGCTGATATTACCTGACCCAGAGCTCCTGTGCTGCAGGGATCTGGCACACACCAAGCCCTCTGTGTCCCTAACAGGGTGTGAGGATAAAAGCTGAAGCCAAACAGATGGTCTCAGAAAAAAAAAATCTTCCCTAAAGTGTTCTGTGTACTCAAACATCACTTACCCAAACTCTCATCAAACTTGGCTTGATTTGTGAATCGCGAGCCAAGTTCGGGAGAAAAATAATTCTGCTGGAAATACGTGGGGAGGGGGGGAAAGAGGCTTTTTGCTGCACTTCAGTAATATGAAATGAAACAATTCGGTTCAAGCCTTAGAAATATTCAAGGAAAAACAGAACCCAACCCTCGTGTGTTTAAAGCAAGCACGGAGGTGGGGGTGGCAATCAACACAGAGCGCAAAGTGCTGAGCAAATGAAAAAAGAGAAGTGGAAGGACAACTGGAGCTCTAATGTCTAATGACCTATCAACACATGCTGTAATGCACACACAGCTTCAGGGCAGGAGGAAATCACATCTGCAGGGAATATGGGCAGCTATTGTTTGAAGCACAGGGTGATGCTGCACAACCCTCTGGGGGCTCGATCCTGCTGCCACACGGCCACGAATGCAGCATCCCATCCTCAACCTGCAGCCACTGATTCTGGCAGCCTGCTCAGGATTGGCAGCTGAACGTTATCTCCAGTTAATAAAAGAATTTAGCTAGGTACCAGTAAAATATTCCCGCTGAAAATGATACATTTTCTGAATTTAAAGAAAATGAAATATGCCAGGAGAAATGTTAACAACCCCAATTAAACAGCATCACGCAGTTGTAAAAACATGGAGGTATTTCCATAGTAGCTTCTCTTAATCTTCTATGTTTTAATTTTTAAATGTTCTTCCCTATCCAGAATGCTGATTGGACAAAGAGAAAAGGCACCAAGTTGTGCTCAGGTTGGATATTAGGAAAAATTTTCACTGAAAGAATGGATAAGAATTGGATCAGGCTGTCCCAGGGACTCCATCCCTGGAAGTCTTAAAGAAATGACTGGATGTGGCACTCAGAGCTGTGGTTTAATTGATAAGGTGGTGCCCAAAGGTTGGACTCGATGACCTTGGGGGTATTTTCCAGCCTAAAGGATTCCATGATTCTAGAAAAAGTGTTGGCATCAGCACGGGGCATCTTTTAAACAGGGAAAAAAACCCCAAAACTTCTGAAATGGTTCCACCATGAAATCCTGGCCTTGGTTTCATAGAGCTTTGATTTGAGCTGGGGAAGGTGGAGAGAAAAATTGATGTGCCCAGTAAGTGATCAGTTCTCTCCAGACTTAAAACACTTAATCTACACTTAGGAACCCCCAAATTCTTTAAATAGAATTTAATTACATGTCCGAATTTAAAATTGGGGTTTGCCTCTCACCATTACAAAATTTCTTAGGAAACACCTAAATCATGAGATGTCCTTGAAAAAGCACATCCCAAGGGTATTAAAGGAAAATCTGGTTAGAGGTGAGCAATTTTTCTTTTTTCCTCCCTCAGTAAATGGAATTTTCTCGCTGCTGCTGAGCAGTCCTGTGTGCTTGTGCCATTAGCCAGTGTGAATTATCTCACATTTTTTACACAGAGAAAGTGATTAGCTTAATAATCATTCCTGACAGATTCCAAGTGAGAGATTCCATCAGATACTGCAGCGACTCCCGGGGTAAATAAAAGGACAGTTTTATCTCCAGGAGGGGAGAGAAGGCTGCACTAAATGAAGGGTGTGCCTTCCCAGGGACTAATTGTTAAGCAGGAGTATTTACAGTTAAAGGAGTGGGGAATGGGGCCATCATTGCCAGGCAATTATCTGTACACAAATAACTTTAATCCCTTGGCATTTTTATAGCCACTCCATTATTTATTTTACCATACATCCTATTGCAATACCATTCTCCTCTTACGAGTACATACTTTTTTTGACTTCATCTACGATTAAAATAAAACAGAGGAGCGCTTTGAAACGAGTTGAAGAACAATAGATCCCATTTAGCCATCAAATACAGCAGTATTTAACTTTTGTGCTTTTGATCAATATTTATGTGACAAGCTATTCATTACTCTTCTCCTCCACCACTGAAGCTGTTGTTCTTCCCACAGCCTGATGTGCACTTTTGTGTATTTAATTTATAAGTTTCCATGGAAAAGAAGTATTCAAAGAAAAAAAAAAAAAAAAAAAAGTGCTGATACAGCACGTGGATCATTCTACCAAGCCACAAATCTTCTCTAGTGTTCATCTTAAACTGAAAGTAATTCTGGGAAACAAATTAACGATATAAATCACATTATCATTACTCACAGAAAGATACTGGGTTGTAACTCTCTCAGAGAGCTCCAGTGAGTAGCTAAAAGGCCTCTCTCTATATGGAGAATGCCTGTTTCTAATTAAATGACCTAAAAATAGAGTTGCACATACATCTAGGACCAAGCCATGTGTGTTATCTGTCTGAGATAAGCCATTCTACACCCACTCTGATATCCCTTTCATCACTGCACAGATCCAGAACTGGGCCTGGCCCTGCTTTCCTATTTAGGAAGGGACCGAGGAAAAGAAGGAAAAATTTTAATCCAGACAAGCTTTTTTTGAAAGTCAGAGCCCTTGTTTGGAAAGATCTTTTCACACCTCCCTGTGTCAATCAGCAGCAGGATCCAAAGCCACGTCCTGCAAGCAGTGGCAGTAGTCAAGCAGGATTTCTCCATGGAACACTTCCCTAATCCAGCAAGGAAAGCTGTTTCCAATTGGCTCTCTGGGTTTTTTGCATGGTTTTTGTGGGTTTTGCTTGGTTGTTTTTTTTTTTTAAAAAACACTTGGCTTTTTCCTCTCCTCATTCAGGTAATTAAAAGAACGACATAAAAAGTGAGCTGGAATCAAACTGGACCCCGAGTTAAAAGCATGGGTAAAAGATTCCACTGGTGATAATAAACAACAAACTGTCTTCATACTTCAAGCAGGAGACAAAACCCAGCCTTTTCTCCCTAAAAACAGTTTCCTACATTGGTCACAAATGTCTGAGGGGAAAAATAAGGAAGGTTTATCAGGGCCTGTCAAGAGAGGGAAACAATCTCAGAGCCAGTGGCAGCTCCTTCCCTTGTTAGGTAAAGGAAAAGCAGAGTGTGAAGGGAGAGCCATCCCTCACTCCAAATCCAGCACAGGGAATTTGGAATTTGGGGGTGTCCCATGGGATAAGGCCAGATAATGCCTCAGGCTGCAGCCAGCACAGCAATGTTATTTACACTGGTCCCTAAATTTCTTGCTGTCAGACTGTATTTCCTCAAACAACCTGCTTGGTGTGCTTGCCCCTCCCTCAGTTTTGGTTTTGTTGTTGTATGATAGAGTCTCAAGCAATGAAATTATGATTATTTCAATTTAAACTTTCATTTCTGCCAGGAGAAAGAAGAATGCATCTCTGCAGGAAAAAGGTATTCATTTCAACCAACCCCCTTATCCATTTCTTGAATTAAATAAGCAGCAATTTCAGATATGTGGCAACAGCAAGATAAAAACACTCTTAGAACCTATAGGAGGAAAGTGCATTGAATTCTCCCTACAGCCTTTAAATTGTTACACACCTCAGAATAAACAAATAGGCAAAATGAAGACTAACCTCTGAATAAAGGCCATTCACTGGTCTCCACTGTTCTCCATCCAAAAGGAAGGGAATTGTTATCTCATAATCTTTGGACTGGTCCTTTGACATCTGCAGCCTCGGGGACTCCACTTTGCTGTCCACATTCTCACCTAAGGACAGGGAGAAGCAGCTCAGGTTAGCTGGGAAGAGCACCTGACAAGGTGAACCTTGTTATCTGAGGGACTTGGCAGCATATTTGAAAAGGAAATAATTCAGGAGAAGGATTAAACATTAAAGTCGTAGATGTCAATGTCAAAACCTACACAAATTTCAGAGAGCACCTGTGAAATCAGAGGGGTTCAGGGGGGGATTAGATGGTGGCAGCAGAAAAAAAAAGACTGCACATTAAGAGCAGAGATATCAGGATGCAAGGTTATCATCATGGAGGATGCTCAGTCTCATTAGTGGAGAAAAAAAAAGGCTGGAAGAGAGAGAGAATATAAACTCATTGAAATAACACTCTACTCCTACACAGGCAGATGACTTCAATTCCTAGCACCAGGTCAAAAAGCTGTTTGCATGCAGCATTTATCAAGTGCTTTTCCTCTCCCTAAACATATTAATGGCATCGTGCCTGTCAAGGCAGAGCCCTAAAACCAATATCACAGGACAAGAGCTGGAGAAATAACTGGGAATAAATCAAAGAGAAGACAGGGATGGCTTCCAGGTGCCACAGGATAGTCCAAACTCTGGTGGGGTTTGCCACATTCTCTGTGCTCTCCTAATGCTCTCAGAGGATGAAAAGCCATGTTCTGAGCAGAATTACCCCCACTTAGTCACTGCTAGGATTAGCTTAAAAACATCTGTGCTGTCATTATGGCTAAGCCAACGTGAGCAGAAATAAAGCCTGGTGTTTTTCAACGTGCTTTTAAAAAAAAGAAAAAAAAACAAACCCACCCAAATAAAACCCCCTCACAAGATAAAAAGGTAAAATATATTGGAGAGAGGGAAGCTGTTTGTTATACAGAGTTCTTACAGCCCTTTAATGCAGCCCAAGTGACAGAGGGCTGGGAGGACACAGTGAAGAGATGATCCAAACCTGGCCCAAGGTTGGGTTCTCCCCTGGGGAGGCACATGAGACACAATCTCCTCAGCCTGGGAGGGTCTAGACAGAACTCCAACCCTTTATTCTCATTATCAGGCAGGAAGCTCCCTGCTCAGAACAGGAATTTAGGAAGCACATCAGCAAAATGAGAAAAGTTTGGCTCCAGCCCTGCTCTCCTTTCCCCTCGGCCCACTAGAGCAATCTCAAGCACACAAATTAAATGACTCAGGCCCTTTTATTTTGTAGTATTTGCATTCTGAAAGTGTCATGAGATCTTTGTTTTCAGAACTTCTTGGAGGATCCTTATCCTCCCTGCACGGATTCCACGTGGTCTGACACCAGGGAGCTGCCGTGGTGATTGATATCAGCAAACATCAAAATCTGTCTGATACTCCTCCCTGTGCCTTTCCTGATCATTCTGCAAGGCATGAACTTCCCAGCATCACCCAAAACAGCAGAAAAAAGGCAGGGGAAGGACAGCATCAGTGCCCAGATGTGCTCTTCCCTAAACAGACAGCCTGGTCTGGAAGTGCAGCAGCTATAAAAACACAATGGGAGAAGGGAGGAAAATCCACACAAAGTGTGGTTCGATTTTGCCACTCCTACTTCTCTTCCATCCCAGTGAAGTGATGCTCGTGGTGCATAACAAAGCAAGGTTACAATGGGCAAATTTAATCTTCTACACGTGCTTAGTTATCTGCTGAAAACGCTCATTGTGCAGAAATGTTGATAGTCTGGAGACAGACATCACGACAGGTTTATAGGCAGCAGTTATCTCTTTATTGGAAAAGATAATTTATTTGAGGGGAAACAAAGCAGACAAGCTTCAGGGTTTGCAAACTCTCGTGAAGCCACAGCATTTATAAAACACGAGATCAATTTCTGTCTCGTTGCTTTCCCCGAGCCAGATACTTGGCTGCTCATCTGAATGTTTTTATTTAAATGATTGGGTGTGATAAAAATCACAGCTTCCTGCAGAAGGCAGAGGAAGCACTGCAGCCCAATTTTGGGCCGCATTCTGGAGAGAATTTGGGCACATGCACTGTGCACTTGCTTAACTCCCAGCTGCCCTTGGTGTGATATAAGCACAGTACAGTGTCTTTTGTATATCAAATCATGTTTTGCTCATGAAATCTCATTATATTTGTGGACTGGGTATATTTCTGAAAGACTGCAAAATAAAGAATCCTGTATAACTGATAAATAAACTCTAACCAGGTCTTTAAATAAAAAAAATATAAATATGGGGAAAGTAAATAGGTAAATCTTGTAAATATGTTTCTGCAACCTGATTGGAAAATTTTGAAAAACACGGGGCAGAAAATAAGGGATCATAGCCAGGGAAGAGCAAGCACACTTGAGTAGGAGAGATCTGAAAGGCCACTGAGCAATGGGACACGGGGAGAGGAATATTATAAATCAGGAGGGGAAAAAACCCACAAAAAACATAAGGAGAGAGTCAGGCCAAAAAAATAAAGCAGGAATAGTGCAGGAAACTTGGGAAAAAATGGTATAAAACCAGGGTGGTACAAAGGTAGGATAATCCCTGGCCACCTTGGAGAGCTTTTGAGCTTCAGCTGATCCAGAATCACCACGGAATTTATCCCAGGGAGGGATCCTGCACCCAGCCCCTTGCACAGAAGGGTGAACAGAACATTCCCAGCCTCCTCCTGCTGGCCCTGGGAGCCCATCTGTGAGCACAGACCCAAAGGGCAGCCCAGGGGCACCAGGAAGGGTTCCCACCCCCAAACCCCCCCAGGATGTGCTGCCATTTCCCCCCTGGCACTCTGCATCTCCCCTCCCCACTTGCAGGAGGATTTCTTTGAAGCTGAACCATTCGAGTTGTTTGTGTTCCATTAATAATGAGGCCTCTTCTCTACGGGGACTCTGGTACTACAGCAGTATAAATAGTGTAATAATTGAAATCAGAGAATTGAAATTGCGGTAATGTGTCAGGAGAGGAGAAGAAAATCAGGCCATCTGCAGTACCAGAAAGTTATATTGGACCCAGGTTTCCTATCTCTTGTGTCACATGCACCTACTCACTCACCTACTTATTTTCCATTTCAGTGAAATTCTGTCCCGCTCTTCCTGACGCAAGCTCGTCTCCCACTTTTTCACATGAAAAACTTCACAGTTGTGTCTGTTTTCTATTTTCAGCCTCCACTGAAGGTAATGCTTTTGATCCACAAGCTGATGCAGGGCCCTTTATTCTCTTTATTTTTTTCCCCCAGTAATATAAAAGCTACTTTGTACAAATAGTGAGATGAGTAGATGTTACCTGTCAGTGACTTTTGTGTGGCTTAAATATTTTTCGTCTGCCATGTACTTCTACAACTTTTCTGCTTTGCACAGCATCATACAAGGGCTTGTTGGCAATGAAGTTAAGAATGGTTTTCATCTTTTTGCTTTTTATTTCAGTTCCTCCAAGCTCTGTGCAAAATAAACTTCGAGCATGTGATGTGACATCTTTGCTTAGTGGCCACTGCCTCCTGAAAAAACCCAGACACTCTCCAGATTTGCATTTACTTAAAATTAATAAGCTTTTAGTGAGGCAGGGCAATTTATTTGTCCTCATGATAAACAAAGAGGTGAATGCACCCAACGCTGAGCAGCTCTGGATAAAATGGGATTAAGTGCAAGGAAAATAGAGTATGTGCCACTAAATGCACACCCCAAGCCTCCTGCCAGCGCTGGTTGTGCCCCCCTAGCACAAAACAAGACAGGAGTCAGAGCTGGGCTGGTTTATAAACATTACACTGATTACTCACACAGTGATTTACAGAGGATTTGTGATGCTGAGAGATTCCTTTCCCTTGTGGCTGGGCCCGTTCTTGTCTCCCCCAGTACCAGGGATACACAGAATACCTTGGTTCAGAGGATCCACAGTGGTTTGGGTGGGAAGGGGCTGTCAAACCAGCCCCTGCCAGGGCAGGGACACCTTCCACCATCCCAGGGGCTCCCAGCCCCAGTGCCCAACCTTGGGCACTGCCAGGGATCCAGGGGCAGCCACAGCTGCTCTGGGCACCTGTGCCAGGGCCTGCCCACTCTCCCAGCCAGGAATTCTTTCCCAAAATCCCATCTAAACCCTCCCTCCTTGAGCTCACAGCCATTCCCTGTGTGCTGTCCCTCCATCCCTTGTCCCCAGTCCCTCCCCAGCTCTCCTGGAGCCCCTTTGGTCTCTGCCAGGGGCTCTGAGCTTTCCCTGGAGCCTCCTCCTCTCCAGCTGAGCCCCCCCAGCTCTCCAGCCTGGCTCCAGAGGGGCTCCAGCATTCCACCAGCCACGAGGAACTCCAGGACTCACACAGCCCCAGAGCCTCACAAAAGCCCAGCCCAGTGATGCTCTGGGATGGCCATTCCCATCCCAGACTGGAGCTCTGTCCCCTCACACCGTCCCCAAACACCCCTCATGTCCCACCCCCCACTTACTGCTGAGCTATGAAAATTACAGAACTGAGGGAATAAAAAAGATTAAATGAAATTATCCTTGTGTTACCTCTCCTACTACAAACCAGCTCAAAACTGTAAGTCACAGCCTTGTCCTCGTTTTTCTCTGCAACCAAACACCCAAAGCACTGGAATAATCTTTGGCTTGAGAAGAATAATGGAACAGAGTAATCTTTCTGCAAACTGGAGTCAGCTAAGGGCAGTGCTCTGTGCCACAGGCAGTCCCTGGAAGGCAGGAAGGACATCCTTTATCCATTTCCCTGCTCATTTTCTTCAGCTTCCTCAGTTTGGTTCTGTTTGTGGGACCCATGGCCTGGATGGGTCACTCCTGGCTGTGGAGGAAGGGATTTTCATCCAGCACTGCTCAGCCACTGGCACTGGGTTTGGGGCCATTCCTGAGGCACCCTGAGCCTCCCATCGGATGGGAAAGAGCTTTATCCCTCATCAGGGGCTCTACTCTCATTTGGGATGATGCTTCTGTCACCTCCAAACTCAAAGGAGAATTCTTAAATCCAAAATTCCCAAGCTTACACACTGAGAGGGAGGACCAAGCCTTGTCCTTCGAGCTGGAGGTGAATTTAGGAACTTTAGGAAGGGGTGAAACGGGGTAAGAGCTGGAAGCTGCCCCCAAACACAGCACCCACAACCAGGCAAGGGAAGGGCTTTACCACAGACTGGTAAGAAAATACATTAGGATCAGACTGGATTTTTATCAGCAACCTTTACTCAAGAGTCCTCCTGAAATCCAGTGCTCAGAGGAGGGACAAGACTGCCCAGGGAAGGACAGGAATAATACAAAGAACCAATATCTTGCAGGCTGGGACAAGGGGCTGAAAGCCAGGAGGGCTGTGCTCTCAGGGACAGGAAGATTTCTGCTCCTACCACTGCTCTTCAAAGCACCAGAACGAGCCCACACGGTGTAACACTGACAATGCTGCATCAAGAGAAGGGTTCCAGGGGGGACCAGAGACCCAAGGGAATCCTGAGAGCTGGGGGAGGAGAACATCGGGAATGCTGGGGGCATTTCTCCTCACCTGCACTCCCAAAAGATGAACTGAGCCTGGAGCTGGTGGCTTGGAAAGGCTGCCAGGGAGAGCAGGGAGGTGGAAAGCCTGAATTACAAGAAGGAACTAAGAGAATTCTTTTGCATAATCTAGAAAACCAAAGGTGACAGGACCCATGATTGTCCCTTAGCTTTCTATGGCTCTTGGTATTTATCCTGCCAGTGCTGATATATTTATAGATGGCAGGAGTATAAAGTGCCTATACATAAAGTGAGATAGGATTCCAATCTAGAATTGCACAGAGGATCACAGCCAGCTCTTGTCCATCAAGGAAAACAAAAAAGAGAAGAAAACCCAACTTGCTTTAAATGGAAATTTTCAATATTAGGGGTTAGATTATAGCATGGCAAAAAAAAAAAAAAAAAAAAAAAAAAGTGTCAATTATCCAACTATGTGGCCAAGTTGTGTGATTCCAGCCCTCTATTCACTTCATCTTCCAACAAAACCCAAACTTTACCCAGCTTCAACGTTATCCAGGCCCAGGCTTTGCTGAAAGCACCTTCTGAAATGGTGCCTGAGACAGGAAAAACAAACTGGTACTTCAAAAATCACAGACTGGTTTGGGTTGGAAGGGACCATAAAACTCATCCCATTCCATCCCTGCCATGGGCAGGGAAACTTCCACTGTCCCAGGCTGCTCCAGCCTGGCCTTGGACACTTCCAGGGATGGGAATCCACAACCTCCCTGGGCACTAATATAAAAAAACCCAAAACTTGCAAAATATAATTATATCTCATAATCAATGTGAAATGCTAGAAAATGAACCAGTACCAGATCTGCAGTGCATAATGGCTAAACAAAGCCAGCCCTGTGACTTGCACAGGGGTCAAAGAAGAAACAGCTAAAATTTTACATCAGCCACCAGCTGAGGACACAGACAGCCTCTTGAAATAAAGGACAAAAATCACCACATTGATAAGGAGCTTCCCATTATCCCCCTTCCAGCACTTCCACAGCTTCATAAAAGGCAGCACAGCACCAGACCCTGCCCTCCTTTATTCATAAGCACAAAAGCCTGGGCAAGATTTGACTGTGCATTAAGTAAAACTCTTATCTCTTGCAGTAAAGTTTTTATTAGTTCAAAATCATGAATTATTTTCCCAGCTAACCTTTGCTCCTCTAAGCAGTACATTGATTCTTTCTACAAAATCCAGGAAAATTAGTCCTTTCATGGCCTGCTTGGAAAATAAGTCATTAAAAAAATAGGAAAAACTAAACACAAAGTTTTACTTGTTTTCTCCCTTCTCCCAAATTCCCAAACCTGAGACCTCAGGCACTGAAGCACAAGTAACCCTTGAAAAGCAACTATTTCCATGGATCTTCTTGAGCTCGAATTTTGCCTTTTTTTCACATTGCAAAATTACTACTGGTGTACAACAACTTTTCAAACATGAGAAGTCAGCAAAGGTCTGTGATGAGCCTGAGGAGAGGCAGCAGCAAGAAGACTCCATGCATTTCTGAATTTAATTTTCTGTTCTTTTGGCTTCTAATGGAACAAGATCCTGTCTCCAGCTTGATGGGTCTGTAGAGCTGAAGCTCTGCAGCATCACCAGTGATCCACACCAGGCAGCTCCAGGATGAGGAACGGAGGGCTGAGATTCCCTGATCCCCATTAACTGAACAGCATTAAAAACAGGGCTTTCAATATTTGGGGCTCAGAATTCTCAGCTCTACCTCCTGTCATCACTTTGTCACAGTTACTCCTTTCCTAAACCTGATTCTGCTGATGAGATAATCAGTGACAGGGAACAGCCCTCACACCCCTGCCCCAGGAAATCCCATAAACTGCCTGGGATGTGGCATGTGCTCAACATTTTCATCGTGGCCACGGCAGGGAAAGCTGAAATTTGAAGGTGACTTGCTGCTCTCCTGCACCAAACCCTCTGTGCTCAGTGTCACTGCCCCACCAGCTGAACAAACTGATGACACAGAGAAGGACAAAAAATAGAGAAAGGGGGGGACAAGAAAAGAAAAACTAAAATGTTCCTTGTGGGACATACCCCCTAAGCAGTTGGATCATCTTAATCTTCAAGCTTCTGTAATACAACTGTTGGAAGGCTCCAAGTCTGAGCACAATAAAGTGCTTTATTCAGGGAACCATATGACTCCATCAGTCATTCAAGCACATGTTTGGCACAGATTGAAAGTGAAAAGCATAGCTAAGGCAAATATTTCAAAACTGAACTTGTCTTCCTAACACACATGGTTTATATATTGGTGTAATATCTATATAACTTTTCAGTTCTCATCTAGAGTAATGTCATGGCTGAAGTACAAAATGATGTCTCTGCACCAGGCCTTTCTCGGCAGATAACACATGCCAAAAAGCCATTTACTAGAAAATTAAAAGGGAGCTATCACACTTGGAACAAAAAAAAAAAAAAAAAAAAAAAAAAAAAAAAAAAAAAAAAAAAAAAAAAAGCAACTTGTAAAAATAGCTTTGTTCCTTCTAATTCCTGAAAAAATCTCTTTCTCCAATCAGGATGCTGCACCATCCCTCACTGGAGAGCTGTGCTGCAACAAATCCTGGCCAAGGCAGCTCCTTCCTCCTGGAGTGCCCGAGATGTGTCTCCTCTGCTTGCAGCTGAAATATTGCTCATCACAGACAGCAACTCCTGCTGATGCAAATGGGATTAAAGCAATCTGGGCAGAGCACAGCATGATTAAAGCATAAGTAATGGCAGAAGGATTTGGGCCCTCATTATACAAAATACATATTGAAATGCAGTCAAGGAGAGAAGCCAGTATATCTCAATATCCTCCCTGTTCTGCAGAACAAAATGTGACAAGTGGAGTTGGGAGAACAACATTTGCCATTGACTGCAGGAGGGGGCAGGGGGCCTGCAGAACGTTTCAAATAGCCCAAACCCAGCTTTATGGTGTGTGTTGAATATGTCCAGGGATATATTTGGGAAACAGCTGTCCAGCCTCATTTGGGATGCTGTTATGTTGGACTGAGGAATTACTATGCAGGACCAGTCCATAGACAAAGTTGTCTTTTTTTTTTTCCCTAGAAGAGAACATTTCAAAATACAGGGAAGCTCTGAAGGAAAGGGCATTTCAGCACACTGGGTCATGGGGCTGGATCAAGAGGCTGCCCCCATGGAAAACTCAGGACTTGGAGTTCACAGTAGAGGGTGAGTCAGAAATGCAAGATTCCAACCCAAAGGAGCTTTGGAAAGCCCACCACAAAACAGCCCAGGAGAACTTCTGTCCTCCTGCTGCAAATCCTGTTTTCAGCTGCTTCTTTTCCACACCCCATCAACTGGCCCAGCCATTCCCTCTTGTAAGAGCAGGGCTAATAATGGATGAAAAATCCTCAAGGGTTGCCCAGTGCCTTTCCCACAGGTATTGCCAGGCTGCCAGAATGGAGGATGTCCCATCTCGACTCAGCAGAGGTGCTACTGGGACACATCTGCTTGTTCCTAAATTGCTGCTTCCTCCCTGAAGAGTCCCACAGATCCTTGATTTTGATTATGAATTCAATAATTCATATTTTTGCACCAGCAGCACCTACCAAAAACACTTACTGAGACAGAGAAATAATAACCTGTGCTTTACAAGCACAAGGAATCCACACAGCTCCAAAGGCAGAGAAAAAGGTACTAAATATATCTTCACTTTTCAGCAATGAGTCCACATAATTATGTGAAAATCCAGGTCCAGTGCTCCTCTCCAACTCCTCCCTTCCAAAGCCTCATGAAAGGCTACTTTCACTGAGTGAAGTTCAAATTACTCTCCAAAATACAATTTCCTCCTGGTCTTGTCAAAGGGTGCAGTGCAATCCCTCTGTGCAGTGATTTCCTAACCTGCCTCAGGAGCACAGCTGAACTGAGGGATGTTCCTGCTTGTGCACAACCAGCAGAGCAAAGCACCACTGTGGGGGAGTGGTGGCTGTGCTCCTCACAGGCACACAAATCACTCCAGATTTCCCTGGGAAACCCAGCAAACCCAGCTGAGGTGAGCTGCAGCATTAACTGAGGTGAGCAGGCACGGGATGTGATTTGTAGTTCTTCCCCCAAGCCCAACAAAGGAGCTGCAGGGCTCAGGAGCTGCCATCCATCAGGAGTTTGTGTGGGGAATACCTGAGCTCACATCACACCAGCAGGCAGAGGAAAACCAACTGCACCTGTTGCAGCACAAGCTGCCACTGAATCCCTCTTCTGGTTTTTGGAAACGTGAATGAAAAAGCTTGGAGTTATTTAATGTTCTCGAAGCCACCTCTCCTGCTCAGCTTTAGGAGTGTGACCTTGCACAAAGTGTCACCATAACTCCTGACTTGCACACATTCCTCCAGCAGGTGAGCTACAGGAGCAAAGAACATTTATTTTTATGGTTTCTTCAGGGCAGGAGATCTCCCCAGGTCACTACCACAGCTCTGCTCATCTGCTCTACACATCCTCTGGTGCTGCAAAAAGGATCTGAAATGCCAGCACAGGACACGAGCACCCAGCAGGACAAAGGAGTCAGGTCCATGGAGGGAATTTATGCCAGAAGAGGGTCAGGCACAGAAACAAGGAAAACCCAGCATGCAGAGTAAATAGCGCCTTCTTTCTAAAGTGTGAAGATTTAAACTAAAAGAGGAGAGATTCCTGGGTATCAGGAAGAAATTCTTCTCTGTGAGGGTGGAGAGGGGCTGGTCTGGAATTCCCAGAGCAGCTGTGGCTGCCCCTGGACCCCTGGCAGTGCCCAAGGCCAGGCTGGAGCACCCTGGGATGGGGGAAGGTGTCCCTGCCATGGCAGGGGTGGCACTGGGTGGGCTTTAAGGTCCCTCCCAACCCAAACCAGTCTGGGATTTCTTCTTTCTCCCGTACTTCCACCCTGGTGCTCACCCAAAGTGTGTCTGTGCCTCACTTAGGAGGCAAGAGATGAAGAAAGAAATCCTCATTCTTTTGGGATGCTCGCCTCGTGCTTCAACACACATCAAAATGCACGAGCAGATTTTAACCTGGAGATCCTTGCATGGTCTCCAGTCCAAAAAGGAACATGGAGGAGGTGCTGTGTCCAGCCCTGTGTGCTCCAGAGGGACATTGTGAGTTTATTCCCAACTCTCATCACAGTGATCTCAGTGGCAGAAAGGAATGGAATACAAACTTCAATAATATGGACTGAATTATCCTCCTCACATCTTCTAATTGCTGAAGCACCAGAGGATCTCCAGCCCTGGCCATCACTGCATTCAGACAGTGCTGCTGGGTAAAACCCTGGCCATGCCCCTTATTAAATGATCAAGTCCAGATTTTGTAATTTTTAAATTTTTTTGCCCAACTATACCAAAACAATCCCAAAAATACTTGATTTTTTTTGAAGTTTGTATATCCTTTCAGAGGTAAGCAGTCACACATGAGGTTTATCTTTCTGCTTTCTTAAAAGAAGCAAGAAAACAGAGAGAAAGAAGGTTTTTCACTTAATGCATATGATATATATTATTAAACTAAATTTCCAAGGGCCGACACAGTTCCTCTTAAAAAATACCTCAAAATAAATGAGTTAAAGATATTTTTGTGCCAAATTCTGCCTGGATGTGCATTATCCAGCAGGGCTAACAGGCCATGACACATTTCACTTCTTGCCTTATTACATCATAGATTTGGGACAAGAAAGAATTTGTTCTTCTAATCACTGCTCTTAGCAAGTTGACCTTGTGAAAGGACAATTTCCTGCCTCCCAACTCTTTCTTATCCTAGCTCCAGGTCATGGAAAGCAGCAAATTCTTTTGTATGGGGTGTAAAAAAAAATTAGTGGAACAACCTGAAGGGATTAAACAGATTAATTTCTGATTAGATGACGCAGTTCCAGTAACTCAATACCAACCAAGTCTCAAAATCCTGCATGAACCCTAGAAAGAGAAGGGTCAACATGCTGGAACAGGGCTCTACTAAGAAACAATCTCTCCTCTTACTTAGTGGGGTAGAAAAAAAGAAATTTAATACAACTGGAGCACTTTGCTCTGTGTTAGCAAAAGGGATTGAGCTCTTGGAGTGCACTGTCCTATGAAGGATCAACTGCTACCCTCAAACTGTGGGGTTTTAATTTCTTGGTCATAGATCTGCCCTGGAGACTCAGCAGGACCTAAGGGAAGCCTCTGCAGGTGTGATTTCAGCCTGTAGCACTCCAGGCTTGTGCTTTGGTCCAGGGAGAAATTTGAGGAGCTGCTTGAAATACAAGTACAAAGTGCAGGCAGCGGGGAGAGCGAGATCCAGGATGACATGCAGTAAAACATAAGAGGTTGTAGAGGAAGGAAAGTCATCAGAAAAAGGGATTAAAAAAAAAAAAAAATCCCTGCAGCATGAAGAGCCTGGCCCCCTGAGCAGGATGGGATGGTGTGAGACAGAGGTGGGGAGAGCCTGCTGGCGTGGCAGGACAAGGCTGTATAACCTGACAGTATCCCAGAACCATTTCCAAACACCCTAAAAATGTCAATTCCTGGATTATAGCAGCTCTCACAGCCAAAGTGAAGCGAATCCCACCCAGTCACTCTGACAAGGCTCGCCCTGCCCTCTGCCACAGCCCAAAAGGAGGCTCAGGATCACAAATAAAACAGAGCCCAGCTGCACTCCTTGGCCAGTTTGCCCTGGCATTGTCAGGTCTGTTGGAAACAGGGGGGGATAAATCTGTCAGGAGGAGCATATGTGAGGTCTGGGACCAAATACACCTTTACATGAACTGAGCCTTTTCAGAACAGATTTCAAGATCATGGGCAAGTGAGGGCCTTGGTGGGAACACCAGATAAATAGATACCTTTAGTGGGGTAACAGATAAACACAGCCCTGGTCTGCTGCAGTCACCCACGGGCCATCAGAGAAATCCCACTGGATGCCAGCAGGATGCAAGACCCCAAAACACAGCCTGACCATCATGGGTTCAAGGATGCTCTTTGTATTTGAATCAGGACCTTCCCAAAAATCCCAAGCAGAGCAAGAGAGGAGACACCCAAGGAAACACCAGTGAAGAACCTGGCAGCTCCCCAGCGAGCTGGAGGTTAAGGATGCAAGCACTGCTGAAGAGTGGGAATAGAATTCCTCTGCTGGGGGATTTGGCACGGATCTCTGGAGCCCCATGGACAGGGACAGCTCATGCCAGGCTGTCTGCAGGGGACCTGAAGGGGATAATCATCAGACAAGGAGGTGATTATACACACACCAGAAATATCTGCCACAAATGCTGGAGCAGTTTGAGAGAAGACAGGATTTGTAAATGAGCTGTAAAACACAGAGGGTGATGGAGAAATCAGGTTTAGAGCACAAGACAAAGCAAGATTTCTTCTCCTGCAATTTATTTCCATTAGACTCAAGGAAGCTGCAATCAGTAGAAAATTAAAACTTAGACAAAAGTGATTTTAACTGAAGGTAAGGAATTGTGGGTTGCAGTATTAGGATTTGCATTTTTTCATGCCCAGAGAAGCTGTGGTTCTTCTATCCCTGGAAGTGGCCAAGGCCAGGTTGGATGGGAGCCACCTGGGATGGTGGAAGGTGTTTTCCACCCAGGGGGTGGAAAAGATGGCTTTTTAAGGTCCCTTCCAACCCAAACCATTCTGTCATTCTAAGAGTCATTTTTTTTCAGCTGTTTTCCCAGCCAACACACAATATCTAAAAGAAATTTAAAAGTCTGTGCACACATGCTCTCTTATTTAGACTTTACTTCTCCACAGCATCACTTGTCTGCCCTGCAGAAACAGAACTGCCTTGACCCCAAAAACCTTGTAGATGTGGAGATTTTAAGGTATGTGACTGAGACTGTAAGATCAGCTCTTACCCTATTTTACATCCCACCCCCACGAGGACAACAAAATGAATTTGGCCTGGTTGAGTTTTCCTTTTTGTCCATGAGGTCCTTGAAGCAGAAACCCAGCACAAGACTGAAAACTAAAAGGACAACTGCAAAACCACCAAAAAAAACCGGAAAGGAAACACACTAAAAGCAAGCAACGAGGCTGCTTTGAAGTTGTCTAGCCCACAACCTGATAATTTCTGTGTAATTACAGCCCTGCCACTCAGGCAGACACACATCATTGCCACATTTCAAACCCCGCTCTCAAGGCGTATCGTAACTCCAGCTCGTCTAAACCACTAAACACGAGTTTATGTAAAAATCAGGATGTCCTGGCAGCACTGGGATGCTCCTCAGGGCTCCAGAATGCCCAATAAGCCCCGTGCCAGCCCAGCCCAGAGCCCTGGCTGGCACTGGGAGCGTGGCCGGGTGTGGAACGCGCCGCTGGAACTTTCAGCACCTCCGAGAACAAGAAAGCAGCACAAGCTCTGGCAGGGCTAAAACTGGGCTCTGCTCCCCCAGGAAAAAGGGGAATTCAGGCAGGGGGTGCCCACCGAATACTCTGGATGGAAAAGAGCAAATTACAGGCATGGTCTGGAAAGAAGGAAGATGCAGGAAGGCAAATCCAAGGGCCAGCAGCCACCTGGGTTGCCCAAATGTAGACATCTAAAGCCCCATAAAGGCACCTAAAGACAGCACAGAGATGAGCAGCTGACACAAACTTTACACAGGGCTTAAACCATCAGTGTGAGCGTAACCTTAGAGCTTCAGCTTGGCTCTGAGGGAATTCTGTGCCACAAGAAACCGGATTTCCACCCCCTCTTCCCATTCTGCTCGCTCGTCTGTGTGCGGGAGCCAAGTCACCCACAGTCTGCCCTCTTAGTTTTGTAGGGACAAACACTTCGAAGCATTCTACCTCAAATTTTCCCAACTGCAAGGGAACTTCCAAAGCATGGAGGGGCTGGCCAGCCACAGTGGCTCCCACAGTCAGAGAAGGGAGCCATCCTCCCACCCAAACCAACCCTCCCTTGCCCCATGGAAAAGGTACAGCCACAGGGCACCGATTTCTCATCATCTGCCAGGGAATTTCTGCAGCCTTTACCCCAAACCCACAGATTCTGAGCAAAGAAAAATCAAGACCCTTCCCAAAGGCAAAGCTGCAACTCCTGTTAAACCATTAAAATAAATCCCAGGTACTTGATCAAAGGTGACACCTTGTCCTTTCCCCCTCTGGGATTTCCATGTGCTAAACTATCGCCCCATCTTTTCTCTCAGCAAGTTCAGAGCCAAAGTCCCAATGAAAGCGGTGACAATAAATTTGGAGATAAGCAAATATTTACGAAGCTTCAAGTTACAATGGGAAAAAGAAAAAAAAAAAAAAAACAAAAAACAAAACCAACAAAGGAAGACCAAACACAGGAGTTTGTAGTAACACGCAGGGACACAGACACCCCTCGGTGCTGCTAAATGTATTCATAGAGGAGAACCGCTTCTCTTCTCTCACATAAAACATGCACTGTCAGCTGCGGCGGAAAGGGGAAGACCTGGGCGCCCTGAGGATTCCAGAATAAACCCCAAACTTGCTGGAGGAATTGACAATCCCTGCCTAGGCTGTTCCATCCACAACATGGATAGCACAGCGCTCCAGAGCCGAATCCCGGCTCCCCGCCCGCAGCTCCCTTTGAATGAACACAGCGGCGGCGAGAAAACTTTCAGCCAGCCAGGACGCTTTTGCCATCACTATTTGGCTTTTCCGCGCAATTTTTCCCAGCTGGAAACAGAGCCCAAACTCTGACAAGACTCCCAGACCCTTGAATTCGGCCCCGGGCGCTGTTTGGAGGGGATGCGTGGGAGGAGAATTTCCAACCTGCCCTCTCCCCGAATACACACAACGGGGGGAACCCCGGGATTATAGGGGTGCCGGGATGGGGGACCGGCGGGGCTGGGGGTGCCGGGGATGGGACCAGGTTTGGGGGTGCAGAGAGAGAAGGACCGCAGGTTTGGGGGTGCCCGAGAGAGAAGGGACCGCAGTTTGGGGGAGCAGAGAAGGGACCAACACTTTTGGGGGTGCTGGGGGATGGTTCCTGGAGGGTTTGGGGGTGCCGGGGATGGGAGCAGCAGATTTGGGGTGCCGGTGGGGGATGGTTCCCAGCGGGTTCGAGGGGCGCAGAGGCCGAGTTTCCCCGGCAGGTTCCCGCAGTTTTCCCGGCAGTTCCCGCAGTTTTCCCGGCAGTTCCCGCAGCCCCGCGTGTGCCCGTCCGGGACCTCCCGCTCCATCCCCGCGGCGGAGCGGGGGGAGCGGCGCTCCCAATCCACCTCCGCAGCTCCTCGCCCGGCTCGGCGGGAGCGCGGGGCTCGGGATGGTGTCGGGAAGGGCTCGGGGGGGCTGTGTGTGACTTACCGGGGCGGCGGGGCGATGCCCCGAGCAGGCGGGCCGGGCCGAGCAGCAGCAGCAGCAGCAGCAGCAGCGGCAGCAGCAGCGCGGGCAGCCGGGCCGGGGGCAGCGCTCGGCGGGAGCGCGGCTGCGCTGCCTGGAGGCGCTTTGACATCGCAGCCCAGACTGAGGGAGACAAACTTTCATCAGCTGGGGCTGGAGAGCAGCCCCATAATATACAGTTACCGAGAGGAGCGAGCTGGGACTCAGGATGTGAGAGATTTCCTGCATGCAGTTAACTCCAAAACCCCTCCTGCTCCTGCCTCAGCTGCTGATGAGCTGCGCTCGGCTGCTTAGGAAAAAAAAAAAAAAAAAGTTGTTGGGGTTTTTTTCTTTCTTTTTTTAAAATTTTTTCCCCTTTTATTTAATAGGTTTGTGTCGGCTATTTCATATTTTTGTTGTTGTTGTTGTTTTGGCAAGGACCAAGCTTATCTTGAGCCCCTCTCCGCAGCGTCCCAGCCCCGGGGGGCTCCGGAGTCCCCCCTCCCATCCCTGCTCCGGAGTTTTCCCGTTTTTTTTGTTTTTTTTTCCCCTCCACACACAAAGCCTGCCTGCCGCCTCTGGAAAGTCATCTGTGTACGTTAGAGCTCAAGGGTTATTTATTGGTTTCATAATTATTTCAGAGCTGTTTCTGGTGTTGTTTCTTATTTTATATTGTGAGGGTTTTAAAAGAAGGGAGGGAAAAAGAAAAAAAAGAAAACAAACAGCAAAACACACCCACAGAGTTGCCAGATGCATTTTTTAAAATCTCCCTCATTCAAATTACTATTACTGACTGTCTGGGAGAATAACCAAATACAGATTATCTACTCCTTAATGTACCACCAAAACACATGTAATGCCCACATGTTGCTGTGGAGCAGCAGAAAAAGAAAAGGATCTAATCCTGAAGATCCTCACAGGCTTTTATTGTGCAGTTTTTAGCTTTAATTTCCTAAGATTCATCCCAAACCTCACAGTTTGGATGCTGATACGGAATTCTGCAGCTTGGCTCCCTGTTCCCTGTGCATGAGGCAGTTGGCAGAAGTGTTCTGAGAGGTGTCTGTGGGCCAGCAGGCACACGAGCCATGCAATCTCACTGAAAAATGGTGTTTGGAAGCACAGATCTGGGGCTGTTCTGGAGCAGAATATGCTGATTATTCCCAGCGAGCCAGACCTTGCTTTTCATCAGCTCTGGGGATAAATGGGCCAGAAATTCCAGGGGTACAGCCTCTGTGGTTCCCAAAGTGGAGCCTGGCACGGCGCCCTGGCAGCATCACTGAGCCATCCAGGGCTAGCTGTGGCAATGCCAGGTCACCCCAGCACAAATTGAACTGGAAAAGGGCTGGGATCATGCAGATTGTGCTCAAAAGGCTCTCATCCACTGCTGTGCTTCCCACTTAAAAAGCACCATTCACCTCTTACCCCTCTGCCCAAGCCAGGCCCACGGACTCACCTCCAGTTGCTCTGAAATTTGAATTTTGTCCACACTTACAGCTCAAGCCTCACTTCACATTTTCCTCATCCTCCCTCTCCTTGGGAGCAGTCAGGGATCAGCCTGTGTGTAACTTGAAATAGCCAAATGCTAAATTTTCCCAACTCAGCCATTATCAATTACAATTTAACAGCTACACGCAGCAACGTTTCATCCCTCAAATAGAAACTAATGAACTGCATCAACTCTCTCATTAAGGACATATGTGCTCCACACAGAACATTGGTTTAAAAACATGAAAATTCAAACAGAAGACTCCTTTGTGGAAGGCCACCATAAAAGCCATGTAGATATCTTTAGTCTTTGAAGGTATTTTTCTCATTAAAATGAAAAAAAAAAAAAATCAGTTAAAGGGAACTAAAAACTTCTAAATAGGGTTTTGGTAATCCCACAAGGCTTTTCTTTACAGTGGTAATACTTTGATCTGAGTAACAATATTTGCTAACAGAGAATGTGGAGCCAAATATATCTTGGTCATCCATTAGCATGACTGCAGTAGATATTATCAGAGTTTCTCCTCCTCCCCCAAAAGGAATTGTTGCCTTTTACCATTCTAATTTTATGGGCTTGAAGTTGATAAATCAAGAGTTTACCACAAAAGACCCCAAATATTTTATTAACATCCATCTATCCATCCATCCATCCATCATCCATCCATCCATCCATCCATCCATCCATCCATCCATCCATCCATCCATCCATCCATCCATCATCCATCCATCCATCCATCCATCCATCCATCCATCCATCCATCCATCATCCATCCATAAACATCCATCATCCACCATCCATCCATCCATATCCATCCATCCATCCATCCATCCATCCATCATCCATCCATCCATCCATCCATCCATCCATCCATCCATCCATCCATCCATCCATCCATCCATCCATCCATCCATCCATCCATCCATCCATCCATCCCATCCATCCATCCATCCATCCATCCATCATCCATCCATCATCCATCCATCATCCATCCATCATCCATCCATCATCCATCATCCATCCATCATCCACCATCATCCATCCCTCCATCCATCCATCCATCATCCACTCCCTCCATCCATCCATCCATCATCCATCCATCCATCATCCATCCTCATCATCCATCCATCCATTCCATCCATCCATCATCCATCCATCCATCCATCACACCATCCATTTCCATCCATCCATCCATCCATCATCCATCCATCCATCCATCCATCCATCATCCATCCATCCACCATCCATCCATCCATCCATCATCATCCATCATCCATCACATCCATCTCATCCATCCATCACATCCCATCCATCCATCCATCACCATCCATCCATCCATCCATCCATCCATCCATCCATCCATCCATCCATCCATCCATCCATCCATCCATCCATCATCCATCCATCCCAGCTTTGTTCTTCAGCCCTCCAGGGGAAGAGCAATGGAGGGGGTGAGTGTGGAGATCTCTCACTGCTTTTGGGGTTGTTTTTTCCTTTTTATCTTTTGCTGTTCCTTTTTTATGCTTCCTCCTTAATTTTATCCTCCTTATCTTCCTTTAATTTGTTTCACTATTTAATTTGTTTCACTCCAACTCTGAGAAGCTTTTCTTTCCAAAGCTTTCACTCCACTGTGTGCTAGGGCTCTCCTGCAGTACCAACAGCATAAAAACAGCTAAATCCTCCTTTTACACCTAATTTTTACCTCCTGGGGCAAGGAGAACCTAACACAGCACCCTTTTTCCTCTGTTCCTACAGACAGAGGCTGGCACATGCTGGGTGCTTGGTTTGCTTCTGGCTCTGAGCCTCTGCAGGAGGAGCGAGCCGGGCATTACCTGAAAGCTGGGATAACAAACCCTGCTGCTGGAGGAGCTGTGAGCAGGAACAGCTCACCTGTGGCCGGGGGAATATCCAAGGAGCGAAGTGACACGGATCTCCCAGATCCTACCGGGGGTAGGAGCTGCGTGGCCCCCTCGCTTCCCCCGACAGCGCTTTGGCATCCCTTCCCAGGCATTTTTTAGCCGGAGAACGGGAGAATCGGAGCTGCGGGCAGGGTGTGCAGGGATGTGCCCGGCATTAATCCCTGTGGCCATCCATCCCCTGCTCCCTGCCCTGCCCCAGACCCGCCCTGTCACTGTCGCAGGGCGCACGGGGCAGCTCCACTCCCCGCTCGCCTTTCGCTGCGGGAATGATTTGGTGTAAAGGGCGATTTGGAACGATGGATGTTTGACCGTGTGACAGCACAGGCGGCCGGCTGGGACCCGCTTATCAAATCCCCGCTTATCAAATCCTCAATTCCCGGGAGCTGCAGTTCCCAAGGCGCTGGAAAGGCCAGGAGAACAATAGGGAGGGAGCAGTGTGTAATAACTCACCTGGAAACAAGTTTATGGACACCAGCGAGGAGGAGGATGCACTGAGAGGAACGGGAATTTCCATTAGTTTCTCCCTGGTTAAAGGAATTTTGAGAAGGAATTAGTTGGAGACAACAGGGAAAAAAATAACGAGTGGAGAGACAATAGATTAAGTGGAAATAAATCCTTCAGATTATGATACTGTAATTCTTTGGTAGCATTAGTTCCAAGGCAATGTAAATTAATTAATATTAATTGTCAGTTGGGTTATGGTATGGTATGCTGTGGGGTGTGGAGTATGAGAAAAGGGAAAGGAAAAGGAGGAAAAGGAAAAAAAAAGTTGGAAAAGGAAAGCTGTCTGCTGCCCTTCTCTGGAAGAGCAGGATTTGCATCCCTTGTGTTACTGCAAGAGTTAAATGAAGAGAGGTTAATCCACTTCAGACAGCTGAACAGTTCTGAGATAAGAGGTTCTGCTGGGCAGAAAGCACCTCTGTAACACTGCTCTCATATCTTCCCAGATCAGCTGTGATCCCCTCTTGGATATCCAGGAAACCTCACTGTAATCACAGCATTGAGTATTATCCAGATTTTTTTTTTTTTTTTTTATTCCCCTATGTGCCAAAATGCATGAGGACTTGTCTGGGCTTAGCTACAGGGATCTACAGTTTTGGGGCCTCCAGGCTAAAGTTTTTCCTTCTCAGAGTAAACAAAACAAAACAAAAAAGCTTTTCCCTTTGAAATCTGTGTGTCCCCAGGCCAGCTGCTGAGACTTTGTGTCTCCAGTCCTCCCTCACTTCATTAACTCTCTGCACAATCAAGATCCTGCTGAATTGTGACTGCAGTGGCAGATTACAGTCCTCTATAATTAACAGGCATAGATAGAGCATAATTCAGGCTGACCTTTAGCCACAGAGCTCTGCTCTGCTCCACAGACCTCTGTCCCAGCCTTCAGACAGGGAACAGCATCCACCAGGGCTGAGCTCTGAAGGCAAACCCTGGCTGTAAATCCTGCTTGCTGCACATGCTTGAGAGATGGATTCCGTGGATTTCCCAGTCTCCAAGGGCAGGTTTCCACCCTCTGTGCATGCCTCGAGGGGCTGCTGAGCTGCCTGAGCAGCACAATGAGCCTGTACCCTGCAGTGACACCCAGGAAATGCAAGGCAACATCAGCAACCTCGCTGTTCTGGTACCCATAAATTCATCCCTGCCTTCCTCTCCTTTGGTTACGATTTTCCCTTCCTGTCCTAAAGGTCCCATAATATTGGATTCATCTGGAATTTCTGTCCCAAAACTGTGAGTTGGCCAGTGCAAGGGGGGCAGAGCAGTCAGTGCCTGGCTCTGGGCAGAGCTGGTTCCTCCCTGGCCATGAGGCTCTGGTGCATCTCTTCATCCAAAATAAGGAGCTCCAGTGCCCAGCTGGATCCAGCAGAGCCCAGGGACAGGGACAGGATTCTCCTGTGGCTGCTCCATCCCTGGCAGTGCCCAAGGCCAGGTTGGATGGGGTTTGGAGCACCCTGGCACAGTGGGAGGTGTCCCTGCCATGGCAGGGGTGGGACTGGGTGATGTTCAAGGTCCTTTCCAACCCAAACCATTCTGGGATTTTCTGACTTTGAGAAGCAAGGATTTACTCAAGTTTCCCCATTGCTGCACAGGTAAAAAGGACACAGTGAAGACCCTGGGATTTTGTGGAGCTATTTGGAGTAACATGGTCCTTTCTAGACAGCCTTGAACTGCTATGGCAAATCAACAGGGCATAACATGGAATTAAACACTGAAACTGATTTTTTTTTTTTTAATAAAGGAAAAAACTAAACCAACTCCTACCTTGCCTGAGTGATAAAGTGCTGTACCATTAAATTCAAGCATAAACAAAACTGACCAAGCCATCCTGAATTTCTTTATGCACTTAATAAACGAGATGCAGGATTTTCAGGCTGTCTCAGAGGTAAAACACAATCAGAGAGAGCAAACCCTTTGCATTCAGCTGTGTTTGGAGAGTACTCCCTGCCAGCATCGTTTGTACCTGGAAGAAGGACAGCAGGGCTGGTGCTGAGTGCCACGAGCTCATCACATTCCTCTTCCCCTGCTTTCCCTGCCCAGTTTGTCCTGCTGCTCCACGGGCAATATAATTTTGGAAAGCAGCTCCTTTTCCTTAGCAAGGCAGGGGAGGAAGCTCTGCTTTAATGCTGATTAAGCTCCATGGAGCTCTTTCTGGGGAAGCTGCACAGAGCCCATTGCAGGCGGCTGTCACCGGGCCAGGGGTGAAAAAGCCAAGAGGAGCTCAGGGAAGAGCAAACAAAGAAATCCACCCCTGCAAGGATCCGGGACCTTAACAGCAACAACAGCAACCCTGAAATTCTTCAGCAGTTTAAACACAACCCCCCAAACCTCACACGTTCCTTTCCTGCAGCACAAAGCCTGGGTCAGGCACCCTGTGAGCACGGCCACCACCAGCACCCTCCCCACCTTGGGGCACCCCCAAACCCCCAAACCCTACAGCCCCAGCACCCCAGGAATGTAGGGCTCAGGGTGGAAATCCAGCAGCGTCCAAAGGAGAAGGTGGGGAAGGGTTTGGTGGGGCCAAAAGAGGAACATCTGAGGTCGCTGGGTTTGCTCAGCTGGGGGAGGCTGAGGGGAGATCTCATGGGGGTCTGCAGCTCCAACCTGGGACAGGGACAGCACCCAGGGAGTGGCTGGAGCTGTGCCAGGGCAGGTTGGGTGGATTTAGGGACAGGATCTCCCCCGAGGGTGCTGGCACTGCCCAGGCTCCCCAGGGAATGGGCACAGCCCCGAGGCTGCCAGAGCTCCAGGAGTTTGCACAAAGCCCCAGGGATGCCCAGGGTGGAATTTGGGGGGTCTGGGCAGGGAGAAAAGCTTGGCTGGATGATCCTTGTGGGTCCCTTCCAATTAGGGATTTTCTGGTTCCCAGCTTTACCCATCAACATTTCCCTCTTCCAGCCTTCCTCCAGGAAGAGGAAAAAACCCCACGAGCTGAGCATTCTTCTGGTTTAGTACCACATGAGCAAATACCTTCATAAAACCCAAACAAATAAACAAACAAACAATCTTCAGGATGTCTGCACAGCCCTAAACCTCCATGGGGGAAGAAACATCATTATCCCACGAATTTCAGTACTGAGGAGTGAAGATTTTCCAGCAAGATCCTTATACCAAACAGGACATTGCTGACAATACATCAGGAAGGTGTCCTGTCTAAAATCCCTTTAAATCCAGCAAATAACCCATTAAATATGTAGGGGGGGGGTTGTTTTTTTTTTTTTTACTCCAGACTAGACATTGAGAAGAAGTGCTTTGATCTGTTGCCTCAAATTTCACTGTCTCTCTGAAAACAAAAGAAGAAAAAAAGCCACAAATTTTTACATGTCTCACAAGAGGACAGCATTCAACTCAGACTGAAAATTATGAAGTCGTATATTTTTAATATTCCTGTCTAGCCCTCTGCAAGCCACAGAACAATGCAACATCCATCATCATAAAAGCTGGGGCAGTAAATTAGGAAGACAGCATATTTGGGGGCATTTTTAAAGAAAAATAAATATTCCTAATGGGAAACTTGAGAGAAATCATTAAAAATTACGGTGGTATCCATCACGGGGGAATGAAATCAATTAGGTCTTAATCTCCTGTTATTTATGAAGGGAAGAATGAAACAGAGCTTCTTTATTCCAGGCATTTTCTGTTAGGTTCTGTTGCACAACTTTGAGCCCCAAACAGAACGAAACCTCTTAGAAGTAAAACAAATAGGAGTCAAATGTTGGGTTTGTAACAGCAGCTAATGGTGTCAGATAGAGCAGGCAGCCCATAATTATCCATTTCATGCAGTTTAACTTGGCCCATTACATCATTCCACTTAGGCCAAAGTTGTGTTTTCACCTAATGACAAACACCAAAATTAGAGATGTGCTCCCAGTACGTTACAAGTTGTTCTGGTTTGGGTTGGCCAACTTGGAATTTCTCACTCAAGAGCAAAGCAGGCTTAAGCTTAAAAATAATAAGGCTTTATTAACTAACACTAAAAGGGAGAAAACCCCTCCAAGAATCAAGATGAAACCTTCAGACCATTCCTCTTCCCTCCCCACACACGTTCTTTTCTCCCAACAGACAAAGTACAGAAAACAACACTCAGAAATCTCAGTCAGTTTTCTATCTCTGACACAGCCTTTCTCCAGCTCACTTAGGGAGGGAAGCACCTCTTGTTTGCTATTGAAAATTCCCCCACCAGAAAAGAGTTCTCTCGTGGATCCAGCCTTCGTGAACAGCAGCCTCCTGGGAGATCTGCATTCATGAAACTCCTCCCACGTTCACAGTTGTGCCTCTGGGTTACATGGATGGATGGGGGGTTATTTTACAGATAACTGTTCAAAACAAAGGTTCTCTTTGTTTATCTTTGGGATCACCTTCACCTCAGGGAACAGAGATGCACTTCTTTTGAGGGCAAAGAGTCTCTAGCACTTCATCTCTCTGTTCAACCTCTCATGGAATCAACAGCCCCTTCAACATTTCATTTCTTTGCTCAGGTCTACAATTTGAACTCTTTTATCTCCCTCGTACTTCTTTATGGTTTACAGGGAATATCTCAATATATTACAGTCCAAGCTCAGCCCAGGTTTGGCAGCCCTCAGTGGGGATCTCTCACCAGTTCCTCTGGTGTTCACTGGGACAATGTCACTCACAGAGGAGTGGATTGATATCCCAGCTCTGGGTTATTCCCCAAAACTGGAAATCTACCACCCACCCACCCACCCTGCCCAGGATGGGGCTGTGGGAGCAGGAGGTGGCACTGGGGACGTGGTTTGGAGGTGGCCTTGGCACTGCTGGGCTCAGACACTTGGTGCTCTTAGAGGGTTTTTCCAACCCAAGTAATTCCAGGAACAGGGGGTTGGAGCCCCAATGCTCTGGCTGGGAGAGCTGGGGGTGCTCACCTGGAGAGGAGGATCCAGGGAGAGCTCAGAACCCTTTTGAGGACTAAAGGGGCTCCAGGAGAGCTGGAGAGGGACTGGGGACAAGGGATGGAGGGACAGCACACAGGGAATGGCTTTGAGCTGACAATGGATACATTTAGATGGGATTTGGGGCAGGAATTGTTCTCTGTGAGGGTGGGGAGGGGCTGGGATGGAATTCCCCGAACAGCTGTGGCTGCCCCTGGATCCCAAGGCCAGGCTGGACAGGATTTGGAGCACCTGGGACAGAGGGAGGGGTCCCTGCCCTGGCAGGGGTGGCACTGGATGAGTTTCAGGTCCCTTCCACCCATCCCAGACTCTGGGATTGTTCAAAGGCAGCTGCTTGTGCAGCCAGCCTGGGATTTAACCAGAACATCGCTCTTTCTCATCATTTCTCCCCCAAATCATGGCAAAATCTCTCTCCAGCACATTTCCCTGCCTCCTTCCACAGTGACACAATTGCAGAGGACAGCCCAGTTACAAAACCAGACTCCTGTCCTCAATATGGTTTTTGTTTGACTCCCTGGCCGCAGTTATATATCACAATAAATTAAATGACTGCTGAGGGACCTCCCTTCCAGACACCATTATCAGGCAATCAGAAAATTAGCCCACATTCAGACTGGACACTATTCCCCTGACCACCCTCTGGTCAGGATTTTTATTAATTTTCCCCACATCATGGATACAAAGTGCTCACTTTAGGGCACAAAAAGTTCTGGAAAACCACAGAAACATGAAATAGAAATGAATTCCCCATTCAAGCACAGCTGCATGAGCCCATTAGATGGTGAAATAGCAGATGGCCCAAGCAAGAAGTTGAAGATAAAGTGGTTTCCAAAAACTTTTTTGCTATTTTATACCAATTTCTCAAGCCAGTTGCTTGAAATAACTCCAGGACCATGGAGCAGCCTCCTTGTGATAGGTGTTTGCATCCTATAACTATATATTAAACAAAGTCTAGTCATGGTAGGACACTGCAGGAAATAAAACTATTTTAAATGTGAAGTCTAAAAATACAGGCTGTGACAATTTTTAAAAAATATCCACCAAATTTCTGCAATTAAGAGCTCTTTTACATATTCCTATCTCTGCAACACCATCCTCAACATATAAAATCTCTTATTTTGTATCATTTTATATAACTCTGTGTACCATGAGAAAATTGGCGCCGTTTCTTCTCCTTTTTTTTTTTTTATTTTTTACTTTTTAATCACTCTGCAGCTGGTGGGGAGATGATACACCTCATTATCTTATTCTGTGGGTCATCTAAAACGAGTATTAAGTAATTCTACCTCCCACAGCTTTGGTACGGAGCTAAGGAGAACTCGGAAAAGTAAAATTCCTGACCTAAAAAAAGAGAGGATGCTTTATATTCTCAACATAAAAATGAGGTTTCATAGAGAACCATGGGATGGTTTGGGTGGGAAGGGACCTTAAATCCCATCCAGTGCCACAGGGACCCCTCCCACTGTCCCAGGTTGCTCCAAGTCCTGTCCAACCTGACCTTGGGCACTGCCAGGGATCCAGGGGCAGCCACAGCTGCTCTGGGGTCTTCCCCACCCTCACAGCCAGGAATTCTTTCCTAACACATGACAAGCTCATTCCAACAGTTTTGTCACAGCTAAGCTGAAATTGCAGGAGGTAAGACCACAACCTCCCCAAACACCTCCAGCTGGAGCCAAGCTCCCTTCCAGAGCCCAGCACCTCACTCTCCACTGGCACCTCACAATGAGCAGCACAGGCTGGAAAATCCTCTCTGGAAAGGATTTTTGTGGGTTTGATATGAACAGAGAGATATTTAAACCAAATCTTGATAAATATTAAGATTTGCTCTGAGCTTCTCAACCAATAGTAAATTTGATGGATTCTCTGTAGCTTCTTTCGTTCTGATGTGGGTTTATGCTCAGGTAAATTTGCCTTTCAGTTGAAATAAATGCCCTTTTATTCAAGGGGCTGCAGGTGGGGAATGGTCCCAGCTGGGGCTGGGGCTTCTCCAGCCCCCATTTCCTGGTGCTGACCTCTGGCCAGGACAGGGGGATCCCACAGGATCCAGCCACATCCCAAAGCAGCAAGGGACTGCCCAGGCTGGAGTGACAGTGCCTGGAGAAATGTGACCCTGAGGGCCAGCCCTGCATCCCAAGGGGCTCCAGCAGGGACAAGTGGCCACTCAGAGCTCCTGGGGGGATGATCACCCCCCCTCAAAGCACACAGGCTCTTCTGTCCCTGCAGCCAAAGGGCAAACCCTCTGCAGATGGGGCAGGCTGTGTTCTCAGCCCACTGCAAGGGCTCTACCAGGGAATGGTTTCCTCTGGAGAGGGCTGCCAGGAGCTTTATCCCTGCTTTGGTGTGTTGTTTTCCTTGTAAAGCAGCTCCCTCCCAGAAGACATTACACCAACGTGACCAGGCCCAGATATCCAAGAGTAAAACCCTTGACAATCTTTGCAGGCATTCTGCTGATCTATCTGAGCAGCTGAGTAAACTCCAGGATGGAACTCACGACTTGTATGCACATACACAGGGAAATATTTGGGTTTAAACAAACCCCCAGAACACTGGACCCCTCAGTCCTTTACATTTCCATGACTTCCAACCCTCAGTGAGGTTTTTCTGTCAGAGGGAATTCATGAGCAAGCAAAGAAGCAAACACCACCTCCTGCACACTTCCAAGGCTGTGCCTTCCCCACGAGGGCTTCTTTTCCTCTTGTCCCAAATCCCAGCCCTGTTTGGTGTTTGGGAAGGAAGGGCAATGCCAAGGCAATGTGCTGACAAGCCCACACAGGCTCTGTGCCTGAGAGCCCCCAGACCATCCCAAATCTCCCCCAAACCAGCATTGTTTTAAATTCTGGTGTGCCCCTTCCAAAGACACAACATCCAGAGAAGCTGAACTCTAGCTGCAAATTTCTCCAACGAGAAGGAAAATTCCAGCTTGGCCAGGGTGGGTGACCTCCAATTTTCCTGTTATCTGCTGGCAAATGGGCTCTTTGAAGAGCCTGCAAGTCCAAAGGGAGATTCCCACCACGCTTTCCCTAGCTCTGAACTTCCTTAGGCTGGTGCCTCTTTGTCCAGAGCTATTCCTGGGAGGCTCCTGTTTTCCTGAAGTGACATTTTCCTGCACAGTCCATTTTCTGTCACAATGATTGGATTGTAGAGCTGAAATGAATGTCAGAATTGTTTGCTGGATACATTACCAGATAACTTTTTTTCTCAAGCACAGACAGAGAAATTAGGTTTTGCAGCAGAGATAATTTTTAGTTTTCTGAAGCACAGGTTTTGTACATGTAAAGCATTCCCAGACAGTGATTTCCATCATGCATTTCCCTCACTAGCTTATTTGTACAAAAGAAATTCCACCTCAGACTGTCACAGACTCTCCCTGCAGGTTTGAAAAATCATGTTTAGAGAAAATAAAAACATTTGGAAATAACCCTTTGACAAACCCAGAGGATTTTTTTTTTCTTTTTGGTTGATGCACTTGGCTTTGTGCTGTGAGCCAGAGGAGCTGCCCCTGAGCCAGGGGAGGTGAGGATGCAGCAGGTGAATGTTGTACCCTGTCCTCAAGGAGGAAGGAATCCAGGTCAGTGGAGGTGTCATTCCCTGGTCAGGGCATCCAGGATGGTGCCAAGGGGTAAAATCCCGCCTGAAGCCTGTGCTGTTCTTCCCAGAAATGCTCACATCATTCATTTCCTCACAAGGATCACCTGGGTGCCATGATTTCCAAGGAGGATCAGCTCCTCTGCTTGGTATTCCCAGCCAGAGAGTGGAAGCATGTCAAATTCACATATTTATTTACATCTATTTACATATGGGCGTGGAGTAGGGACACGCTCTGGCTGGTGGATGAAACCATCTCCCCTGAATTCCTGGGTATCCTGCAGGATAAATGCCTGATTTCCAGGGAAAACACTCTCATTCCCAATGAGGAAGATCCTGTCTCTTCCTCCCTGCCAGAGAAGTGGAAAAAGTTTTGGGGCTCCCTTCTGGTGTCAGTCCCTGACCTGGGAAGTGATTATTTTGCTGTGTCCTCCATGGATACCAAACTCAAAATGTTTTCTCTCCATGCTAAAATATCTTGCTGTGGCTTTAGGGTGAGAGTCCAGGCAGGCCTGAGGGGATACACTAAAGCAGGGTGACATGTAAATAATTCTCTATTTCACAGATGAGCAGGAAATAATTCACCTGAAGGTACAGACTTGCTGGACCAAAGCTGCATTTTCCTGAAGTCAAAAACTCAGAGAGTGAGGACTCAAGGGGGAGAAACGTCCACTTTCTACTGAAACAAAAGGGAATTTGGGCACTGGTTTAATAGGAAAAGTCTCTGGTCATAGTGAGTTAGAACTGGATGAAAGCTTGAATCCTTCTTGGTGTCCCTTTTCTGAGTTCTACTTGGAGCCATCTGTGGTCCTGCCTTGGCTTTGGTTTCCAGCACAGAACAACTTCCTTGGTTAAAAAGATTTTTTTCAGGGAAAAATGCTGGCAGCTCCTTCCTCACTGCCTTACCTCTCATGTCCTCTCCCAGTGGTTTGAGCTATGGATGAGTTTTTGGGGGTATCTATCTGGAATTCACTATATTTCTGCAACAGATCTCTGTCTTCTCTGCGAGCAAAAATTAACATCACTATTCCTACATTCACTGGGAAGCTGAAACACAAAGAGGCAAAATAATCCAACAGAAACAGAGCACAAAATATCCCCAGGTCCCTGTGTCCAGCACAGGTCACCCAGCTGGAGGTTGTCCCAGTGGCTCACAAACATCCCTCTTCCAAAAAATCCTGACCTTACATCTCAGGCTGGATTAGGAAAACAAAGCAGAACTATCAAAGGCCAAATTCCAGCCTCACTCAAACCCCTACTCCAACACTGTGCAGCAAAATTTAACACTTGCAGTGATTTTTAGGGGCAGTGAGGTTTTTTTTCCCCTGGGATTTGTGGGTACAAAGGCACGGCTTCTCAGGCAGCTTCAATAATTGTGTTATATTTAACAGCACCAAATAAAAACACAGCGCTTGGATCAATATTACCCTCATACTTTATTCCATAAATAAACCCCATTGCTTTGTGAGCTGCTTGTTTTTACTTCCAACATGTACAAATAAAGATTTCGATATTTTTGGGGAGGAAACATGACAGCTGGTTTGAGTTCTGCAAGTTTTGATGCAAACATCCTTCTTGGCACCACTCCTTCATCTGCCATTTCCAGAAACGCTTCGTGCTCACAGAAGTGGAGTAAAACGTAGGTTACAATGAAAAACGTGGGAAAGGGTTATAAACAAATATTTAAATATTGTGTTTTAGTGGGAGAGCTTGCTAGGTAGCTTCAGTCTGTGAGCAGGAACGGAGTTCTTCAGAAAGTTGAAATATTGGTCCCTTTTGGAATGTTAAGTATTAATGTGAAACTGCTGCTGCTCTGATGATGTGGTAATGCTATTTCAACTGGCTCCTAAACATAACAAATAACAGTTTTCTTCAAGGATTTAACTCACGGGAAATCAATTAATAAAATACTTCAGAGAAATAAGTTTTCCACATCTTATAAACACCGGGCTAGTGCTACAGAAAAGTGTACTTTAAAAAAAAAAAAAAAAAAAAAAAAAGTTTAAGATAAATAATACCTCTGTAATTCAGTATTTGCATTAAAAATTCTTAAAATTGTTTCCTCTGGGTAAACTGACCAAAAGGTGATGCTCTGGAACAGCTGTGCTCCCTTTTAGGTTGTTTTGGATGACTTGAAAGTTGCCTTAAAATTTTCGATTGAAACATAAATGATCTTTCTTTATACAAAGAGCCAAAGATAAGAAAAATCCCTCCAGGTAATTGAGATAACAGTTAATTTTATGGCTTATCTAGCAGTCAAAGGCATTCAAGATCCAATTAGGATGATGGGCAAGAGGCTCCTTTGTCACTCCGTGTTTCTGTGAAGGAGCTGGTCCAGTAATTGCTAGGAAAAAAACAAAACAAAAGTGCTTTAAAATACTGTTAAAATCCACGAGGTGATAGAAATCTTTAGTGATACAGGAGGTGAGGTGGAGCCGGCATCCCCGAATTCAAATTTATTTCGATTTATTTACATCCCAGAGTTCAGGTGGCTCCGTCTGCTCCAGAAATAACAGGGAATCCTCACCTTTTTAAACATCTCCACACGCAGCCTGTTACTCTGGATGATGATCCGCTTCTGCTTCTCTTCTTGTTTCTTTTTAACCTCAGGTAAATTGTCATAAATCCTGTCAGGAATTCAGAAAGCAGAGTTCGTGTCATCCCTGGGGCTCACAAATAATTCATTTTTTTTCCCTGTAGGGAATGTTTGCCTTCCATGCAATGCTTGTAATTGGCATCTCTAAGTACTTGAATTTGATTTATGGCACGGGGGTGATAAATTATTAACAGTCATGGTTTGATACGAAATCTGGCTGCTTCCAAATCTTGTTGGAAATTCTGATTTTGGAATTAAAAAAAAAAAACAATGAAAGAGATGGGATCAGGTGATTTCGATGCAGTGGATTCTAAGGAGCTCAGTGAAGTTGGCTTCAATTTCTAGCAACAAAATTCAAACCAGAATCTGGACTTTTTTTTTTTTAATTTATGCCACACAATTAATATCAAACCATCATTTTCGAGTAATTTTCTAAAATATAAAAACCCCATCATTATAAGACTGCAAACTGTTTACAGTTTTTTAGTGTCATTAGGAACACTTTTTACCAAGGACAACACAATCTTTCCATTCTAAAAACAACAGGAGTTGCCACTAAAAAGGTGAGTTCAGATTTTCTCCCATTAAAACCGGTGATAAAATTCCCAGGATTTGGAAGGGAAAGCTGGCTTTGCACGAGCACAAAGCCTGTTTACTTCTGGGTTCTCCTCATAATATTTTGCAATTCCAAGCTCTTGAAGCAGCCTGTTTTGGCTGGGGATTTTGTTTTGGAGCAGAGGAACGGGACACATCTGAAAACAGGGCTGAATTCCTCACGGTGGCTTTTGCAGCTTCCCTTGTGTGAAGTGCAATGAAAAGATCAGACCCCACATTCCTCATATTTTGCTGTCATTCCCACCCTCTGTTCCATAATCAGGGGGGAAAAAAAATCCAGAGTGACCTCACTGCTTCCTTTTTTTTGGGTGTCCAACATGAGGGACCTGTTGAAAATTTGTTTTTCATGCCATGGGTGCCCCTTGCTGTCTGAACCTGCTGGAAAAGGGGTGTTGAAAGGGCAGGGCTGCCTGAATCTAAGCTGATACAGCAGAAAAAAAAAAAAAAAATCCATGGACAAACTGGAAACCAGAGGAATTTGTACCTTTTAGATCTCATGTGCATCTCCTTCTCGGGAATGACTCTCTCCTTTGGTTTGAAGAGGTTATCTGGCAGAGAGGAAATAAAGTTAGTACTGGAAGGATCTGCTCTTACCCAAATCTCAAATGTCGTGTTCCATGGAGGCACAATTTGCCTTTTCTGGTTAAAGTTTTAAACTTTAAGGCCAGATCCAAATGTTCAAATCTCTCCAAATCTTCCTCACAGGTTCCTGCAGGCAGTCCTTCTCAGTGTCAGGAACCTGCCCTGGTACAGTCATTTCTGATTCAATTTACACCTGTTTTGCAGGGCTCTGGATAATTATCCGAGCTTCAGAAGGAGGAAAATCACATTACTCCTTCCTGCTCAAGTATGAAGAGATCTGTGATAATTCCAGTCAGCATTTCCCTGGATAGAGGAAAATAATTTCTGATCTGAGCGGTTAGTTAGTGGTTCTCAGGTGATTTTAACACCTTCCTTGCAGAAATGGGTCCTGAATGGGAAAGGAGGATATTTGTACAAGGTGGGAAGCTGGGAAATAAATGAGATTATTGTTGTATCTCTGTGAAAAATCCATGGAATCACAGAATGGTTTGGGATGGGAGGGACCATAAAGTTCATCCCATTCCACCCCTGCCATGGCAGGGACCCCTCCCACTGTCCCAGGGTGTTCCCAGCCTCATCCAGCCTGGCCTTGGGCACTGCCAGGGATCCAGGGGCAGCCACAGCTGCTCTGGAATTCTATCCCAGCCCCTCTCCACCCCTCCCAGGGAACAATTCCTTCCCCAGATCCCACCCAGCCCTGTCCTCTGGCAGTGAAAGCCATTCCCTGTGTGCTGTCCCTCCATCCCTTGTCCCCAATCCCTCTCCAGCTCTCCTGGAGCTCCTTCAGGCCCTGGAAGAGGCTCTGAGCTCTCTGGCCCCTTTTCCAGGCTGAACATTCCCAATCTCTCAGCCATTCCTCATAGCAGAGACGTTCCATCCTTCCAATCAACACTCATAGGGAGCTCTGCAGCGCTTTCACTTCTGGACTGGTGCAGATTCCAAAGCACAAACTGGGAAATGGGAGAGGCTCTGAACCCTCCCCTGCCTCAGGACTGACTTTCCCCCACTCAGCAGTTGTCTGCACTTAATCATCCTTGTTAAATCTTCAGTGCACACAAGCCACATGCTCGATTTGCTAGGATAACGTAATTTGTCTTTTCTTTATTAGCGCTCTAACGCTCGTTTGCATGTTGATTCACTTAAAAGGAGTAAACACTTGGATGCTACTGCTGCCCAAACAACTCTGAAAGTGCAGGGAGCAGATTGTCTGTGAGCCAGGGCCACCTTCCACCATCCCAGGTTGCTCCAAGCCCTGTCCAAGCTGGCTCTGAACCCCTCCAGGGATGGGGCACGATGACACATTAACATTCCAGACCTTTGTGTGCAGCCACCAGAAGAGGAAGAACCCATCCAGGGGGTTTGCAGACCCACTTCCTAGTCCATATAAAGCATGATAAAATGTATTTTTCCTGCAATTCCCAAGTCAGGGTGGCCTCTTTTCAATTTCTGGGGAGCACCTCAGAGGGTGGGAGCTGTGCAGGTGCTGTTGCTCCAGGATAATCCTCTCCTGCTGGCACAGAAGGGCACCAGAGCCATCTCTGCTCTGGAGCAAGATGTGTGGCTGTGCAGAGCTTTGAAGGCATGGATTTGAAAGAGACTCTGGGGAAAATCCTCCAAGAAAATAATAAATCCACCTGGGTTATAAAAATGCCCTCTGTGAAGCGGCGTGGAGCCACGAGGTTAATTCTCATGGCCAAACATCCCTGCAGCATCTCCCAGCTGGCTCTTTAGGAGGAAAAAAAAGATGCAGACATCAAGGCTAATCCTTGATGGACTGTAGGATTAGGATTTGAAAGCTAAATGAGAAATAAATTTTAAAAAAATGGTAGAAATGAGAAAATAAAAATCATAAAAAGTTGTTAATCCTCGACACTGAGACGAAAGTGCATTTCAAAGGGGAAGAGCAGCAAACACTCAGAGCTGAAATTACCTGGTGAGCTCCTGGAGACCTGACTGAAAACTCTTTCCTGCCAAGCAAAGATCAAATGGGCCATGAGGTAGACAATTCCCCAAGCTGAAAGGCTTCTAAATTATGTTTTAGCTGTCCCTTATCAAAGTCCCTTATCAGATTTCACAGCCTTGGACGACTTTTGGTGACAACTGTAGTGAGTGAGGGATTTCAGGGATTGCCAGGGATGCACCACAGTTAAATAAAGCTCCAGACACAGAGGGCTCAATCACCTCGTTGGTGTTTTATTCCCACCTGGTGAAACTCCTGAGTTTCTGGCATTTCCTAACTAAAGCAAGCTGTAAATGAATGTAAATGGCTCGTCCCTGTAATATATTTTAATTAATGCTGAACTGCACCTCCAAGAGGATGAGTAACTCTCCTGCTTGGGAAGTCAGTAAATATTTAGACAGAGAACAGATAAAATGATTGTGCTGGAACCAAACAGATAAAATGATTGTGCTGGAACCAGCCCCTGACTTCCTATTTACCACTAAATCACTGGAGCACTTAAAAGGGAAAAACAGTGGCAAAATTTATCAAAATATGCACAATATAGATACATTTTCTTCTAACATGAAGAAGTTTGGTAGGTGCTAAAATGTGCCTTTGAGGATGTGTGAAAAGCAAAGCACTGCTGGTGGTGGATCTCTAATTTAGCTGCTCTTTTACTGAACTGAAAAAATAATTCACAAAAAAAACCAAACATTTGCCCAGAGAAATCCTAGGATACAAACCACAGGAAGGTGGTTCCCAGGTTTTCCAGCTGTTCAGGTTTCTCCAGCTACTACTGAGACTTCCTTGATATTTCAGTTTTTATGGAAAACATTACTAACATCTCTAAAAAGGAAACTGAGAGTTTTATGGAAACATTTTTGTATTAGAATAATTTTGTGGATGTTGCTGGAGATTTCAGCCCTCTCTATCCAAATGATACTTAAATATTCATGAATTTTATCCAGAAAAACAAAAATATTTGCATCTCATCTGGCCTTCCTAAATCTTTCTGATATCATTAGAGATTATAACCCTAAAAGGCTTTTGTTTTTTGTTTTTTTTTTTTGCAAAAATTATCAGCTTCTGAAGAAGGTGTGGCAGAGTTAATATTAATTAACTCAGGAATAATATCTCCAAAACAAGTCATTCCTCTTCCTAATTCCATTACCTGACTGCAGCTTAGACTTGCTTCAGAGCCAAAAAGGCCAAAAGAACGTGTGGCACTATTAAAAGTTTTAATGGGGGAAAAGGGAGCTGGGAAATGACCCAAATAAAATCACAGCTGAGCACCAACGTGAAGACCACAAGAACGCACCTGAGAGGCTGCAGGATGATTGAAAATTCTGATTGCCACCCTCTCCTCCCTCAGTCCAAATACAAAGCTCCCTGGAAAACCCAAGCAAACAGCAATCCTCACCCTCCAGGCTCCTGCACCTCCAAACCAACTTCTGGGGAAGGTTCAGAAGCACCCAGGGGATATCAGTTGTTTCCAAGATCTTGCTAAGGATGGAGGGTTTGGATGCAAATCCAGAGGAACTCAGCAGGCTCCACAATGGGGTGGAAGGGCAACCTTCAACTTCTATGGCCAAATGCAAAGAACAACCACCCCCCTCAAAGGACAGGAAGAGGGAAGGTAAGGAAAAAACCCCAAAAGTGCCTGAGAAAATTGCATTAAAGCTCCCAAAGTGCCTGTGCACACCAAGATCACAGGGCTGTTCATTATGCAGATTTAAAGGCCCATAAACAGCTGGTAGTCCTGTCACTGCAGTAATTACATTACGGTTTTGGAGATTTAAATGCAGTTATTTGAACATTGTTTCTATTCAGCTCGTCACAGTGGGATCTCTAATTTGTTCGACACAGTCAACAGCAGAGTTGTCTATCTTGGACTAATTAGCACTCTCAAAATTTAGCAGTACCCATTAGCCAGCACAAAGGCTGCCTGAGAGTTGCAGGTTCTGTGCCTTCAAAGAGCTCTGGTTGTGATAAAATCCCGTGCAGGATAAACATTTTCATTTTCCTGAGATTACTTTCAGCGTTCCGTAAAACCCCGCTCGTGAAGGACAATTAAAAACTGGGAAACAACTCGGGGTTTTGAGGCTGGGAAGGTAAATGGGAACTGCACAGATGTTGGTATTTATATGGAAATGATGTTGAATGCCAATTATTTCTTTCTCTTACAAGAAACTGAAGTTGTAACAACACTGTCAAAACACGGGGAAAACCCTGTTAGTCAATGATTTCACGTTATCAATAAAGATGTTTTAGGCTGATAGAATAATCTCTGTGGCAGAGACAAAAAAAATCTCTGCAGGTCTTTGCTGTGGGAGTAAATTATTTTATTGGAATAAAAGCTGCAAGATCAGAGAGAAGCACGTGGAGCAAACATTTCAGAGAGAGATGAGTGCAGCAAACCCCTCAAAACACTTGGATGAAAGCAGGCACCCAGCCCTCCCCATCCTGGGCAGCCCTCCTGTGTGGGGACTCAGGGAACTGGGCAGGGAATGTCCTCTGGAGGTGGAAAATTGGTTGGATAACTGCTGTCACAGCCAGTGCTTGAACTGAGTGTGTGCATGGCTGCTCCTGCTGCCCGGGCTCCAATCCATCCTTGGGGTCACTCTGGCAGGGCCAGTGGAAATGAAACCCATCCACCACCCTGCTCTTGGGAAAAGCCCTCTGGAAAACGTGTGAAGGTGTGCTGGCAATGAGCCCTGGGAACCCTGAAGAGCTTCACCTCCACAAATTGCAAGACATCAGGAAAGAGAAAAAAAAACAAAAACAAAATAAGGAAGGAAATGATCAAGAGACAACCGCAAGATCACAGCCTGGAGCCCAGAGGTGCCATCCATACAAGCCTGAATGCTTAAGCACATTTCCAGGTCATCCTTTTACCCTCCAATTCCCAGTGTTTTTCCAGGGAGTGTTGCTGTGAAGGAGCAGCCTGATGCCCCAAACCTGGAAAGCTGTGAGAGGGAATCTCTGCATTTGGCAGAGAATTCTTAAGAGAACAGAGCAGCTGTGGCTGCCCCTGGATCCCTGCAAGGGACAGGGTTTGGAGCAGCCTGGGACAGTGGAAGGTGTCCCTGCCCATGGCAGGGGGTGCAATGAAATTATTTTTAAGGTCTTTTCTCACCCAAACCATTCCATGAAGACTTTGCCTGAGCTGAAGCTTTCTGGGGGTGCAGGGCTCTTTCTCCACTGAGAGATTTGCTGGGAGATTCCCAACAAATGGATCCATTAGCTGTTGGAGTCCAGAGGGCAGGGAGCTCTCAGGACATTGGGCCAGTGAGCCAAAGCTTTGAATTGAATGCAGGGTCCAATCTGAGACCCTGGGAAACACTGCCTAAGTTAGATGTTAGAAGTAAAAATGTAGATCTGTAGTTTAAACAGAAACATGTTAAGCTGGTAGAAGGAAGTTTAGAGTTTAGAATTTAAGTCACTGAAGTAGTTATAAAGATATAAGAAGTTTTAAAGTGTGGCATTTTAGGTTTGTGTTCATTAGAGGATTGGTTAAGAAATTCTGCACTGCGGCAAAATGTATAAAACACAATAACTGATTATTGGGTTAAAAAGGTAAATATTCATGGTGGCAGTGTTTTATTGGATAATAAATCCTTAAAAGGTCTTGTAACCAGAGGTGTTGTGACCTTCTGAACCACGAGCAGAGCTGTGAGCAGAACTCACCCTCCCTGACTGTGTAGAAGGTAAGAAGAAAATAAATTTCACCATCTAAAGCAGCTCAGAATTCCCATCTCTAATTTCTACTATTCATAAATTCCCCAATAATCAGCCATGGATCTGTCCTCAGCAGAGACATCAGTAGCACAGAGACATCCAGTGCCACTTTTTTCTCTTCCAGGAAAAATCCATTTCCCCCTCTGGGTCTCAGTGATGACACCAATCCTGCTGCACAACCGCGTCCACCAGGACAGATCCTGAAATTCCAACTGCCAGGCCTGAGGGCGGGTGAAATGTGCTCAGCAATGTACCAGAGCCCTCTGTCCTGCAGCCTACAGGGCTGTGCTTTACCAGGGATCTGGGATTCCCAGTGCTCACTCCAGTTCTGCTTCACCCTTCTGTCATTATAAAAATATTAAGGTCTCACAAACAGAAAACCACACGTGGCTGCACGAAGGCAGATGAGTTACAGAAACCAGAGACTCTCTCCAGACAAATTTTCCTTTAATGACCAACCACTATAAGATGGAAAATGTCATTAACTTCAATAATTAATGAACATATTTCAATATTATGATTTTATTACTCATTAAACAAGCATAAAGATTAAAATTTCATTATAATTTAAGGAGAAATAGGTTTAGCCTTTCGTATTTTGTTTCATAAATTATTTGCAGAGTGGTTTGGGGGATTTTCAAAGATGATCAGACAGAAGTGGGAGATTTTTTGCACTTCCTCTAAGAGAGATGACAAACTCCTGGTCTGCTGCTGGCAGAGCCCTCACACTGCACAGGTAAATCAACCTGGAAAATGGAAATTCCTTCTAGTGAGTCTTTAAGACAGAATTCCTTCTTTGTGCTGTGTTTCCTTCTGTTTATTTAGCTCTCACTATGAAAACCCAGTAGGTCTCTCATGGAATTCTCCAGGAATCTCCAAAAGCCCTGAAATGGGGCTGCCCCCACCTCTCCTGCATCCACCCTCATTCCCCAGGCAGCCAAAAACCTGTTTGTGTTTCCCCAGGTTGAGGACATCAAATATTCCCTTTCCTGCATCCTCCAGGTGTCTTTGCTGGTTTGTTTAATCTTTTCAATTAATTTACTTTTCGGTAGAATAATGTATCTTCAAGCAGCCACAGATTTAAAACCAAGATGTAAAGAGGAATGCCAATCAGTCAAATAAATCTTTGTTCTTTAGTCAACAGAATTAATTAACATCCAGATGGCAATTAAGAAAAAAAAAATAAAAAGAAAAGCAATTTGTTTAACATCTTGAGCTTAGATAACATTTACAGAGGCGCTGTATGGGAGGGAGGGAAGGGTTTCCCTCACTGGGGTTGAGGCTGTTTGCCACAACCTAACAACAGCTAACAACAACCTAACCAGCTAACAACAACCTAACCAGCTAACAACAACCCAAAACAGCTTCAATTAGGAAATCCCAAAGTTTGCATGCCTTGGTTTAGCAGGGCTGGGCTGACCAGAGCTCTTTCCCAGCTCTGGGATTTCTGACAAAAAGTGGCAAATGCACACCTGGAGCTATCCCAAATCCCACCTGCCTCTCTGCTGTCACCTCTGTCCCCAAAGTGATGGTTCTGGGAGCTGGGAGCAGATGAAATGTCATTTATTGCCACCACTCCCCCCAGCAGCTGCTGAAGAGCACGAGTGCCTGTGGCAGTGACAGAAAGAGCCCCAGGAGCCTGAGAGCACAGGAAACTCCTCATCCTCACTAACCCATCTCTGAGCTGCTGGGAATTCTGGCCAGGAGAGTGAACCAGGAGCAGCAGCTCCTGTGTTTCTTCCCAAATTTCAAGTGCCAGTTGCACGCAGGACCTGGCTGGTGTGTATTTACACAAAAGCCAGTTGTGCTGGCCAGGACTCACCGCTGAGAGGGTCGGGGATGGTGAATTGCTTCTTTTTGCTGGCAGTGGGTGTGGAGAGCTTGCGAGCTCGGGGGGTGCCTGGGGGAGCCTCCCTCTGCTGGGCTCTCCTCAGCTGCACCATCAGCTCCAGCCTCTGCAGCCTCTTCTGGGAGCGGGAGATGAACTGAGGGTTGTGGATCTCCAGGGCCTCCTGCAGCAAACACAGACTGTGTTCATGGAGCTCCAAGGAGGGCAAAGGGTGATGGGCATGGGGCTGAGTTCAGGATTGTTAGTTCAGAGGTTATTAAAGGGATGGAAATGAGTTTGGGTTGGGGTTGGAAAGGACTTTGAAGCTCATCCCATCACATGCCAAGAGCAGGGACACCTCCCACTGTCCCAGGCTGCTCCAAGCCCTGTCCAGCCTTGGGCACTGCCAGGGATCCAGGGGCAGCCACAGATCCAGGCACCCTGTGCCAGCCCCTGCCCACCCTCCCAGTCAGGAATTCCTGCCCAATATCCCATCCAACCCTGCCCTCTGCAGTGGGAAGCCATGCCCCCTTGTCTTGTCCAGTTTATATATTTCTATGTCTCAAATTACGTATTTTTTACATCCAAATTCAAGTTCTTGATGTTTTGCCTGTTTCCTTTTCTCACCCCATCACCGAAGCAAGTCGTCACTGACAGTTCACAAACTTTCCTGTTTATTTAGATTGTCAGATCTCTCCATGGCTGGTCCAGAAAGAAAACACTTCCCAGTCAAAGGCTGCTTCAACATTTAGGAATGTCTTAGGACAGAGGAAAGGAGCAGAGATGGGTGTTCAACATATGCTGGAGGAAAAGGCAGCAAAGTCCATTTGATGCTGGAGCCTGGTACCAGCCTGGGCCATGTCCACACCTACAGCTGATGCTGGAAGTTCCAGGCACTTGGGAAACTGGGAATTTGTAAATTCCCAAACTCTGTACAAGCTCCCCACAGGAGCAGCAGCTGGGGCTCAAAACGGGGAGCCTGGACAACCAGACAACCAAGCAAGTTTTGGCAGTGCATGCAAACTGCCCAGACTTCACAGGAAAGGGAAAAACCAAGGAATGTGAAGTTCCCAGGAAGCAAACACCATCCACAGGGGAAAAGAGGAGAAAAGGGAAAAAAAAAAGAAAAGTAAGCAGAGAAAAAAGGGGGAAAGGAAACAAAAAATGATGCTTTACCCGCAGTGTCCATGGGGCTGCTGGAGATCTCCCCAGCTGGGAGCTGGACTGTGGCCAGGTGAGCAGGTTTTTCTCCCAGGTCAGGCCTGGGGAGCGGGTCCTGGGCAGTGCCACCCTGGATAGTGCCACCCTGGGCAGTGCCAGTGCCACCCTGGGCAGTGTCAGTGCCACCCTGGGCAGTGTCAGTGCCACCCTGGACAGTGCCACCTCCTGCCTGGCTCCTGTGCCTCCAGCTCCTTTGTGCCAGGGAATTCATCATCACCTTGGAGAGATTTAAAAGGTCGTTAGGAGTGCATGGCTAATTTTTTATTGGGTTCTCCACCTCATTAGACAGCGAGGGCAATTCCTGCAGTAAGCAAGGCAGGCTGTTATTAATAGGGCTCATTAGGCAGAAGAGATCAGATCTGATGGTGGCTGCTCCTGGCTGCCCTGTGACACCCAGAGTGTCTCTCACATTATCCAGACCTCACAGGGAAGGAAATCACAATTAAAACTCTCGGACACTCAGCTCTCTTTGCTGGTTCTTCCCAAAATTTGTGCCGTGGAAAGCCAGGGGTATCTTGCTGTGACCTGCAGTTGGAGTTCATTCCAACTTATTGCAGAAAATACCAGATTGTTATGGGCTTTAACCACAAATCATTTCCCTTTCACCACACTGAGTTTTTCATCAGCACCACTGGGTTGGGTTTTTTCCCTTTGTTTTTAATCCAGTTTGCTTTCTGCCATTCCTACAGATCCATTAGCCAGTGGAAAGACTCCATAAAAAAAAAAAAAATCAACAAAAGGTTATTGTGCATTACAGGGCATTATTATGAAAGCTGTCAATTCACATTGAGAAAAAGAGATTGTTTTCTATGCTTATAATTAAGTTTTAATACTCACTGACTGATACCCCCTGCTCAAATTAAGACCAAAAGAGGCTGTGTGCTCAAAATCAGATTCTCATTCAGAGGACAGAACGAATCCAAAATAACAAAGGAGCTTCGGAAGGGCTCCATATGAACTATTTGAAAAGTCACACTGGAGTGCTCCTTCCTTGCCAAATAATTTGATTTCTAGAACTAAATATCTGGGAATAAAGCCCGTTACTGTTTTATTTCAATTTTCGGTTACAATAAACTTAAAATATTTTCCTCTTTATGACATATTGTACATATTATATTGTACTTAAAAAACATATTAAAAAGATCTGTGTTGGGTACATTTGCCTTATAAAAGCCTGAACTGTATTTCCTCCCTAGCACTGTTCTCACCAACATTTTGGAATAAACCTTGAAACCTGTGAACATGAAATTAAATTCCTCCCTAAGCCAGGTTTACAGAGGTGTGGATTAAGTTGGGCTTTGCCAGATCTCAGTGGATGCTTCACTTTTGTAAAACAAAGTCGCTTCCAGTTAGGGGAATGCCATGATTTAACTTCAGGCACTGAAAACAGCATTTAGGCTTCTAAATGTGTGACATGCAGAAGTAGCTTTATGCTCAATGATGATAAATTTTTCCTACCTGCCTAGAAAAAATTCTCTTCAGAAAAAACAGCTGTAAGAAGAAAAGGTTCTGTGACCATTACAACATTTTAATGGAATAAGTTTCTCACAAGCATATTGATACTAAGCCCAAATTAATCTCTTCTGCAAAAAATACCTGGTGCATGAATACAGCTGTTGGTGTCATCTGCATTTTAGCTGTGAGAATAAATGTTGGAAGTAAAACATCCCAGACACTGCTGAACCCAAAGAAATTATGTTTTACTCGCTGAGATCTTGTTAATAATCATAATTCAGGTTGTTGTGTCAAAAAAAAAAAAAAAAAAAGGTTTAAGGAGTGAAAAAAGGTACCAGCACAATGCTGTAAAAATAACCTCCCTGCTGGTAGTACTTGGTTAGGCTGGGGCTGCTTGACTTTGCAATTTTAATGCTTTTTCAAGATTTTCTTGGGAATCTAAGCCTATCTTGGTCATTTGAATCTTGTTTTCTATTAACCATAGCAATGTATACAGTCAGATCAGCTGATTGATCTCTCACCAGATGACTCACGCTCACCACTTAAAGCTGGACAAAAATGGCCTGACTTTCCATTATTTCACTTTTTTTTTTTTTTCTTTTCTTTGAGACTGATCTCATCTTATTATTGAAACCATATTCCTGACGAGCACAGTAGGATTTGTACCTTACTTTTTAGGAGCTGCTTTTGCCCGTGAACGTTTTCTTCCCGGAGGATTCCCGCCGCCGCCTTTGTGTTGCACGCGCTGCTGGAGACAGACATTTTTGGTTTCAGGACAGCCTGTGCTTGGATCTCTTTGGGTTTGGAGGTGTCTTTGGAGGGATCTGCGCTGCTGGATGAGCCAGCAGCAGCAATGGTTTCTCTGGAGGCTGCCTCTGGCAGGGAGCCAGGGGCTCTTGTGCTGCTCCTCTTGCTGCTTCCCAACGGCATTGGTGTTCCTGTGGAAAACGGAGAAACAATCCCAGATCCTATCTGTAGTTATTTTAGAAAACACACCACATGGGCTTTGTGATTAGAAGGTTAATTTTTTTTTTTTTTTTTTTTTTTAATTAGGGATGTTTTTTTCTTATATATAATTTCACACAGACCAATGTGATTGGTGAAACAAAAGTAAACTTCTTCAATCGCATTGGTCAAACCAGAGGGATATCAAGAAGTCTCTCCTATCAGAAGGGATGAATAACATAATATATTATTATAAAAACATTTTATGTGTTTATTATATTTCTCTGGGAAAGAAAACTAAAACATCAGGTTTGAAACCAGACTACACCTATCACACTGGATTTATTTTTTTTTTTCTCAGCACTCTGATCCCAAAACTTGTCAGGCCTTGGTTTTCATCACAGCCACCACTGACTGAATTGTAACAATGGTTTTGATGAGGTTTAAACAATTTCAAATCCTAGAATCCTGGAACAGTTCCAATTGAAATGTGCTTTAAAGATCATCCAGTTCCACCCCTGCCATGGGCAGGGGCACTTTCCTTTGTCCCAGGGTGCTCCAAGCCCAGTGTCCAGCCTGGCCTTGGACACTTCCAGGGATCCAGGGCAGCCACAGCTGTGCCAAGGCCTGCCCACCCTCCCAGGGAACAATTCCTGCCCAAAATCCCATCCAGCCCTGCCCTCTGGCAGTGGGAAGCCATTCCTCTTGTCCTGCCACTCCAGGCCCTTGTAAAGATTCCTTCCTCTTTCTCTTTGTCTTTTTTAAAAGCAGATTTAACACAATTTTTTCTCTGCTGACTCTTTCCCATGTCTTGGTTGAGGACAGAGTGAAGATGAGAAGTGTTTTTCCCCTTTGAGCCAACTCATGACAAAGGGTGAGATGGCACTGCAGGGATTTAAGGAATTTGTGGCTGTGGCACTTGGGGATGTGGGTTAGTGATGGGCTTGGCAGTGCTGGGGTGAGGGGTGGACTCGATGATCTTGAAGGGTTTTTCCAACCTAAATGATTCTGGGTTTCTATGACTCTGAGTTTGACACTTCCTTATCTCAAAGTCACTCCCTAAAATCAGATCCTGTGGTGTGGGCAGTTTTCACTTTCCCAATCCTTAATCCACTCATGAGAGATAAGAAATACCCTTTTCCACAAAATGATGATCTCCTGTGCATTGTAGTGACCTGACTGGCTCATTTCTCTTTTTGACTGTCCAGTATTTCTGAGGAAGTCAGAGGCATTAAGATACAGAATTTACTGTTTTCCCCTTTCCCTGTAGATGAGAGCTTGGAGCTCAGAATCACAGGATTGTTTGGGTTGGCAAAGCCCTCTGAGATCATCGACTCCAACCATAACATCTTGAGCTCCTTTCTGTAACTGCCCATGCAGTGAGAAGGAGTCAGCTCCTCGGGGGATCCTCTAGTGAGGGATCCCTGAGGATCAGCACAAACAGAAAAAAAAACAAACCTCGTTTTTAATTAAATTCATTGAGATGAGCCCCACCCAAAGCAGTTTCACAGCCTTACAGAAAGTCTGGTCAAAGCAAAGAGGTGCACAGGGAGCTCCCAAACTCCTACTCCTCTCTGACAGAACTTGTTTTTTTCTATGCTTTTTATACATGGCAAATATTTCCCTTATCTTTTGTCACAACCAAGCTCTTCTCTCAGATGGAAATAGTTTTGATGCAAATGCTCTCAAGAAACTGGACAGACTCAATTCTGTGCATCCCCTCAGAGCTCATGCATATCCAGGGACCTGTTCTTTCATTCCCTGAAATCCCATTCCTGCAGTCACACAAAAAAAATGTCTTATGGCACATAGAGAGGGAAAACCACCAGGACAGATTAATGGGGTCATGGACTCAAAGGGTGGCTGTGGGAGGAGGCAGGAACAAGCAGTGGGGTAGGAGAAGATGAAGAAAGCAGCAGGTAGCACTGAGTTACTGCAGAGCAGCAGGGGAGGAAGTCCTTCCACTCAGGCAGCCAAGAAATGGGATGGATAGAGGAGGAAAAAAAAGGAGGGGAGCTAAGCCACAGGAAGAACCTGAATGGAAAACAGATTATCTCATTAAATCACCTTTTAAATTAAAATAGTTTACTGGCCAGCAGTAAACAGAGAAGAGAAGAAAGAGGAAAGGAGGAAAGAGTTTCTGCTCATCCATGGCAGCATCACAGTGGGAGATAATTTGCCTTCATATCAAGGAACGGGCTGTGCAGCAAATGTGTGTTGTGAGGCCAAACAGCTTTGCTGTCAAACTGCTCCAGCCAAAGCTGTGTCCCCAGCAGGGACCATTTGCTGCTGCTGGGCTCCCCAAAATCAGCAGGAATGATCAGGGGGGGTCAAAAGGGGCTGTAAGGGAGAAGGGTGAAACAGTGGAGAGCAGAGTGAGGGAAGGAGAGGGCTCCCATCCACATCTCTCTAACTCAGAGTATTGATCTGAACAGAGGAAAGAAGAGCTGCCTGGAGTATTCACACTCCATTTACTCCTAACTACCAGACTAGCTCTCCATGGGTGTTGGCTTCCAAGTGTGAGTACAGCAACCTTCAAGAATGGACAATTAAGCTCCAGGAAATTTCTTACACATTGTGCAAATGGAGAAAACCTTCCCCTCTCTCTGCACCACTTCCCTGCTAAAAGAAACACCACCAGTGGCATCCTCCCAACAAGGCCTGGGGGATCCCCATGAAGATGTGGAGTAGGAGAGAAGGAAAAAAATGCAGGAACAAAACTAAGAATGGGGCCAAAAATTCGAAAAAGGGGAAAAAAAGGGATGGGTGCTTCTTGTCATTTGATGATAAAAGGTTACCTTGAGAAAGAACTAAAAAAACCCCACGATTCCTGATGGCATTCAGGAATAAAATCAACACGTCCTTCCTGCATGAAATGTGTCTTCCTTGTGGATCTGGTTCTAATATTGTCACTAAATCTTAATCCTTATTAGATTCACAGTATGGTGGGGATTTTTTTTTTTGTGGTAGTTAATTAAGGCAATAAAAAAGGTGTGTCTTGTTCTTGTCTAACACTGGAGGCAATCAGAATAATAACAGAGTCAATTTGCTAAATTCTTTCTTCCAGCTCCCTCTTGAATTAACCTTTCCCTTCCAAAGGTGCAGCCAGGTGCAGACAATCCTTGGGAAAACAGAGCAAAGCAAACCAGACAGGGGCTCCAAAAATCAACTCCCTCATCCTCAAAGCAGCTCTCAGTTACTTTAATGAACGCAGATGCAAATGATATTTAGGAATTAAAAAAAAAAAAAAAAAAAAAAAAAAAAAAAAAAAAAAAAAAAAAAAAGATAAAAAAAGAACAAGGCAAAGGTACTTAAAGGTAAGATCACAGCATTTCACTCTGTACACCCTGGGCCCGTTTTTAATATTCTATGTGGGGAATTAGGACTGTTACTCTCATTAAGAATATCTGGAATTGTATATCTAAATCCCTGCACCAACCCAACTTGAAATATATATGCCCCACTGAGAATAGCCAGAATTGCAACTGGATGACCAGAAATAGATGGTTTTTCTATTATCCCAGCCGAGGAAAGGCTTTAAAACTAATGAACAAAGACATGAAAGTGTAATGCTTTAGGAGATATGGGAGAACAAAAGTTAAAGAAACAGAAAGCAGAATGACTCCATTAATAAAATTCAGCCAGTATAGACTGTAGTTGTAAAAGTTCAGCTGCTTATAGAAGTGAATTTAAGGAACAAAGCCATAATTACATCTGGAGAAGAGTCATTTTTGCCCTGTGCAAGGAAGATGACAACAGCTCAATTTTTGAATAATGACTTAGTGAAAACCATACGATATTGGAGGAGTTAAAAATATTCTGTAAAACCAAGGGTAGGTTTTCAAAAGCTCCATTTAAAAAAAAAAAAAAAAAAAAAAAAAAAAAAAGGAATCCTTCATCTTGGAGTAAAATAAGTATATTGTTTTACTGTAAAGTATCTTTTTACATTTCCCCCTCTGTCCCTTCAGGGGGTTTTGCTAACGGGAAGTGACCCTGCATTACAGCAGGTTAAACTTGCCTTTCCTTGAGACACACACAATCCAGGCAAACAGCCCCTGTTCCATTGTCACTGCTTTTTTCCTCCCATTTCACTTTGCAGCAGGATAATTCAGCTTTTCATCCTTGCACACAACACTTTTCCCAGTGTTCCAGTGTGGATTTTTGATGATTTGTCACAAAGTGCTTCTTTGAAAGTGGCCAAAGTTCATTTTAGCAGAGGCAAGGCTGCAAATCCTCCCTGGCCACCGAGTCAGCCTCAGAGGTGGCTGGGGAGGGGACACAAGAGTCGGTTCCCTGGGTGTCCCTAATGAGATCAGACATCAGCACTGGAGGAAGCTTTACATTACAGACCACCTGCTGGGGGGTTTGTTTTAATTTAATAAAAGCCCCACAGCCTGAGCTGCTGGGCTCTCCCAGACCTCCGTGCTGGGAGCTGATGCTGCCAACACCCCAAGCAGAGAGGAGCAGGAATTTACATTCCTTAAATGTAAGAAACTTCTGCCTCCTTCAAGGTTTAGACCCAGTTGTAGGGACCCTCAAGCAGCCATCCATAACCCCAAGCAAGTCTCCAGCCTCTGACAAAGACTGATGGCTCAGCCCTTATCATGAATCGAGGGCTGGCACAGCTGAGCCATGCAATCTTAGATGTGAGCAAACAGAGCACATCATCTCAACAGCCTGGTAACCCAGAGAAATGGGAACACTGAGAGCCATGACAGCGTTATTAGTTATGCCAGGCTTTGTCAAGGGATGCAAGATAGGATGAGGATTTATTTTTCAGATTGCTTCCAAGGAAAAGGCACCACTTGTGATCAGTCAGTGAGCTGCAGTCAGCCAGGGGTGCCACAAAATTCACATGTTTTGGCTAAAATTCCTGCTGACCAGCAATGAGACTTCTGTCCCAAAGTGCCTCCTGATGCTTCTCAACTGACTCATTTGCAAGAGGCAGCATCAGCTGCTGCTCAGCATTAACATCCATGGGAACTACCAGAATTCCTGGTAATGTAGCTCTGCCCACGCTCCCTGTTCAAAATGTGGTGTTTAACAAGGTCTGGACTCACCTGTCAATAAAAACCTGGGGCTGGATGCTGACAAACAGGGCTGGGCTCTGTCCTCAGCTCCATTCCCAAAATTGTCAAGATCCAAAGTCAAGGTAACTTTGCTGGCTTGAAGAGAGAGGCTCGGCCAGCCCACTCCTCCCAATTAATGTGGCATTGCACCTGTATTAATGTTTCTTCAAACAGCCCTGCCTGCTGGGGACAAACCTTAATTATCTCAGCTATATCAATATCACCTCAAGCTAAGAGTCCAGATTAAAAAATTATCTCAAACAAAAAAAGCTTCTCTTTTTCCTAGCTACCTCTTTTAATTTCCTTTTTATTTTTTTATTTTTTTTTACCATGTTGACAGCTGTGGCCACATTTCTCAGAAGGAAGAGGCTTCCTTTTGGCAAAAGCTAATATTTGACTGTAGAAAGTTGTAATCATTTAAAACAGAAAGTGTACCTAAGAGCTGTTAGGCTTCAAACCTATAATCAGTCCTAAGTAGGAAAAGCTTCTTAATGTCAAGGAACAGCTTGTTTACAGAAGGCTTTGGGCAAAATTAGTGTAGTGGCTTCAGAGCAAACAATCCCAAACCCAGCTAATCACCAGCCCCTAACAATCAGCCTCTCCTTGCTGAAGGCCAATTTATTTTCTCAAAGCACTTTGCAAGTAGTTAATTGACCTTCTCCCTCGGTGTCAAACAAGGGAACACCATTTATTGCAGGCAGGGAATGGGGCCCAACGTGCTGCACCCAGTCTGGCTGCCAAGGAGAGTTTTGGTGCAAGAAGGGTTTGCACCAGCAAAATCCAGCCATTAAACGGCCTCCAGTTGCACCAGGGCAAGGGCAGGTTGGGCAGCAGGAAAAATTTCTTCTCTGACAGAGTGGTTAACCCCAGAAATGAGCTTCCCAGGCGGAGTCAGCCTCCCTGGAAGTGTTCCAAAAAGTAGAAGAGGTGGCACTGGGTGGTACGCTTTGGTTGACATGGTGGTGTTGGACTTGGTGATATTGGAGGACTGTTCCCAACTTTAATGATTCTGTGAGAAGGAAATGTTCCTGTCTGGCACCTGCAGGACATCACCTTACACTCTAGATCATGGGAGGGTATAATTGCAGAAGAATATTTTAGTGGGCAGCTAAAAATCCACCCAGACGATTTGGGGTGACTGCTCTCACCAGTGAGCTCCCTGTATCCAGCTGCTCCAATGCAGTGTGTGTGCTTTTTACTAACATTTTTTCCTCCTATGAGCTGGGAGAGGATGAAAGGAAAGAATATTTACTGCTGTATTTTCGAGACATTCCCTGTAACAGCCACAGACCCAGAACCTCTGAGTTAGAAATCCATGTTTGCATTTCCAGGATGTCATGCTAGAAGCTATCAGACACTATTGTAGTGACTCCAGGAGTAATCTGATGCAGTGTGACTTGGAAAAAAAAAAATGTTCAGGATGATTCAGAACATTTAAATGGTGATTTGCAGGGTAAGAAAGGCATGGACCACTTGGAATTCTCATCATGTCTGAGGCACCTAGTTCAGCTCTTTCTGATAATTTACCGCAGCCAGGCTGAGCCAAGTATTCATTTCACAGACTGCACAAGAGTCGCTCCTGGTTTAAACCAAGTGTGAATTAGGGGAAAATGAGGCTCTTTACTCCAGTGGCATAATGCAGTCACTGAATCCACGGAGCCCATCTCTTTTAATCATTATTTTAATGATTCTGGTACTCCGGCCTCGCAGCTTGCCCGGAGCGCTGAGGAGGGACTTGTACCCTCCAGACTTTCACTTCAAATTGTCTCACATTTTTCACCAGCTCTGACAGCTCAAGATAGAAATGTCACAGAATCACAGAATCATAGAATGGTGTAGGCTGGAAAAGACCTTTAAATCATGGAATCCAAAATGGAAAAGAGTGGAGGAATCAAACCCTCAGTTTTCATATGCTGGACTTTAACGTGGGTCTTCAGACAACACGAATGTCTTTGGGAAAATCTAATTTATGAGTTCCACTCATGAAAATGTGTTCTGTATCATCATTAGCAGGGCAGACATCCTACTGTCTTGCAGAGAAACAATGGGACTTTCTACCCAACAGCTTCATTGCTGTGTCCCATAAGAGAAAATCGAGCCTTTAATCCTCAAAAGGCATTTCCTGAAGGAAACTTCAACTCCAGTCAAATTATTTTATGATCATGCCCTGAAACACAAAACCCAAACAAAAACCCCCACAAGAAAACCTCAAAGAAACAAACAACCCCAAAGAAGATCCAGCCATCTCTGGATTAAACCATGGATAAATTGATAAAGAACAATTGGTACCACAGGAAAATGATCTCAGCCAGGCTCACTGTGACATCACAGTGTTGTCACTGAAATCCAGCTTTGGCTCCCACAGCCCTGAGCATCACCCTTCTCCCTTGCTGACATCATTGCCACAATCTCCAGGGGTAGCCTTGCCTCCATATGGCAGGACAGAAGGTCACCACATCTGTCTTCTGATTTAATAAATAAATAGTTTAAAGGAGTGGAATATCAAAGAATATCCCTCCTGCTGATCCCTTCCTTCTCCTACACCCTCTGTCCCACCAGATGATAGGGAAGGCAGCAGGCTACTGAGACAGAGGGCAAAGCTGAAGAGCTGGTTCTCCAAAAAATGCAAAAGGGCCTTCCAGAGAAGAAGAGGCATCCCCTTCCTTCTACAAAGGAATTTAAGAGCTCCAAGATAAAGAGAGGCAACTGCACTGGCCCATCACACAGGTTGGGGTCTGCCTCATCCTCCAGAGTGACCTGTAGGAGGATTGCCAGTTCCTCACTTGCGTTTTCACCACCTGCAGTGATTGAATCCTCATTTTCTGGGGATGCAGCACAGGAAGGTCACAGCTCAGTGTAACACGGACTCAGTGACACAGAATGTCTAGACTAAGGCAAATTGACAGCCTCCTCCTTTTTAAATTTATCCCAGATGAAGTGAAACATCAAAGGAGCTCCTTTTAATGGGCTTTCTGGCATGTGCTCCTTTGTTCTTAACAAGTCAGCACCAGCTGCTGGGTCCATTATGCCAAGTCAGTAACGTCCCCAGATTCCTGGCTGGTGTAAATCAGTGTCACTCCTCTGCAGGCAGAGATTTCACTTGGTTGACATCAGCTGAAGATTTGGCTCCTTGTGCTTAGCAGGTGCAAGCTAAAGTAAAATCTCCTGTGCCATATTTCATATTTCTCCTGTCTTCACCACCAGTTCTGCTGCACACATTTGCAGGGTGGAGAGTTAATTAGCATCAGCTGGAGCTGCTCAAGTTTCTATACCATAAATTCCATATTGTCAGGAACTGCTTTCCTCTAATTATATCTTGTTCTTGTAGATATATATATATATTTATATATATATTTACACACATATAAATCTTGTACTCTGGCTTATTGCATGATGACTTTCTCATAAACAGAAGATGAGGTGAGAACAACAGACAGGCCACATTCCTTCACCATAGCATTTCAAATACTATTTAATTAATGAAGATAAATATTACTTATAGCCTTTGGATTTCTAATTAGCCCATTCTGATTACCAGGCTGATATATTAATTTAAAGGTGACCCACAAGATTTTCTTGATACACAAATGTTTCAAATACCTGGAGCTCTTCAGCGTGTATTTAAAACAAAAATATATTTTTGCTTTGCAGGTAGCAGCTTATCAAAGACCCACAGCAACAGGTGTTCTGATTTTAGTCAGCATGACTAAACTATTCCTACTCAGTATGAGTAGGAATACACACACATGCATTAAAAAATTAAAATAGATCTTGAAACAAATTAAAGTCTAGTTATTTACCCCTTAAAAACATGCTGCTGACTTCAGCACTTGTTAGTAAATAAGTTCAAGAAGGAAACAGAAGGTTGCAATCATCTGGGGCCATCCAACACACCCAAAGCCCAGATCCCGTCTCAGTGTTCCCCACTGGCTGCCTTGGGTTGTTTTAATTAAGCAAATCATGCTTTCAAGTCACACCTTTTCTTTGGGAAAAGGAATAGGCAGCTGCATGACCGAGTCTCTGAGGTGTCCTGTCACTGCTGTGACTGTGTCCTTCCCTCCCAAGCATTTCATCCCTGAACTCTGCCAAAGGAGCCTTGGGATGCTCCCCTGGGCAGCTCCCAGGGCTCGGGCACTGCTGGTTCATCACCCCCGTTGTGCATCATGCACCCCCACAGCTGCCAGCACAGACCCAGGCAATGCTCCAGGCTGGGAGAGACCCTCAGCTCCCTGAACAAACACTGCCAGGGCCACCAGAGCCCCGTGTCCCCAGGAGCCACACACATGGCTCTTGGATCCCTGCAGGGATGGGCACTCCACCCCTGCCCTGGGCAGCTGGGCCAGGGCTGGACAAACCTTTCCAGGAAGGAATTTTCCCCAATACCCAACTCAAACTGCCCTGGTGCAGCCTGGGGCCGTTCCCTCTCCTCCTGTCCCTGTCCCCAAATCCCCCCTGGCTGTCCCCTCCTGTCAGGAGCTGTGCAGAGCTCAGGGCCCCCCTGAGCCCCTGTGCTCCAGGCTGAGCCCCTGCCCAGCTCCCTCAGCCCCTGCTGGGGCTCCAGCCCCTGCCCAGCTCCATTCCCTGCCCTGGACTCCCTCCAGCCCTTTTGTGCCTCTCTTGTCCAAGCCTGACCCAGGATCTGAGGTCCCTCAGCAGTGCCCAGCCCAGGGATGGTCACTGCCCTGGTCCTGATGATTATCTTACAGCCCTGACATCCCTGATTTGGGGTGCGTTACCTGGGAATGAGATCCACGGTTTTCCCTTTTGTCACCTCCCCCACTCACACCTGCACATCTGGCTCAGGGCAGTGGAAGCCAGCACAGCACCCACCATCCAGACTGGATTCCCTCTCCACCTCAGTTATCCATTAATATCTCTCCACATCAGTTTTGGGTATGACAACAAAACATGGACAGAAATGTAGAGGTGAGCAGGAAATATTTTGGTTTAGAAAAGAGCTGAGATGTGTGAAGGCACTCAGGCATGAAGAAGTTTACTGTTATCTAAGCTCAAACAGATAAATGTAGTTGTTGGCATTTATAATCTTCCCTAGAAAAGTGATGATATTGTTTAATCAAGAGGTCAAAAAGAATGTAAAATTGTCCCATTTTCTTCTTTTTCTCCTTTTTAATAATTCAGCCTCGAGCCCGGTAGGTAATAGATAGTGAAAGATGGATGCAGAACTAGATATTCATGGAGAATATATTCTTCATGAAACATAGGTGAGAAATTAATATTAAAAATGTCCCTGTCTTCAGCAGAAACAAGACTAATCTTTTCATTTCTAACTTACCTTGTATTTATGAGACATCAGCTGCAGACAGGAAAGGAAATTGCAGCATTGCCTGAAAAGCAGCGTTAGCAAGTTCTGACAGCTTGTTAAAAGCTGTGACCAAAGGCAGGGAGATGCCCTTCCATCAGCCCTGCCTGACAGGGACCTCGTGGAGCCTGGCCATATCTCAGGGGTGGGGGGCTCATGTGGCCCCCAGGGGACCCTTCACACGTTCCTGCAGCTGCCCAAGGGATGGAAACGTTGGCCACTCACTAAAAATAAACACAGTTCTGTCCTAAGGCTCTGTCCTCCCACGGTTCAAGTCTGACTTCATGTATAACATGGATTTTCCAGCACTTACAATCCCATTTCTTGCCAGATAATGGAAGTGAAGGCCCAAAGCAGTGGAGCCAATAGAAGATACAGTCTGCAGTGGGGAAATATCATATTCCATCCTTGGGATGCTCTAGCATGAACCATGGCTTTGAACTCTGAGTCCCAGAGATTTGGATTTCCAAGTGTAATTCCCATCCACGAGCAGAGCCCAAGATTTACATTTCATTAATAATCCTAAAGCATCCTTTTCATATGTGGCACATGGTGGAAATATATAACTCTGGAGATTACCTGGCCCAGCCTCCTGCTGAAAGAAGGGCCTTAGATTAAGTTATCCATGTCCATGTAAAGCCAAGTCTTGAACAGTTGGATTTGGACATGAAATCATATGAGTAATACAGTAAGTAGAGTCATTGTTACTGCAGTGAAGTCACACAAAAGATTAGGAAAAAGACACTCCAAAGAGGCCAGGACTCAAGTGGGCCTATAGGAAACATCAAACTCAGCCCCAGCACCTGTAAAGCAGAGAAGGATTGGGGTGCTCATTCCAACTCAGATCCTAATAAAGCAACCTATACATCCTGGAAACTGCATTTACAGATTTCATACAGAGAAGTGTAGCCTTGAAAGTAATTTCTTTTTTTTTAAGCATAGTGATGTTATTACCACTTGTATTTCTGCTGGCAGGAAGCTCTTGCCTACAGCTGCAAACCAATATAAACTCCAACTTTCTGGGTCATCAGAAATGTAATGGACAAAGTGCTCTCTGCAGTTACCTCATCCATAAGATAACTGTGTTAAAGCACGAACACCGTGGCAAAACTTGCTCCCTGTCCCTTCTTTGCTGGTTTCTCCTCCTTTTTAAACACTTCATTTCACAAACATTTCATTGCATAAACATGGGGCAGAGCAAAGCTGAACGGAACGGGTTTGAATTAGTAAACAGCAGAGGAAAAAATATCCAGAATAACTGGGAATCTAGAATGGGATAAAAGTTTTTCTCCAAAAGGGTTGTCCAGTCCTAGAGGGATTTAAAAGCCCTGTGGATGTGGCACTTGGGGACATGGGTCAGTGGTGGCCTTGGCAGTGCTGGGGAATGGTTGGACTCAATGATATTAAAGGGTTTTTCAAAAATAAATGATTCCATGATTGATAATCTCATACCAATACTTCTCCTCCTCATTTCACCCATTCCAGAATAAAAAGGACTCTGCTTTTCACTTCTCCCAGGTTAAAATCACAGCATTCCCTCTCATTTTAAGGACCAGTGTGGATGTCCCATGCATTTTACCAGGTTTCTGGTGATTTGCCCCATTTGATGGTTGATGGCTGTACCTGAACTCATTGCTTGGACGATCCTGCTGAGAGGGGCTGTTGTTTTGGAGCATTATTCTGGTTGTTTATACAAATTTCTCAGGAAAGTTGTAGTAAGCTGATAAACACCTCCTTACACGTTACAAAGGGTCTCAGCAAGAGAAATGTATATCTTTATGTTCTACATTATGGCCCACACAAAAGAGGGAAGCAGTTAAAAAGGTAACACTTCCCGTGTTTATTTACACCTATAGTCTTGTGTACACAAATGGTGGAAGTCCTTTATCACAAACCAGAGTTTCTCAGCTCTTTACCTCACTGATTTCCTCCTTTCAGTAAAACTGTGGAACCATGAGCAGCCTCCCGATTCACTTTCTAATTATTTCTAGTAGAAGTGGTTCTTCCATGCCACCACAGCATCACTAAGCCCAGGGAAGGCTGAGTTTTAAATCTGGTTTATCACAGAGAAACCTTAGATAGTGTTGAACGAAGCCTTGAATGCTCTCCATGGAGTGATATTCCCTGATATTTAAAATCAGGATGTATACAATGAAATGTTTCATTTGCTGGTGCCATCCCTTTATGTTTCTGTCCCAAACCCCTCAGCACTGCTCAGCATCTTCCCTCTCCTGCTCCCTGCTGTGCCTTCTCCCCTCCCAGACCACACAGCCTGGATTATGCTTGGGAACATAGAGGAATATTTTATCTCAGGCTCTGTCCCCGCAGGACCAATCCCATGGATTTCAGGCATGGAAAAGGGAGAGCAGCAGAGTTTGCACCTTGCCCAGCCCTCGAGGCAGCGTGAGGCTTCTCATCTCTCTGTTTCCTTCCACTTGCACACGGGGAGGATGAAGGTACAAAGGGACCTGAGGAAGTGGCTCATGCTCACCACTGACCCTTAGATCAAAAAGGCCATGCAAGACCAGGGTAATTGCAATTAAATGTAGCCCAAGGCTGCAGGATACAGAGGGGTGAGTTTAACCTCTGTGCTTTTGGTAAAAACCAGACTCTACTCATTGACAATCTTCCCATCCACCTTCCCTTCCTGGAAAGGCAATAAACTCAGCTGTGGTTATCCAAGTGTGCTGGAAAATCCCAGTGCAGCAGGAGCTGCACCACTCTGGGCAGGAAGCAATCCCCAGGGCCCCTCTCCTTCCCCCCGGAGCAATGCTGCAAAGAACATTTTATGTTTGTAAAACGCTTGGAAAGGTTGGAAACAAATGTGTTCAAGATTTGCAAACCTTTTACCTGGTTCCATTAGGTATAAAGGCCTGGGCTTATTACTGTAGCCTTCTAAATAAAAGCTGAAAACAAGATCATTTTTAATTGCAAGAAGCACAAAACCAAGCTCAGTGCAGTCATCTCCTTAATTTCACACCTCGAAATTCAGCCCACATTCCAAGATAAACCTAATTATTTTCAGGGGATAAGCACTTGCAGGTTGCTGGGAGAATAATAAAAAAAAATGTTGTTGTAAATGGTTAAAGAAAGAGATTTGATGCCGAAAACACAGAGGGATTTTTCTCTCTCAGCTGATGAGCAGCACGCATCAGCAGCATGGCAAATATTCATGGAAGTGCTGGAGCTGGAAACCTCTGGGCTGTGCTCGAGCTCCCTGAGCCTCTGCAGAAGCAAGGATTGCTGTTATCTGCTCACACAGAATCACTGTGGTGAGGCTGCTCCAGCCTGAACCTCTGCTCCACCAGCCCGAGGTTTATGGGAATGACTTACCTGCCTCATTGCTTGAACCAGGAATTTGGAGGGAAAACACCGTGTGTTGGCTGCCAGGCTGCTCATCCTCCTCCTCTGCTGCTGCTGCCTTGTGAGGTCCTCTGGGAATATCCACAAATGCTGGAAGTCCCGAGGCAAAGACACTTTGCAAAGGGTATTTACAACCCAAATGTCCTCCCTGTGTTTTCTCCTTCTTAATTACCTTATTTGCCGTGAAGTCTGCGCTCAGGGGTGATCGGAGTGGAGCCCCGCTTGCCCCTGGGAGCTCCCTTGGAGCTCTCTCCTCCATGGGCTCTCCATTAGCTATGCCATCTACTCCATCTGCTGTTAATCCGGACAAACTGCACTTCAGGCTCAAGGACAGCGTGGATCTATACATTCTTTGGCATTTAGCTCGAGGTTGGTCAATGCACACGTTGAGAGACTTGTCTAAATAATAGATGGTGTTTGGGCACGGCTGGGACACCTGGAGCTGGACACGGGAGATGAAGGAAGGTGGCATTTTCTCCCTCCCATCACTGCTTGGAGGACCCACGCCATCCTCCTCGATTCCAGGGTCAAAAAGCTGCTTTGGGGGGTCTTCACCTGCCTTTGAGCAAGGCTTGGAAACCTTTGAAGGAGGTTGGTTTGTGTGGGCTGGGGGAGGCCAGCGCTTGAGGCCAGCAGGGACTTTGCTGGCCATGGGGGACACGGTGTTGGGCTCTTGGCCAGCCCCAGGGCCACGGGCCAGCTCTCCAGAGCCAGCAGGAACACGCCTGGCTGTGACAGTGATGGAGGCAAAGCCTCTCTGCTGCCTTGGACACTGGTTTGGACTGGGAGAGTCCGAGGGTGCCATGGTGTCTTCTAAGGCTGCCTGAATCTCTAATCGGCTGGGAAGCACCAAAAATGTTCTGCTAAGGGTGGCTGACCCGTGGTTGGGCAACGATGGCTTCCAGTGGCAGGCTCTGGGCTGGGGGATCAGGGTCTGCATAGGCACAGAGGGCTGGCTTCCTCTGGATTTATCCTCATCAATCTGTGCAATGATTACTGGTGAAATGGATGTTGTGTTTTGGGAAGGCAGGGATTCCTGCAAATGAAAAGATTCCCGGTTATCACCACACTCCATTATCCTGTGTGCAACTGTTTCTCATCCACCATCTATCACAGCAGTTTTGTTCAAAATCTCTTGTTAACTTCCTTTTCATAATAACTTTTTTTCTCATTTAAAAATGCATGCTCTTGAAATCAGCTCTGAATTGTCTGGGAGGTGTCAATGAAAACTTTATTACTCTGGTGAAGGAAAAAATATTAAAACCTAAAACCTGTATTCCATAGTATTATTTTGAGTATTTAACTCATCATTGTGGATGGGAATGGTGGGTGTTTAAAAATGAACGTGGCAAAGACAGTTGCCAGTTTCAGACTATGAACTCCCCTTTCAGGATGATCTGCTGGAATTTAAAACTCATTTGAGTATATTATGGATCACTGGCCTGTGACATCACATGCTGCAGAGGGCATGTGGGCACCAGGGGCAGGACAGCTTCACAACCTCACCAGTAATGGACATGAAAAACTCTCCAAAAAAGTGATGCAGTCACTCACAAGGGCTCTGGCTACTATTTTAATTAATTAGTTCCCTCTTTCTTATGATTCCTTGGTGACACCTGCCAATGTTGTACAAACACATGTGTACAAGATCGATTGACAGTGGCCCAGAGACTGACAGTGGCCCAGATCAATTTTTCCATCCTGACAGGAAACATCCATCTTGGTAGACCACACTACTTCCCTCGAGGTGACAAAGGAGGTGCATCACGTTCCAGCTCTCTGACAAAGAGTACACCTGAGTTGAAAGCCTCCTGCTGATGTTATCTACCTCACTGGCTGCAGAAGTCCCATGTAATAGAGCATCTGGTCATATCTCATTGCTGCTGGAAATTGGCTGGTTAGATTACTCCTGTCCTGTGTTTAGATCTCTTTTTATTAGATCTCTCGATCCTAATTAAAAAAACCAAAACCCAGAACAAACACAACACTCAATTGGCATGCAGAATCTGAGGATTAGCTTCCTAAAGAAAACCCATTCTGTGTTTGGGTGCCATCGAGTCCTGCTTGTTGGGAATTCACCCCAGTCCCAGCTGAGTGTCTCTATTGACTGATAATCAATGCCAGGACTCCACAAGGGCTTCACAAAACACAATCCTCCTCTTCCTCCAGGAGGACAGAGTGACAGAGCTGTGACCTCCCTGGTGCCCTGATCACCTTCTCAGGGGCTGGGTGACACCAAATCCCAAGGGGAGGTGGTCTTTAACCAACTCGAACCCTTCCATGATTCTGAGCTCCTGTGAAACCATCCCTGGGTTCCTCCTCCATGCAGGAAAACATCACCAGAAACAGTTCCTTTGGCTCTCTTGGGAAGGGGCCTCTTGGGAACCCAAATGGGCAGAGGTAGATCAAGAGTTTATTAACAAGGTGAAATGCCAGATAAATTTTATCAACTCTTTAAACCAGCTGCCTGTGGTTTGGACAATTCAATAATTTCACAGCCTCAGGGAAAGCATTTTCTTCCTCCTCTGTTTCTTTCATGGTTTGTAACAACATTTGCCTCATATTTTCTTCACTTCATTTACTTCTACCTACAGGTTTAAGATCTTTGCATGCCTTCCAAAACTCTCAACTTCCCCCAGATTTCTACAGGGCACCAAAGAAGAATGTTCCTTGGGAGACTTTATTTTGGATGCATCTCTCATGCTCCAGTAGTTAATTTGACATTTATTTCTTTTGTTGAGGGCTGCACAGATGGAGACATCCTGCAAGAGTCCAAATGCATGTCAGAAACGATCCTGATTAGCTACAAACTCATGCACCAATATTTTAAATAATTTGCTTTTCCTTTTTTCTATTGAAAAGATGTATTATTTTCTCCTCCCAATCTTTATCAAAGAAGTGGATCTTTAAGGTTTGCCCAGCTGATCCTGTGCTCGTTGGGAGCTTTCAAGCTTCACTGCATCTTATGAAAAAAATCCACACACACACAAAGTAATTGTGGTGAGCTGAAAACCCCAGGCTTTATCCTGAGGACATATCAGGCAGAGTGTACTGATATTTGGGATATTGCTTGATTTAGTCTCATGGGGGGTTTTTTACAACTTCTTTTCCCCAACAAAGCATGCAATTTTTTCCCCCTCTCCAAGAGCACGCAGAATCACAACACTTAACCATCGTTTTATTTGGCTTTTCTGCTGCCCAACCTAAGCTTTGCTAAACAAAACCAAGTCCAAACATACTGCTCAGCAATCAGTGTTTGTTTTTTAATCCCCCCTGCATTCTGCTGACTGCTCCCCAAGCAGAATTTATTTATTTTACCTTGGTAGGGCTGGATGTGCCCCGCACACCCCTCTCCCACTGAAGGCCCGTGCATGTCCTCTGACCATCAGGGTCACAGCGCTTTTGTGTCACCCCTGGGGAAAAACACAGAGAAAGGAACATCACTGTCAGTGTTCTGGAGGAGATGAGTTAGAAAATGTGCTTTTAAGTGGAGTGCAGCAGGAGGGAAAGAGTCCTGGAAATGATCTGATTGCCCTGGGATCTGTTCTTCCCCCTCCACCAAGAGGCTCTCCAAACACCCCGGGATGCGAGTGCAAGGATTTGGACAGTCAGTGTGCCCAGGGCTGGTGCAAAGCTTCACTATCTGTGCTTTTGATTTCCATGGCTTCAGGCACGACTCTGGAGGCACTGGGGAAGTGTGGGTTTCAACAGCCCCCTTTGGTGAAGAACGGGGAGCACAGACAGCCCCGCAGCCAGCGGGGTTTCAGCAGCACAGTCACCTTCACACCCAGAGCTGCAGCGATCCCAAACCACATCCACGAATCCTCTTACATCACAGCACCCCCAGCTCAGGGATAACTGTTCCACCAGCACCTCAACCTCTGCTTTTGTCAGGGGTTGTTTTCTGCGAGCATTATTCTCTCTCTGCAGTTTTTACATGGAGCTAATTTCCATTTAACACAGTCTAGGCTATTGCACTGATGCATTACGTCTGCTGTCAACTGCTTTGCCAGAAATTACGTTACTTTCTAGTTTGTATTAAGCATCCAAAATTAATTTTCAGAAATTCTCCATTTGGACTGAAATCTCTTGACGTTCCTGGCTGTTATTTTACAGCAACATGTCACACCACTGGTAAGACCTTTTGTATTATTTTTCTTCCACCCAGGCACGCTGCCACAGGAGAAAATTTTTTTGCTAAGCAGAATTTCAGTTCATGTGTTACATTATATTAACAAAGGAATATAAATCAGCTCCACTTTAGGAATTGTTTATTAAACCATGCCCACCATAACAGAATTCATCTCCTTGGGTGAAGGGGAAGAGGAGGAATATATCAGATCTATCCCTCAAGAAATCTTTCATCCCACCACAACATTTAGAGGGCATTTGATGAGCTTTTTGTTTTAACAAGGTACACTAAAATATACTTTAACACTTCCCTAACATAACTCCAAGATGCCATTGCCACCATGTACATCCATAGGTGGCATGAAGGAAGAGGTTTGGTTTTGTCATTGAGCAGCAGAGAGTCCAGAGCCACAGAGCAAACAGCTGGACCCATTAGCCACAGTGTGGGGAAAACCAGAAACCAGAAAACAGCCCAAGCAGAGGGCCCATTCCATGGGTTTGGCACAGGAATTATGCTGGGCTGCAGTCAGTGCAAAGCAGGGAACCTGGGCTAGCACTGGAAACTGCTGGCACCAACATCACCCTGCCATGGTGCACAGTGAGAAGGGCAGGATCAAGGGACAAAATCCTCCTCTGCTGCTGGGGAAGCCTCAGGGGAAGGATATTTTCAGTGTGTCAGTGCTGTGGTGAATTACACCTTCATGGTGAAGAGCAGCCATGTGTGCTCTTATTTAAACAACTACATAGGGAATAACCTGCAGAGAGGGGTGAAGAAAAAATGCTTGGCTTGAGTAAAACATTAATAGAAATTTAATAAAAGAACCCTATGTAATTAAAGCAACAACTTCCACTAAGGTATCAATATTTTCCAGAAATGCTTTGCAGAAAGAACCCCACAGTTGTCTCAGATCAAGGAGGAAACTACAACAGGAGATCATCAACTTCTGAGTGTCAAGTGATGCACAAGGAAATCCAGAGGCAGGCCAGGGATAAATCAGATCCAGCAGGCTCATTCTTCCATGAATTTCATTCAAATGCATTTCCAGCATCAGAGAAAGACTGAGGACAGGGTCAAAGAAGAACAAGTTGTCAAAGTCCACACTGCATATAACAGGTCAATTATTCTAATTCAAGTAACCTCCCATGATTAGCAATAATCTGGGGGTAGAATCTTCTAATATCCCACAGACCCCTTGGAATAGATTGGCAAATTCTTGCCTGTCTACTTTTAAAGAGCAGCTGTTTCTGGAGCAGGAGAGGCAGGAAGAATCGAGGTGAGAAGAAGAGGAAATATTTATTTTCTTTGCTAAATCATCCACAGTGGAGTTTTGCATTGCCTTTTGTAGCCTATCACATGCAAGGACATTCTCATATTGCTGTAGGAATCCTACAGCTGGAAAACACTCAAACTTTTGGCAAGTCATTGAATGTATTTGCTGAGACAGATTAAATGGCATTGGTGGCAAAAGCACTGGCATTTATTCATGGTATTATTAAATCTATTGTTGGCAGCTCCACGTTTGTTAGTTCGTGTGAAGAGAACAAGTGAAAAAATAAAACCTAAACCTTTAAAAAGAGCTTGAATCTGTGTTTGCAATGAGGGTACTACAGGGAACACAAGGCTTTAGCTGAGATGTGTCACACACAGAGCATTCAAATTCTCACTGCTGACAAAACACATCGCCCTGGAACCCTTGTTACACAACAAAATGCAAAGTTCACTTTTTCCCTGGTGCGAAAGCATGGAAGAAATGGCATTTCAAGTACTTTCTGTCTCTGTGGGGAGCAGGAGAAACTTACTTCTGTCCCAGCTGAAATCCTGAGGATTGATTTAACCTCCCACCACAATCCACCTCTGCGGCTCCAAAAGGGGAGAAGCCATGAGGAGCAGAGGAGCAACTGCTGGCACATGACCTCTGCCCTGCGACATCTTCACTTTGTTAATATTCCCCCCTCACAAATCCCGTTTGTGGAACCGAATGCTCCTCTCCTTGGCAAGGCTTCTGGCCATCCAACTGCAGCCCAGGGTTTTCCTAATTACGGAGTGCAGCTGGAACCGAGTCCCCCGGCCTCGAGTGCCTGGATCCTGCCTCGGGCCAACTGGCAGCAGCCTCAGCTGCTGGTTCAGAGGAGATGTACTTGTAAATCAGCTGCTGAAGCCCAGATCGATGGCAAAGGTGAGGGTGCTGCTGAGGGATCGTGGCCCAGGGATGTTTGGCAGGTCCAGGACAGCCCCGCACGGAGCCAGCTCAGGTTTTGTGCAAAACTGGGGCTCACGTACAAACCGTGGAAAATGCTGCATGGAAAATGCTGCATGGAAAATGCTGCATGGAAAATGCTGCTTTCCCCATGGTTCAGCTCTCTGCCAGGCTGGGACACACTGTCTGATGACAAAGCAGCTGTGAGAAGGACATGGAAGGGCTGGAACATGGCTGGGGCAGGGAACGGAGCTGGGAAGGGGCTGGAGAATTCCTGAGGAGCTGGGAAGGGAATGGAGAATCCCTGAGGAGCTGGGAAGGGAATGGAGAATCCCTGAGGAGCTGGGAAGGGAATGGAGAATCCCTGGGGAGCTGGGCAGGGAATGGAGAATCCCTGAGGAGCTGGGATGGGACTGGAGAATCCCTGAGGAGCTGGGATGGGACTGGAGAATCCCTGAGGAGCTGGGCAGGGAATGGAGAATCCCTGAGGAGCTGGGATGGGACTGGAGAATCCCTGAGGAGCTGGGCAGGGGCTCAGCCTGGAGCAAAGGGGGCTCAGGGGGACCTTGACTCTGCACAGCTCCTGACAGGAGGCAGGCAACAACTGACAGAACAAGAGGACACAGTCTAAGCTGCACCACGGGAAATATGGGTTGGATATCAGATAAAAAATTTTGACTGGAGGAGTGATCCAGTCCTGGAATTGTCTGCCTGGGGAGGTGGAGGAGTCCCCATCCCTGGGTGTGTTTATAAACAGACTGGATGTGGCACTCAGTTGAGGTGGAGCTGGGTTGGACTTGATGAACCTGGAAGTCTCTCCCAACCTGGGGATTCTGTGAGGGGACAGCCAGGGGGGATTTGGGATCAGGGACAGGAGCAGAGGGAACAGCCTCAGGCTGGGCCAGGGAGCTCAGGGGGGATTTTGGCAAAATTCCTTCACCAAAAGGGTTTTCAAGAATTGGAACAGGCTGTCTGGGGAAGTAGGAGTATCACCCCCTGGAAGTGTTCAGAAATCTTGGGGATGTGGGTTAGAGGTGACCTTGGCAGTGAAGGGGGAGCAGTTGGACTCGATGAGCTTAGAGAGCTTCTCCAACTTCAAGTGTTCTATGATTGACACCCAGAGTGACACCAGGCAGAGCTGGGATGACTTTGGACCACTGGCCCTGGCCTCATCCCCAGTTTTTGTCAGGAAAGTTGCATATTTTAGTCACTTACTGCTCACATGCTGACAAATCTCAGATGTGTGTCAGCACTTCTGGTCTCCCTTGCTCTGCTCCAAACCCTGCTTGCTCTGCACTGACCACATCCCCTGTTCCCTCTGAGCCACCAGCATCACCTCACAGTGAATTCTGGAGCCTCCAGGAACCTCCAGTGCTTCCCTGAAAACACCATCAAGCAGCACTGCAGAACACACACACTGCTATGAAAAGGGGAAATTTCATCAAAAAATTACCTTTTTTTGTTGATCTTAGCTCATCATCAATGAGAGTCATGGGGGAGTTGGGCTCCCACCCATGTTCATGGCAGCAGGATCCCTACAGCACTGAAAAAATACCCAAAAATTCCTCAAATTCCCCACTTAGCACCTAGGAGCTAAAGGACAGGGTGGCTTAGCTGCGGGTCAGGTATCAGAGCAATCACTCTGCTAACACAGTGAACCACTTAAACACTTTTTAAAAGCTTTTTCTTCCTTCTATGCATTGTTCTTAGTGGAGGAAGCAATTTATGCTGTTTAAAACATTAGAAGCGTTTAAATTTCCTTGTGGCTTTTTTCAATTCGAATACCTGCGGAAGCCTCGAGGGAAAAGAAGTGTCATGGTTAAAGATTCATCACTGCTGGCTGCTCAGAGAGGGCTGGGAGAGATCAGAGTTTGCTCCTTCAGATCTGAAGTGAGTCATCCAAAAAAACCCATCCGGACATTACGGATACATGGGAGATGAAAGCCAAGCTGGAAGGAAGAGCGGAACCAAACCCATGGCTTCTGCTCTCCTTCATGTGTCACAAAGGAACTCAGAACACTGCAGAGCCTGCTGTCATCTGAACTAACACTGAGCAGCCAGGCTGAAGCTCACAAATGCTGAGAATTCCACCTCTTGTCAGAGTCCTTGCTGATGTCAAATCGATTTATGGGGAGTTTACCAAAAAATGTTGTGTTTTGTTGCTAGTGGAGAGAGGGCTGCATGTCCTGAAGGCCTTGGCACAGGCACGTGGAATGGCTTGGGTTGGAAGGGACCTGAAAATCATGGGTGGGGACACCTGCCCCTATCCCAGGGTGCTCCAAGCCTCCAAGCTCCAAACTATTTTTCTGTGATAAAAAGTGGTATTTTATGTATTTGATCAGTCTGATTAGAACAGGAAAAGTGTGGGTAACAATCTCCGGAATATTTTATTTAGGATTTTCATAGAATTAAGGAATAGTTTGGGTTGGAAGGGACCTTGAAGCTCATCCCATTCCACCCCTGCCATGGCAGGGACATCTTCAACCATCCCAGGGTGCTCCAAGCCCTGTCCAGACTGGACTTTGGCACTGCCAGGGATCCAGGGGCAGCCACAGCTGCTCTTGTTGTCCTTCATGGACATTCCCCTGAGCCTCCCGAAGTGATGATAAATTCAAGGAACAGGGGAGGGGTTACACTGATAATCTCTGCAGGATTTAGCAACCTTGGTGGGAGGCCAGGCAGGAATTTTCAGCAGGATGCTTCAGGAGAGCAGGGTGCCATCCTGAGAGCTCAGACAACCTAAAACCCACATGGGATGTGCTCATCAAGAGAGGGTGACAGAGGGACAGTCCCTCAGTCCTTTTAGAGCATCCTAAAAGTCACCTGCACATCCTGACAACAGGGGTCAAAGAGCAACGTGGGCTCAAAGCAGGGCAAAAGCAGCTCCAGCTCTTTCCTTGAGACCTTTCTTGTCATGAAAAAAGCCAAACCAACACAAACAAGCACTTTGCCACAAAAGAAAGCACTTGAACACAGTGGCACCAAGCGAGGGTGTTTTAAACCAGCCTTGTGGGGAAGGCTTTCAAATCAGAGCTTGCCTAACAGCCTGAAATCATTGCAGCCTGAAAAGGATTCATTGTGTAAACAAAATAGAAAAGTTTCTGGTGCTTTTTTTAAGATGTCAGGATGGATTTTCTTCTGTTACAAGTGAGATTTGATAAGTGAATTATCTCTCCCTGCTTGCACACCTTGGAGCTGTGCTGGCTGCCTGCAGAGATGATTACAGGATCCACCATGGAAGGGACAAATGAGTTCTGGTCTGCTATCAAAAAGCCACAAGTCAAAATGTCTCATTATCTGTGCCATTAGAAGAAAGGTGCTCATCAGGGGGCTAGAAAGAGCACAGGAATTAGATCTTCAAACCCATGCATAAGTGAAAAAAAATGGTGTTTTCATTATGCATTGATGTTATTCTTTATCTCCAATTAATTATATAAAGAGAGGGATCACCCCCAGCACGTCCATCACACAGAGAAAATAAAGAAAATTCTTCACTTTCTCCCTTTTAGCTTTCTCCTCCAAGTTTTCTTTCTTTTTTGTCTTTTTTTTTTTTTTTTTTTTTTTTTTTTTAGCTTTCTTTTAAATTTTCAGTGATGTGCTGTTAGGCAATCCGATATTATCCATACATCTCACCACGATTCTGGGACATTGATGAGTTTCTGTAATTTGGACACATTTTTCTAAGAGGATTTGGCAAAGCAGAGAGAGATTGTGCATGAACAACAAAAAAGCCCCCAATTTCTCCTCTGAGAGAAGGAATCCTCTTTAGGAAATCCTGGGAAATTCTGATTCCTGTGTGAGGTGCCCTCTGCTCACACCAAGGGAGGTGACACCTTTGGTTTCTTGCCAAAATTCCTGTTTGGTGACCATTTTATTCTTCTGGGAAAGTGCTGGTGTTGCTTTAACAGAACTCTTTAGTGGGGTCAGGGGTGCCAGGGAGGGGTTTTGCCCTGGAGGTGAGCTTGGGAACCTCGTGGGAACAGCCAGATCAGTGGGAATCAGCTGGAGAAGAGAGGCTGAGAGGCTCTGGAAGTGTCACAGGCCTGGCACGGGAAGCAAGAGAGGGGAAAAAACTAAAAGCAAGGCACTCATTGGAGGCTGTTTTATGTAAGAAATGTGTAGCATTGATTTCTGGGTTAGACCAACCTGAATGAATACATTCAATATTTCAGTATGAACTTTGGATGTGCCAGAAGTTTGTACAGAAAATAAAATAACCAGGAGACAAAGAAAGGAGGCGAGTCCAGGCAACATTGGAATCTAAATTTTTCTAATTTTAGGTAGTTCTGAAGACAATTTCTACTTCAGAGCCTTGCACTGAGATTCATTAGTATGTACTGCCACAGTATTTGGTTTATTTACTGCTGAGCACCCAATATCCTCCCAAAATAAAGATGTCATTAACAGAAACATTCCATAAAGAGCTGATGGAAGGTTTCCTTCACCCCTCTCAGCATCCCATTCCCAACCTGATGTTAAAAACCCCCACATTTTTAGAGATCACATCCACTTCTGCAAGTCCAGGAATGCTTGAGACAGCCAGAAAATTCTTAAGTGACTGTAAACATGACAAACACAATGCATAAGCAAACAAAGGCAAAGCAGTTCTGCTGCCAAAAAATCATATTTATGAAGAGTGATTTTAGTGTTATTACGAGTATTTATGTAAAGGTCATAACACGCATAGAATTCGATGGCACAAATGGATTCTGTAAATAAAAATTCCACCCATGTTGCTCAGAACTGGTAGCAATTACACAATGTACACTTTTGCCCAGAGCTGCTTGTGCATAATAAAAGCTCGAGGGTTTTGTGTGGCCTCCCAATTCAATATTTCTTATATTTACCTGCTTTTGAAAGAGAAACTCAGAGAGGACAAGTGCACTGCCTGTTATGCATTTCATGACTCAATATATGTCCTGCTGCAGGGATTTTTTTGGGGATGCTTTGGCTCAACAATGGTATTTATTGATTTTTTTTTTTTCCCCTTTTAATACTCTTAATACAGCGGTGACTCCAGAAAATGAAGTGTGCCGTAGGCACAGATGTTTTTGTGGAGGTATCAAAGGAGTGATTCCAGCCCACATCTCTATCACTCCCATTTTGTTTCCAAAACAAAGAAATGGGATGTTCAGGAGCCAAATTTGACACTGAACGATTTGTACAACAAAACAAAACTTGCTGGAGCTCCAGCCCTACCAGACTGAATAGAGACTTTTCATGTTACTTTTGTACAATAGAAGCATTCATTTTTTTGTGTAATACTTGGGATTATTCTTGCTTTCTGGGAAGTCTTTCACATTAACTGCTGTGATTACAGCGATCACAAACTGCTTGATAATAGGGGATGCAGGAAGCTAAAACCAAGATAAAAAAAAAAAATCAGCTTTCACAGGATAAAAACACAATAGCCAAGATTTAAATAACTATGAAGCCTCAAAAGTTCAGTTTCTAAATCGATGGTGTGATCACAAATAGTTTTGTTTTGCATAATTTAAGAATATTTTTCAGTTCCCTCTAATTTATTTCAGTTGCCATGGACTTGCCCCTATTCTAAATCTAGCAGCTGAGCTTTCCAGTTATTCCACCACATAAAACTTTTCAGTTGGTGAATTATTACCTGAATTTGCCTTTGGAAGGGAAAGCAGAAAACCAAATCTCTATTCATAATGTGCTTTTACTACACACTTGTGCTTGGCTTAATCTTGAAATTACCCTTTTTGGATTCCATTGCAACAGGTGGAGAAACACAGATAGAGATTAAAAAATAGAGATTAAATAAGAAATGTTGTCATATGACCATTGAACAGGGCATGAGGCTGTTGGTTTTATCACCAGATTCAGCAGAAGACAATTGGCCATTGCCTTTTTTGTTTTTTATTTCTTTTTTAATCATTCAGGCTTTCAGCTCTGAAATGGCTCAGAAAAATCTGGAATCGATGAAGTCCCAAACCCGTAACTCCTGGCAGCTTTTTGGGATGAAATGTGGAGTTTTCTCCAGCTTTCTTTTGGCTGTGGAGGTCACCTGGATGGGAAGGAGCAGGGCTGGGGCTGTCAGCACCCAGCCCAGGCAGCCCTGGCTGCTTTTCCAAGAAGGAATCAGCTGCTGCCTAGCAACCACCCAAACCTGGTGGCTGTTTGTGCATTCCACTTCTTGTGCAAAACTAAGCTCAGATGCCAAATTAGTGCATTCAACAATAATTGCATTCAACATCAGAGCTGCACCAGATGGGTAAGAAAGTGCATTTGCCTTTTATTCCTCCTTCTCCAAGGTTATGTTTGCAAAATACACACAACCCCCCAACAAATTCAATGCCAGGCCAATCAGAAAAATATTTCAATATGTGAATCGTTATTTTTCATGACAGTTGTACTTTAAGAGCTGCTTCTATGAATAAAGTCATTCATATCCCTTTACATTTTAATGATGGCATCACTAGGAGTGGTGTAGGAACAAACTGAAAGGGCCACGTTCTCTTGGGCATGACACAAATTACCCTGCAAAAAAGTTGTCTCTGTGGTTGAGAAGTCCTGATTTTTTTTCTTCATTATTATTTACTGCATGTGAAACAAGTAAGGAAAAAAAAAACAACAAAAAAAGCCCAACAACACTTTGGCACCCTGCCCTCTACTTGGATCACATTTTTAGCCTGATTTCCAAAAGGAATTTGATTTATGCCCTATCCTTCTTTATGCCCAACCTGGGCCTTTTGAGGTTGTGGCCTCTCTCAAGCAACTTGACAGAAGGGTCGATAGCTGATCTCCCAACAAGCTGACCATGAAAATCAAGGGATTTGTGGGAATGAGACAGAAGCTCCCCAGGTCATCCCTGTTTGGTCTACGGACACGTTTCCCTTGTCATGGGAGCAGGGAGGAGGCACAGGGGGCAGATGGAAGAGGGGAAGGGAAAGGAGACATGGGGAGGAGTGAGGGACAATGTTTGGGTCTGGGCTCATGGGCTCTGTCAGCTCTCATGGAATGGCTTCTTTCTTGACAGCCTGGATTTTCCATTTTTTTCTTGTTTCCATTCTCTAAAAAAACATGACAGGCTTTTTAACAAATAAAAATAAAAAATATGGGAATGCCACGGTAAGATTATGGAAATTGAGGGGCTCAGAGAAAATCTAATAATGCCACAGCTGCTTGACCCTGGTAGTGGGGTGCCTTGGACATAACCATGTACAACATCTGTCCTGTTTGGAGTCACAGAGCAAAGCACTGCTGGAGCAGTCACCCTCCTAAATGTGACAGACTCAGCAGCAGATTCCCAGATTTTACTGCAGAGAATGCTTGGAATAATGCCCTGTGAAGTGACAACCGAGCAGCTCAGAGCTACCAAATGCTGAAACAATTCTCTCTCCAAGGCAAATGAGGTGGCTGGGGACAGTTGCCACCAGCCCCACTTTGTTTGTCCTGCAGTTGTTCCTTTCCACGACAATCTCTGATCCAGAGCCAAGGCACAAACCATGAAATTACTCAGCTGCACTCTCCCCCCAGCCAAATCCTGGCCCTTCCAAATCCAGCCTTTCCACTGGGTGCTTGGATTGGGAATTGAGCCCAAAAGTCTCTTCAGGGCCACCAGTTGCAGGACACTGACTTTGCTGAATGTGCTTTCAGAAACCTCCTCGGTCACTATTGGTATTCCCTGTTCCACCAACTGCCACCACAGCCTGGGAATGACCTGCAGGACATGGCTGAGCCTTTCCAGGCTCCACAGGAGCACTCTGAGCTCCCAAGCCTGTGCTGGTGACCAGGTGGGACATGACCGGGTCAGGTTCTGCCCGAGGCCAAAGGCAGCAAAGCTCAGGTGGAATGTTCAGATCCTTTGGGAAAGCTGCAGCTGGAAATGTGGATATGAAACTGTGCAGCAAATCCATGGCTGCAGCCCGCAGGCAAACTGAGCTCACCCTTCCTCCTCTTTGCAGCACCCATATCTTCTTTTTATCCCGATTTTCTTGGACCAATAGGCTCAGGTAGATATCTCTGTTGGATTAGTTCCAGTTACTTCGGTTATTTTGTGATTTTAGTTTGATGGTTTTTTTCGTTTGTGTATTTTTTGTGGGTTTTTTTTTAAGGAAAAGATGTGGTTTTGTCTGTTTTGGTGGCTTATTTTTTTTGTTTGTAATGGGCCTTTTTCTTTTACATCTACACCATCTACCTTGGTGGCTTTTATATCAAAAGGGAAAATGTAGAAAAGCCTGCTTTTTGCTAGGACAAGTATAAATGTGTGCTGGGAGCACTCCAGCAGCTGTCCCACCCTAGGAAGAAAACAAGCCTGTTTTATTTCACACCCTGCACTATGGAGCTCAGTGATCCTGAAATTTTTTCTCCCCAAACCCATCCATGCAATCTGGACAGTGGGAATGCTGAACAGATGTGGACACACAGGGATTGAATCTAGAGAGCACTGCATTATTCAAGGGAGCTGAGGCAAAAATGCCAATATTTACAACAGGATTATTTACTGCAAATTAAATCCAACCAACAGCAGTGACAAACACTACAGGGATAGCTGCAAGGGCATTGGGTTAAAGTTTTGTCCTCTTTAAACAGATTAAAACCCATGCTTTTAAAAAAATTTCCCCTTTTAAAGAACAAAAAAAACCAATCAAAATACACTTACAAGTCTTTGTACGTTTTGGTTCTTAGTGGGATAAAGGTTATCGATGATGTAAAAAACCCCAAATCCCCAAAATTGCAGCAAGTCACTCATTATTTTAAATAAAAAGGCAAAAATGTTTCCCACAAGCTAAACTGAAAGCATGATTTTGGAGGATGTGCTTGGTCTATGTCATATTGATTTAAAACCATCTTATTACTCTCAATGTAGCACTGCCTTAGTTAGAAGGATGTGGGGATTAACACCTTGGCCAGAAATTTAATGCTGAGAGATGTATAAATGTAGATTTATACACTCGATTCAACAGTTAAGGAAGGTTTATTAACTCAAAATTAAGTGGATTTCTCTAATTTATAACGGTCTTTCTATATTTAAATAAAATCCTGAAATGAGCACAAGATGTTTCTGTTCCTTGGGTGTACATTGGTGTTTCTGGCTGTGTATTGTGATAATATTAGGATTTTCCCAGGATTTCCAAGGTTGAGAGTGTGGGGTTTATGTTGGTTTTTTGGTGTTTTGGGCTTTTTTTCCCCCAGAGAGCAGTTCCAGCTTAATTCCCTGTTGCCTTTTAAAAAGCAGTAGCTAAATCAAGGTGTTATTGATTTCCTTGCAAATAGACAACTAAAAGTTCCACCAGCTCCTTTTTCTTCCCAACCCTCTCCTTTCCTAACAAAGCTTCCAGGTCATGGCTATCCATTGGCAGAGCAGGATTAAGATTCCTGGAAAAAACTCCTCCTTTTGGGACACAACTCCAAGGCTAGGTCAAGGCTACTAGAGAAAGAAGCAGGGAAAGGAGCTTATATGGTGTGAAGTGATGCTGTAATAAAATCCAATATTTCCCTGAAGGAGGAGTTTGCAATACCTGCACCTACAGCAGGTTATAACAGCCTCTGCTTTGTGGGGAGAAATAACCAGCTTTATGTTCCTGACCTCCAGCACACACAGCCATGAAATCAGAGTGCAATTGGAGTTATTTGCTGGTTTTTAGATATTCATTTCTCTTCCCTGGTGCTGAAAAGGCCTGGCTGAAAGCAGCTTATACTAGATTAGGCTTCCAACACCTTCATGCATTATAGACTCCAAAGACATTTTTTTCCCCTGCTCTCAGAAGGTGAAAGTGTTGAGTCATTTCTTTTAAGGACCTGATGGAAGTTATTGCTCATTAAATGAAAGAGCTGGGGTTTGAGGCCAGGCTCAGAGCTGCTGCTCCAGGCTGGGTTCAGGGATGCTGCTCCAGGCCAGGATCAGGGATGCTGCTCTATGCCAGGATCAGGGATGCTGCTCTATGCCAGGATCAGGGGATGCTCTCCCAAGCCTGGCTCAGGGGATGATGCTCCAGCCGGGCTCAGTGGATGCTGCTCCAGGCTGGGCTCAGGGATGCTACTCCAGGCTGGGCTCAGTGGATGCTGCTCTATGCCAGGCTCAGGGATGCTGCTCCAGGCCAGGCTCAGGGATGCTCTCCCAGGCCAGGCTCAGGGATGATTTCCCAGGCCAGGCTCAGGGATGATTTCCCAGGCCAGGCTCAGGGATGATTTTCCAGGCCAGGCTCAGGGATGATTTCCCAGGCCAGGCTCAGGGATGATTTCCCAGGCCAGGCTCAGGGATGATTTCCCAGGCCAGGCTCAGGGATGATTTCCCAGGCCAGGCTCAGGGATGCTCTCCCAGGCCAGGCTCAGGGATGCTCTCCCAGGCCAGGCTCAGGGATGCTCTCCCAGGCCAGGCTCAGGGATGCTCTCCCAGGCCAGGCTCAGGGATGTTTTCCAGGCCAGGCTCAGGGATGATTTCCCAGGCCAGGCTCAAGGGATGATTTCCAGGCCAGGCTCAGGGATGATTTCCCAGGCCAGGCTCAGGGATGCTCTCCCAGGCCAGGCTCAGGGATGATTTCCAGGCCAGGCTCAGGGGATGATTTCCAGGCCAGGCTCAGGGATGATTTCCAGGCCAGGCTCAGGGATGTTTTCCAGGCCAGGCTCAGGGATGTTCCAGGCCAGGCTCAGGGATGATTTCCCAGGCCAGGCTCAGGGATGATTTCCAGGCCAGGCTCAGGGATGATCTCCCAGGCCAGGCTCAGGGATGATTTCCAGGCCAGGCTCAGGGATGATTTCCAGGCCAGGCTCAGGGATGCTCTCCCAGGCCAGGCTCAGGGATGATTTTCCAGGCCAGGCTCAGGGATGATTTCCAGGCCAGGCTCAGGGGATGATTTTCCAGGCCAGGCTCAGGGATGATTTTCCAGGCCAGGCTCAGGGATGATTTTCCAGGCCAGGCTCAGGGATGATTTCCCAGGCCAGGCTCAGGGATGATTTCCCAGGCCAGGCTCAGGGATGCTCTCCCAGGCCAGGCTCAGGGATGATTTCCCAGGCCAGGCTCAGGGATGCTCTCCCAGGCCAGGCTCAGGGATGCTCTCCCAGGCCAGGCTCAGGGATGCTCTCCCAGGCCAGGCTCAGGGATGATTTTCCAGGCCAGGCTCAGGGATGCTCTCCCAGGCCAGGCTCAGGGATGATTTCCCAGGCCAGGCTCAGGGATGATGCTCCAGGCCAGGCTCAGGGATGCTCTCCCAGGCCAGGCTCAGGGATGATTTCCCAGGCCAGGCTCAGGGATGATTTCCCAGGCCAGGCTCAAGGGATGATTTTCCAGGCCAGGCTCAGGGATGATTTTCCAGGCCAGGCTCAGGGGATGATTTTCCAGGCCAGGCTCAGGGGATGATTTTCCAGGCCAGGCTCAGGGATGATTTTCCAGGCCAGGCTCAGGGATGATTTCCCAGGCCAGGCTCAGGGGATGATTTTCCAGGCCAGGCTCAGGGATGATTTCCCAGGCCAGGCTCAGGGATGATTTTCCAGGCCAGGCTCAGGGGATGATTTTCCAGTCCAGGCTCAGGGGATGATTTTCCAGGCCAGGCTCAGGGGATGATTTTCCAGGCCAGGCTCAGGGATGCTCTCCCAGGCCAGGCTCAGGGATGCTCTCCCAGGCCAGGCTCAGGGATGCTCTCCCAGGCCAGGCTCAGGGATGCTCTCCCAGGCCAGGCTCAGGGGATGATTTTCCAGGCCAGGCTCAGGGATGATTTCCCAGGCCAGGCTCAGGGATGCTCTCCCAGGCCAGGCTCAGGGATGATTTTCCAGGCCAGGCTCAGGGATGGTTTTCCAGGCCAGGCTCAGGGATGCTCTCCCAGGCCAGGCTCAGGGATGATTTCCCAGGCCAGGCTCAGGGATGCTCTCCCAGGCCAGGCTCAGGGATGATTTTCCAGGCCAGGCTCAGGGATGCTCCGTATTCCAGCTGCAGCTTCACGTTCCCCCTGGACTTCGCTCCCGGCTCCCCTCTGCTGCCCTCCCTGCTTTAACTGAGCCAGGCCCAGCAGTGAGCCGGGATCCTAGGGGGCATTCCCGGGAGCTCCCTGGGCCAGCCTGTGCCAGCAGTGCTGAGGGACAGGGATTGGCATGAGTGGAGCCAGTCCTCGAATGCAGGAGCAGCCCCCGTGCTACGGGAGAGGATAATTTGGCAGTTCCAGTCCCAGTGGCTCAGAGACATAAAATCCAGCCTCATCAATGTGTAAGATTAGAAGTAATTAGCCCCCATATGGTAAAGTCATCACTTAGGAACTCGGGGCTGTCTGGGGACTTGGTGTAACGATGCCTCAGGGACAAGTAAGATGGGACCTTTGACTCCAGCGATTTGGAAGGGGCTGAGACCTAATTAAATCTGCAAAGATGCTGTAAGTGCATTAAAAGGGATTTTTAAATATGAGCCATATTCCCTTTCACTAAACAAACTAGGTGTATTCCACCCTGGAACAGGGAGAGAATTAATCAAGGGACAACGAGCCAACAGCTGCTGTGTGGCTGCCAAAGAGAAGATGATACAGGATTATACAGAATTGAAGAACATTTAATAAGAATTGAGGGATATTTACAAGAATTGAAGAATATTTTTTTGAAGGATGAGGTTTTATTCAGCTGTGGTGAAAACCAAGCACATAATCCTCATTGTAAATCCAAGAGAGAATGCGGGGTTTTTAAAATCTGTTTCTCCAAATGTTTAACTTATAATAAACACTGATTGCCTTACATAAATAAAAGCTAATTTTCTTGTAAAAAAATAATATACAATTTACTTTTTCACTCATTAAAAAAAAAACCATCTTGCAGCTTTTCAAAGAGGGGTACACAGAGCTATTATATTTCTGCTACTGAGCTCCACACAGCCCTTCCCATCTTCCTTTTCCTTAAAAAGGCTTAGCACTTTGTACTGGAGAAAGGAAAGATTTTAAGTTCTCTTCTCAGCAATGATTGCCTCATTTATATGATCTATCTTCTCCCAAGGATAAAAAAAAAAATATCTGTATGATATTAATATTTTTCTAGCATAATTCAGGTTTCTGCCTTTTGTCAGTGCAGAGCTGGATCCTCAAAGCCTGGAAGGTGAGTGGAAAAGTATTTTAAGGGCATGAACTCAGAGTGGGACAACATAAACATCCTGATGGCAAAGAGAAAATAGCACTGGGATGACACAGGGACGTTAAGACACTTCATCATTATGCTTAAAAAAGATTAATTAAAACATCATCAAACTCATAGGCAAGCAGATCAATGCTGAGAGAAATCACCATTTAGCAAAAAAATCCTCAATATTATTTTTCTAAAGTCTTAGAAGCAATTCAATCTTAGAATTTATGATGGTGGTAGGACCATGGTTACTACTTTTACAGAAGAATCATCTTCAGCCTCAGCTCAGGACTGGAGACGCTGGAGGGAAGGGGGCTGGAGAGGGGCTGGGATACAAACCCTGAGAGGGACCCCTGGGGGAGCTGGGGGGGTTCAGCCTGGAGAAAAGGAGCCTCAGGGGTGCTCTCCTCACTCCCTACAGCTCCTGAGAGGGGGCTGTGCTCAGGGGGCTGGGCTCTGTCTGCAGCAGCACTGACACAGCCAGAGGGCTCAGCCTCGAGCTGCACCGAGGGAACACAGGCTGGACAGCAGGAAGAGGCTTTTCATGGAAAGGGTGATAAAGTACTGGAATGTTCTGCCTGGGGAGGTGGTGGAGTCCCCATCCCTGGTGTGTTTAAACAGCCTGGATGTGGCACTCCGTGCCAGGGTCTGGTTGGGCTGAGTTGGACTTGATGATCTTGAAGATCTCTTCCAACCCATTGTTCTGTGATTCTGAGTGCCACAAACACTGCTGGGCTGTGGAAATTAATCCCTCAATTAATCATAACCATGGCTGAACAGATTCATGCTCTCCTTTCATTGCACATGGAATGGTTTCTCCTCCGCCCTGTTTGGGCAGATCCAGGTGCCATTCCTGGGGATATCCATCCCTGAATAATTCAGGTCCAGCAGCAGCTCTGTGCAAAAGCTCCATGGGCTCTTTCTTTACAAGAACAGAAAATTTAACCAGTGACTGTTTTCAATAGAGAAGCTTGATGAGCTTGATGGCTCCTCAGTCACCATGAGAAAAATCAACAGCAATCAAAGTGCTCTGGTATTTCAAACCTTCAGTGACCTTTCAAGAGGATTTCAGTTTGAAAATACAATATGAGGAAACTCCATGGATTTGGGAATTCATCTTATAGCCAAAGCCTTTGCTAAATGTCTCCTGCTAGAAATGTAGAGTAAACAGCAGTGGGGATCAAAGGTAAGGAAAAAAAATGAAGGAAAAGGTGGGTGGTGACCAGCTGGTGACCTGGGTCAAGCACATATGTAATTATTTGTCTTCAATTCTTGGTATTAGAATGTCCCTCAGCTTTCAGAAGGAGAGCAACGCCAGTCAGAAAAACTGAGAAACACAAGGGGGACACAGGAAACAAAAGAAAAACCCTCACATGAAAAATAATCCCACTCTATTGGCACAGGAAAAGGCACTGGAGAGAAGGAAAATAGGGAATTTTACTGGGAAAAACCCTGGGGAGTGAGGAGGAGGCTGCAAAGATGGCCTGGCTCCATCCACCCCAGAATAGAACAGCAGTTAATTCTTTTAAATTTGAGAGAGTTTTCATGGATTTTTATTAAATGGGTTTTTAAAAGTTTTTTCTCCCCAGTGAAAAGTTAAAGAAAAGTTGGTTATAAAAGCCTCTGAATTTTTGGACAGAATGGACAGAGAAATTCTCAGGTAAAAAAAAATAATGCAAAGAACAGCGTAGACAAGAAAAGCAGCATTTGTACCTGGAACTTAAAATTGAAGCAATACAAAATTTGTGAGTTTGAATACAAACACAGAGCACAGAAGTGCTGAGTAATCCAGAGTGCTGCTTAATTTCCAAAAAGGGATCTTGATATCACAGGCATGTCAAAATTAGGATGGGATTAAGAGACATCAGAGGATAATATGAAAAAAAAAACCCCAAACCCCAGTAAATTACCTTGACAACACTGAAGAGCAGAGTAACAAAGGAGCAGAGCCAGAAATCAAAGAAAATATAAATAAATAAAATAGAGCAGTGCCTCCGCATCTCCCTAAACTCATCCTAAGTGAGCAGACAGTCTAAGAACTGATATTTTCCTAGAATGGCCCAGAAAGGGGAACATTACTGCAAAATACTGACAGTAAATAAGTTGGGAGTTGTCAGCAAGACAAAAAAAGAAGTAATAAGGTAGAGATGCACTCAAATCACAAAATGCAGAAGATGCATAGGAACAGAAATGAGATGTGAAGCTTCTGGGTACATTATAATACAGTTTTCCTGCACAAAGTGTAATTAAATCTTGACTTTCAATGACCATAATCAGGATAATGAAGTAACTGATGATCTACAACAAAATCCTCCCCTTCCCAAAGAGTAAATTGATCACATCACCCCATTACACCATTATTTTAGCACGTTTAAACTGCAAAAACCACAACAGGAGGAGTTCATGGCTGCAGCACTCTTGGTCGTGTTTTTACAGAGGAATTCTCTAAATGAACATTGCAGAAACAAGTTTATTTAAGCCAAACCAACATGCATGGTCTGAGGAGAAAATCTCTGCTCTAAAATAAAAATTGTTTATTGAAACACAAAGCAAACATGCAAGGCTTTTGCTCATCCCCTGTTATAGGAGGATGTTTTAGAGGGAAAGGTCAGAAGCTCCCCACTCCTTATTGATGTTGGGAAACAAGGACAGATTTATTGTAAAGATTTGTCAGCAGCAGCACTGAGGTCACTGTGCCCCAATAAAGAAAAAAATGTTCATTTACCTGTAAGCCAGCCCCAGTTAAACCCTTCCTTACCCAACCCTTTGGCTGGACAAAACATATATTTACCTTATAAAGCTCGAATTCTGCCTCAATATTCAGCTAATTGGAGGCTTGCTGTCGTTAATTTAGATAATATACATTCATCTCACATAAATAGCTTCTAGCAGCTTCTTTAATTTAACCTTTCTTTTGGCCTCCCTTTTTCACTGTCACACAACCAGCAATCGAGAGCTCACAAATGACCTCCTGTGCCACAGCCCTGCCACAACAATCCAGGGGAGGAATTTCATAAACCAGATTAAATTCTACGGCGCTGGCTTTGATGAATTAGTGGAATTTGTTCCCTGCAGCTGCTCAGAGTCCATCTTTGATTTTTAGCTGAGTGTTGGAAAGAGTAAACCAGGGACATGTTGTAGTTTTGACACCTTCATGGCTGAAATGGAAATAGAGCACTGACAGAAGCAAAAACTTTTAAAGATTTTTGCCTTTTAGTTCTCTTTTCTCACTGCTTAAAACAATATCTGAGGAGGGACTTCGCATGACAAAGTGTTTCTGTGTAAATTTTGAGATTATTGCTGTTATTCCATAATGATTATTCCTTCCTGCCTGGTGTCACACCACAATGAAGCAGAGCTGAGGATTATTTTCTCACAAAGCTTCAAAGGTAGCAAATGATCCCAAGGTAAAAAATGAGCTCCAGCACAGCAAATCACCCAAAATGTTTTGTTCAACATTAAATTATTATTCACCATTTAAATTAAGGATTGCAAGAGAAATTCATTCTGAGCCTTCTCCATTCCCCTCATACTCACAATTTGGCTAATGAACCAAGAAAGCAATTAGTGAAACATCTCAATTTATAGCAGGTTGAGGTAATCTTTAGCCAGGGCACAGTTAAAACTCCTGCACTGTGAAAAGGAGACTTTTCATCTCCTGAAGCAGCTCTGGGGAGTTAATGAGCCCTCCCAAATCAGAGCATCAGCAATGGCACAATTTGTCATTTCTGGCTGCCCCTGGATCCCTGGCAGTGCCCCATCCCAGGCTGGACAGGGCTGGAGCCCCTGGCCCAGTGGGAGGGGTCCCTGCCAGGGCAGGGGGGCACTGGGTGGGATTTAAGTTCCCTTTCCACCCAAACATGGGAGCACAGCAGGAATTTCCACAAGATAATGGAATTTTTGAGGTGTTTACACCCTGCAGCTCAGTTAAACACCTGCACACAACATCTGGGAGCAACCCACCCAGGATTCCACAGCACTTTGGTGTGCACTCCCCAGCCCCCAGAAATTAGAGGGATTTCATTTCTGTGATCTCATTTCACTTCCATGGACGATCCTGTGCTGACCCCTCTGTGCCATCCCCGTGGGAAAAGGGGAGAAGGAAAAGAAGGGGAGCACTCCCATGGGAGTGCAGCCTGCCTGGCTCACAGAGTTAAGGAGCTCCAGAGCAGGACCCAACTCAGGAATTGGTCATGGACACACTCAGATCACTACAAAAATGCAAGAAATAATCCAATCTGCTCAAGCATTACTGAGCTGCAATCAACAGATCGCTCACAAAAGAAAGCAGGAGTTGTGAATGGCTTAATGCAAACGACTTTTCAGCACAAAAAAACCCAGGGAATAAGGAAAACAAGGCTGCATAAAGAGCAGGATATATTATGGAAAATACAGTGGCGATGACATAACTCAGAGATGTGCTGCAGTATTTTGCCTAGTAATGATTTGTGTCTGTAAAAATTTAAGGGGACCTGAGTTGATCGGGTATATTTGTTATTTTAAGACTTTATAGATACTCCTATAGTAAGGATTTGGGAATAGTAAACATGGGGAGTGGGGGTGGTTTTTGTTTTTTTTTTTTTAAATTCAGTGCATCAATAACTACAACTTCCCTTAAAAAAAAGAAATACTTAATTCCAATTCAACCAAAAGCTCCCTCTGAGGCTTGGGCTCAATTGGATGCCGGGTGATAAAATCAGCCTCTCCCTTTTCCTTAGAATAGCAAAGAAAAAGGAGAACGAGCTTGACTTACTGACTTAGTATTATTTACAGCAATGGCAATCTTAGGAGAAGCATGAGGCTGGGTAATTGAGTCAGGAACAGGAGTGGAAGTCTCCTGTCGTTGTCAGAGTTCCAGTCAAATGCAGCAGACCCATGCTGAATGAATTCAACTCGTATTTTGCATGCCTGGATAGTGCCTGGATCAAACCTGGCCCCCAGACCTCTGGAGAGCTGCTTCTCACTGCAGCCTGCTCCTTCTGCTCTGGAACAGAGAACATTAACCAGAGAACTACACGGGTAATTCTGCACTTGCTGCTGGAAATCCTTCATTTAGAGCTGCAGCGAAAATCCCATCCCCTTAGCAACTGGGAGATTCCTGCTGGAGCAGGATGGGGAAGATGGAGCTCTGGGAATGGTAGAGGCAAGAGAGGATTCTGTGGGTGTGAAATTGTTGGCAATTATGTCTGAGAGCTGGCTGCACATGTTTCTGCTGAATGTGTTCAGATTTACTGGAGGAATTGGCCTGAAGTGTTCCCTGAATTCTGGGAGGCCTGATTAAAATAAACTGCGTTCAAGACACTTGTACTGCACAGAGACTCTCGAGTCCAGGGAGAGCTCTGGACGTGGCAGACACCAAAACAACAACAAATTAAAGAAAGGAATTGGCTCAGGAAATATTACTGCTGGTTCCTGAAAACAAGCTAAAATGCAGCTGCTACCTGAGGAGCACAAAGAGAAAGAGAAAGAACGTGAGAAGCAATAAAGTGGAATTTGGATGAGGCAGAGCAGCTCGCTGCAGATCCACACAGGAGATTAGGAGCACAGGTGATTAAATCATTCCACGGTGTCCTGCCATTGCCATCCAGGCTGGAGGGGTTGGAAATGTTCTGGGATGAGGGAAACCCCCCCTTCCTCCCTCTTCCCTCAGCTGCCACGCCAGGGCAAGGCTCCTTTACCAGCCTGCAAAGGCAGGCAGCAGCACAGGTTTCCCCGTTCAGGTCTCTGCCCTCTGGATCTCTCTGACCTTTCTGGTGGAAGAAGCCACCAAAACAACTCTTCCACTCTGCACAAGCCCCAAATTCCACATCCAGCCCTTGGAGGCTTCCAGGAGCCTTCCCAGAGCAGTGCATTTGATCGTGGAGAGGTTTGCAGGGAATGACAATTTAGGAGGGGGGACTATTCCCAGGCAGTCACTCTGGGAATCCCAGAATCCTCAAATGGTTTGGGATGGAAAGGACCTTAAAGGCCACCTTAAAGGTGTCCCAGGGGCAGGAATACCTTCCCAAATCCAGTGCTCCAGGAGCTGTGATTCCACCCTGCTGCATCCCTTTCTCCCCGCGCCAGCCTCACAGGGGGAGAGCAGCAGCAGCAGCACAGGTGGGGCCCTTCACAGCCCCCCAGAGAGCCCTGAGCAGGAGGAGATCCCCTGGTTTCATGAAAGAAGGCTCAGAGAGCCATTTCCAAGCCCTTTTATCTTCCCTCCTGCAGGAGAAGAGGACCTGCAGTGATGTTTGGCTCCTGCATCCTCCTCCCACATACAGCAACCAAGGCAGCCCACACTTTCCAGAGGCAGGAGGCAGGAGGAGGCAGTTTGGGATCCCTCAGCTGCCAGGGGAAGGTCTGAGTGCTGCCAGGGAGGGTTTGGCTTTGGGCAGCACAGCAGAGCACAAATTGCCATCGACCACACAGAGGAGTCCAGAGACCGAAGCAGAGCTGGGGCCAAAATCCTGCTCTCCACAGAGGATGCAAAAAGGAGGTGAAACCTTTCTTAATGATCTCCTGGTGCCTCTGTGAATGTGGGTACCAAGGAGACAGCAGGAGTGTGGCTCTGGTAGGGATGAGTCCTCAGGCCACAGCTGAGTTTTGTGTTTAAGGCAGAGCTGCAGCTCTTTGGATGAGGAACAGGTTGTTTATCTGAATAGAAAAACACTTTGAGCACAGAAGCATCTTTCTGCTATCTTACCCATCAACTCCAGATTAATCTGCAGTTCTAAAGTGTTTATAGGTAATATCATGAGTTTCCTTTTAAAGAGTCTTATTTTACAGCCAAATTGCTGGCTCATGTTCCAAAATCTCAGTTATGAGGTCCCACCGATTCTGGGGGGTCTGCAGGGTTGATGTGCTCAATTTCTGCCTCTCAGACTCTACTGTCTGCTTTTTACAGTAACTCTGCTATGAGGCATTTCTCCAGGAAGGTGATTTTCCTCCCTGTTCACCACATCTCTGGCAGAAAATGCATTTTAGTGAACTAATTAAATAGAGTTGGATTGTACATCAAATATCAGTAATAATATCAGGCACTAACGTTCTGGCTGCTGTGAGAACAGGTTGCAATACACATTGTACCTGTAATACATCACTGGGATAATGATTTGATGCATCTGTGCTGGTAAATCCTCCCTTGGCAGAGTGACCAGCAAGCAAAAGACTCTGGAAAATATTTATGGGAAAGAAGATGCTGGAAAGGTGGAGGGAAGGATCCTCCTCCGTGTGCTGTTCTTCCCTGGTCTTCTCCTCCCAGCCACATTCCCAGGGCTTGTGTGAGCCTGTAGCCCAAATTTTCTCCTCCTTTTCTGACTTTCCAGAGTTATGAGCAGCTCGCCTTTTCTGGTTTTTTATTTATTAATTATTATAATTAAACTCCTGTATAATTAAAATCTCGTGTATCCCAGAAAAACCTGAGCTAAACCAGCTTATGTTTTTAAATATGCTTTTTTTTTTCTCCCCTCCCAAAGGATTCCTGAGTCCTTCACAAGCTACAACCACAGAATGATTAAAATTAAGGCTTGTCTTGAGTTCAATTTTAATTCTGTGAGAGTTAATTTAATTGAGTAGAAGACACATTGATAACTTGTCCTCACTTCCCATTTCTGTGGAATAAAAAGAGGGAGATCTTAGCTAAGCAAAACAACGTCCCCTGGCAGAGGAAATTCTTGAGATGCTCACAATGCAGCACCTGTGGTTCTTCTCGAGTGCAGAGAAGTAAAAAAGGATATTTTGGGGGGAATAAAGTTCACAGAACCCTTTTGGAGAATGCTAAACCTAATTCCTCATTCATCAAGCTGTGAAATCCCTCAGATCCAGAAGGCTGAGTTTTCAGTGACCCACTCATCCTCTAGTGTCCATAATTCCCCAAAAATAGCCATGAAAAGAAGCAAAAAGTATTAAGTATCATAATAAAAATATAAAGGCTAATAATGGACTCCTATAAATCGTCACTGCCCAGGTTCATTGGGGCACTGGGGGATGGAAGCACAAGGCTCACATCCATCTCCATTAATATTTTCAGCCAAAGGTTAAAGAACAGTAAAACCAACTAAGCTGTCAGAGAAAATACATATTAGCATTTAGATTAACAGTTATTATCACCATTTCCCATCAGCAGACAACAGTGAAATACATCATGATGGCTTCAGATATTTTTTTCAGAAAGGTTAAGGGGTCCCTGGATTCAAAGGGCTGGGAAAGACTGGCCTGGGAGATAAATGGCCTGGCCCTGGCATGTGCCCTGCATCCTCAGTACATCTGGACTCTGGCTGGAATTAAAATTCATATTGCAGCAGCAATTAAAAGACAGAAGTAGGTCAGGAGCTGTTGTTCAAGGCAACGTGCAGGCAAGGAAAGAAAGGGAAAAGCCCTAAAGCAAGCAGTGTTTGCCTGCAAGAAAATTCAGCCTGGAGAAAGTCAGGCTAAGGTAACGGGAAGAGGATAAAATAGGGAGAGGATACCTAATTTTTTACCCTAATTTTTTTTAGCTTTCTGATGTTTAAATTTTTGTAGTACACTTTCCCATAGATGATAACATAAACAAGTGATTGTTTTCACAGTCCTTTCTGAGGAAGGACAATTTGATGGACTTCTACTTTGGCCAATAGGGTCAGAGAGGTAGAAACCTCACTCTCCAATCCCTAGTCACTGTCCAGAATCTGTATAAACTGAGGTCAAAAATAAACCCTCTCTTTGTACTCTGACTCTTGGCTGTGTGAGTGTCATTCTTTTTGTATCCTCGAGCAACAGAGGGTGGTTCAGCTGTGGGCTCAGCAGGCAAAGACTGACCCCACTGGGCAGCTCCAAAGCTGCACAGAGACATCAGCCTGGAGAAAGCCAGGCTAACAGGGAGAGGATAAACCAGGGAGAGGATAAATCAGGGAGAGGAGAGCCTGGGAGGTTCAGCTGTGGGCTCAGCAGGCAAAGGCTGTCCCCACTGGGAGCTCCCAGGTTGTAGGATAACACAACACAGACTCCTGTTGTGACTTTTTTTCTCAAGGGCTGTGTGAAGACTGATTTATTAGAAATCATCTCCCCTTATATACTATTTTCTACAGACCAATAGGATTGGTGAGAGAAAGACAAACTTCTTCACCCACATTGGTCAAAGCAGAGGGACATCAAGAGAGGTTCTCTTCCCAGAAGGAATTCACATGGACGCTGTCACAAAAACAATCCTGGTGTTTATGTTCTTTCCCTGAGAAAATAATTTCAGCAAACTAAAACATTAGACAACCAGATCTTTAGAAAATCAGAACCTTCAGGCCTGAAACCAGCCTACAACCTCAGCTCTTGCACTTGCCATGGGTCAGGTGTTTGGTTGCCCATGGCAAGGGCCTCCAAGAGCTCCTCCCTCAGATCCTCCTGGTGTGTCCCACGCTGGGACAATGCCCATGGGGGAACCACAACCACTGCAGGTGTGGAAAACAGGAATAAACCCACATTGCTTCAACTGCTGCTTGAAAAACAGGGGGGTTTGGGGCAGCCCCCTGCAGGCTGCTCCTCTGCTTTTGCAATGCTGCAATTAATGCAGGTGAGGGAGTTCGTGGGCAGCTCAGTTTTAGTCCCTCAGCCACCTCATGCTGGTAAAATTTTGCTTTCAAAAGAATCTGTTCTTAAAGGTGTCCTGTTAACGAAAACTACACCAAAAAGATGTTCTCTCATTCTGTAATTCTGAATTCGCACAGGAACTTTGCCTGTTAAAGTTTGGTTTTATCCAGAAAGGGAATTTAAAAATAATTGTAAATGCTCCTAGGAGCAGCAGGTGGCTTCAGAAGAGGCAGAAGCTCTTTGTGTGTGGCCCTGGGCTCTGCCTTGCCCTGTTTCTCATGGGAATTTCCATATCTCCCCAACCTGCCCAGCTGTTTGTGCTCAGCCTCCCAAATCCATTTTCTGGTAGGAATCCAGGGCAGTAGAAGCAGAAAACTAAATGCAACCAATTAAACCCAAACCCAGAGGTGTCCCAGAGCCCCCACAGGGACTGGGGCCAAAGTTCCCTTCTGCTGCTAAAGCACTTCTTTATTTCCATATATTTATCCTACAGACACAAAGAAAAATGGATCCATATTCTCTCAACTCCATTCTTCTCCTTCCAAAAGACAGCCAAATTAATTGTCAATAGCTATTTTGTCCCTGGTTATGGTGTGTTTTCTGCACTATTTTGTCCTCTGCCCCTCATAAATCCTGCACTGATGGGCTTTAATCACCAGCAAAGGTTTCTATACATTTTTCATTGTTTATGATACGAACCCCTGCAGGAACCTGATAATGATAATAGTCACACCATCAACAGGTGGGGTTACAACACTTGGAGCAGTTTTTACTTTGCAGGGAGGGGAGGAAAGGGAATCCCTTTTCACAGATGGTGGGCAGGGGCTTGCCCCAGTTGCTCAATGGATTGCCAGGCGTGTGACCGAGGTGTTGCAGCATCACCCAGTTAGTGCAGTGATTAATGCACAGCCCTGATGGCAATCTGGGACACGTTTGGGGCTGGACCACCCGCAGAGATGGGAGTGGGGCTGGGCTCTGCTCCGCACTCTCTCCCCAGGATGCAGAAATGGCTCATGAAACAACAGCAGTGTTGAATGAAGAACACCCTTGAAAATGCCCTGGGGGGGTGTTGGGCTGGGCTGGACCATAAACTGAGTTGGGAACTCTGCTCCTGCAGGTCTGGCTGCTCCCAGGCTGGGACTTGCAGCAGAGGAGCTCCTGGAGGCCAAGGGAAAACCTGCATTTTAAAAATACATGTGGTTTTATTGGTCTGTAGCACGTTAAACACAACGTGCACACTCACACCAGCTCAGCTTTTGCACTTAGAATCACAAGATCATGGAATAATTGAGGTTGGAAAGGACCTCCAAGTCACAGGATCATTAAGGCTGGAAATTACCTCCATGGTCATCAAGTCCAACCTTTGACCAAATACCAACCATGACAATGAGAGGTGTAAGAATGGCAGCCCAATAATCACAGAAAACACCTTTTCCATACACAATTTACACAAAAAGCCCCCAAACCTGGCCATTCTTCATCACTGCACCCACAATTTTTGATACCAAACAGGCTGAATCATTCCAGAGCACGTTTTGGCCAAGTTTGAAAAAACTTTTCAACAAATTTGCTTGAACAGTCACCTCTAAAATTCTCAAAAAGTAATAAAAACTAAAATGGGCACTTGACCTGTGCCCGGTGCCAGAAGGAGACCCTCCAATAAAAATTGCTGCATGTGTGGCTTGGGTTTTTATAGCTATAATTCAGATAAGAACAGGTGTAAAAAATGTATAAAGTTCAAATTAACGTGCAAGCTGTGCTTGGGGGGTTCTCCAAGGATTAGGAACTCCCCAGGGGCAGGGCTCAGGGATAGAAAGGGAATTCCCTGGAGAGAAGTGATGCTCCTTGCATGGAGGAAGAGAAGGGCAAAGCTGCCCAGGCCACCCCAGCCTCCTCCAGCTGCCCCTGGCACTGGGGTCATTTTATGGCTCCCAGCTCTCTGCTGCCTGTGAGAGCGATGTAACCTCAGCATCAAACTGCTTCTGGAGCCAATCAATCTACTAAACTTCAGTTTAAAATATAAACCACCACGTAAGAAAGGTGCTGGAAGAAAATCAGCTCATTCTTGATGGCTCAATGCAACAACAAAAAGCCAATAGAGACTTCAAGCCAACTTCACTTCACAGTAAATTTTTAATATCGTCTGCAGTCATCATCCAGTGCATTTTTATTTGTAACTTTTGCAATTTTTCCCCCTTTCTGGGTGCTCAGAAGAGAATTTTTCCCCACAGGAAGCATCCTAGCAGTGGGTGCAAAGGGAAACTCCACCCCACCACTGCTGGCAGCAGCACAAGCACGGAGCACCAGGAGCAGTTCATGACTATTTATACTTCACAGCCCCATCCTGCTGAAAGCTTTTAAGTAATTAATTTTCCTCATTAACAGATGCACTGCCTGGGGAAGGGCACACAGGTGCTCCCAAGCCCCATCCTGGATTACAGGGCAGCACCACACGGGCTGGGAGGGCAAAGCTCAGGAATGCTGAGCTGGGCTGGTGAAAAGGGCAACAAAACCACCACCTTTATATAAAAATGTGTCCTTCCTGTAAGATCAAAGAACATCACAGCAATAAAATAATTCCCAGGGCTTTACCACAATCTCCTTGGTTTTAAATCAGAGGGACAATATTTATCAACATCACTTTTAGGGAGACACAAATACACTTTAAGGATATCAGGAGTTTTTTGGTGCTAAAGTTGCATCTAATCCTAAAAAAAAAAAAAAAAAAAGCAGATTTTATACATCCCATGGGCCAAAAAGTGATTTACAAACACAGGGAACAGGCAGAGCCAATAAAACAAGTGGGGTTTGTACCTTCTCCCTGCCACCCCTCATCCATTATCCCCTTTTTCCTCTTTCACACTTCCAGAGGCAAAACGGACATCAGGTAAAGCCTAATTTAATATTATCACTAATGCATTCAAACACATCACCAAGAGCTCTGTTGCTAAAATTGCACTGCAGAAAAAACCCAGGTAAAACGTTGTTATCTCCTTGGAAAAGCTGAGCCTGGTGCTCCTGCACCCAGTGATGGCTGTTGAAAGCTCCAGGATTATTTTCCCAAATGAGGATTACTTCCATGATTAAGGAGTGCAGGATTACATCCATTCTTTGCATATCTCCTGCTGTTTACATATCCCTGTTTTCACCCCTTGGTTTTGTGTTGTTGGGGTTTTTTCCCCTTTTCTTTTTCACACAGTGTGTTTAATTACTGTCAGCACCAGATATCATCGTGCTGGACTTTTATCCCTTCCAAATTTGGCTGGGTTTTGGATGCCAAATAAGAAATGCTTTTGTGATCAAAACAAAGGAAATAAAGCAGAAGCAGCAGAATCTGGACTATGCAATTAAAAACAAATAAAAAGAGAGGGAACTTGTTATCCCCAATCAGGGCTTATTCATGATTCATCTCACATCCCTGCTCCTACCCATGGCCTCTGCTCTGGGAGCTGATTGTTTTTGTATCAATTTCTTAACTGTGCCAAGGACTGAGTTACCTGAGAGCTCCCAGGCACTGCTGGAAAACAACAGCACTCAAACAGTTGAAACAAATATTTTAGGCAGGCTTGCTGTTAATGATTAATAAATAAAAATACTTTGATGTTTCTCACCTTGTAAAGGAGGGGGAGAGTTGCTTTAGTTCGTCACTGCCTTGTGCTTTACGTATAAAATAACTCTCCTCCCTATCCTTAGGAAAACTAAGTTATTTTCCCACTACTTTATGGTAAAATAGAACATTTAATGCAGAGTTATTAATTAAGAACTTAATGCAAGTCTCAGGTCATATTCTCAACCCAATGAGAAACGTATCTGAATAAAAACACCACCACAGGTTAAACTTCCAAAAGGGAAACAACTTCTTTTTCTTTTTTTTTTTTTTTCTTTATGGAAAACAAACCTCCTTTCAGGTTCTCACATTTGACACCGAATTACATTAACGTCAGTTGGGGAAACTCATAAAGGAAACATAAATAATTTTAGTAGCTTGCCACGGCGGGGGGGCTGAAAACTTAAATACCACCAGGTAATTTCAGACAGCTCGATCGTAACTTTAGTGCCAGCTCTTTAGGCGGTGTTCACACATTTCCTAGAGTTAAAAACAAAGCTACTCCCTGCCTTTTTCGCCTTTAAGAGCCGCTTCAAACTGCAAAACAACACAGGCTGTTTTCCGAAAGGCTGGCGCAAGAGAGGAAGGAGCTGGCAGGACGCTCAGAAACCCCCGGAGTTGCCCAAACTCACCCGAAGGTGCCGTTCCCCCGCAGGCAGAGCGGTCCCGGCCGTGCCCAGGTGGTACCCGGAGCATCCCTGGGTGGTACCCGGAGCATCCCCGGGTGGTACCCGGAGCATCCCCGGGTGCGCTGCCCGCCAGCCCCGCTCGCTCCCGACCGCGACAGCAGGAGCTGCCAGCGCATCAATTATTCACCCTCCAGCGCCCGCAGCTGCTGCTGCTCCGGCACAGCCGCTCGCTGGGTGCTTTGTGCCCGGGAAAAACCGATTTTTAAAATCCTGGGCATGGGAAAACGCGACTGCGTGCCAGGGGTGCCCCCGCGCCCTTTGGCTGCTTGGTTGCCGAGGCTCAGTGGGGGCAGGTTGTTTTTCTCGACTGGAATATTGGAGTTGTCGCCCTCCCTTCTGAGGGTTCTGGAGCAAAGAGGAAATGTCCAAATATGCTGCTTGCATGTAGTTCTGTAGTGACCTCCTGGACTTTTAAATAGGCAACACTTGTTAGCCAAAAATGTTCCCTGTTTGCCAAAAATGTCCCTGTTTGCCAAAATGTTCCTGTTCTCAAAATGCTCCTGTTTGCCAAAATGTTAGTTTGCCAAAATGTCCCTGTTTGCCAAAATGTTCCTGTTCCCAAAATGTCCATTTGCCAAAACATTCCTATTTGCCAAGATGTCCCTGTTCCCAAAACATCCCTGTTTGCTAATCCCAAAATGTTTCTGTTTGCCAAAATGTTCCTGTTCCCAAAGTGTCCATTTGCCAAAACATCTCTATTTGCCAAAGCAACCCTATTTGCCAAAACATCCCTGTTTGCCAAAACTTTCCTGTTCCCAAAGCATCCCTGTTTGCCGAAATGTCCCTTTTTGCCCATCCCAAAACGTTCCTGTTTGCCAAAATGTTCCTGTTCCCAAAGTGTCCCTGTTCCCAAAATCTCCATTTCCCAAAACATCCTTGCTTACCATAACGTCCCTGTTTGGCAAAATATTCCTGTTCCCTAAATGTCCCTGTTTGCCAAAATGTTCCTGCTCTAAGCATGAGAGGGCGGGAGGAAAGCACAGCATATTCCTAATTTACTTAAAATACCTTTGCAGTGTGTTTTTTTGAAATCATGTTTTGGAGATCAGGTTTTTCACTGGGTTATTTTACTTTTTATTGCAGATTTTTAAAACAGTCCGTGGTAGCACCATTCTTCTCAGTGTTTGCCATCTAGAAATCATTTATAATTGAATATAATAACAATTTAATAATCATCCTTCTGATAGTTGGCCACAAGACTATTGATGGAACACAGTGAAGGATTTTTAATCATTTACCTGTGTAGTTATGTAACACCTTAATGGGGCAAACAAAGATTGATATCATTTTCTCTAACACTGTTAAGAGCAGCACTGGAATATTGCATTAATTTTGGTATCCATATTCTAAATAGAACTATAGGAAAACGCTGCCCAGAAATGATTTGAACTCACTAAAAAAATTAAAAATATGGGATTTAACCTGGTTTGCTGTCCAAAAGGATACTGAGAGTTAATTTGATCACAGTGCACCAAGGGTTTTTCAAGGAGAAAACACCTCGAAGTACTTCTGAGGTAGATATTTCTTTGGAGAGAGTGATTACCTACTACAAAAATATTCTGAGTACACCAGTGACCTCTGCATTTCTTAGATACCTTTCTAGAAAATATGCTCTTGCCAAACAAACAACAAAATTTACAGAACTTAAAATGCAGAGAACATAAGGGCAGACTCCTTTAAATCCTTTCAGAATTGCATTGTGCTCCTGTTGTTCACTGAATCTCCAGTACCTTCCTGTCAGCTGCACGTGGTGATTTTAGCAAACCTTAAATCCAAAAAAAAAAAAAAAATTGCAATGATTTCAGGATTTCACCCAGAGAACCATGCCATTGTAATGCAAATGAGGCTGATGAATGTTTCATGGCAGACTTCAAAATGTTTGCTGCTGAGCCTTTCTAGAGCAGCCCAGGTGGACGCACTTTTCCTCCCACCTATTTCTCATTATTCCAGTTAGGATAAGAAAGAAAAACAACTTGGGGCACAAGGACATGAAATAATTTGATTTTGCTTGAGAATTATAAATGAAGCTTATTTCTGCCTCTAATATCCTGTCTCTAGACAGGTTTAGACTGAGAAAAACACAACTTTATTCAGTGTTTGATGTAGATGGGACTGAACGACTTTTAAGACTTTGATCACCAGCCTGAAACCGCGGCAGGGACAGAAGGGTTTGTGATTATCTGCTGGATTTTGGCACGAACCAGCATCTGCTGTTCCTTCCAGATTGCAGGTGCACTTTGGAGCTGGTGATTACAGAGATCACTGCTGAGGTCACCCCCTCCTATGGTAGACTTGTGACAACAGCCAAAAAAAACCCCCGTGTTTTTCACCTGAGCTGAATGCTGGAAATGTCCTTTAGGATGTGTGCAGCATGAAAGGAAAGGTTAGGCTGCAAGGAAGAAGATAGCCAGAGAGATATTGGCCAAGCCAGCCCTTGGAAGCGTTTCCCAGCAGGATGCTCCGAGCCCAAATCCACTCCTCCTTGTGAGCATTAAATGCTATCTCTGGCTGCAGCTGGGCTGGGGATTATGCAGGTCCCTGTCAGCTCCAGGCACGTCCTGCCACCCCTCCAGAGGTCTGCAGGAGCATGGGGAGCACAAAGAGAGCAAGGGGAGCTGCTGTCTGTCAGTGCTACGAGAGGTTTTGCCTGGGAAAAAAATGGATTGACAGAGTTGTAGCTCGGAGTCCCTGCCCAGACAGTGTCACATATGCAAGGCAGTGACAAATTATGCTTGACTGTGCTTGAAAGCTGCAGAAATGTTGAGTAGCACGAGCAGGGAGATGGGGTTCCTATCCATTGCCATCAAAATATCATCTTTTAGTGCTGTTGACAGTTTAATAGCTACTTCTGGATGGTGGAGAGCATTGTGAAGAGCTGCCACTGTATTATTAACCCAGGCTGGAGCTTCCCTACAAATCAGGGTGAAAATCCACACAAATGGAACTTCTGAAACACTTTTAGATTAAAGGTGTGCTGCTCACAACAGGGATTGGATATCTCTGTCTGCATCTCGGGGGGATCCAATAACTCTTTAACCCCTGATTACATTATCATCTATTTTCTGAGATCACAGAATCATAAATGTTGGAAAAGACTCCAGAACCATCGAGTTCAGCACTGCCACATCCCTAAAAACATACCAGGGGCAAACTCCACTCCATTTTAAAAATCCAGATGATGGAATTCTGCTCAAATTGAGTATTTTTAATTCCATTTGTCTCCTCGAGGCAGCTGAGGTGGGATGTGGATATGGGGCAGCTCCACTGACCTGCGGGATGCAGTGCATGACTCTCCACTGCTCATGAAAAAAGCAGCAAAGTTCAACTGCCTGAAACCATCCCTGGGATACACAGAGCTGTGCCACACCTTGGAAATGCTTTGCAGGGCCCCAATCAAACAGTTCAGGGCAGATTTGTGTAATATCACACAGCCTCAGCATCTCCTGTGGCTGGGGAGGGACACGGTGATGGTGTGACCACAGAAAAGGTTTGGGATTCAGGAGACTGCAGTGTGACTGTCTATTGATACCTTGAAATTAGCTATCACTGTAGTATCTGCTTTCTGTCAAGGTGCTGCAGGAAATCACTGAGCTGCATCTGGGAGGGGAGTGAATCAATTCCCTGCTCTGCCTGGGGGCCGACCCTTCCCTGCTGGCTGTTCCCCAGCTTGTCACCTCTCCTGTTTCCCTTTTTCCCCTTTGTTCCTTGGCACCATTGGCAGGGAATGCGTTCCCTGCTGGGACACCTGTCTGGAACTGCCACCTCCCCAAGGTGGCACCTGCCCAGGTGGCTGAGCTGGCTTTGGGATGAGACTCTCAGCATTTTCCCTCTACTCAGCACTGGTGAGGAGCACCTTGAATCCTGGCCCCACTTAGGAGTCCTCACTCCAGAAAGGAAATGGAGGGGCTAAAACTGGTCCAGGGAAGGGAATGGAGCTGGGCAGGGTCTGGAGCCCCAGGAGGGGCTGAGGGAGCTGGGCAGGGGCTCAGCCTGGAGCAGAGGGGGCTCAGGGGGGCCCTGGGGGCTCTGCACAGCTCCTGACAGGAGGGGAGGGATGGGGGTGTTGGGCTCTGGGAACAGGGACAGGAGGAGAGGGAGCAGCCTCAGGGTGGGCCAGGGGAGCTCAGGGTGGGCACCAGGAGGAATTTCTTCCTGGAAAGGACTGGAAGCATAGGAGCAGGCTGTTCAGGGAGGTGGTGGGATCTCCATCCCTGGAGGTGTCCAAGGAATTCCTGGAGGAGGCACTCAGTGCTCTGGGCTGGGGACAAGGTGGGGTCAGGCATGGCTTGGACTCGATGATCCTGGAGGGCTTTTCCACCTGAAACAACCCTGGGATTCTGAGACACCAAACGTGGCTCCTCTGGCACGTGGCACCAAGAGGGGCAGCACTCCAGGACAGCCCCAGTAACACCCCAGGGAGCTGGGGCAGAACTGCCAAAACACGTTCTGCTGGCACATTGTTCCCCATCTGGGTTGTTCTTTCCCTTTTTTTTTTTTTTTTTTGAAGTCTCAGAAAAACAGAGCATTACAAAAACGTCAAGCTGTGAGAAGAAAAGTCAAAAGCCAGAAAATTCCAAGTTAATGCTGACTCCTTAATTCGCATCATTAACTCGGAGGCACGGCTGAAGTCTGGGCAGCAGCCTGAGCTGAACTCTGGTGGGGTGTGGAACAGGATTTGCACATCCAAGGGAGCAGATTCCCGTGTGGATGCAGGAGGGGAACTGGGACTGGCTGAGTGAAGGGGCTGGATGCCACTGGAATGGGGAAAAAAGAAAGAGGGGCAATCAAGAGACAGATTTCCTGAAAAATTAGGTGGGGGAAGGGAGGTGAGAGAAGAGAGAAGCTCATCCCAGAGAAGAAAAATATTAAGGACACTGACAAATGAGGGAGCCAAGGCATGAATTAAAAGGTGGGCAGGGAAAGGCAGATACTTAAACAGGAAAAATAGGGGGTAATTGTGAAAAAGGCAAACGTAACAGGGAGTGAGAGGAGAGAGACTTGGCTGGGGACCTGGGATGGATTTGGCACAAAGCTGGGACTCCAGTGAAAGGAGAAGGAGAGCAATGATCTCTCAGAGAGGGAGAAATGCAATTAGGGCTGGGAAAAAAGGCTCAGGTTTGGTGGACAGAGGAGTCAGGGCATTGTGGATTCCCCCTCTTTGAAGGCAGAGCAGGATTGGACTTGCTGCATATGGACCGTGCTAGCTGAGCCCTGGCCTTCATTTCTGCCTATTATTTCAAAAAAATTCCAATTCCACATGAGAAATGGAGACTAAACCAATCTTTAAGGCTGCAAATGAAACATCCCAAAGTAAGGAAATTTGAAGAAAACTGTGGAAGGAAGGGTTTTGCAAACCCTGTGATACATAAATATACATATTGCTCTTCTGCTGAAGATTTTAGAGCACTCTGGCTCTTTGAAAATACACACAGCTGGATACTTACATTTAATTAAATAGTTTTTAAGATAATGACTACAGCAGTTTTGGCATAATTCACAAGTAAAGGCAATCAAACCCCAAACTCAAAACTGCTTTTATTCAAATATCCAGCATCAGTAACAACCTCTACAGTTTTTGATGGAATGGGAGCCATAAAATTCCATTCCAGGGTTTACAGTTGCAATAAGAACAGATTTATGGGCAATAAGAAATGTCTGTGTGCACCTTCTTGTGCCTCTCCTTTATTAGGCTAAAGCTGAGACATCCCCAAAAACGTCTCTAATTAGCTCAAGCACTTCATTTAACAAAACAAGCAGTTTAGAACAAATATAAACCACTGTTCTCCAGCCACCACGTGCAGGAAGCACCTCTTATTTGTGCAAGATTAATAAAGGAACAGGTGATTTTGGAACAACCTAATTAAAGCATGATTTAAACCTAGGAGCAAATGGGTTTTTACTTCAGCACTGGATGAAGGAAAAGAATATATTATATTAATAAATATTATATTAATAAATACTATTTTTTTTTTTAGAATTCCTCCGTGTTGAGAGTGGGTATGAAGACACTTTGGAAAGGAAGTTGATTTGCTTGTGAAGCTTTGTGGGGTTTTCCCCTTGACTAAACCAGAACTTGTTTTCTGTCCCATGTATAATCCATGCATTAAGGAAGAACAATGCAATGATGAAAGAATAATTGAAGTTAGGAAGTCAGGGGAAAAGTTCTGATAATCAAATCCAGGGAACAGACTTCAAATGCATCACATAAAGTGATTAAATATCTGTATAGAGTGTCATTAACATTTTCCCCCCTTATAGCAGAACACAGCATTGAAAACACTGAGCACATTCAGCTACCCCAAAATCAGTGGGAGATGCAGAGCCCAGCATTGTTTTCAACTCAGAGCCCTTCTGGCTGCAGCCCAGTGTTGAATCTCTCAAAAACTCCCTTTATCACTGGCAGGGGTTTCCCAGAGAGGAATTCCCAGCGGTGGACCCAGCTGAGGATCCCAAATTCCTTTTTGCAGCCACAGAATCACAGGATGGAAATGACCTGAAAGTCCATGGGCAGAGACACCTCCCACCAGAGCAGGCTGCTGAAATGTCTTTAACTCCTCAACAAACAACACAAAAAATCGGATTTGTGGCAAAAGACAGGCATGGCACTGCAATTTTTGCAAAATCCCCAAGAAAATGTGGGTGGTGAATGTCTCCCTGGTAAACATTCACACAGCAACAGTGACAGGAACTGTTCCACAATTCTTTTCCCCGCAATGGTTTCTTCTCATTGTTACTCATGTTTTTGTCATTGTCAAGCTGCTTCTCTAAACTTCATTTAGAAGTCCTGTGAAATGGCTCTGTGAAAACCATTATTTTAAGAACATAAATAGCCATTGGTAACTTCAGACACTTTGTGCATGAATTTTAAAACTCTGAGCCTTGGTGGAGTATTTTACTGCAGGTAAGGGTTTCTTTCCCAAATGCCTGCCACATTTTCTTCCCTGTAGATTTTGTTATTGCAACAGGGATTTTTATTTTTTATCTGCATTGCCCAGCCTGGAGAGCAGCAATTGGCTCCTCTGTACCTCAGCTCCATCCACCTCTTAAAGATTCCATTAGTGGCCAATTTGCACCACTTTTGCTTTCTTCCCTCATTTTTGTTTCTCCCAATAAAGGGATTAACAAAACGATGTGCCAAGAGGAAGTGCCTGTAATAGCCTATTTCCCCTCAAACATTTATCTCCCAAAATTTTTAATATTTAAACATCAGCTATTTAATTGCTAATAAACCATTTGGTATTAATTGGGTTCAAGGGGTAAACCAGAGATGGATTCTGTGCCTGGCTGGGCTGTCCATGGGTACTGGGATTGTATCCTCAGTATTGTCTCACCAATGGTTTATTCCAAATATTTTCATGGGAATAAAGAGAGGGAGGTGAAGTTATGATCTCTTAGATAGATGTTAAGAGCTGCTTTCCAGAACCTGTGTTATCTGGATTTATCACAGAATGATTTGGGTTGGGAGGGACCTTAAGGATCATCTCATTCCAACCCCCAAAGAAGAGACAGCTCCTACCACCTCTTATGTTATTTGATGTAAGTTCTGCTGGAGTTACAGCAAATTCTGTGTTTATTTCCTGCACATTTCTAAAGTCTTTCTTAGACGAGTTCTGCTTTTTAACTGCACATTGCCAAGTGCTCATCTTGCTCTTGATTAACCTCTGTCTCGGGCTGTTAGAAATCTCTCTCTGCCCCCGACAAATCCCAGACCTCCTCACTGACAGCCACCCCTCTTCACAGAGCATTTTCTGCCTCACTGCTCCAGCAGAATCCCTTCCCTGCTTGCAGCCCTCTCTCCCTGTTCCATCCACCACAAACCATCCTGGAGAGGCTGATCCCAGCCCTGCTCCCAGCCCTACACCCCTCCCTGTTTGGCATTGCATTCCATGCCAGGCTTAATGGACTGGAACAATTCTCCTCTCAGAGGCTAAAAGGAGTCCTGATTTTCCTCTTTCCAGCCCTGGCTCAGGGGTCACCTCTGCTGCCACTCCTGCAGAGAATAAAGCCCCAAACACCCCAATAATGGTGCAGGATCTGCAGTCCTGGGACAGCTCTTGTGAGCCTCACAGTGACCTTGTACTTCCCTCAGCTTTTGTGAGAGTCACCCACGTTTCCCCAGCTTTTTCTTCATCCATGAATTCCCTGGCACTGCTCCACTGCAGTCTCTGCTCAGTGCCTGCCCCGATGAGCTGGGCAGCCTGGCCAGTGCTGCAGGACAGATGGGACTGTGCCTCTCACTTTGGCAGCCACAGCAGAATAAATAGATCATTTCAGACAGGAGAAATTTGATGTTTTCCCTTTCCCGTTTTCATGGGTTCATTCAGGGCTCACAGAGGTCAGAAAAAAAACCCATGAGTGGTTGAATGACTGGTACACGTGAATTAATAGCCTTTATAATGTCTATAAAACAGTTCCCAGGATCCCAAGATTCCCCAGTGGGAAGGGACTCGAGAGGGTTCAGATTCAACCCCTACACATTGGCTCAGGATTTTCCCTTGAAATCTCAAGGAGGGGGATGGCCAAAGCTCCCAGGCAGCCCAGCCCACAGCTCCTCCATCCTGGCAAACACACAGATCCATTTGCTCAGAAATCCTCAGTTTCACAGCATGAGAGGCTGCACTGAACTCTAACACAAATGTATATGATTTTGTAAGAAAAGAAGAGCTAAAATGTGCTGTTTGCCCACTAGAACTTTGGAATTGCCTAGTAATGGAATAGCACTGCATGACAACCTTAGAATTACCTGTGCTGTTCAGTTCCTCCATTACAACTTAAACCCAGACAGGATTATTCTTTTTTCCACATAAGATCATGAAAACACAGATGGATGCTCAGAGCAAGCCCAGGACTGCTCCCTGCACCCTCTGATCACAATTTGCTGCTGTAAACGCTTTCCCTGGGTCTGTTTTAGACAGAACCTCTTCAAAGCCATCCTGGCTGCATCCTTGGCCCGAGTGGGGCAGGTGTGAGGTGCTGACCCCATATCATCTCTGCTTTTCCATGTAAATTGCTGAGGCTCCCAAGGTTTTGATTACTTCGTCCTCTGCAGCAACTAGATCTTGTATAAAAGAAATTTCCAGGCACAATAACCTGCCTGACCTGAAACAAGGAGCAACAAGAAGCAATTTCATCGTGTCGTGTGTGGGGTTTCACATCTTCCCTCTGGCCAGTTCCCAATCCAAGGCAGTAAATTAATTCCCAGACACAAACCTACAAAGGGCTCTCTTCACTTCTCCGGGTCTTGTTGCCTGATTTTCTAAGAAATTCATGACCTCAGTAAATAATTCAAGAGGGAAGAGAGAGCTGGGAGACGACAGAAGTTTATCTGGCTGCAGAGGGGAGGGTGATGTTTCTGAAGAGGTCACAGTGAGGGCAGGTCTCTAGAAGACCAAAACTTAAGCTTAAGAGGTTGATGGCTGTGGTTATGAGCTGGAATTTGGGAGAACACAGCAGTGATGAGCATGACACAAATGCAATTTCCTTCTCTAAGCTGTAGGTGACTGCATTTGAATTTTTGTCTCACAATGAATGGTGAAAATACCTGGTGCAGGAAAAAAAATTAAATGGAAAGCAAAGAAGGAATCCATATTTCACAGGAGCTGGTCCATTTGGATCAATATGGGAAACCACTTTTGTTCTAGAAGCCTGTCAGGTCATCTCACTGATAGGTACATTTGTAAAGAAGGTTTTCAATATACATTTTCTTTGGGACAAAATGTTCATGCCAGGTTGTCACAGGAAAGGCTGATGGACCTTTCAAGAGGGAACTATACCTTGGAGGGCTAAGTGTAAGATGTATATCATATAGATATATAATAATAACATATATAATTACAATATATAGTTATATGAATATACAAAGTGTGAGAGAGCAATCTCAATCATACAAGTTCTGAACATTTCATGTTAATTAATCAAAGATCTCAGTTTAATTACACACCAAACAAAATAACTTCCAGCCTTGGGAGAAGACAGCTGCAAACCTCTTGCCTGTGGGATGCAAACGGGGCTGGGGAACTGAAGAGGGCTCAGATCTGGGACACAGTGGAACATCTTCCATCGGATCAGGGAAGCACAAAGGGAAAGGAAAAATTCCTTATCCCTCTTTAAAGCCTCGGCTCCTTGCAGGAGCTGCAGCAGTGTTGTCACAGCTCTTTAATGAAGTGCTTCTCCTGGCTGCTCTGTTTCAGCTGCTGCTGCTGCTGTTGAGCAGGGCCTTCCAAAAGAAGCAATCACAGCCTGCGAGCTGGGTTTACTCAGCTGTGCCACTTCTGAGCTGATTTAAGCACTCTGTCAAAATGGAGTGAAATTAATTAATTCACTGGAGAGCTTTGCCTTCTCCAAACTTAAGGAAAAAGGAATGCAAACGAGCAGTAATCAGATCCACATTTTTTTCAGGCAAAGTGTTTGAATAATGTCCAAAGATGTTCTGTTTCTGCACAAATCTGGAGGACAAACTCGGTCCTCTCCCCCTGGAATAAATGTTCTCCTCAGTGGCAGCTCCTGCGTTTTGGGTGTTTGGCTGCACCCCACAGACCCCATTTAACTCCCCAAACTGCTGCAGGGCTGTGAAGGCACTGGAGGGATGAAATAAAAAACAATTGGAGCTGGATGGCTTCCACATCCAACTGTCGGAGATGCTGAAGCAGACAATTGCCTTCTGCTCCTGCTTCCCGAGGCTTTTTGGGGTTTAAGTGCTCCTTGATGGCTTGGTACACAATTAGGGGTGGATTAGAGAAAGTGGTAATGGGGTATTTTTGGTCTAATCTGCTCTCAATTGTTAATATTAATTAAAGGAGTTCTTCCTCTTTGTTATACGATAAACACGAGCCACTCTTTAAAACGAGCATTTTAACTTCCTAGCTGCTCAGTGCTGCTTCTTTTCAACTATTTCTTTTCCCTTTTTTCCCTCTGTATTTTAATTTTTTTTTTTCCCCAGCAGAAGCCACGGCAGGAGCCTGGCACACATCACAGGCAGGGAGGATCATCTGAGCCTCGACAGCATCACACTCAGAGCTGGCTGCAACACCCAAACCCTCGAGCTGTTTTTTTCCTTAATACAACTGTCCAACTCTCACACAAAGAAAGAGCAGGAAAAAAATACAAAATACTCAAGTCATGTCAGCCAGAAACTGGGAAGAAGGGAGCCACAGAGCTGTGGTTCCAGCTGAATAGCTGGGATAGTGGAAGGTGTCCATGCCCATGGCAAGGGGTGGGACTGGAGGAGCTTGGAGGTTTCTCCCAGCCCAGCCCAGTCTGGGATCGTATGAAATTCATGAAAGAAGCACTAAAACTCTTCTGCTCTCACTAGGAGCTCACCTGTAAGGTGTAATGATCAGGTACCAAATCACAGAGATTATTCCTGTCAGTTGGATTAACTCTGGTTATGTCATTAGTTGAAAAAAAACCCACATTCTCTTCTAGAAAAATACCACAAGAAGCTGTGTCAGCAACCCATGAGCAGCAGCCTCCCTGCACACACAGGGGCAAAGAGTTCTAAGGCCTCTTTGGGAGGGAGAGAAAGACAATGTTATAAATGCAGATTTTGGTGTTGGATTTTTGCAAAGGTTGGAATGAATGTTATAAGTATGATTTTTTTTTTCCTGTAGTTTTTAGTGTGTTTTAACTGCCTGAATAGATGTATAAAGTTCTTTCTTTGCTGTAGTTTGGAATTTAGGTGCCTGAATAGATAAAATAACTTCTAGAAGAGGCCCAAGTGACTCTCAGCATTCACTGCCTGTGGAAAATAGACCAAAGCCCAAATCAGAAGACGATAAAAACTGAATAAAATTGGAATTGTGCTTGACAGACCCAAGGAGTGGAGAAAAGATAAAGGCAAGAAAAAATTCCTGGTGCTGGACACCGAGTCAGGGGGGTGAGGGGGCTCCTACAACGCCAGCCCAGGGAAATGGGAGTGGGAACATTCCTGGGAACAAGCAGGGGCTCATCAGAGGGTGACACAACTCCATCAGCACTGCCTGCTCCTAATGGGAACAGCCTGCAGGACACCAACCACGGGAGCAGGAGCATTGCACACTTGGCAGGCACGGCCATGCCTTGAACTCACAGGGTGCTTTTTCTCTGATTGCTTCCCAACCACGGGTTTGATTTCTGATGCATCAGGCTGGGGAGGAGAAATGAATGCTGTAACGGGTGAGAAAATAGCTGGGTCATCATATCCGTGAGAAAAGAAAGGGAAAATGGGCAGTACATGTGCCACAGGCGACATAATAAGCAATAAATAGGCAATAAATCCATCAGAGGAGTAAATGGTAGGGAAGAGGTACCAGGGTACAGTTTAGAGTAGTATAATTTATATTTATATAAAATTATACCTCCGTTATAAACTTCAACTACCTATGTATATGCATATAAATGTATAGATGCATGAATCAACTCTGTAAAGCAAGGAAAAGAATCTTGGAGGGACCTTTGCAAAGAGGTTGGATTTTTAATTCCTAAACAGGTAAAATAAGAAGCATAGGACAAACCCAGGACTTTTCTGTCCTCTAACCACTTCCAGGTCACCTGCTCGAATCCCGTTTTTCAGAGGAAAACTCCAAATTTAATCCGAGAACACAAAATCTGCCACAGGCTCAGACTGTGCTGGGAGCTGGGGCTGGCGCCCAGGAACAGCAGATCCAACCTGAGCCTCCTCAGCATCTCCTCTCAGGGGTGGGGGGAATGCTCTCACCCCTCTCCTGTCACAGCTCCCTTTATCTCTTTCAAGCTCCTTCTCCCGATAACAGCATCTCGAGGACTCGGACTATTAGAGTTATCTCCAAGTGATAATCGCTGTCTCCTCGGGGAGTCCTGGGCCACCTCCCCTCCTTCCCTCCCACCTCCCTCCTCTTTGCTGGTGCCTCTGCATCCATCTCCGCAGTTTCACGGCTGCTCTGCCTCCCATCCCCTCTTCCTGTGCATGTTAATTTTTAAAGGCACCTATCCCTGTCCATCACTTCACCTCCATCTGCAGCGCTCCCTCATTTCACTGTAGGCATGCCATAAAATCATCCACTAATGCCTGTTTGCTGTCCAAACACCTGCTGTGTGTTCCCAGCCCAGCCAAGCTGCATTTTGCTTTGCCTCTCTCATTCTGTCCCTCCCCTGCTTCGTGTGCTGACACTTTTCCCCCTAATTATTTCATTTACCCAGACACCTTTTCCACTCGGGGCTCCCAACTTCACAAATCCCCGTCATGGATTCAGCACTTCAAGCTTCTCTTCAAATGTATTTAAGAAGATCTCGAATGTTTGCCTGTTTCTGGGTGTAAATAGGGTGGCAGGATGTGCTACCCAACTTGTGTAGACAGAAGCCTTTTTAATCTAAGATCACTAACATGAGTCCAGTGCTGCAGTTGCAAATAAATGCAAAATTAAATGAGGACCATTTGTCAGTTTTGAAGGAAAATTTGAGGCATCAAATTAGTCAAAATTACCTGTGTTTATGCTTTGCTGAGGGTCTCCAGGTCTGATACTGGACACCTTTGAACACAGTTTTGCTTCTGGTTCACATCTCTCTGCTCCCACAGCACAGCATGAAACTGTTCTGAACAGGCCAAAATGCAAAATCATCCCCAGTTCTCAAAGAAAATAAACCCCCTCCTCCTAGACTGTGGCTCCTCATCGAAGTCCTTTATGGAAAGCTGCAGCCATCCATGAATCTGTGGGGGCTGGAGCAGCATTTTCCCTGGAATGCAGGGATGCCCAGAGAAGCAGCAGCTGCCTGGGCTCCCCCTTCACCAGCAGCCTCTTGTATGAGCCTTGAGAAGTGATTTCCTCCTGCAGAAGCAGGGAATGAAGCTTGGAGCAAGTCCCAAACCTGCTGCTCCACGTGTGCCACCTGTGGGGGCACGGGAAGCTCAGCAGGAGCCAGGAGAACCAGAGCTGCCGGAGCCCAGCCTGAAGGCTCTGGATAAATACGGAATGGAAACTCCAAGCCCCAAGGGATGCATTTTCAGCCTTGATTTATCTGCATTTATTAATTTAAATGCATTCGGGCAGGGAGCCCTCCCTCCCCTCCCTGCTGGCGGTGGGGCAGAGGTGCCTGGTGTGGCTCCACTCTGTCCATCCTGGCATGGGACAGCCAGGATGCCACCCCTCCTGCCAGCAGGGCCTGTCCTCCCTGCCCAGCTGTCACCCCGGGGAAAACTCTGCAGCTTCCCCCGTGAAATCCCTGGATTGTGGCTCTTTTGTTCTCGCAGTTCCTCTCTGGAGCAAGGTCTCCCCGCCTCTTGCCACCCATCAGGAGTAGGAGCAGCTGTGGCTCCTTCTGTCTTGCTCCCACTTCTTGAGCGTCTGCTGGGCAGCCGAAAATCTTCTGATATTCCCAGATAAAATCCTCTCTTGGTTCTCCAGGGGCCTTTCTGAGCTCCCCTGGAAGGAGGGTGTGTGTGAAGGGCAGCGTTAGCCTGAGGGCAAGATGTTTTCTTCAGAGGGAAGAAAGCCTAGAGCGTGTGGATTTATCAATTTCAACTCCCTTGGAAGAGTTCTTAGGACCAGAAGATGGAGAAAACCCAAGTGAGGTGGGAGAAGTCACTCCAAACAGTCTCAGGTGCCTTCTCTTGATGTGCACCAGCCTTGGAGAAATGTCCTCTCTCCCTCCCTCTCTCTCCATGGGATATGTGCCAGGAAATCCCAAGAAACTTCCACAGGGATTGTGAAACCTTAACATTCTGCATGGCTTAAAGCTAAAAGCAGAGGTGACAAAGAATTAAAAAACCCAGTCCCACCACAAAATCCTGTTTTGACAAGCTGCTATCCCAACTCTCTAATTACACCTCTCCATCAAGTGCAGCAGCCAGCAGCTGTTCTGGGAATCAGTTTTTCTTTTCCCTTAGAATTATTTCTCATTGGTTAAACAAGGTGAGGGAAGGAAAGAGAATTTTTTTTTTTTTTAAAAAAAAAAAGAGAATTTTTTCCAAAAGAGAAAAAGAAACATCTCAAGTTCACCTGAGCTCAGCCCTCACATGCCTGGTAGCATGTCTGCACTCCAGCTTGTTCCTGAATGTCAAAATAAAGACTCTGAGGCTGAGCTTAATAATTTCCCTGGAGCACCATTGTCCTGCAGTTTGCCTTTCAGTCCTGCACTGCTGCCAAGGGAGAGGTGAGGGAAGTGAACCACTTTATTTATTGAGCTGGTTGCTGTAACCATTTAAAGGGAGCTCAGCTCCTGCTTTGGGGAGGGTTCCTGGAGCGAGGAGGTTTTCCTTCAGATCTGCATAGGGGAATCTCTCTGCTTTTATTGCACAGCTTTGTCCCAGCTTCAAATACATCTCCTGACCTGAGAGGATTACAGCACCTTTGATACCCCAATTAAAATGGATCAGGAGGGGGAAGGAGCCATTGATCCTTCAGCCCCCGTGCTGATCTGCTGGAAGCGCTGACTTGTGCCCGTGAGCACAGATTCTGAATCACAGGGATCAATAAACAGAGCTGAGAGCTGCAGCTGCTGCGGGCAGCACGGCAGCCTGGCACTGGCAATTACACAATCCGGGCTGGCTTTACAACTGCTCCAACAAATGCCCTCTAACCCCGATCCTTCCCACCCCAAAAAAACCCCATCAGCTGGCCTTTGAATAAGCAAAATGGTACATTCAAAGGGGAAAATGCCTCAATTGCCTGGGAAGTGCTGATGGCTCTGTGTCATAAACATTCTCCTTTCCAACTTATGGCTATTAGGAAAGTTGTTCTTAAATCTACAGAGCTTGGCTGTGCTGTGGAGAGAAGGTTTATAAGTGAATAAATGATTCATCTCTTTTGCCTTCTGATGCTGCAGGCAGGCAATTAAGTGGGATTGAAGTTGGTAGTTTAGGGGGGTTTGGAAGTTCTTAATATAAAAGATCACAACTACAAAATACTTATGAATTATAGAAGAGGCCAAGGGACGGAATGCTATAGATTTTAATGGCACTTGAAAAAAGTGCCTGGGGAGACAATAATGTGGTTTTCTTAGCTGTGACCTCGCTGAAAAGGATCTAAAGACTAAAAGGGCAGAAGCAAGAGGAGGAGGATGTGTTAAATTTCGGGTGTGTCGCCCTGTGGATGGTGACCACATCCTCAAACCTCCTTAATCTGCATTTTTCCCACTGCAGAATGAAAGCACTGGGCAACAATGGGGGGAATTTTTGCTACTGTAAGACAAAACAGACAAAAGTATCTTCCTCGTCCCCAGCTCAGCTTCACAGGTCAATATTTACCTCCCTCTGCAAGAGTCAACACCAAATATTTGGGGTGAGTATTTCAGAGGTAAATATCAATACCAAATATTTGGTTCAAACATCTCAGCATCCCAGATATTTGGGGAAAGCCCGATTCTACTGCCTGCAGCTCGGAATGGAGTTATTCAATGTTTAAAAAATAACCTTTAATTTTTCATGCGTAGTTTTGGGATGAAAGAAAAGAAGCAAGTTGTCGCTATACTTCCTGCTTGAAACTCCAGATTTTCAACCCATTCCAGCTTTTTCAGGACTGAATTAAATTTTTAGTCAGATATTTACCTGATAAGCTATGTCAGCTCTTTCTCTGTGTATGAATTTTATCTGTTGGCTTTAGAATACCAGGAAAACTGAATATGAGGCCAGGTTCCATCGAATCACTGAGGGGAAATCTCTTCATCTGATAGCCCTGCTTTGTTCTTTCCCTGGGTTTTTCATCCTTTTTTTTTTCATCTTTCACATAATTTTCATTTATTTCCCAAAAATATTGCCATGAAGGCTTCACCCCCCAAAACTGAGAGTTTTAAGAGCTGGGTATTGAACTCTATAAATTCCACTTGCAGCTCGTTCTGTTGATTTTTCCCATGACAGGAGGTTATGTGGTTTTAATGGAATATTAGTAGTGTGGCTACATTAAATGCCATTTAAAACCTCTTTCAAAGTGGTATTGACTGTGTTGAAATGAGACTATGGAGACATCCCAGTGATGGGGAAATAGGTGTGAATATTGTATTTTCATCACAGAATTTTCGAACTGATGCAGCAAACCCTGATATATTAAAAAAAAAAACAAACAAAAAAAACCAAACCCAAACCCTATAAAAATTACCATATTGTTCTGAGTGGATTTGCCTTTCTATACAAAACATCTAAAAATAGGCTCGTTGATATATTAACAACAAGGAAAAATATTCCAAGTAATTATCAGCTCTCCCCACGTGTTGAAAGCCCATTTTGTCCCGTAGCTGTTTCAATCAATACACTATTTATTTTCAAATAACCATGCACTAAGGATCATTTGGACACAGAGCCCATAAATACACATTACCTCATTATCGACCCTCTCTGCCCACTGCTGCATTATTAACATTTCACTAGAAGAAGCAATCAAGCTGTAAACAGGAGGAATTTCTAGAGTTATGCTCCCTCCAATTATTTTTGTAGGGATGACCAAGCGTGGGATTTTGCCCCCCAAAAGTGACTTTTCTCTGTGATATTCTTTACAGAGAAGCAAATGTACCCAGTAGCCAGCGAAATGGGAAGAAATATTTGCAAAGAGAGAATGTACACAGCACAGTTAAACTCCATTTTTTATCCGGGGATTATCACTTGCACATACACGAGAATACCAAATTTCAGTTCCTATTGTTTTAATCCTATAAACCCAATTTCTGCAGTTGCTCAGTAGGCTGGGAAAGGAAGCAGCCAAGTGCTGGGAGCAGAATCCCTCTGCTCTGGGTAGGGCAGCAGCGTGCAGTGCCATCCTCATGCAGCTCATGCAGGGAAATTCTCCTGCTGGGGGCTCTGGGATGACTGATGGCTCTCCCATAAAACACCAGCACTGGGGGCAAAGGCAAAGGCTGCCGTGCAGCTGGAGGGCTGCACCTCATCTGCATGTTAATTTACATCTCTTTTGGAAAGCCGCTGTGAGGAGCGCCCTGGCAGAATTTGAATATTTCTTGGTAGGTTTGTCAGCGCTGCGTGAGCTCCAGCAATAAAAACCTGGCTGTGAGCAGCCCTCTGCTCCTTTGGGGTCACGTCCTGATCCCACTGGTCTTGGCTCAGCACCCCCAGGGTTCAAACTCTGCTCCCAGCACCTTCCCCCAGTGCTGGTGCCATCATTTCACTGTCCCATCATTGGGGCAGGTGCCGTGTCCATCACGGGAACCAGATCCCACTCCCAGGCTAAGCCAAGCCCAAACCAGCCCCACAGGAATACAATTATTGGGGTACAGACTCCGTATTACTGCTGAGTTTATAAAATACCCCCCATGCTGATGACCAGTAAGAATATAATGAGTTTATGGTCGGTTTAGATGGGATTTGGGGATGGAATTATTCCCTGTGAAGGATGGGAGCCCTGGCACGGGGTGCCCAGAGCAGCTGTGGCTGCCCTGGATCTCTGGAAGTGCCCGAGGCCAGGCTGGATGGGGTTTGGAGCCACCTGGCAGAGTGGGAAGTGTCCCAGGGTGTGCACTGAGATGAGTTTTAAGCTCCTTTCCCACCAAACCTGTGGGATCCTGTGGTGGATCCGCATTCCTCCATCCACGTGCTGGCACAGGGATGTGGCTCAGGGAGGATTAAACCCATTTTGCATAAAACCAATTGCAACAAGTGAGGGGAGAAGGTGTGTGGGGATGCAAAGTGGAAAATTACTGAGGGAAGGAAAAGAGGATTGAGAGGACAGAGGCAGATCTGCGTGCCAGCTGCTCTGCAGAGGAGGAAAACGGGAGGGATGAGTTCAAATCTTTGGATTTGAGATTTGGACTGAGGCTGGGGATAATGCAGAAGCTTCCTGGCAGATCGGGCATCTGACGGCAGGAGCTGCAGTCAAGGTGATCTTCTGGGGAGCTGCTGCATTCACTTTGTTTCCAAAGCTTGCACTCATGCTCCTGCTGTCAATAAAATCCCTGCCTGAATAGATAAGCCAGAGCCCCGTATCTCATTAAGCCTGAGAATTCAATCCTCTGCTTCAAGCTGGCTGCTCCTATGCTACTTTATATCATTAAGAAATATTGCCCAGGCTGATCCCCTAAATCCTTGCGTTAGCCAGCACAATTAAATCTAATATGGATGGAAAAAATGGGAGCCAGTGGGACTTCTCCATGGTGGGAGCTCCAGGTGCATCCCCGTGTGTGTGACTGGAGAGGGCACAGGCAACAGGTCAGAAATGAGACACTTATAAGCCCTAAGTCATTCTGTTTTAAATAGCTTAAGAAAATGCTGAGACTTTCTCAGGATGGATTGTGGAATACCTTGAAGTGAGACCATAAATCCCTATGCTGTCACTATTTTTCTCTGAGGAGTTATTAAGTGAAGCATCCAAAATAAAAAGTCAGGCTGTCGAGCTCCTGGGGTTTTGCTTCTCTGTCAGACAGGAAACTTGGTGGCTTCTGAGTTTTAGAACAATGGCCTAAACACGCCAACCATTAGCAGTGGTACTTAATGAGATTCTCAGATAACCCTTTAACGGAGTATGTAGTGATTAAGTCAATTTAAATGATTCATCTCCACTGCAGCCTGTGAGACTTGTACATAACAGCCATTTGCATAGCAATAAAAATCTCCATTTCTCCCCACAGGACAGGTTTATAAGGATATTTCCAGCCTTAATAATGTCTGCTCTCATTTGTCCATTTGGAAGGCTTTTTCACTCCTTTTTTGCTCTCATTTGTCTGTTCGGAAGGTTTTTTCACTCTTCCTTTTTTGCCAGGTGCTTCTCCTGGTAGGGGAAGATCTCAGGGCAAAGCATCTCCTTGTGCAGAGCCACAAGTGAGTCACGGAGGAGGAACATTCCTAGGGAGTGTGAATTTTACTCCTGTGCCATTCCTGGGGTTGGAGTGTGGCCAGAAAATCCCCACCAGCCTGCACTTCCACACTCACACACACAGACACACAGACACCTGTTGCTGTTGGGTAACACATCACACTGACTCCTTTTGTGATTTTTCTCTGTGATTGGTGAGAGGAAGACAAACCTCTTCACCCACGTTGGTCAAACCAGAGGGACATCAAGAGAGAGCCCTCCTCTCAGAAGAATTCACAACATGGATACAATCTCCTGGTGTTTATGTTCTTTTCTTGGGAAAAAAACACCAGAAACCCAAAACATCAGGCCTGAATCCAGACTACACACACAGAGATATTCCTGTGACATTCCTGGGAGTGTGGCCAGAGCATCCCCACCAGCACTGCCCTTCTACACTCACACACAGACACAGACACAGACAGGCAGACAGAAATATTCCTGAGACATTCCTGTGGTTGGAGTGTGGACAGGACATCCCCACCAGTGCTGCTCTTCCACACTCACACAGACACAGAGACAGAGAAATACACAGAGATATTCCTGTGACACTCCTGTAACATTCCTGTGACATTCCTGGGGTTGGAGTGTGGCCAGAGCATCCCACCAGCACTGCCCTTCCACACTCACACTCACACAGACACACAGACACACACAGATATTCCTGTGACAGTCCTGTGATATTCCTGTGACACTCCTGTGACATTCCTGTGTCATTCCTGGGGTTGGAGTGTGGCCAGAGCATCCCACCAGCACTGCCCTTCCACACTCACACTCACACAGAGACACACAGAGATATTCCTGTGACACTCCTGGGATTGGAGTGTGGACAGGACATCCCCACCACCACTGCCCTTCCACACTCACACAGCGACACACAGACATATTCCTGTGACATTCCTATGACACTCCTGTGACATTCCTGTGACACTCCTGGGGTTGGAGTGTGGCCAGAGCATCCCACCAGCACTGCCCTTCCACACTCACACGAACACAGATATTCCCGTGATATTCCTGTGACATTCCTGTGTCATTCCTGGGATTGGAGTGTGGCCAGAGCATCCCACCAGCACTGCCCTTCCACACTCACACAGAGACACACTGAGACACACAGACACACACAGATATTCCTGTGACACTCCTGTGGAATTCCTGTGTCATTCCTGGGATTGGAGTGTGGCCAGAGCATCCCACCAGCACTGCCCTTCCACACTCACACCCCCAGAGCAGCCCCAATGAGCCCCAACCACTGCCAGCCCAAATTAAGCTCCACGACTGGAGTTTGGTGCCAGGGAATTGCCCAAGCCCCTCCAAGCTCCCGAGGTGCAGGATCACCTGCTCCCAGACCCGAGGTAAATCACAGGCAAGGCTCTGCCAAGCGAATCCCTGGTTTGGGGATGCTCCTGGAGCAGCCTGGCCAAGGGAGGGGCAGCCCAGGGTTGTGTAACCCCTCCCTCCCTGCTCCCCCAGCCCAGGCAATTAATCACTAATTGAAACTGCTTCTCCCCAGCTGACCCAGAGCCACACGGATTAAGGCAGATTTCGGAATGCTAATTACACGACATCGTTTTCCCAATTATTCTTAAAATTGGATTATGTGCTGGGAGATGGGGTGTTTGAAGCAGCCACTAATGAGCAAATCATGCATAAAAAAACTTGTTTGTTACGTTGGTGAGTGAACAAAATAAGGTTGCAGGCGTGAAGTCGTGTCCAAACGAACAAAAGAAACCGAAGAGATTCCAAGAGGAGCACCAAGCTGGAATTTAGGGAGCTTCAAAAGCTGTGGCAAAGCCAGAGAATGGCTTTTTCTTCCTTTTTCTCCCGTTGTCCAGTGATGGCTAAAGCTATTTCTGGGTTATTGTGTGTTTCAGGGTATTTTCCCAAGAAATTATTATGTTATCTAAGTGACCAAGTTGCTTATAATCCATTTTCAAAAGTCTCTGTGGAGCTTAAGAACATAAATCTGATTATCAAAGAGACTCCACTATTGCATTTTTCTGTGCTTGCCCCACCTTTCTGATGTAATCAAGAGTGACACAGAAATTTAATTGCTCCAAGCAGACTCTAAATTGCAGCAGCCAGAACTCTTTAAACTCCCTGCACAAATATTGTAACTCTAGTTTCAGTCCCTTTGTACTTTCCTGAGTTTTGCTGTGATTCCAGGGCAGTTTAGGAGAATATTCCCAATGGGTTTCCAATCCCTGAATAAATCTGGAGATCTGTCCATCCTCACCTGTTTGCCTACCCATCATCACACTGCCTGAAAACATTCAGTGCTAATTTATCCCCAATATTCTTATAATTCAATTTCACAGCAAATTCCAGTGCTGTTTTTTTTTTTTTTTTCCTCATGGATTTAAGACAATTATTGCTCAAAAAACCCAACCAGAAAACCCAACAGAAATCAAGTCATGTATGCAGTGTGAAAAAAAATTTCTGGGCTCCTTGCTCCAAAAGTTCAGATTTAAATCTACAAATAGCAAATAATACTCCCTTCTCAACAGTCCAGAATGTTTAAGTCAAAATGGGCTTAGCATTAAATCTAATTTTTTGAAAATCATTCCTAACAGAGAAACTCTGAGCTCCTTGAAATAACTCTTTTATTTTTTTCTCTTCAAAGGACATAAATTTTAAAAAAAAAAAGTTTTCAAAAACTCAGGATATTTTTACTCCCTGGACTGATAAAGCCAGTGACTTGTGCACTGTTCTTTCCTCCTTCACAAGTCTCCTTATCATTTTCAAGGTCTCTCTTGTCCACAGTTTAAAATAAAAAAAATCTCATATAATTACTGAGAGAATTATTTTCTGCTGTAAAAATTCTGTTAGAAGTTTGAAACTTACGTTACAAATCTATTCTGGTTTTAAAAAAAGAAGATATATAGCAAGAAAAGAATGAAATTACAATGCACTTTGTAGCAACAATCAATATCTTTGAGTCAATCTCCCATTTACATTTTTAAACTCTTTTCTCTGGTAAACCTTAAGACAAGAATTCCATAGCAACAGACACAAGGTCTGGCTCACACTGCAAGGAATCCTAACAAAAATGTAATAAGAAAGGAACAGGGGGCGATTATTTATTTTTAAGTTATTTGAATGAGGCACATTAACCTCAAAGAAAAAAAAAAAAAAAAAGAAAAATCCAGCGTTTTTCTTCAGCCCAGCCATCAATCAAAATAAAATAACATATTGGGTTGATTGCTCTCAGTAATTCCCAAAGTTTCACTGGGGGAGTGGAGGGACATTCTTGTTGGGTTTAGGGGTTTTTTAAACGGAGAGAGAAATCCTGAAACAGCAAAAGGGAGGTCGAGGAGTTTTCTGCCACCAACTTGAGTGCCAAGGTTTGAGCCAGGAGATGAATTTGTGTCCTCACCTCGTGCTCTGGGCTCTGGCACCCAGGGTGAGCCCAGGAGGCAGCAGCACTCCTCCAGGATCCCTCCAGGAGGAAAGGGAGAGGGAAAGGGAAGGGAAATTCCTTGGCCCAAATGGAAGGGGCAGCAGTGGGCAAAGCCAGAGCCCTTGGCAGGTCAGAGGCTTCACCTCCCACCAGAATGCAAACACTTTATCCCCAATATCCCACCCTCTGGCAGTGGGAGCCCTTCCCTGGGTGCTGTCGCTCCATCCCTGTCCCCAGCCCCTCTCCCTCTCTCCTGGAGCCCCTCCAGGCTCTGAGCTCTCCCTGATCCTTCTCCTCCCCAGGGCAGCCCCCCCAGATCCCCAGCCTGGCTCCAGAGGGGCTCCAGCCCTGCAGCAGCTCCGTGGCCTCCTCTGCCACTCGGACAATTTCTCAAATCTTCAGCAGTTGGAGGCGAAGGCTCCCTGCACAGAACACACTCTGGCTGTGGATTGCACACGCCCTGTGCCTCTTGTTTAACCCCGTGGCAAAGTGTGACCAAGCCTTGGAGGAGCTGGCGCCCAGAGGTGACCCTGGTGCCATCCCAGCCCAAATCCCAACAGAGCTGGATCTGCTGACAATTTCTGCTGGCACAGAATGGATATCACCTGCCCCATAACTCTAACCATGCCACTGTATTTCACTGATATCACTGAGCTGCTACGGTTATTTTTTTAAGTGGTTTGCAAGAAAAGATTGTCATCAATATTTAAAATTAGTATTTTCCATGAAAATTTAATTGTGTGCTGTGGTGGTTTTAATCTAATCTAGTCAGCAATCTCCAGATAGTCCCAAAAGGCAGCAACAGCATCCCAAGTGACCAATTTTTCTCCTTGAATTTTCCTTGCTTGAAACTACTTTATCATTTAAAAATGTTTTGTTTAGAAACCCAGATTTACCTTCTGCCTCATCATTGCCATTCCATTATGTGTAAACAGAGTGTACTTCAAAGAGCATATATCATTATTAATAGTTAATAAAAGAAATGGAAAGAAAAGCTCCACGAGCTGGTCCTGTAGCTGGGAAGCAATTCCCTGCTCTTTATGGGAAAGGCTTTCCTTCCTCTTAGATGTCCTTGATGACTCTTGCAGGGACATAAAAGCAAGCCCCTGTTATTGCACCTACTGGAAATATAATCTTCAAATAATGAGCAACAGGATGAAAACAACTCAAAGAAACCTCCTGGAGCCTTTTCCCCCTGTGTTGCCAAGGCCAGCAGTTTTCCTTGATTAAGGGTTAGAGGCTCAGAGTCCCAGTAAGCAGCTAGCTGTGGAATTGAATCCACGACACAGCCTTCTCCTCTGCCTAACTCTGCCACCAAATGAACCTGGGATATTGATGGCTTCAAAGGAACTGCAAAAATGAAGCAACAAGCCACGGTCAGCCAACATTCCTAAATACTCTGTGACAGAATTACCTCCAGAGGGGGAAGATTCTGAGTCTGTAGTATTTTATTATCAAGTGTAATGAAGCCTGCAGGGTCCTGTGCCCACCACGCCCAGAGCAGCTGCACGGGAGAGGTGAAATCCAATTTATTCCCATTTTTGTGAACAGTTCTTAGCTCAGCAGGAGATGCTGTGTGACATTTATAATCCAGCCTCCACGAGCCACAGGACTTGTGTGGTTTCCATGAATCCCAGCAGCTCCTTGAGGCCCTGCTGGGAATGGGTCTCCTGGTGCAGGGCAGTCCCCAGACGTTCCTATAAGTGACATTTTTGAGGCTGAATTTCCCAGTGCTCTGCATGCACGCCCTCATTGCCATTCCACAGCTACAGCCAACGAGGAGCTGTCTGTTATCCCACTGGGAACTGAGCAGGAGTCCTTGATCAAAGGACAAATGCCTTGATGTTCAGTGATTCTCAAATCATTCTCTTGAAAAGCTTTACCACCAGCAGATGGTTTTGGTGGTGGGATATTTATTTAGCTGCCCATATTGCTCTCCTCTCATCAATGACAGGCTCGTTTTCCTTCTACTTAATTAAGACTACCTTCAAAGAGACCCTTTTATAAACAAATTAGGGCTATCTGACTCAGAGTTTAAAATGGAGCAGGGTTTGATCAATACAATCGATTGGAGAGATCTAAACTCATCTCTGGGATACTCTGTTCCTGTCTGGGAAAGTTTTTAATGCCTTGCTCAAGCAGAGGTTGAAGTGCATGGCAGGCTCTGGCTTCTTGCACTTCTTTTTTTTTTTTTTTTTTTTTTTTGAGTGCTGGTGCAACAATTTTTTATACTGGGCAGTTTTAATGAAGCAAACATCCTGTGAAAACCTTCCAGTGGAGCCATTCATCTAAATAAGGCTGTGGAAAAGTGCAAGCCAAATGCTTAGAGGATCAGGGATCATGGAGAAATCCTGGTGACAAGACAAATGCTCCTTGTATTCTTCAGCTTCCACAGATGCATTCGTATGAAAAATCATCCACATCATACAATCAACATCATGACCAGAACAAAAAATCCACACATACAGAAATCCCCATAATATCATCAGAATCCATCCATCAACCCTCCATCCTCATCCATCCATCCATCCATCCATCCATCCATCCTCATCCATCCATCCATCCATCATCCATCCTCAATCCATCCATCACATCCTTTCACATCCATCCATCCATCCATCCATCCATCCATCCATCCATCCATCACCATCCATCACTCCTCACATCCATCCTCACATCCATCCATCCATCATCCATCCATCCATCCATCCATCCATCCATCCATCCATCATCCATCCATCCATCCCATCCATCCATACCATCCACATCCATCCATCCATCCATCCATCCATCCATCCATCATCCATCCATCCATCCATCCATCCACATCCAATCATCCCATCCATCCCTCCATCCATCCATCCATCCATCCATCCATCCATCCATCCATCACCATCCATCATCCATCATCCATCCATCCACATCCATCCATCCTCTTAACACCAAGAATGAACTGGGAACATCTTTAATTTATTTTTCTTGTCACAGCAGGAAATTCAGATTGAGCATGTGAAGATCTTTGGAGATTCAGATCCAATGGATAAGATACATTATTAATTTACATTTCTTGCATGGAATGCAGTCTTGGAGCTGTGAATCTCATTTGGGAAGCTTTGATATAAAACTGTACAGGCTTGTCCTCATGACAAAAAATATAGATTGCAATATATCAGTGAATTGTAAGAAATTTTAACTATCTCCTCCAGAAGAACTTCTCCAACTGGTATATTCTGAATATTTTATCTGTGCGTGAACTCCCTAACCAGGGAATCAGCATTCCTGCAGCACATCCTTTATATTAATTTCAAGATGCAGACAGCACAGACTTTAATAGAAAGGACCTAATTACACTGCAAACCTACCAGCAAAATCAGCCTAAAGCAGGAGCAGAAGAAAGCAGCAAAAACAGAGTGCCTGAAGAGTTACCAGAGACACAGAAATTACACCTCTGTCTCACTAATTCAATACTGCCACCTAATTCCTGACAGTAACTAACAATTTCATGATAGCTGTCCAACAGCTCACCAGGAAATTCTCTTTTTCTGGAGAAAAAAATAGCCAGCTGCTCCTGAGTAGGCTTAGAAAAACACTCACTGTGTCTGTGCATCTTGTCTCTTGTTTCTCTTTTGAATTCAATATAAAATGCTTTTTTTCTTTTTTTTTTTTTTTCTAAGGAAAAATTGGAGTTTATGGGTAGAATTCCTGCACTTCCTACATTTGGGAATAAAGGTTTCTGCTTCAGGCTGCACTGGGATCCATTTCTGTACCCTGTGCCAGGAATCATTTCAATGTGATATTGATACCATACATTTTTGGATGATTAATTTAGTTCAACTTTATCTGTGCCAAGATATCAAGCTGATAATTGATCTCCAGCTTTGTTCTGCAGCATTAATTAAGTTTTAGAAAAGCTTACAGATCAATTTATTTGAGTTAATGCAAATCCTCACCTAGAACAACACGGCTCAGATATTTATCACTCTGCTGTTAGTCCCTTCTCATGCCTCAGCAATTCAGGTTTACATCTGGTTCAAGTTTCTCTAATCTAAAATAAACCAGCATGAAAAAGCATTTGATTTCTCATTTAGATTCTCGATAGCCTTTTATTGCCAAGATAACCTCCCTTGTCTGATTTGAAATGCTGAAATTGTCGGGTCAAAAAAAAAAAAGAATAAAAATGTTGGCACACCCGAGTTTTTGCAACTAACCTAAATTTTATTGGTCTGTAAAAAAAAATAAAAGCAAATTGGGGGTTCTTTTCCACGTAGGAGGCAACATAGCATTATTTAAGTCTTGCTACAATCCAGATTAATTTCTATGCCCTAAAAATATTGACTTCAAAGACGTTGAAAAGTTGATGTGAAAAGCTCCTCACTGTGAGGCCCTGGCTTGACTTTGCTCTTGCAGAGCCCCTCAGGTGTGGATGGAGACAAAACCAGCTCAGGCCAAATCCCATCAGCTACAGCAGCACCAGGACTGTTGACCTTTTCCTCAAGCACAAAGGATGGCTGTTTTCAGGTGGAGTTATCAGAGAATGGTTGGGCTTGCAAGGGAATTTAAATCCCATCCAGGGACACCTCCCACTGTGCCAGGGTGCTCCGACCTGGGCACTGCCAGGGATCCAGGGGCAGGCACAGCTCCTCTGGAATTCCAGCCCAGCCCCTTCCCTGCAGTCTGGTTTCAGGCCTGATGTTTTGGTTTTCTGATGTTTTGGTTTTTGATGTTTTGGTTCTGATGTTCTGGTTTTTTGATGTTTTGTTTTCTGATGTTTTGGTTTTTGGTGTTTTTTCCCAGGAAAGTGTGATGAACACGAGGGAATGTTTTTGTAATAATATTTATGTTATTCATTCCTTCTGACAGGAGGGATTTCTTCTTGCTGTCCCTCTGGTTTGACCAGTGTGAGTGAAGAGCTTTGCCTTTGTTTCACCAATCACATTGGGCTGTGGAAAATTGTAAATAAGGGAGAACAATCCCTAATAAAGGAGTCGTTTTTTAACCTCCTAATCACAGAGTCCATGTTGTGTGTTATCTGAAATAGTGACACTCCCCACCCTCCCAGGGAACAATTCCTGCCCCAAATCCCATCCAAACCCTCCCTCCTCCAGCTCACAGCCATTCCCTGTGTGCTGTCCCTCCATCCTTTTCCCCAGTCCCTCTCCAGCTCTCCTGGAGCCCCTTTGGTCCCTGCCAGGGGCTCTGAGCTCTCCCTGGAGCCTCCTCCTCTCCACCTGAACAATCCCAACTCTCCCAGTGTGCCCTTGTAGCAGATGTGGATCCTGCTCGTGGATCTGTGCTTTACAGAGGCTTTTTGATTCATTTTTGAGTTTGAACAAAGCTTCCATTTCCTGCAATCACACCCAGGTGCTGAAGAGTTAAATCATCCCTCGATTTCCCCACACCCTTTTTTTGCAGAGTCACGGTTTTCTCAATTTTGTTTCAGAGCATTTTGAACACATTTAAAGCTGAGCTGGCCACAATGACCTTTCAGCATAGCATGCAGAAAACTCCAAATCTGGTAACTCTCTTTTTACTGACTGTTGCACATTTCCCAAGCACTCAGGTCAATACTTTGCAGGATTTCTCTAACAAGAAATCTGCAATATGAGGATGAAAACATTTGCCCAGCTCAAAATTTTTGCTGCAGGCAACTTGGATTTTCCTTAACCTGTGTCTGGTATGATTTTCTATCAAGCATGATAAAAGGGAGGATAAAAAAGAGTTTGTGAAACATGAGCTCTCTGTATTTTTCATGAGATGATTTTTATGTACATTGTGTTAGGTCGATGAGGTGTGAATTTTTGCCTAATTAACAGAGCAGGATACTACTAATTAATCAGATGAGATACATGTCAGTAGGGCCCCCTTTATCAGAAGCAGAGGAAACGGCTTTAGGAATTTTCCCAAAATCTTAAAACCTGGAGTTTTCATAATGTGAGATGTCTCTGCCAAGCCCTTGCTGGGTAACTCCCCACACTGCCTCCACCAGCAGAGACTTAAAGGGTGAGAGTTTGAGAAATTGCTAAGGTTTTGCCATGTGGATCCCACCTCTATTTCTCTATTTGCCCTTTCCTGAACATTTCAGTTTTTTTTTTCCCCTGTGCAGCTCCCTCATCCAGAATCCCAGGCAGCTCCTGCTCTGTAGTGATTGTGTTCATGGTGCAAAATGCTGACTGAGGGAATGGGATAAAACTCCACTCCTCTTGGCTTTTCCTGACTTCCATTGGTTCAGGAAGGTCAGAGGGAAATGCCCAACTCCACCCTCCAAGCGAGCAGAGGGAGAACTGGCGATTGTTCAGATTGTGGCAAACATCAAGAGCTGCTGCTCAAAGAGCTCCACAGCTCAGGAGATTGGCAAGACCAGCAAATTCAGGGGCTGGTCATTGATTTTTGGGTTTTCCTATTTGTGATAATTTTGATCTGGATGTGGGTGTGTATCTCAAGTGCTTCCCTTTGTTTATCTATGAGAATCAATCATCAGGGAATCACAGAATGGTTTGGATTGGAAGAGACCTCAAAGCCCCTCCAGTCCCTGGGCAGGGACCCCTCCCACTGTCCCAGGGTGTTCCCAGACCTATCCAGCCTGGCTTTGGGTACTGCCAGGGATCCAGGAGCAGCCACAGCTGCTCTGTGCCAGGGACCCTCCAGGGAACAATTCCTGCCCAATACCAAACGTAAATCAACCCTCCTTCCTCTTAAAGCCATTCCCTTTTCTCCTCTCCCTCCAGCTCCTTGTAAATTGTCTCTTCCCATTTTTTCCTGCAGGCTCCCTTCAGGTCCTGGAAGACCACAATGTCATCACCCCAAAGCTGCTTTTCTCCAGGCTGGGCAATCCCAACTCTCCCAGCAGAGCTGCTCCCTCCCTCTGAGCAACTGCATGGTTTCCTCTTGCCTGGCTCCAACACCTCCATGTCCTTCCTGTGCTGGGAGCCCAGAACTCAACAGAAAATCTTAATTTCAGGATGTACCAGTGCCTGCAAAGCACCACAGCTCCTTCTTTAGCTCTCAGCTGGTGGAGGAAGCAGCTACACTAGACATCACTTCAGTCTCCATGAATCAAGCTGCAATTTGTATGTCCTACCTGCAATTCGAGTTGGATATTTGTTTGCCCACATTAGCTCAGCCACAGTAGTGGTGCAGATTCCTATTTCTATATTTGATGGGTGTTTTTAGTATGCAGCTTGAAAACTGGGAATAAGACAGCTAAAAGAAAGAAAGAAAAAAAAATCACTCCAGCTTCCTCTGGCTGTAATACCTGAGGCAGAAGTCCCTCTTTGAAGCAATAAAATGTTTCAGCACGGTGTGGAAGGCAGGATGTGCTGAGGGAGGTGGTGGAACACCCCTTGCTCCTCCCCAGCTACTCCCAAAATCAGGGACAGACAGAGGGAAGAGCCTGAGCTGCTCCCTCTGGAGCGAGTTTGGCATGAAAGAACTTTTTATACCGAAGGAGACAACCCTCACTCTTCATCCTCCTCAATGAGAATTTTCCTCCTTGGATAGGAAAACTTGGTTCCCTGCCCGTGGCAGGGGGTTGGGTGGTCTTTAAGGTCCCTCCCAAGCCCAAACCATTCTGGGATTGATCCTATCATTCTTGGTTCCTTGTACAAAACACTCCCCGATGCTTTTTGCATGGATGACTATAAAATGTTCTATTCTTCGCTTTTACTGACAATTTTCTCCCTCTGGAACAAAAAAGATTAATTTGTATTTTCCTATTAATAGGCACATTTTTTCAGTGCCTGCACCACTGTAGAAAAGGGGCAGCACAGCATTATTTTTCTGTCTGCTTACTCGATTATTGCAGGAGAAATAAGTTATTTTAGAGATGTCTTCCAAAGTAGGTCAGGACAGAAGGAGAGAAGTCTGTGAGTACCTTTCCAAAAATAAGTGATATCCCCTGATCTGAGGCAGGCTCTGGGTGTCTGAAAACCTCACTGGCTACAGCACTGCTTGTAGAGGACTGTTAATTAGGAGGGAAAAATTAATTACCTTGTGCTGCCTGCCCTGGGGCTGGAGGTGCTGCTGGCAGATGGGCAGTGCTGCAGCAGCACTCCTGATGGCAAAGGTGCTTGAGGTGGGATTATTTGTTCTGTGTTGCTGATTTTCCTCTTTTTGGGCTTGTTTTGGACCATTTAGGGAAGATTCCTCTCCCCCCTCAGCCAGGGCAGTCTGCTGCTGGAGCCCACGAGTGGGATGCTGAAAGGTTTTGATAAGATATTGACTGAGGTCGGGGGTTTTGTGGGGTTGGTGTTTTTTCTTTCCAGCTTTGAAAAGTTTGGGCTGTTGAAGATCTCGACAGATCTGAGCCTTGGTTTCTCTCTGCTTCAGTTCCCTGCTTGTAAAGCAGATTAATCACATTTCCCCATCTCACAGGAGCATTGTGTAAATGAATCCATAAAAAGATTGCCAGCTGTCCCTATATCATTTAATGGGAAAATATGGGTACCCAAAATAAACATCCCAAAGCCTTCCTGGCCAGGGGCAGAGAAATACAAAGAATATTTTTTTTTTCCATGCCAGCAGGCAGCAAGTAATTTTGAGTGTGAGTAATTTTTTTTCTTTCAGAGACAAGCAGCAAACACGTGCACTGAGCTGTGGATTTAACTGGAAATGTGGAGTTAACTGGAAATGTGGAGTTCAAAGTGTTCCACCAGGCCATAGGCTGATCTTGCTCATTAATCCAGAATTTGGCATTGAGGAATGAACTCCCCTGATAATGGGGATTGCTGGCACTGGTGTGGGGTTGCCAAAGCACCACTGCGGGTCTGTTCCTGACCTTGTGCTCCTAAAAATAACTGGCTGCACTCTGGCCTTTGCTTTTCTGCTCTTGGGGTTTTATTTATTTTATTTTATTTTATTTTATTTTATTTTATTTTATTTTATTTTATTTTATTTATTATTTTATTTTATTTATTTATTTTTTTATATTATTTTATTTATTTTATTATTTGTTTTATTTTATTTATTTTACTTTATTTTATTTATTTTATTTTATTTTATTTTATTTTACTTATTTTATTTATTTTATTTATTTATTTTATTTTATTTTTCTTCATATTATTTTATTTCTTTTATTATTAATTCATTTTCTCTTTATTTATTTATTTTCCTTTATTTTACTCTATTTTATCTTCTTTATTTTACTCTATTTTATTTTTACTTTATTTTCCTTTATTTTAATCTATTTTAATGTCCTTTTTTTATTATATTTTACTCGATTTTATTTTAAGTTATTTTTTGTTTGCTTTATACTTTTTCAGCTCCATGCCCAGAAATATGTCTGACTTCCAGGTTTTTTGAGTAAACACATCCCACACACTTAGACTCTAGAGAATACTTAATAAGGCTTCATTTATTAATTCTGCACACATCTAATTTCTTAACCTGTGATTTGGAGTCATGATTTTTGGTTGCTGATGGTGATTTAATGAATTACTGCCCCTGACCTGCACTTCACTGCAAATAGAGAAAAAACAAGGAACCTCCTCTCCTCTCTTGGTCAGCCCAGCTACAGCTAAAATATTTATGTCTCTGCAAACTTAAAATGAGAATTATGTGTGTCCAACAATTCATAGAAGGAGTTTTTGGGAAGTATTTTATAATTTTATTGTGCTGGAGCAACGCAAAGGGCTTCAAGGTCCTGGAAGTCTGAGTGAGACTTGATGAAGCTGAAAAGCTCCTTGCTGGAATTGCTGTTGTCATGTCCCCACGAGGATTAAGCCAACAACACCCTGGCACTGTGGCTTTTAAAAGTTTTTTTTTTTTTTTTTCCTTGACTATAAAGCAGAATTATCTGACTTCTTTGGAGGTTTCACCAGGTTCTAGCTCATTTTGAGCATTTCTGTTCAATTATCCACAAAAACTCAACGTTTCAATATTCCAAGGGCTTGTGGAGAAGCCATTTACTGTCGTGCTCCCTCCCCAGCTCCTCAGCTCCTTTCCAGTTCCTGCTGGCTGGGGAGAAACCAGGAACCAGGAGAGGGCTCAGCTTGGGGGAGTTTGGTGCCAAAGCCCTTCCTTACCTTGTGTGTGGGGCTGCAGTGCAGGCTGTGCCCAGCAGTGTGTGTTCCATCACCAGATGTGGAAATTGGGGTGGGAGTGGGGCTGGTAATCCTCTGTTCCTGTTAAAAACCAGCTGGGGCAGCTCTCTTTATCCCTTCCAGCCCCATCCTCATCCAGCAGAGATCTCCTGCTGCTGGGCCACTGAGTCTCATCCCATGGCTGAGAAAATTCCATCATCCCTGGGAGAGGCTGCACCCAGGGCAGGAGCCCAGCATTCCTCCCTGGACACAGCCTGGGCTTTGGGACAGCAGGGCAGCCTTTGCAGGGGATTCCCAGAGGAACGCCAGGTCCAGGGATCCCCCGGGGAGCTGCAGAGGGAATGTGCCCCTTCCTGCAGGCTGCCAGCCCCAGCAGAGCCCCCTGTGCCCCTGCAGGAGCTGCAGCCATGGGATGGCTCTGCCCAACACCCACCCACGGGGGCAGGGGGACCCTGACTCTGCCAGGGGCTGGGTTTGCATCACTGCATTTTTATTGAATTCTCCGAATAAAGAACTGTTATTTCTACTCCCATCTCTTTGCCTTAGAGCCCCTTCGTTTCAAAATTATAATAATTCTGAGGGAGGGGTTTCCATTCTGCATTCCAGGGAGGCTCCTGCCTTCCCCAGCAGAACCTGCCCTTCCAACTGGGACACCTGCTCAGGTGAAATGATCATTGCACTGTCAGGAAATGACACAGCCAGGCTCAGCCCTGCAGCTCTTTATTTAGGAGGGGATTTGTGTAATCCCACAAACTCCTGCTCTCCTCACATCCACCAGCCCTCACGTGCTGGAAGAACATCCCCAAAAATGCTGCTTTTTCTTTCCTCCTGCCCCAAAAGGCTCTTTTATTTTTTTCTAGCCTTGACTTTGAGTAAGAACAAGAAGGCTGCAAGAATAAACAGCCTTGACTTTGAGTAAGGAGAAGACTTTAAATAACCCTTCAGATTTCCTTTAGATTTGCTTCTTTCAAAAGAAAAATCTACAAATCCTCACCTTTAGAGTACAGCATCCCTTTCTCTTTTTTTCGTTTTGCTGCCAAATAAGGGAAGAGGAACATTTTTGCACAAAAGAAAAGGTGTGCACATAATTTCAACCCCATTTATCAGCAAATGTTCTGTAGCAAGACGTGGGTTTATTGCTTTGCAGCCCTATCAGACAAGGTTTTAGCAAAACCTGCCATTGCACAGGTACGTGGGGAAAGCTTCCAACAGGCTCGTTGTGGATTTGGTGTGTGGGGATCATCAGTGTTTGAGTGAGGCTTTTAAGGAGCTCTTTCTTTTCTTCAAATAGCCTTGCTGGGTGTCTTAAACTGAGATAAGCACCCCAAATGATTAATCTTCGAAGAGTTTGGCCACTTAATGTGAATTTTTGTCATTTAAATTTCCAGTAATTCCTGTAGTTGGTGGATTAGGAGTGATTTCCTCCCGAACAGTGCAATAAACTCAAGTCTTCTACCCCAAGCACTTTATCCCATTATCAAAACCACTTGAAACCTTTAATTCTCTGACAGTGAGAAGAAAATTTATGACAAGGCTGAATTCCAAAGAAAGGTCGTTTGTACATCCCTGAGCAAGTCCCTCCCCAATCAAGGCCCTGGCAGCTCTCAAAGAGACACAGAAAGGTCTTTGAGCTCCTGTCATCCCTGGGAATAACAGCATCAATATGCACGGAGCCTAATGCCTCACAAAGGAGCAGGAATCTGCATATTACATTTATCAAAAGATGTGTAAATGAGCCGTATAGGAGTCTCCTACAATGCCCTGCATAATTTATTCCGTGTACAATAAAGAGCTGATCAGATTTCACGCATGTTTACTTTGGGAGAGATAACTGCCAGAGTGTCTGAACCAGCCGTGGAATACAAATACTGCTCGAAGTAATGTGTTTATCTACCTGACATTTTAATCTTGAAAACTTTCTTATTCCCATTGTTTTGACAAAGAGGTTCCCTTTTGTGAGAATAATCTCTGCCCAGCACGAGGGGACTTGCTTTGTTGGAGACACACAATATTTATCTGGGGGTTTATTAGATATGCAGAAGCGAAACAAAAGTAGCGCCATTTATATTTCTGATATGGTTTATTTTCTTTCTTGAACTTTGAAGGAGAGGAAAATTAATTGAACCTGAAGTTTTAGAAATAGAGAAATCCTGGTTTCATAACTCAAAGTGCAGAGCCTCGTGCTGCATCAAGGAGCAAGGTCCTTGACAAGTCAAGTTGGGCCCTTGTACATCCATTTTCCCCTCCTAATTCTAACCAGCTCACATTTATCCTCTCAGCATGAGCATTAGCTAAGAGAAACATGCAATTTAAACTTTCTATAGTTCAATTTCACATTGCTTCAGCATCTGTTAGTGACCAGCTTCCCTCATAATTAAATATTCTGATTTCAACAGCTGGACGTTTTTACTGCACTCCTGAATTTACCCTCGTCTTTACCTTAGGTTTGCTGGCTGTTATGTCTCTGTTCTCCAGGGTCTGGCAGGTGCAGATGAGGCTTTTCAGTTTTCCTCTTTCAGTTCTTTCCCAAAGACTTGCTCCTCACCCCAGGAACGTCTGCAGCTCCCGTAGGAGAGGACGGGAGTTTGCAGAGCTCACCTTCAGCATTCCCTGAAGACTCTTCCCTGCAGTGGCTGAGTTTCCCAAATCCTCCATGCTGGAGGGGACGCTGCTGCTGTCAGGGAGCTCAGCTGAGGAACAAACCCTGCTTTGTTCAAGCTTCAGGTGCTGGAGGCTCTTTGGAGCTGCTGCTGAACTCCCTCTCTAACCTCCCCGCCCAATCCCTTTCAATCCCTGGGATCAAGTTCTCAAGCCTGCTGGATCTAAAGCTCCAGAGGGAGATTTTGGCATGCACAAGCCTCATCCCCAGCAGGACACTGCCCTCCCAAGTGCTTGGGAGCATGGCTTGGCCCTGGTTCCCCCGGTTCTGGGGCTGCTCCATCGTCCCACGGTGATCGGGTGTCTCCGGGGTCAAAGGCATGGCCTCAGTTCCCACTGAGCTACTCTGCACTCGGGGATTCCACTGCAAAACAAGCACCTGTGTTTCTCAGCCCCCAATTCTGGCTTTAAATAATTCTTAAATGTCTCCTAAAGAGGCTGCAGAGCGCTGGAGTTTTGTGAAACTCTGCCAGAGCTTTTTTCCCTTGACACGATTGATAAGCGAGTGCGCAAATGGATATTTAATATTACAAGACTGTTTTCATAATTTACATTATCATGATGTTTTGTCATCTTCAAGAGGCTGTGTCTGTCTGCTCTGTTGTGCCAAAGCAAACAATGACAATTTCGACAGGTCCAGAGCAACAAACCCAACGGGATTCCTGTGGTAAAAGGATTTGGGAACAAAGCAGGGACAACTTTTTAGCAGGGGCTGTTGTGAGAGGAAAAGGTGCAACGGTCTTAAATGGAAGGAGACCAAATTTGGATGGGATGTTAGGAAAAATCCTTTCCTGTGAGGGTGGGCAGGCCTGGCACAGGGTGCCCAGAGCAGCTGTGATCCCTGGAAGTGTCCAAAGCCAGAGAGGGGAAGGTGTCCTTGTCCAGAGAATGAACTGGGTGAGATTTAAGGTCTCTCCCAGCCCAAACCATTCTGGGATTCTCTGATTGCACAGTCAAAAAAAGGCCACAGCAACAATAGGCAGGTGAAACCTTGGTTAATACTGTGCTGCTGAGGGGAGAATTCAGTGCTAAATCCAGATTCACTTCAGCACGTGAGACAAAACCAAACAGACATCATTTGATGTGTCTGTTACAAAAAATAACTTAAAGAAACAACCAAAAGTCCACTCCTTCCTCTGCAGCCTGGAGTGTTTGCCCATCCCAGCCTTCACCAGGTAGAACTGGCTTTCCCCAAGGACAGCCAGCACCTCCTCAGATCTTCTCATTCTCCTGTTGCAAGTTTTACACCTTTTCCTTTCCAGCAGCCACAGGAATTAGGGTATAAATAGAATTTCTTCATCAGTTCACAAATGCTCCCCATTAAATGTGCCCAGTTATTGCAGTCACACGGCTTGGGAAAATGCCCATCACTCCTGTCAAACAGATTTATGCTACAACATGAGTATGTCGGTAAAAAAAAAATTTAAAAAATGCTTTTTTTTTTGGCAGAGAGGGAGACTTCACCAGGGGGAATAGAACAACCTGAACAAGCAGCCATAGAAACCACAGAGACATAATGCTGTCCCAGGAGACACATTTCCTTCCTTCCCATATAAATTTAGATGGCCTGTCCAGGTTTGCAGCTCCCTCCTCCAGGCTGCTTCAGCAGGAGATGATCCTCGCTGGTTATTCACCAACTCGGGGCAGAGATGAGACTGAACATGCATTATATACATTAAAAAAAGAACCCCCTGTTGAAGCAGCAGCCCTGAAACACTTGCCTTTTATGTGGAAAAACTGCTACAACAGTGTTTTATTCCGGGAGCCCAATTGCCTCTGTGTGAGTCATCCGAGGAGTTAAGTCAGCGAAAACATTTGTGATAATACAATGAACCAGCAGAACGGGTTTTGCCACAATGAATGTATTCAAAAAAAAGGGCCCTGTGTTACACACAGCACGCTCTGGGTTTACTCACAGCCTGCTGCAAGGCTTGGGGCAGGTGTAGGTCTTGCTTCAGGTAGATTTGGGGATGTTTCAGGCTGTTTTCTGTGCTAAAGTTGAAACCGGGTGAGGAGAACCAAATGAACAGATGGAAAATATAACTTAGCAGCAACAAGTGTTACAAAGGGAGAAATGCATTAATTCTGCTCCATAATATCAAAAAGTTGCTGGGATTTCAGTGCAGGAATCACTCTCAGGGCACAGTGGAGGAGAGAGGGTCACCTGGAGTGCAGTGGGGTTGGAGCTTTTGTCTGCCCAAGAAAATCTGTTTGTTCTGTCGAAAGATTTAATTTAGAGATGTAATTTTGGTCAGGGATGGTGTGGCCTCTTCCTGAGCTGAGGCTGGCGTCCTGATTTATTTCAAAAGAGTGTCCAGGGAAAACACAGAGACTTTTCCTGCCCCTTGGGAGCTGAGCATCCTCTGACCCCCGCTGCTCTTTGCACGCTGAATTTCCAGGGCTGGCAGCTCCACGTGGCCCTTTCCCCTTGGGGCTGGTGGAAAGGCTTTCCCTGGGAGCTGTGAAATGCAGGATTTTGTTCTGTTCTAGTTCTCCTCTGGGTCGTGGGGGTATTCCCAGGTGTTTTCTGGATGCACCAGCAGCCAGGGGATGTGGGGTGTCCATCAACTGCTTTATTCTTGACTCCTCAACACCTGCCCTGGACAAGAAAATATTTGGACTTCCAAACCATTCCCTAACTCTCCCCGTGAAAGAAGAACATGCTAAATTACCTTTTAGTGTAAAATCCATGTATTTTAGCTCCACTGCTCAGGGATTAACCTGGTCTTGTTCTCTTGCAAGGCAGTAGATCTTGCAGTATTTAATCTTGCAGTATTTAAATGCATTTAAGCATTTCAATAATGAATTATTTTTATAAATTAAAATAGCTAGAGGTGCCTTATGTCAGATATTTATGCCAATGAATTCTTAATCTATTTTAAGGATGATTTTTTAATCTATTTTATGAGAATAACATTCACTGTCATGAAAGGTCTTCCACTGCAGGTGATGCAGCATTCCTGTGCTTGAACCTCAGGATTACTCTGAATTCATGAACTGATAATTTAATTTCTTTGGAAAAGCTGATAATGTGTATTTTTTTTTACTTCCAGGTACATCGTGGACACAGTCAGATACATGGCTTTGTACAGTTTGAGTGTTATTTGCAGTTATTTAACTGCTGCATCAGCCAAAAGCATCATCAAGCCTCCCCAAACCTGCTGGGAAGCAACAATTCCTTGTTTTTTCCAAGAATCATGAAGTGAATCAGCACTTTTTGACACTGTGGGCTTCAAGGTGGGTGTTGAAAGCTGAGAGACAGAGAGAAGGGAGAGATCATAATTTCCATGGGATTGAATTAATTCCTCCTTGGGTTGTTGAGTTCTCCAGGAGTGAAATCCTGATGCATTCCCCAAGAACAGTAATGGCTCCTTGTCCTTAAATACCTGGTGAACAGTTCCAGTGTATGGGATTACCATAAAATCACAGTCACTTCCTATTTTTCGTATATAATTTTCATAAAATCAGAGTCACTTCCTATTTTCATATATAATTTTCATAAAATCACAGTCACTTCCTATTTTTCGTATATAATTTTCATAAAATCACAGTCAATTCCTATTTTTCCTCCTTATGTTTGCCTATCAAAGCACCAAAATCCTTCAAAACTACTAATGCTTTTAGATATTTCAACAGAAAACGGGGAGATTTTATCCTCTGGAGAGGATCAGCCCTAAATGCTTAAAGTACCCAGTGCTCTAAAACAAAGAGAGAAGAGTTTTGCTCTCACTGCTCCCATTTTAACCTTCAAGTGAACTCAGCAATTATTGGATTTAGGAGTCTTTCTGTCCAACTTTTTGTCTGAAAACACTTCCCTTCCACACCTCTCACGAGGATTTTCCTTGAAAGACTCTGTAAATCACTAAAATCCTTGGGGGAGAGGGGGGAAAAAATATAAAATCCCGTTCAGAATCTCTGAAAAAGTTTTCTCTTCCCAAAACAATTGTGAGCATTTTCCAAGCCCCAGTGTGATATAAAACAACTCTGTGTCTCCCTGCTGGGACAACAAAGGCAGCTCTGTGCCCAGGGAGGGGCAGATGGGGGGCAGGGGGTGGCTGCTCCTTTCCCAAAGTGGGGTTGGCATCACAGCTGCCCTTGTGCTGCTGGAACCCAGGCTGTGTCTGGGACAGCCCTGGCTGATCCCAGCTCCAGCCAGGGGGATTGAAATCCCTGCCAGGGGGATTGAAATCCCTGCCAGGGGGGTCACAGACCCTGGCAGCAGCCAGGGACTCCTGGGCTTTGAGTTTGACCTGTGGAACAAGTTAAACCTTTGAATGAAGAATTAAAGGCACAAAAGTTTAGATAGCATGATAGGAGTAGTTGTAGAGTGCAAAGGGAAATTTTGGGGATTTTTACCATGGGTAATACACTGTGACTCAGTCCTGAAATGGTTTTAACTTGGGCTAGCTCTGCCCAAAGGAGTGGGTCTGGTCAGTGATGAAAGGAAAGAGGCTCAGTCTTGCTCCAGGACCAGACCTGGTGGTTTATTGCTGGTCCAGGGAGGATGAGAGAGACCCCACCATGGGAGTGTGGGGGTGTTAAACATCCAGATAAGAGAGGGTGTGGGGTAGAGGGAATACAGCAAACGGGAGACATTCAGGGAAGGGGTCAGTCTGGGAAGGCTTTATCACTAGGTTAGAAAAAGGGGTATAGAGGATATACCATGTGAGTATAATAAAAACAATTATTAGTCACCAGAGTGCATCTATAACAAACTAACTAACTATAATTATATAAATTATATAAATATAATATAACAGGGTAAGATGGAGGGGCTTGGGCATTGTCCTGTGCTCCTTCCTTCTTCTTCCCAAGCCCATCTCCTTGGGGATGGTGGCACTTGGGGATGGGATTGGAGTAGAATGGAACTGTCTGACACAGGTGATGGGGCATTGGATCATCCCTGTCAATAACTCCCAGGGAATTTGGAGTATAAAATCAGTGCCTGCCCCAGGGAGGGCAGAGAGTGTGCCTGGGGCTGCCCTGCTGAACAGACCGGGCACCCAGACAGAAAATATCTGAGAGAAGAGACAATAAAGCAACCTGGAGAGCATCAGCTGAAGACTCCTGACTCATTCTTGGACAGCTGGGTTGGGAAACAGAGACTTTTACACATCTGGGGTTCATCTCCACCAAAAGAAACCCCAAGACCCAGGGTCCCTGGAAAAACAGGGGCTGCAAAAATTCCCCCCTCCCCAGCTGCTCTCGGGGGTTTTTGTTTGCTCTGAATTGAAATTACGTCCTGATGGATTTGGGTTTGGATTTGGGAGGAGCTGAGTTAGATGTTGGAGATGCCCAGGCACAAAATGATCCTTCTTCTTGTCCCATCAAAGCATCTCATTGAATCCCAGAACTGGCGTCCTGGGTTAGGGCAAATTTGGGAAGAAACCTCCTAGAAAGCAAATCCAAAGGGCCCCTCCCACAGCTGGTTCAGGAAAAAGGATTTTCCTTGGAGGAAAGTGGAAAAAATATGTTTATTCAATAGGCAAAGCACTCTCCAGCACAACAAATGAACAATGCCTCTCACCACTCTGAAGAGATGCCAAATTCAGAAAGTCGCTTTTGTGGGGTTCAGCTCAGCTAAACAGACAAATGCAGATACAATTCAGATACAATTCAGCATCAAGGCAGGAGAACTGGCCACAGCCCTCCACATGAAAGCAATGAAATTATTTATTTGCTATTAATGAGTTATAAATAATCCATAAACCCGCTTCATTTTTGGTTATTTTAATCAAATTTTTTTTTGGTTGAAAAAGGAGGAGGAACTCTTGATTACCACTCATGGATTGAATTTTGTGAACTGCTGCTCTGAGTGTATTTACAATGTGCACAAAAGGACTGAAAATGTCAGGCACCAACTGTTTCTTGCCCAGAGTAAGACTTGACACAGTGAGACAGGACAGCAGGAAAGGGGAGAAGACAGAATCCCACCATTCCCAGATTTTCACTGCTCCCCCTCACAAGAGAGAAAGTCTCCATCCTTCTTTGGGCCACACGAGGATGATTGTCAGGCCCAAGGCATTCCTGAAATTGGAGCTCTCTGGTCTTTCCTTTGGTGGAGAAAATCTCCTCATATAGAAAAATCAAGCATAAAGCCCCATCAGAAAGATGTGTGCACACAGCTGTGAAATTAGAGCTCACAGGTGACTTGGGAGCATTGTCCTGAGCTCCACTGGTATTTATGTAGAAATAAAATCTAGCATCAACCCCTGCATCACATTAAATTTTGTTTTCTTTCGGATAACGGATTGCAAAAATATAGATTTATCAATAAACAGCAAGATATCCCTCAGCAGAGCAGGTATGGATTTAGGCATTAGGATCAATGGCCAATCAAAAGGAAGATCAGTGTTTAAAGAGCATTAAAATGACTGTTTTAATAAAGAAAGCAGGGGGAAAGCAGATTAAGGCCCAGGAAACTGGTGGAGCTCAGTTCCCTTTATAACTACACTTCAATATTTCCTTGAGAGAATGAGGGTATCTTGAAGCACAAATGTAAAATCACTGATTTGGACTGGTAAATTCTAGGGTCAAAAATCAGATTTTTCTTTCATCTGTTACAAATCCTTAGTTTTATTGTCCAAAGGAGGATTTTTACATTGCTTTGAGAGAATTTTACAGCCAAGGGTGCAGGGTTGTGGTGATGACATCCCAGAGTCATGGAATGGTTTGGGTGGGAAGGGACCTTAAATCCACCCAGGGATTCCTTCCACTCTCCCAGGGTGCTCCAAGCCCCATCCCTGCACACTTCCAGGGATCCAGGGGCAGCCACAGCTACTAAGAACCTCTGTAATTAACTTAAAATTCTTCCTCACACATCTTTGAACTCCATTATTATACTCAAATATCATACATATTTATACTTTATACTTATTTACATTTATATCTATATAAACTTATATGTGCTTTTCCCTAAATATTCAATATTTAAGACCTGAAGCAGAGGATAATAACAACTGATGTGGTAAAATGCTGGGGACTAAAATTACCAATTGATCTGCTGGGGATGAGTAAAGTCAGAGCATTGTACCAAAGAGAGGAGAGAATTTTTATACAGCTCCATCCTGTTTGTACCACTTTCCTTAAGCATAATGCACTTTCCAGAAATTGATTTTTTTGGAAGTAGCTATGATAAAAAATAACCCATCTTCCTCTCCAGGAGTATTTCATTCCCATAACTTCCTTTGAAAATATTCCTTGCATCAAAACAAGCAGTTAAAATACCTGCCTAGCACCGAGGCTCCCAGCAGAGACTTTGGAGCACACTGAGGTTTTATTGGCAGTGCACTCCCTGATTCCAGCAGGGCTTTGGGTAGCTTGGAGTGATGTTTCACTGTGAACCCCCGAAATGAGAGGAGCAGAATGATCTAACTCTGACCACGTGCCACTTCTCATTTCACCTGAGGACCTGGGTTCACTTTATCCCTTACTTGGCAGGCTCCAGCAACTAAAGAAATAATAAAGAAAGAAAGAAAGAATAAATCCTTTCCTGGAGACCCAGTCTGTCGCTGTTTCTGGTAACACACAACACGGACTCTAAATCATTAACAAGGTTAAAATTACTTTTATTAGGGGTGGTTCTCCCTTATATACAATTTTCCACAGACCAGTGTGATTGGTGAAACAAAGACAAACCTCTTCAATCACACTGGTCAAACCAGAGGGACAGCAAGAGAAATCCTTCCTCTCAGAAGGAATTAATAACACAGATATTGTCACAACAACATTCCATGATGTTTCCCCACTTTTCTTGGGAAAAGAATTTCAGAAAACCAAACCATCAGAAAACCAGAACCTTAGAAAACCAGAACTTCAGGCCTGAAACCAGACTACACCAATCCTGGGGTTTAATCTTTCATAAGTGTCCCAAATGGGTTTGTTTGCAATCCTGTTATCCCATTTCTTCTGTCATTTAGATTCCGTGCTCCAGGGCTGCTGCTCACCTGCCACAGTGGCAGTCAGGCCCCAGCCAGGCCTGCCATGGAAATCCCTTCTATTTCAGAAAAGTTTCCTTCATGCTCTGCACAGATTTCTAAAAGCTCATTAAAGAAATGAAAAATTAACGGGCGTTAAATTCCGCGCTCTTTGGACTGGAGCCCGACCCCATGGGGGGCAGCACAGGCAGGAACAGCAGCAGGTTTTAGATCTTTTGGATGCTGGCACAGGGATGGAGCTGTGGGAGGAGTATCTCCCCTGGAACATCACTTGGCTTTTCAGTGCCATGGCAAAAATCCGGGAAGCTGCCGGAGGTCCAAAGCTGAAACAACAAACCTGAGTTGATTCCTTGGAGCTGGGCTTGGACAGTGGGGAAACATCTACAGGATGTGCAGTGTGGGGTTTTTAAACTTGCTAAAAACCTGGTGTGGCTGCAAGGCCCAGCTGATCACACACCTGGCTTCCCTTGGTGTGTCAGCCACTGTTTGTTTTGCCTGCAGCGTTTTCTTAATAGCCTCTAATGATAATTGAATTTGACCTTCATTTAGTGCTGAAAGCAGACAAATCTGCAATCCTCTCCTCCTCCTTTTAACATTTCTGCAGCTCTCATTCCTCTGTTGTGCCTCACCTAAGCACCCCTTACCCAAACACGTGCCCTCATCCAGCTGCAAGGATATATTTTCTGAGAAAAGAGAAGAAACTGGAGTTATCTGTAGAAATTAAAGAGAGAAACTCAGTCCATCAGATAAGCTCACAAAAGCCAGCCATGCATTCAAAACCTTCATGGGTCGTTTAATAATTAACTGGATTCTGAAATGCTGGTTGATGTTTTTTAGCTCAAGAACTTGTGCTTATTATAGGCACAGTCCAGCGTGTTTGTCTCAGCAGAGGAGAACACAACCTGGAGGTTTTATTCCTCTCTGTGCAAAGAAAAATCATGGAATCATGGAATTATTAAGGTTGGAAGAGACCTCCAGTGGCCACTGCCCTGTGGAGCCTGTTCAGAGCCTGATCACCCTATGGAGGAAGAACCTTTTCCTCATTAGATTTATTTATAGATTTAGATAAATATTCATACATATATATATATAAAAAAAATGAGTAACTTGAGTAAGAAGATAATTGAAATTCCAGCATGTTTCTTTTCACTTTTCTTCTTTAAATATGGATGCCCTTATTTGTTAAAAGAACCATAAGCCATTGAATGTCCTCGAGGAGAAAGAACTCAGACAATATGTTAAGCTGATGAATTTCACTTAAACCCCTTCTTTTAGATCATGAGCTGTATTTATGATCTCTGTGTGCTTAATCTGTGTTCCATGTCCGTATCCCTTGAAGAAAGGTTTCCTTTCATTGTAATTAGCACTATTGTGGAAGATGAAAAGGCTAATGAGAAGTAGCTGAGAAAGAGATTTTGCTCTGTAAAAATTCATTTCAGGGAGACCTTCCCTGGCTGCTCTTGCTGAGACAGGGGCCCATCCCCTCACTCAGCAGGGCACAGAAAAGCACCATGCATGGGACTGAGTCCAAAACTGGAATATTTACTGCCAAATCACTCTTTCCTCATCTTCCTTTGCCTTGAAGGCATCACTTCCCAGTTCCCCAGTTTCCTATTGCAGAGCATTCAAAGCTCTGGGTGCCCAGGAGGAGAAGGTAATCTGCAAATTCCTCTTCCTGTGGACAGCCCAGAAATCCAACTGCACATCCTGGGAACTCCATTTCCCTACTGGAAACACAGGGATACAGCACAGGACAGCTGGAAATGAGTTCTGCCATTCCAGCAGGTCCTCAGCTCTGCTGGAGAATTCCATGGAATTTATTGGAGCTGCTCCCTGCAGCTCTCCACTTGTCTGTGCCTGCCAGAGGAGCAGGGGATGGTTTGGGATGGAAAGACCTCAAAACTCATCCAGTGCCACCCTGCCAGGGCAGGGACCCCTCCCACTGTGCCAGGGGCTCCCAGTCCTGTCCAGCCTGGCCTGGGCACTGCCAGGGATCCAGGGGCAGCCACAGCTGCTCTGGGAATTCCAGCCCAGCCTCCCAGGGAACAATTCCTGCCCCAAATCCCATCTAAACCCTCCCTCCTTTAGCTCACAGCCATTCCCTGTGTGCTGTCCCTCCATCCCCTGTCCCCAGCCCCTCCCCAGCTCTCCTGGAGCCCCTCCAGACCCTGCCAGGGGCTCTCAGCTCTCCCTGGAGCCTCCTCCTCTCCAGCTGAGCCCCCCCCAGCTCTCCAGCTGTCCCAGAGGGGCTCCAGCCCTTGGAGCATCCCCATGGCTCCTCTGGACTCTCTCCAGCAGCTCCAGGTCCTTCCCATGCTGAGCACCCCAGGGCTGGACCTGAGCTGCAGCTGGGGTCCCACAAGAGCAGAGCAGAGGTGCAGAACCACCTCTCTCATCCTGGTTAAATATAGATGATTTATATAATCAATAATAATATAATAAAGCTTTGTAGGTCAAATAATTTACAATTTTAGGCTCGTTCTTTGCATTTTGTAAAAACGGGAGAAAATTTACAATTCTAAACACCAAATCTTCATTCCATGAGAACTTAATGGTTTAATTTTTCTCTTATATATCTTTCATAAACTCTCCTCTGGGAGGGGCTCCCTGGCAGATTTGAACAAGACCCTGTGCTGTTCCTCTGCTCCCAAACACCGCAGTGCCAGCAGCACCTGTGCTTCCCATGGATTACACTGGGAAAAGGGCTTGGAAATATCCTGCAGACACAGGGAATTAGTGGAAATGAGTGACAGGGAGATGGGACTTGGAAGTGTCAGGCTTGATGGGAAATGATGGAATGTGTCTCCTCAGGAAAACTTGTCACAGCCACGGGTGAGGAACTGTGCTTTGAAGAAGCCTCTGCCTCTCTCTTTGAAATCAATGTGAAAGAAAAAAAAAACACCAAAATTAAAAAATCCTCCCAGAGATCATTCCCTCCCCAGAAGCAGTTTACACAAGAAATGAAATTCCAGGGGAACTTTTTATTCCAGTGGGGATTTTTCTTTTAGTTTAGAAAGCAGGAAGATATATATCTATATCTATATCTATATCTATATTATAGATAGATAGATAGATAGATAGATAGATAGATAGATAGATAGATAGATATAAATATAAATACAGATATAGATATAGATATATAGATATAGATATAGATATGTATAGATATAAAGATATAGATATAGATATAGATATAGATATAGATATAGATATAGATATAGATATAGATATAGATATATATAGATATATATAGATATAGATATAGATATAGATATAGATATAGATATAAAGATATAGATGGTGCAGAAGTTGTACAAATAGTGGTTGAAATGAAGAGGGGATGCCTGCAGAAGCCCCTAACTGAATCTCACACTCGATTGCACCCTCACTGAAGCTCGGGCTCAGGGATTGCTCCCCTGCATCCGTGGGGAGCTTGGGAATTCCACAGCATCCCACAGTCACAGGGCCTGAGAGCCTCTGCAAAGTGCAAAAGAACCCCCAAACCTTTACCTTGATCCTGTTTCCCATCTTTTCACTGCAATTCTGACCCTAATTCTCCTGCTGAGCAGAAAACCCATCCCTGCTGTCCTGGTCAGATTTTGTGCTCCAGCACACAGTTGGGTGTTTTCAGCAATTATTTAGATGTAGATTATGAGGAAAAAGGAGATTACAGGAAGGCTGGACAGGGATTTGGCCAAGGGATGGAGGGACAGGACAAGGGGAAATGGCTTCAAATGGACAGAGGGCAGATTTAGGTGGGATTTTGGGCAGGAATTGCTCCCTGGAGGGTGAGGAGGGGCTAGGCTGGAATTCCCAGAGCAGCTGGGGCTGCCCCTGGATCCCTGGCAGTGCCCCAGGCCAGGCTGGAGCCCCTGGCACAGGGGGAGGGGTCCCTCCCAGGGCAGGGGTGGCAGGGTGGGATTTCAGCTCCTTTCCAGCCCAAACCACTCTGGGATTCCATGAAAAGTTTTTTCTCATAGACAGCTTTGCTACCTCATCCATGTGCTCATGTTTACTCTAAAACTGTCCTCTGCTGGGTTTTCTCAGTATTCTGCCACTTCCAGCAGTCACTTCTCAGTCCAGCAAATTTGATTTTATTCTAGGGTATTTTTTTTTTTGTTTATAGTTTATATACTACATCTACTGTATAATAGTATATAGTAGTATTTATAAATAATGTGTATATATATATATATATCACTCAATTCATCCCCTGGGAATTTCCCTGAGCATTCCAGGAGATCCCTCCTTTACTCCATATGCTCAGGAAGAGAGCACAATATTGCACATCAGGCAAAAATACCATTAGAATTTCCTTTTAAAACACAGTTCTCTAAAACTCCAGGTTTGTAACTTCGTTCCACTTTTCCAAGCAATAAAACAAAAATTTAAAAAGAGCATTTTAAGGTTCTATCACTCGACACCAGGGGAATAGAGAGGATACAGAGCAAAAGTTATGATCTTTTTTCTTTGGTGTCCCAGATAATGTACTTTCATATTGCTGACAACTTTTACAAGACTTTTCTTCCTCGTTCCTTGGGAATGGGCAAAGGCACATCACAGACTGAGGAAGGGCTCCATCATCATCTTCCTCCTTCCAGCTCTTTCTTTGTTCCCTCGTTGTGTAACAAACCCACTGCAAAATTACTCTGAGGCTTCAGGCTGCCTCTCTCCATTCCAGCCATTAGGAGAAGCTCACAGAGCCCTGTACATCTCATTTTATGAGGAATACTCACATTTATTTCTTTTTATTTGCTACCTCCACAACCATTTTATTTTCCCGAGCTTCAGTTGAGGGAGATAAGGCGGAGTGAAATTGCAAAGGGACATAAAAATGAATTTATTTTTTTTTTTCCTTTGTGTAGCCAATATTGAGAGGTCTGGCCTTGGGGGACCCTTCCCACTGGGTTTAGGGAATGTGATCCTCATCCCCCTTGGTGCTGGGTTTGGCTGGGATAGAGGGAATAATGCTGAGAACACGCTGATATTTTGGAGCCAGGGACTCTGCAGTGTCCCAAGCTCTGCCAGCAAGGAGCTGCACCAAAATTTGGGAGGAGCATGGCCAGGACATGGGACCTGAAATGACCAAAGGGACATTCCACACCTTAAAACTCCCAGTTTATAAACTGGGGAAACTGGGAGCCACCCACCACTGCTGAGCAAGTGTTTGGGGTTTTATTCACCCCTTCTCTCCTCTCTATTATTGTTAAACCATGACACTCTGCGAAATATTTCTGGTTACTTTGAGTGAAATATCTAAAAGTTATTTTAGCTTTTGTCCTTTCAAATAAATTTTTTAAAGTCTCCAGTGTCAGTCAAGCACAGGAGCAGTCCCAGTCCTCGCTCACACTTAATAAGAGCTGAAGCCTGATGGCTTGAGCACGTACATCAGAGATTCTCCAGCAATTTTATCACTCATTTATCTTTCATTCAGCAGAGTTTGGGCTGCCTGTTCCCCTCCCTGGAAACAGGAAGGAAAAACAGAGCCACCTTAATCACCAAGGTAAGGGGAAATGAATTCTTTATGAATTGCCCTCCATATTTTCTAAGAAGTAAATTATTTCTTAGCTAAAATAAAGAGTCGGCCGAGGGAAGAGTGTTGGCAGAACTCTGGCATTTCCCCTGGAGCTCCTTGGCTGGATTTACATCTGCAGCCTTTGAGCACTGGCCCAGCCCCATGGAATTCCCATGTTTTAAAGGGAATTCATGGATGCTTCCAGCCTTGCCAGCTGGCAGAAACGCAGCAACCAAGCATGAACAGCCCCCATCCAGCCAAAATTTCCAATATTGGTCCCCTCCCCATGCCTTGGGGCACTTTTAAACCACTCCTGGAGCAGACTGGACTTCCACTTCCAGCACATTTATTCATCAGGTTTGTTTTTTTTTTTTTTTTTTGTTGAATACATCCAGTGGTTCCAAATTATTGTGGACAGGTCTTGTCTTCCTGCTGGGAGGGTGCAGGATCTTCTGGACAAAGCCAGGTACTGAAGGAAGGAATCAGGGAGAAATCCATGATGGAAATCCCATGGCAGGTGTTCCTGTATTTAATATTAGGTGCAATGAATTAATACACTGCAATTTCTACAGTTTTTCCAGAAAAAAACAAAATAAAACAAAACTTCATCTTCCCAGCATTAAGCAAATTTGTTATTGTTAAAGGAAAGCAAGAAATCAAGAGAAAGGAGCTGAAGGGACAATTATAGAGGAGTTCAATAGATTCAATCCCATGAGAGATTAATTCTATAGAGAGGAAAATAGAGATCTGATGGGTGATGTTGCTCATTGTTCCAGTGGTTCATTGCTGTTGTTGGATTTTGCCAGAAGAAATTCAATGTGGCTTTTGTAATTTATTTGTAGTGTCTTCCCTCAGTTACAGATTTCAGGATTAGACCTAATTTTGCAAATATTGTCTATGGATTTGATTTCATAAGGTGTTTTGCTCTGAATTTGGGTTTAGGTGGAGACAATATGTAATAAATGTAGAATCTAAAGTAGTTTTTTATTGCACATGAGCTGGACCCCTGAAGGAGAGGAGGGATCCAAACTTCCTGGAAACCTAGTTTTAATGAAAGAGTTTATCCCTTTGAAAGGGTTCTGAGAGGAAAAATGACTGCAAACTTTTCAGAAATGCTGATTGCATTTGATTAAAAAAAATAAAAAACCAAACAAAAATCATAAAAACAGAAGAGAGATTTTCCTCTCTTAATCCCTTCAAGTGAGGAGCAATCTTCACAATAAAAAAAAAATAAGAAATACACATTGCTCTCCATGTGATACCCAAAAACATCTGCCATCTCCTGGGGGCTCGAAGAGAAAGAGAAAAGAAGCTCATGAAATATAAAATCACCCTGGAATCCATATTCATGAGTGCAGATTGTTTCCAGGGGCTCCAGTGCCCTCCTCACCCTGCTCTGCTGGCTCCCTGACCTCAGGGCAGCTCAGGAGGAGCTCAAGGGCAGCACAGCTCCTCCCCAGGGGGAAACAGCAGCCAGGGAAGAGTGGGAGGAATTCTGGATTTGCTGCAGCAGGCAAGGAAGGAATTCCTCCCTGGAAGGGTGGGTTGCCAGACCTGTGCTCTGCTCTTGTGAGATCCCAGCTGCAGCTCAGGTCCAGCCCTGGGGACAGGTCCTGGGAAGGACCTGGAGCTGCTGGAGAGAGTCCAGAGGAGCCACGGGGATGCTCCAAGGGCTGGAGCCCCTCTGGGACAGCTGGAGAGCTGGGGGCTCAGCTGGAGAGGAGGAGGCTCCAGGGAGAGCTCAGAGCCCCTGGCAGGGTCTGGAGGGGCTCCAGGAGAGCTGGGGAGGGCTGGGACAGGGGATGGAGGGACAGCACACAGGGAATGGCTGTGAGCTGACAGTGGGGAGATTTGGATGGGATTTTGGGCAGGAATTATTGCCTGGAGGGTGGGCAGGGGCTGGCACAGCTGTGGCTGCCCCTGGATCCCTGGAATTGTCCAAGGTTGGACACTGGGTTTGGAGCCCCTGGCACAGTGGGAGGGGTCTCTGCCCTGGCTTTGTTTGAGCTTTAAGGTCCCTTCCAACCCCAACCATCCTGCAGCTTCATGATTATGGGGGGAGACACTCAACAAACCAAGCTGGATTGGATTGGACTGGGCTGGATTGGATTGGATTGGATTGGATTGGATTGGATTGGATTGGACTGGGCTGGATTGGATTGGATTTAGATTTGGACTGGATTGGATTGGATTTTGGATTTGGATTTGGATTGGATCAGACTGGATTTTGGATTTGGATTTGGATTTGGTTTGGATCAGACTGGATTTGATTGGATTTGTTTTAGATTTGGATATGGATTGTATTGGAGTGGACTGGGTTGGATTGGATTGGATTGGATTGGATTGGATTGGATTGGATTGGATTGGATTGGATTGGATTGGATTGGTTTGGATTGGATTTGATTGGACTGGACTGGATTGGAGACCCTCCAGCACAGGAGCCAGAACAGCAACCTCCTTTCCAGTTTCCAATTCTTGTGTCAGCTCCACCCCTCACCCAATTCCAGTGTCCCTCCAAGGAAGCTGCAGGTGCAGCTGTGCTGTCCCATTTTCCCACTGCGGAGGCAGAATTGCTTCCCAGTCTGCAACCTCAGGGAAGTTCCTTGTCTCTGGAGGTCCAACCAAGTCCAAAGGAAATTGAAAGGATTTCTCCTCATTTAATCTTATTTTGCTGAACCATCCACAGATGTGGAGCTGGGTGTCCTAAATAGCACATCTATCATTCTGCTTTTGCTTGGATAAAGTTTGCCCCTAGGGACTCCCAGGAAATCTGTCTTAAATTTTCCAATCCTCTGCCATCTGAAATGATGCAGTTGTGAGTTCCAAATGAGGAAGAAATTTCAGTTTCCTTCTTGTTTTACTTCAATTCAGCCAAGGTGCTTTGAAAATATTCAGCTTCATTTTCTTTCCCATTCCGGCCAAATCCAATTCTGCTCATAAAATTGTGGAATGACTAAGTTTGGAAAAGGCTTCTAAGATCATTGAGTCCAACCATGAGCTCAGAACTGCTGAGGCCACCCCTTAATTGTGTCCCCAAGTGCCACATCTCATGGCTTTTAAATCCCTCCAGGAATCCACAGCTTCCCTGGGAAGCCCATTCCAGCCTGACAACCCTTCCTGTGAAGAGATTTTTTTCTAATATTTGATTTAGGGATGTCCATGCAGGAGCAACAGTGTCTTTCCCTGTCTGTATCCTGGTATTTATGCCTCACAACCCCAGTGTCCCCTGGGCAGATCTGGGGCTGATCTACTTCCAAGCCTAGTTTTGGATAAATATTCCCTCATTTTTCACTGGAAAACTGATCTCTACCTACCTTGCCTTAAATGACCAAAGATTTTATTCATAACACTTCACAAAGGATATAATCTGAACCAGAATAGATAAGAATGTATAAAACCAATGCTGATCAAACAAGAAGGGAAAAAATCCCTAAAATTTTTCTGCCTTCCACTCCACCCCTTATTGATACCACAAAGAATAATTTATATGTTTAAGATGCGGGCCTAGGGATGATTCCTGACCCACAGGAATCCTTTCTCCTGACAGATCTTTACCCAATAATGCCATCAAATAAGAAGAAAAGCCCCAATTTTTGCTGCTGAGCAGCCCCAGACACCATCCCCTGTGCTGGGTGGCAACCAGGAGGAAGAAAAGATGGAGAACTACACGAGGATTTTTCAGGGAATAGCACAATTCGACCCTGCTGAAATTTGATAGATTTATGACTTAATTCCAACTGACCAGGACAAGGATGCTCATACCAAAGGTCAAAGGGAGGCAGGGCCACGACAGAGGAAAAATACAACACCAAGAGCCACAGTTTGGCTTGGAGGAAGGAAAAGATAAAGTAAATTCTACCAGAGAAATGATCTCCTTAACATGCCCAAAAGCCACAACTAAAATAAGAGCAGAGAGCATAATAGAATTAAAAATATGTTTATTATGATATTGGGACTGAACCCTGGCCTTGGGAAGCAAACTCCTGAAGGACCAACTCCTAAATTTCTTTCCATTTTTGAGTACTTAGTGATTGATGCATTCAGTGTTCAAAATATAGTTTTAATTTATTCAAATGTCAGAGAAACCACAGAAAATCCAGCCACTGACCTAGATTTATCCATTCCCATGCCTGAAATTTGGCTTTCACTGATAAAAGATAAAAAGCAATTTACTGTTTCTTGAAGTTGGCCATATATAATAATAACAGATGATTAATTATTTTAAAAAGCATTAAGTTTAAGCACCTTTTCATTCCCCCTGCAGGTCAGGAAGACTGTCTGTTAGGTTGGTGATAGGATAGAGAGCAAGATACATAAAAAACTCCCTGGCAAAATCACCCCAGGGTTCCTTTCTTTCCAGCTGGAGCCGCTTTCTTTTCCTAAATTGAAAAAGCAAAATTAACAGTTGTTCCCCGTTCATTGACATGTGCTATTCGGGGATTTTTTTCCATTTTTTTTTTTTTTTTTAATTTATTGAAACAAGTTCCTATGGATCTCTGCTGAAATATCAGCAAGGGTAAGCACAGATCTTTAGGGTTTTCTACAGGATAAAAAGGCAATTTATAATAACATATAACATATCTTATATGTTATATAACAGCACTACAGAATAGTAGAGCTGTAACACGGAATAACAGCATTACAGAATTGCTTCTGCAGGCACAACATTGCCCACGGGAGCAGATGAAGCTCTGGAATTCCCTGGGAATATCCAGGGTCATCACCTGGAGTGAGGCTTTGACATGCAGGGCTGGTGCCCCCCAAACATGGAAACAAGCACCCACTTTTCAGTGCTGGGGATAATCCTTTCCAGCGGCACTTCCTGGGCAAGTTCCAGCAGTTCCATGCCATCAAAAATCCGGAGGGATCAGGGAATTTGACCCCAGCAGGAAATGCTGAGGATCCCAGCACTCCTTATCTGAAAAGGGTCCGAATTCCAGAGTGATGGGGGGGAATTCTCTCTGTACACGGCTCCCCCGGCAGGCTGGAATTCCATGGATCCATCCATTGGAGCTGCCCAAGGTGATGGATGGGCTCTGGGACAGCAGAGGGGTCCCTGCCCATGGCAGGGGTGGGACTGGATGGGTTTCAGGGTCCCTCCCAAGCCAAACCACTCTGTGCTTCCATAAATCTGCAGGTGAGGCATTGTGATTTTCCTCAGAGGCAAGGGAGGGGAGCTGCAGGGGATGGAATAGGTGGAATCCCTCTTTAAAATGGAAAGGGAAGAGAGTCAGGCAAGCATGCAAAATAGGTTCTTAGAACATCTGTGCATCAAATCTATTTATCCAAACTGCTACAGTCAATCTTTTCCAGCTGAGTGTTCAGCAGTTCAAATCTCTGCAAAACCACAGTAACTGTTCCAGGAAACAAGGGAAATATTCTGTAGTCCAAGGGAAGGAAACTCCAAATGTTACAGGGAAAAACTCCCTCTCCAGGTAGCACAAACTCACCAATGGAACAAGGACATGAACTGAATTGCTTGCAACACTTTAATGGGTTAATTGGAACCCCAGCATTTCTTACAGCTCGTGATGATTTGAAGTGCCTGTGTTTTTATAGCCACACTCACATCCCTGATAAATTTTGCTAATTATTGGCCTAAATGGCACTGACTGGCTGGGGGGATGGATGTGCTCAGTGTCACCAGAATAATGAAAAGCTGATAAGAATATCTGAGCTGCTCTGCCCAGCAACTTCAGCTAAATATAGAGGAGTGGGAATGGGAGGGAAGCCTGCAAGGGTCCAGCTCTGTGTTCAGCAGTTCCTGGAACTCCACAAACCCAGCCAGGTCTCCTGGACCTTCCCGTGGCATTGCAGCCGTGCCAACGGACGTTAATTGACGCTTCTCTAATTGCACCTAATTACTGACACTGAATTATTTAGTGTAGCAAGAGGGAGCATAAGCAGAAGTAATGGGATTAAATTAAGACAGGGAAAAATTAGGTTGAATATAAGGGAAAATTCGCTGGCAATGAGATTCATTAGGATGGCTCCCAAGGGAAATGTTGGGCACTGCTTTGCTGCAGACACAGAAAATTAAGTTAAACCCATATTCAGGAAAATTACCTCCATAATTTGGTGCGTCTTTTCCACTTTTAAATTATTGAACTCTTCAGCAACTCAAGTGCTGCACAAGTTTTTGCAGGCAGTTCAGGTGCCAGCCCATCCTAGCAGCTGATGTCTCTGGGGAGGTGATTGCCCTCAAAGCGCTTCCAGGAGAGCAGACCCGCTACTTATTCAAAGCAAGTTGTACTTAAACTTTACTGCAAAGCCAGCAATGCTTAACCCGTGGTTAAGTAGTGCTTAAACGCTCCCCAGGGTGGCAGTGAGGAGGCAGACAGTTATTTTCCCACTCTGAGATTATAATTATCTCCCGCTCTCCCCGGTAGAAATGAGCGATGGCAGGACATGGGGAGATAGGAGAAGCCTTTCAGAGGAGGCCTCCTCAGCACCTGCTCTTTCATCTCCCTTTATCATTTGACCCAGGAGAAGTTAAGTGGAACAAGCTCCAGAAGGAACTGTGAGCGCAGCCAGACATGTGCAGAGCCAGCTTTTATCGTGACATGATTAATGATGTTTGAGGAGGCTGTGAGTGGCAGGGGAGAGAAGGAATCCAAATCAGGGAGTGGAGACTCAGCCCTGCTGCTTCCTCTGTGCAATGCCACCTCAAGGCAGGCAGGGAGCTGTGAACCTTCCGGGCTTGTTCTCTATAAATCATAAATATGATTCCTTTGGCATCGCCGGAAACTTCAACGCGATGACAGGACTCAGAAGAAGGGAAAAACCCAACTGTGTGACCACTGGTGCTTGCTGGGTCTATTTATCTTCGTCTGTTTAACAGCTGATGGGGTTTATTTGAGACTTTCTGGTGTTTAAATTGTACAACAGCAGCCTCAGCAGAAATTGGGGGGGATTCTGGGGGGAGCTCAGCCAGCCCTCCCTGCCAGCAGGAGCTCAGCCTCTTCCCAGCAGGTCCCTGACCAGTAATGCTCCAAGCAAACTTCAGGGCCAGAAACACAATTCCTGACCTCGACAGGACACAGGATTCTGCAAAATGTGTGGTGCTGTGAGGGCTCTGTGTGGAGACACCGCTGCTGGCATGCAATGATTTCTGCTGGGCTGTGCCATTTCCACTGTGCCAAGGCGTTCCAAACCCTGTCCAGGGTCTGGGACACTTCCCAGCTTCTCTGGGAATTCCATCCCAGCTTCTCCCCACCCTCACAACCAAGAATTCCTTCCCAATATTTAAATTGTGGAAATATGCCTGCTCCAGGAATTACCACCATCCCAAAAGAGCCTTCACACCCCACAGGACACCAGGCTGCTCCCAGAATCACAATTAAATCATGGAAACCTGCAATTAAACAGCAACATCCTGCACAGATGAAAATGAAGGGAAATTGCCCCTGTTTGGAATAAAACAGGAAAGAACACGCACTCAAACCCCAGCAGAACAAACCTCCCTGGGTTTCTGCTCTGCAATGCTGGGAGAAGCTCAGATGAAAATAAGGAGCATATTTCCAGCTCTTAAGACACTGCTGCAGAATAAATACCCATTATTGTTCCCTGTTAATCTAAAGGTGAGGTGTGTCAGCAAACAAAAGCAATCCTAAACCTCTTACATTATTTTCCAGCTCGTAATCTTTACAAAAATGAAAAGAAAACATCTTAATTGTTGTTACACACTGCATGAGTTATAATTTCCTCCTCCTGAGTCACTGACTTCTGCCTCTCTGGAAGCTGACATCCATCAAGGTGAGTCAGTTTTCCAGAGATATTCTGAATGCCTCTTCCTCTACAAAGATTTTCCAAGGTCCAGACTGTGCTCACAGACTTCAGCCGCTCCAGCCCTTTGCTGCCTTTTCTCAGAACTGCTCCTGATCAATTAGAAAGCTAATTTAAAGAGCCTTTTTTAAACCTTTATTGATGAACTTGAGCATGTCTGTAATTTATAGCAGCACACTCTGCCCATTAATCCCCAGTAACTCATTTTTCAGCCCCCCCCCCCCACTGTTGCAAAGTTCACTGAGCTCTGACTGTTTCCAGGGGTTATTTTTCATTTTACACGTTACCCCTGAGCCAGTAACACCATGTCCTGTGATTTAATTGCAGTTATGTGGGGTTGGATGCACTTCCAGAGATCTGCTCTCACCACTGAATGGCTCTGCCTTTCATCTCCTCTGAACGTGGAGTTCTGAACTCCCCTCCTCAAAATCCCCATGGGCTGCAGCAGGAAAAAATGAGTGGAACAGAAAAACCTTCAAAGACAGCTACTTCAAACTCTAGCAAATTTGCACCTCTCCCTTCCTCGCCCCTTTTCTCTCACTCTTTTGGTGTAATCCTGGTTAATGTTTTAATTTCCATAATTTCCATAATTTCCTTTTCTCTCATTCTTTTGGTGTAAATCCTGGTTAATGTGTTAATTTCCATAATTTCCTTTTCTCTCACTCTTTTGGTGTAAATCCTGGTTAATGTTTTAGTTTCCATAATTTTCATAATTTCCAGCTCAATTTTTTTTTTCCTTTTCTTTTCTTCTCCACTTGTAGAGGAAACCAAGAGTTTTCTAGCTCTCTGATAGGTTCCTCTGTGGTAACCTGGGCAAAAATCTGAGGAAAAAAAGAGGTTAATAACCACTTATGTTGCCTGAGAGTTCTAGGTGGGCACTTTCCAAATATCATATCATATATATTAATATTCATATATAAATATATATATTTATAATAATTTCTTTAATCCACAGCCCCAGCACTGACCAGATCATACAGGAATGATGAAATTCACCCAAACTCAGCTTTCTGCAGCTCTCTTTTCTGGTTTTGTTTCTCATTGGGCTCTGGAGTCTGACAAAAGGTGAGGAATGGAATTTTATGACACTGGCTCCCATCGCTGAGCATGACCCCTTTGGGGACACAGAAATCATTGGGAACATTCCCATTGGATCCAGACTGCCAGAGGACAGGGCTGGGTGGGATTTTGGGCAGGAATTGTTCCCTGGAGGGTGGGGAGGGGCTGGGCTGGAATTCCCAGAGCAGCTGGGGCTGCCCCTGGATCCCTGGAGTGCCCCAGGCCAGGCTGGAGCCCCTGGCACAGGGGGAGGGGTCCCTGCATGGCAGGGGGGGATGGATGGGATTTAAGGTCCTTTCCCACCCAAACCATTCCATGGTTCTGTGAAATTATGGTTGGGGTGAATCTGAGAGCTTTTTCCATGGATCCATGGGAAATCTCCCAGGGAAATCCCACTGGCACCAGTGAAACCAGACCCCTCTGCTGTTCCTCAGCTCCACCAGAGTCTATTTAAACAGAGTCAATAAATTGCATCTCTCCTGGTAGCCTCTAAAAGAAACTCTGAGTTCAGGTTTAAATTAACTCCATAATTAGAGCGACAACGATTCAAGAGTGCAAATCCTTATTTATTTGCCCAGCTGTTGCCAGCAGTGCTCAAATATTGAGAGTTACAGGTATCTTTTAACCTGATCTGGGTTTGTTTGTACAACATTCTGACTAAACAGTAACAAAGCTGGCAAAGTGTGACATCATCCTGTGTCATGCCTGCAGTGTGTGGGAGGGAGGCAAGGGAAAATTGAGAATCCAAAGCCCACAGAGTCCCTGATGGTGAGGGGATTTGTTCCTTGCACAACTCAGCACGTCACAAAAGAGCAATATAACATCATGCAGTTATCCTCAATAAATATTTACAAGGAATTTAAAGATCCTACTCCAAAATACAGATAATAACACCTTGAAAGGAGGCAGCCAGGATTTGGCAGAGTTAATTTCCCACAGCTGATGACTCAAATTGACTTTACTTTTACTTTGTAAACATCGCTCTCCCCTCCTTCCCATTTTCTCTGCCTCCCCTTCCTGCTGGAAACCAGGGAATGTACTGGGAGCCTGAAGGAGCCTTCAGAAGAGCTGATGGAATTTTTAAACCCTTCCCCATGCCAAACCCTCTAAGGGGTGCACGAGGGGGTTGTGTGGGGTGTGACACCACTGGTGGCCTTTAGGGACAACCACCACCCTCCCAGCCTGGTGGCACCAGGAGGAGCCCTGCTCCCACTCCACACCTGCCACATGAGGGGGTTTTTTTAGGATCAGAAGAAAATTCTGGACTGTGCTGGCCTTGTGCATGATGGGAGTGCTGAGATGGACCCAAGGAATGCCTCTCTCATTTGGAGTTCCAAATGGAGTCAGCTGTTATTAGCCCACGATAATTGCACCAGCAGAAAAGATGGGTGAGAAAAGATAAAAAGAGCTCTGCACAAAGTTACAGTTTTCAAATAAAAGAATGTGCTTAAGCACCATTTTCCTGCACACCAGTAAGTCTGTGCTTTGAAGGATCTGTTTAATTATCTCCTTTGTTTAAACCCTTGAGGGTGCCAATTCAAGAGCGTTTTAGGGAAGAGCACTCCCAGAAAAATCAAAAACTTCTGGCAAAAAGTCAATTCCACTTGTATTTTTTAATATACAACTCTCAAAATATAGTCACTGGGTTTTGGTTCCCATCAAAACATCCATCCTGGAGGGGAATGGAGTGGGAAAAGCATCACCTCCAGGAGCATTGTTGGGATTTCAGCTCCATACAGAGCATGGGGCAGGGCAGGAACCCTGTCAGCAATTAAGGAATAATGAATCTACCAGAATAATGGATATTGATCAGGGACATTTATTTCTGATAAAACGAGGAGAGTCAGCAAAAGGCAGAGAGGTTCAAACTAATTACAGTAGAAGCTGAACCAAAGTCAAAGCAGTGACTTGGACTCAGTAAGGCTGGGACAAAAAGGAGCAGCACCCACGAGATGCACAGACACTCCGAGGAGCTCCAGGGCACAGGGAAGCTCTGCTGAACCTGAATTTGTCATGGCAAAGGTGGCTGGATCAGGCTCACAGACTCACTGTGCCTTCCCTCCTGAGTGGGAGCCTTCACCCAGAGTGGGACACATTGTGCTCCTGTCCTTGAGCACTTGGGTTTTTATAAAAAAAAACAACCTGGAAATAAAGGCTGGAATGTGCAGGGCAGTTTTGCCGTGGAGATTTTGGAAGAATGAGCTGAATCCTAGAGAGGTAGAGGGGTCACAGCCACGGGAGAGGAGGAGAGCTGGGTGATGGAAGTGGAAAGCTCTGCTCCTGGTCAGAGGGAGGGTGAGGGCACAGTGACCTGCCCTGGGGAACAAAGAGATCTGAGAGAGAGAGGAGGGGACTCTGGCTGTTGTGGTAACACACACGACACAGACTCCTAAGAATTCTTCTTGCTTGAAAAAAGAATGACTTTATTTTAGGGATCCTTCCCTTATACACAATCTTCCACAGACCACTGTGATTGGTGAGAGGAAGACAAACCTCTTCAATCACACTGCTCCAACCAGAGGGACAGCAAGAGTGAATCCCTCCTCCTAGAAGGAATTCACAATGTGGATACCGTTACAAAAACAATCCTGGTGTTTATGTTCTTTATTGGGAACAAGTCTCAGCAAACATTAGAAAAACAGAGCTTCAGAAACTCAGAAGCTTCAGGCCTGAAAAGCAGACACTGTGGCTGTGCTCCCTGGGAGCCTTGGGTGACCTTGGGCTCTGTCCCTTGCCCCAAATTGTATTCAACCATCGGAGATCTAATCCTAAAACCGCTGTTCCTGAGGATAGAATGGAATATTCCCTGCAATTCCCTGTCTGTATAACCAGGTCTGGTGGGGTGGGCAGGCCCTGCACAGGGTGCCCAGAGCAGCTGTGCTGCCCCTGGATCCCTGGAATTGTCCCAGGCCAGGCTGGAGGGGGCTGGCAGCACACTGGGATGGTGGAAGGTGCTCCTGCCCCAAGGCAGGGGTGGAATGGGATGAGCTTCAAGGTCCAAGCCAACCCAAACTATTCCATAATTCTATGAAAATCCCAAATAAATATTCTGGAGATTGTTACCCATGATTTTCCTGTTCTAATCAGACTTATCAAACATATAAAACACCAGTTTTTTATTACAGAAAAATATTTTCCACACTAGTTTATTTTACACATAGAAAGATATAAAGGCTGAAGTCTGAAAGAATATGAACCTTGTAAAACAGAAAAATCATTATTACAGTGCACTGTGTCATAATAGAAGAATTTCTTGCAATAATAATAATAGTAATAACAACAACAATAATAATAGCAATAATCCATATTGAATTACATGCAGTGCTGCAATATTTTAATATAATTTTTAATTCTTTATTTTTTAATTTTTCTGTGGCCCCAAGTAGAGCGATCAAAACACAGAGAAGCTTTTGAAAGGGAAAGCCCTTGGAGAAAGAACCTGGAGAGGGGGAATGTCTGTCCTGGGTGATTTCCATCAGTAAACAACCACCAGCTCACTTCATTTGTTCCTTGTAATTCCTCCAAATGATCCTGTATTGGCGCCTCCAGGGGACAGAGATCTCCTCTCTCCTCCATGGCACAAAGCTCAGTTATGTTATTTTCAGTGAAATCTCACCAGAGAACCAATTTGAGAATTGCAGCACAGAAACCCCCTGGGAAGGTGCCCATGACACTCCAGTGTCTCAGCTGATGACAAAAAGTCCTTTATTTCCAAATTGCAACTGCTCCACGAGGCTTTGTCACAGGAAATCAGAGATGCTGGGGCTTGCCATGAACCACGTCACCAGACCTTGCAATTCCTCCCCTGCCATAGGAAAGAAATGTTCAGGAAACTCCAATTTATTCCCCAAAGGTTTCCCTTTGTACGTGGGCAGGGACAATCTTCCACTTCAGAATTAATACTTCTGCTAGCTTTGAAGTTCCAGCTCATTCTCTGTGGATTCTTTCCGAGGTGTTTTTTTTTTTTTTTTTTTGGGATGTACTTGCTCGTGGTGAAAGCCCCCCTGGGAGAAAGAGACATTCTGGGAAATATTAAAGGCACAAAAAGGAAATAATGCTTGTGGGATGAAATGAGTCGAACGAGGAAAAAAGATTGAGCCTGTTATCCTCAGGAAGAATCAAGATGCTTTTTCAAACGTTTAATCCCCCTAAACTTCCCTGAAAAAAGAGATCAAGGCTAAAACAAAGAGTTGTGATTTTCACCCAAAAAAAGGCAAAAAAAAAAAAAAAAGAAATCCTCTATTTTGCTAGTAGGCACCTTGTGGCTTTTTGAGGTTACCAAGAATCCTGAAACAATTTAACTGCATTACAGTGCTGCATATTCATAAAGATATGCTGAGCAGATAACAGAGCAAATGATTTAATTGAAAAATCAGCCAGTGTGAATATTTTTTCCTGTGAATCATGGAAATGCGACAAGATCTCTTAATTAACATAATCTCATTTATTTGACATTATTCTTGTCACTTAATATAATCTTCCTACAAAGAGGAAAAAAATGGAAATTACAAAAAAAAAAAAAAAAAGAAAAAAAAAGCAAAGAGAGAAATACAAATGGGGGAAAAAGAAATGGAATGATTAAGGAAAAAAGCAAAGGGGATAAAGAGAAAATGGAGAGGAAAAAATCCTCAGAACATTGAGAAGAGTGAGGGAGGAGATAGAGAGAGGCTGTTTGGGAGCAGACCTGATCCCGAGGAGGAGAAATCCAGAAAAAGAGGAATGGGAGCCCTGCCCTCCTCTGCCCTGGCAGGGAATTCCTGTGGCTCTGCCCTAGGCTTCGTTTTGGTGCCTAAAAACCATGGGGATGGAAATTCAGGGCATGGATGAACCCAATAAATATAATTTATCTTTTATCATTTTTCACTTATCATTATTTATCATTTCTGATTTCTCATTTTTCGTTTATAATTTATCATCATTTCTCATTTTTCATTTCTCATTCATCATTTCCTTTCAGGAATTTGGTCTATTTGCCACCATTTTTTTCCTTCACTCCCAGGGAACAAGGGACAGGACAAGAGGAAATGGCCTCAAGTTGCACCAGGGAAATTCAGGTTATTTTATACCAAATATCAACATATTTTATACCAAATACCAATATGAATATTATTCATGGATATTTGCCAAAACTCCTTCATCAAAGGGCTGTCCACCTGAACTTGTGGAGCTGCATAAATAACAAAAAAGGAAATAATGCAATTTATGCAACGCTCAAGGCTGCAAACTCATTTAGTCCTCAATTACTTCTGTTACTATGACCACAGATATTTAAATGGGAGATAAATTCTTATAAAGCCAGTTGTTAATAGACACTATTAACTAAAATTTCTATTCGTAATTGTGGATATTATTAAGTGTGGGAACTGATAAAAAAAGAGGAGCTTAATTGGAAAATGGAGATTAATTTCCTTACAAAGAATGTGTTGATAAAACATGTCTTGTTTGGCTTCTCCAAATAACTGGACTTTGGGGCCAAGTTGTTTGGGATGAATGTTTTCCTCACAGGTCAGGAAAAGAAATCCCCTGGAATTCAGGAGGAATACAGATCTAGAAATCCCATTTTTAGTGCCATGGGAAGGACACAGGGATGGGTGCTGGATGGGTGAGATGTTTTCAAATTGTATGGGAAAATAAGGCTAAAAAAACCAAAGCTGAGTCAAAAAAAAAAAACCTAAAGAAAAAATGAAATAAAATCTCTGCACACAGCAGGGCAAACAGACTCCAGTGAAAGTTCTGAACAAGCCTGAACGCTCTGATTTATTTTACAAATTCTTGTTAGTACAGCTGATCAGGACATATAATTTTTCATGGCTGTTTCTTACGATAAAATGTCCTTTTAAAATCCACATAAGCAACGTGCAACAAACAAACTGTGAGAGCTTTATGGCTGCTCCCTGCAAAGCCCCATTTATCACCGAGACTGAGGAGAAAGAGTGATATCACAATGAACAGGCAGGGGGAAAAAAAAATAAAGAATTATTTCTTTATTTAGTTATTTTCCCAAGCAGAGAGTGGAAAAAAAAATAAAAAATCAGGAAATGCTTCCAGTATTTGTTCTGTCATTGACAAAATCCTCATAAAAGCAAGGAGTAACCCACAGGATAAACTGCCGAGCTTTTTATTTTGCTGTATTTTCACTCCATTGAATGAGATGCTTGTAAATGTAAGTTCTATTTTTACCAGATTAAAACCTAATTTCAATAAGGGCTGCTTGGAAAGTGCTTTCATAGTCCCACTGTTAAGCCCTTTTACTTTCTTTATTTTATGACTATGACTCTGCCATTCACGTTTTATGTTCTCCCCGTGAGACCACCACAGATGAAATAAGATTAAAGAGTGAATTTTGGGAAGTCTGTTGAAACAGAGCCTTCCCCAGCCTGGACACTGATGCAAGAGAACATCTCAGTGCTCGTTTCATCATCCAAAGGGATGAGAGGGAGCTGTTACAGAGATGTAACATCTTATTTTTAGCAAATTAGCCAAGTGTCCACTTCCCAGGTTCATTACTCACAACTGTGACAATGCCTCGCTCAGCGCTGGTGGCTGCTTGATCTAGGAATAAAAATGAAGAATACACAGGAACATTAAAGCTCCTGATTATGGGATAGGGAGGCAGTGAAATGATTTAAACCCCAGGAATGGCAACACCCACCTGTGTGAGTCAGCTCAGGCCTCTCTCTGCAGTTTCTCAGCCCAGGAGGTCTCAGCTGTGGGAGGTGGATCTGGTTTTCACCATCAGCTCCCCAATGCCAAATTCCATCAGCCTGGATTACTGGAGTGAAATATATTCATGGGATTGATTGAAATATTCTGGTTAAATGCTCTTCTGTTATGTACAGAAAACATTCTCAGCTGGAAGGCTTCTTTCTACCAGTTTAATACTGGTGGGGAAAAAATACCAGGTTGGAGGGGGCCTCAAGGATCATCTGGTCCAAACTTCCTCAGCAACAGCCTGGGAAAGATTTACCCATGAGGAAAAAAATGGATTATTTTATTTCCTAACAAAAGTTCCAACTGATTTCTGAAGTTTGATCAGCGGAGTCAAATCCGCTTGAAGGACTCCAGTGTCCCTGCAGAAGGGGAGAATGGATGAGCAGGTAGGACAAAAAAATGTGGAGAAAAACCAACACAGCATGTGCCAGTGGTTATAAATAAATGATAAATAAAGCAGAGTTGAGGTGGGCAACAAAACTGTCAGGTCTGAAGAAGTGCCCACAGCTTGGCACAGCTGTCCAGACTTTATTGGGCAGAAAAAGAGGGGTTTTCTCATCCTACCTACATCACTAAATCAGGTACTCTGTACCTGTTTAAAAATGAGCTGTATCCTCCCTTCACTGATTGCTGAGGGATGAAAACACAGACTGAATATTCACCACTTGAGTTATTTTAGGTGGATGAGCTACATCATGGCCAAACTGTCCTGACAGAAACAGGGACAACAATCCTGGCCCTTCCTGGTCAATCAGAGGTGCTCCCACAAAGGGTGATAAACACCCCTGAAGGAATTCCTTGATAAAGTTCCCCTGAAGGAATATTCTGATCAAGTTCCCCTTTAGGGAACTAAGCAGGACCAAATTCAGCCCTTGGAGCAGAAAGCAGGGTCTAAATCCACCCCCCATCCCATATTGGCTGCAGCATTTATTTTTCCCCAGTTTAACTGATGGAGCTCTTGGATAAACGTTCCCAGCTTTCTGTGCTGCCATGCCTGAGCAATAAGAAAGAGCTCCTGCTTCAATTTCATCTGTTTATATTCCAGAGAGCTGACTCGGGGTTTTTTAAATCCCACCTTGCTCATCTGAACACAGATGAGTCCGCAGAGCCAAACCCACCACCTCTGCACCTGTGGGAAGCAGAGCAGGAAAAAGGGAAAACAGGGACACCACCCCAAATTGCAGCAATTTGCCCTCGCTTTCCAGGGCCATAACTAAACACAGAAGGTGAATTTGGGAAATGGGCCAATTATTCCTCTCCCCCCAGCCTGTTGCTTCCTTGATGTGTGATCCAAGCTCGTGTTTTACTCGGATTCGTGCCTCGCAGGGAAGGCGACTGCTCAGCTCACACAGGGGCTTAAATTTGTTTCTTTTTAGCAAGGAAATTTCCTCCCCCTCGTGCTTATGGCCGTGGGTCAGTGGTGGCCTTGGAAAGGGCTGGGTTAGTGGTTGGACTCCATGACCTCAGAGGGCTTTTCCAAGCTAAATGCTTCCATAATTCCCAGCATCCAGTCACCTGGGAGATGCCTTACTGCAGCCCTGCCACGGGCAGATGGAATGGTTTCATTTGGGTTTTCCCAGGTGAGCTGGGGGGGCAGCAGCCCCAAAAGGTGACAGCTTTGCTCAGGAGGTGATGCTGGGTGCTGAAATGTGTCTGCAAACCTTTCTCTGTGGGGCAGAGAAGCAGTTCTGACTCGGCAAAGCTGGCAGATGCATTCGTGGTCCGATTTGTGCATCTCTGCTGCCCGCCACGCCTTCAGCCAGACAGGAACAAAGGAAAGAATATTCCCTACCTCCCCAAATCCTCAGCCCTGCCAGGTACACAAGCCCACAGGCAAGTTAAATTGGTTTTGCAACATTATCACCAGCAGGCTCCTTCCTCGGGGTGCAGTGAAATCCCAGAAATGTCCTGCGTGGGCCAGGATTGCACTCCCCAGTTGATCATTCCTCCTCAGAACATTCTTTAGCCAATTACTCGGGCTCCTAATTGCATTTCTGCCTAATCCACTTGCATTCATTTGTCAAACACAAGTTTGAGGCACGCTTTAGTAAATTCTGGATGCTTTCAGGCACTGCCTTGCCTTCTCCCACTAATTTAGGATTCAATTAAAAAAGGAGTCCTCTTTGCTCGAAATGATTTGTTCTTTACATACCCACGTAAGTGATACTATTTCTAAAATTAAATACAACTCTGAACCTCACAGAACCTCCACTGTTTTCTCAGAGGATTCACGACATCTCAGTCAACAGGATTTGCCTGGAGAAGCAGAAAACTTTAGATCCTGAAAGGCTCATGATGTTCTGTCTATTTTTGGGCTTTCCTGCTGTATTTCTATCACACAGTTCATATTTGAAGCCAAAGTGCAAACTGGTTATTATTACATAGTTTTTATAGAGTTTAGATTTTTACTCTCTATGCCCCAAATATACACAGATCTATAAAGAGTGAGATCAGACTTTTTTTTTTTATAATCATGAGGGAATATCTGGTTTATTAAGTATGACAAGCCTGTGGTTTGTCTGAAAGTATCTGAAAATGGGATAATTATCAAGGTGAATTGGATCCACATGGTTAAATCTGTACAGTATTTAATATTCCAGCACCAAACTTCAACACCTTCTTGCTGTTTTTGTCCTGAAATTTAAACATTAGCAAACAATTTGGCACCAAAGAGATTCTTTCATGCAGTTTCACCAACTTCTGTCAAAAAAACTTGCAGTAAATACTTAAAAACCCACAGAATGAAAAAATACCTATTATTTGTTACTAGAATCAATAGCATGCAGCAATGGAAAGCCTAGTAAATCATTTCCTGCACACCAGTTCATATTTACTCATAATTATAATTCACAGGAGTGCATTCCTGCAATCAAGAGACAGGGGTGCACAGCACGAAAAAACATTTAGCACCGAGCAGACTGCATGAATAATTGCCTGTCAGAGTGGCTTATTAAAGGGAAACTACAATTTTACAAGACAATTCTTGTATCTGCTTGTCTAATCTAAAGACAGAGGGCTGTATAAATGCAGAGAGTTCAAGGAAGAAATATTTCCTGCTCCACAGTGCAGCTGAAAGTTGAGTTTTTAAAGCATTGGAAGAACAATCAAAGAGTGACAGCTTCGAGATGCACGAGCTCGGACCTCTCTAAATTAGAAAGTGAATCCTTTGTGTTGAAGGTGGCAGAGCAGGCAGGGAGATGGAGGGCATGGAAGTGTGGCCATGGAAACCACCCTCCCTGCTGTAGGCAGAGGTGATGTCATCCCTGGAATGTCCTTGGAAATGTCCCAGAGGGTGAGAGCAAGGCAGGCACCCTGCTGGAGCCGCCGCCCTCCCCAGCACCCACCAGCATGGGTGGTGGAGCCTTGCAGAGGGACATTTTCCCTGGAAATGCCACAGCTTTGGCAAGTTTGGGAACCTCCAGGGAGCCCCTCGTGTGCCCTCTCCCTGCTGTGAGCAGGGCAGGAACAGCTCTCAGCATCCCCCAAGCTGTGGGAGGCAGGAAGCTCCAGATCCTGGGAGGAATCCTGCTTTATTCACTCCTCCTCCTCTGCCTGATGCAGAAGTTCTCAGACAATGGACTCAATTGAGACAGAATTGAATTTAAAACAGGATGATGCTGCAGGGGAAGATTCAAAAATTGACTTAACCCCCCCAGAAACCCAAACCAAGGAAAGGTGTCCTAAAAGAACTCAGGGCCTTGGGTGAAAACCCAGCTTCATGCAGCTACTTTGGCTTTTTGAAACCATCCTGGCGTTCTTTTTTAATGGCTTTGAGGTGATTGAGGTGCACACCTGTAGTCTGGTTTCAAACCTGATGTCTTGGTTTTCTAATGTTTTAGTTTTCTAATGTTTTAGTTTCCTAATGTTTTAGTTTTCTAATGTTTTCGTTTTCTGATGTTTTGGTTTTCTGATGTTCTTTCCCAGGAAATCCATAAACATGAGGGAATGTTTTTGCAATAATATTTTGCAATAATATTTATGTTATTCATTCCTTCTGACAGGAGGGATTTCTTCTTGCTGTCCCTCTGGTTTGACTCAGTGTGAGTGAAGAGCTTTGCCTTTGTTTCACCAATCACATTGGGCTGTGGAAAACTGTATATAAGGGAGAACAATCCCTAATAAAGGAGTCATTTTTCAGCCTTCTGATCACAGAGTCTGTGTTGTGTTATCTGAAACAGCGACACACACCTGGCAAGTGGAAGAAAATAATATTTCTTTAATAAAGAGCAGTGAGAAACAGAGGAAAAGGTGACATTCTGAGCCTCAGGAACAGCCCCTGCAGCCCTGTGGAAAGCAGTAACACTTTGTCAGGCTTGTTTTAACGCTTGTGCTCGAGAGGTCTAAACCTGAAACCTGCTCTCCAAAGAGCTGGGCCAGAGCTAAACCCCACCAAAACCAACGTGAGCCTTTCCATCGGTTTCAGGGAGCTTGGGCCAAGGCAACAATGCGGCAGCTTTGAAAATGCTGCACAAAAATATCTTGCCCTGTGTTCCAACAACCACTGCTGAGACTTTAAAGCCACGTCCTGGTCCCTGCCTGGCTGCTGAGGCTGTCCCAGCTTTGGTACTGGTCAGAATTTGGATTTTCCACTGGGAAATACACCCAGGCCATTTCTGTTAGCAACTCGGAGTAAAAATCAACACATGGAAACATCCTGCAGTCACTCAAAGAAAGCTTTGCTCCTTTCCAAGTCATGCACTTGATAATGTTTCACTTGCAAAAAAAAAAAAAAAAAATCTAATAACTTCTTTAATAACAATCTGAGGGAACTTTCAGCTGAGGGTTCTCCTGGAGAACATTCAGACTCCAAGAATAGGGGGCTTGGGTTAGAAAAATCATTGAACATTATAAAACTGACATAGTTTCCAGAAAAAGGTTGTAAACAAATTTATTAGGACCTTTTCTTCTGAGAAATACATTAAAAACAATCAAAGTCAAAAAAATTAAGTTGGCCACTGAGAAATGTGTCTAGACAAAGCTTCCATTATATGATTTAACAATCCTTGGCAAATGCTGCTAGAAGATAAAATTGGACTCCCGTCCAGAATATTAATACTTTTATTGCAGAAATATGTGTATTTTAGAGATAAAAGTACATATTCATAGACAGAGAGATGATGAACATTGAAAATGGCCTGGAACACGGTTTATTTTATCAGTGTTTCTCCCTCTGTCAAACAAGTAAATCATTGTTTTTCAGGTGGAGGCTTCTGATGAGGAGGAAGATTTTCTCATTTTCAGACAAGGGCTTCTGTATTTCCATTTCAACCACTGTCAACACACATTGGTGAGCAGCTCCTGTGGCTGACACAAACAACTTTTGATTACAGAATCAGAACAACACTCACAACTCTCCATTTCCAAACAACTCCACGTAAACAGTTTGTAAGTTGAAGTTTGGGCAGAGCCAGAGCAAGCTCAGGAATACAGATATCAGCTTTATTGTGTTTGACTCATCGCAGTGCAGGAGCCTGCTGGAAATAAAAATGTGACATTTTTCCAACTTGACAGGCGAGAATTTTGAGATGTTTTCCTAAGCCAGACAAGAGGAAGGCAGTGAGCATTAGATCAGCTCCTGTCTTTTTTCCAAGGAGGAACGAGGCGCTGGCTCGGGTTTGGCAGCCGGCTCCAAACAGCTCCGTGCTCCATGTGGAAAACTGAGCCTCGTGCAAAGCACAGCAAATACCTGGCCTCACTTTCCAGGAATCCTGGGGAAAGAAAAATTCCCTTAGTTTCATAGAAACCTGGAATGGTTTGGGTTGGAAGGAGCTCAAATCCCGCCCGGTGGCACCCCTGCCGTGGCAGGGACACTTTCCACATGGCAGTGGACACCTCCCACACCTTCCCAGGTGCTCCAAGCCCTGTCCAGCCTGGCCTTGGGCACCTCCAGGGATCCAGGGGCAGCCACAGCCTCTCTGTGCCAGGGCCAGCCCACCCTCACTGAGGATTTACAGAAGGTCAAACATGGGGCTGAGTTCCCGGCTTGCTCTTTGTCCTCAGGTGAAGATCACACCTCGTTTTGGAGAAGGCAGTTTGAGTTGCTTCAGTTATTTGTGAGCTACAAGGTTAAACAAAATTATTTGGGATTTTCCAAAAGGAACTGGACCTGCCATGGCAACCCAGCTGGGAGGTGTGTGGAGTTGCCACCCCATCATCTCCCCTGAGAGTGGCTGAACTGCAGACTCCACGCAAAGGCAGAGGAGAGCAAAGGCTTTGTCTTAAGGCACAGCTGGTAAAGTCTTCCAAAAGACTCTTTAGGAAACCAATCCTGTTAGGAAAAGCCTCCCAGAGTTTGCAGTGAGAAGCCCATTTAGAAACCCAGTTTTGGAGAGGAGCCAGGTAGAGCTGATGGTAGCACTTGCCCCCAGACCCTGCCAGTGCTGCACAATTCCCCGAGCAGGGTCTGCTGACTGCCTTGGATCAATCTGCTGTCAAAACCAGTCCCAGCTTCTTGCACTGCACCCAGCCTCCTGGGCATCCTCCCACCCCTTCCTACTTGGTCTTCCAAGGGCTCAGATGGATCAAATTTAGGTAGAGAGTTGAGGGGATCTTGTTTTTTTTCCCTTCAGAAATGAACATTTTCTACGTGGAGGCCATTTCTGTGAATCCCACCCGGTTCTTTGTTCCCACCAACTTATTTTCCTCGTTGCTTCAAACCCTCCATATTCCAGGAACCAGTTTTTCAAACCTTCTAACAGGTGCTAGCACATCATGTTCCCTCTCTGTCATTTCTCATTGTCATCTCGGATCGTTCATCAAAGCATGAGAGGGAACATTGTCTGCAGGCCCAGGAAATCATCCAATCTAACCCTGCCCCAGCTAACGTGGCACTTTTGGCCTCAGGAAAATCACATCATCAGGAGGTGACAGAAGTGGCCCGGCATTCTGAGTTTCTCAATTTCTGAATGCCTGTCACATTTTAAAAAGCTGGCCTTAGTTCAGCTGCCTCCCCCTCACAAATGGAGATCCTGAAACCTCCCTGGATCACAACAGAGAGTTAATATTTGTCCAGTGCTTTCAAAATGTTAAGTGCAACATGAGTGCTGAGCCTTATTACCAGAAATAATGGATGTTTGCAACTCCAGCCTGCGCTCTTCTGTGTAATCATTATTTGGCTTCTAATAAATAACAGCTTTACCAGAATATAGTCTCGGAAAACATCTTTGGAAAATGCTCTTAATTTTTACTCTGAGCTTGAACACAGATTTAAAATCACAGATCTGTTGCAGTTGATACAGTTAAACTTTATTGACTTTCTGGGAATGATTCATCCCCAACTTGTTACATCCAGCTTTTTGTTTTGCCAGTTATATTTGAAGTTGTCAGAGCGTTTTGTAAGTTGAGTTCATAATCTCATTTTGAGTGTAGATATCAAACATTTGAAAAATGTACCAGTAAACACCAACAGGAAAACCCCACAGATCCTTGCACTGTTGGTTATTCACAAGTGTTGCAAAGAGGAGCAGGTTGCCACAACAGTGAACTCTTAGGTTGATTTGTATTTTAGATTAAGTTGTACAAACCTTTCCCTGAACTGCTTTGGACTTGACTGTGAAATTTGTAAAGATATTCCTGAGTCTGTTGCTCTTTACAAGAATTAAAGCTCAGTTTGTGCAAGGAACTGCTAAATAAATTAACTCTGGAGTGCTTTTGGAGTTAACAACATGACACTCATGTGAGTGAGGCTATCTTCCTCCTGTTATTAAGTACTTCGGCTGGAAATAAAAAGTTTATTTAGATTTGGTGAAATTTCAGAGTTGGAGAAACCTGCAGCTGAAAAGAGGATTTGAACAGAGGAATGAACATCCTGGGAAGGGTGAGGGGTTAAAGAAACCCTGTAGGGAAAGAGCTCATGAGCCACTGTCCATCACAGAAAACATCCTTAAGGTGATGCCTGAGATGGTTTTGACACAAGATCTGCTCTTTATGTAAACGGTGTTTATTCAGAGCACACAGTGATAGCACTGACCCACCATAAAACCTCATGCACTTTCTCCCTGAGGAATGTAAAACCTCCCACTCTGGCATGGGCAGAAATCAGATCTCCCCCTTTTGTAGACATGAAGCTGCCTCCATTTACTGTGGCATTGTAAACCACTTTTTATCACAGAATACAGGATGAAATACCAGGGTATAAACTAAGCTGTATCCATAAAAATCTCATCCTTCCCAACCCACATCACTTTGGGAGCCCCTGTGCATTTGTAAGGAGTACCTGGGAGATGCTCACACATTTGCACCTAAACATCCAACCCCTCTGAAGATTCCTTGCTCATCCTATCGCTGTCAGCAGCACAGTCTGAAGGAACACCATTTAGGAAACAATCCCCTTCGTTATGCACAGCCAAGCTCCAGTTTTAAGGCTAAAACATAAACAGTTTATAAAATAATATTACTTAATAAATTAGTATCTTCAGCTCCTTTCTGGACTTCTCTCTGAAAGAAATAATTAATCACCCTCTAAATCCCTAATAGCCCCATAATCTCTGAGTATAAAAATTCAAATGCAGGGAGGCAGAAACTGCTGATGGAGCCAGCAGGATGGGAGGAGAGATGCTGTCTTTAACCCTTCCCAAAGACCCTAAACCAGTGCAACGACTGCAATGCACATCCCAGAAGCTCAAATAAACTCAAATGTTGCCTTTGAACACTTCTGCTGGCAAATGAAGCCCTGCATGCAGCATGCTGGGCATCCCAGATGTCATCCTGCTGGAAGAAAAGCTGAAGACACACCCAGAGATAATCAAAAGGCTTCTAGGAAAGCGAGAGGAAGAGGAAACATTACTGAGCACCCTTCAAAAACACAGAACTTCCCTCCAGCTCTTGTCAAACTTTGGCCAGGTTTGTAAATGCCACACCTTGGCTGACAGCAGGAATGTCAAAGGAAATGCAGTTTTGGCTTCTTAATTCTCCCTGACTTTCACCCCCATGTTAATCAGGCATTTCACAGCTATCTGCAAAGCCAAGGCTGAAGTCATTTTTGTAACACAAACTCATAAACTTAATTTTATTTCCATCCTGATTCATTGCAATACGTTGTAAACCAGAGTGTTTAGTAAAAGCCTCTTCCCCCAGGTGTAAAAACCTCTTATTTTATGTACACCCAAACATGGAACACGCAGCCAGTCACAGACAGAGTTCATTCACCCCTGCTGGAAACGACAGCAAAAATAGATCATCAGCAGCTGGAATGGAAGCCATAACATTTCCAACAGCATATCTTTAGTGCAAACAGAAAAGCCAAAAAGTGATTACATTATTTTTTTTAATAAGTCCACCCATCTCCTCCTGGGAGGAGTATTTCCAAGAAGAATTTACACTGTGGGTGTACAAGAACTACTTATGTGCTTTGTCTGAAAATGCTGAATTTACCTACAAGGCCTGTCAATGAAAAGAAATTACAACAAAAACTGTGATATTTAACTGAGATGGAACAAACATTCCCCTGGTGTAGTCATCTGCAATAACCATGAAACAAATCTCGATCGTATCTGTACATTTAAGGAATCTCTCTTTTTTTTTATTGCAAATCTGTCTCAAGCAGGGCAGCAGCTCTGTTTCCATTCATCCTTTTGAAAAGATGCTGTGACAAGAATTTCAAACATCATTCATGGCCAAATATTGCATTTGGATTTCTTGGAACTAAGAAATTAAAAGGAATGTTCCTTTGCTCCAAGAGAAGTGTCTCCAGTTGCGTGTGATGCATTAAAAAAAATATCAGATGAGAACCCCAAGAGTTGACATGAGGATGTGATAAAACTTTCAGGTTTTATGGAAAGGAGCATTTTTCAGTTTCCTCTTAATAAATGAAAAACACACATGCACAGTGTGAAGAAATATATTATGCATAAGCATGTAAAATATGTCAGCTTGAACATTTTACAGTTTAATGAAAAATGCTTTTTTCAGGACAGTTTACATTACGTTTGCTGGAGAAAAAATAAAAACCTTTTATTTTCTCCATATCACAGTCCTAAAATTACCATTTTTTTCCTAGCTGTAAAAGCCCAGCATTGGGATATTTATGCATTGTGAATTAGAAGCAGTTTTTTACTGGCTATCAAAATTTTAATAGCATTAGCTCCACTTGTAACCCATTTTCATTAAAATGAGGATGTGGCAAGCAGTAAAATGAATATAGACCCTCATCAGTAGCAGTGAGGCTTTATGGTGAGCATGGGATCAGCTGTGTTATATTTGTTACAGATCTCAGACAAGGGGACAAACCTCTTCTTTTTCACTGACATCAACATAAAGTGTGCTATTGAATGGATTTAATATGTAGAAGTAATAAGTAATTCTTTAACTTTCATTTTATTGAACCTGGCGCTTCCTGCCTTAGGCTTGTACTGGATCCTTGGTGCCAATACAATTCCCATTTAGTGCAGATCTAGAGGTAAGCTGGGACTAAGGAGTGCCAATTTTGGGGAGAATTTAATTTAACTCTTGGTTAACACCTGAAGGAAGCTTGGCAGCAGCACATTTCTCATGAAGGGAAACACGAGTGCTCCCTTGGCCTCCCTCAAAGCAGACACAAACACATTTCAGCTTTGAACCCTGAGGCCCAGAAAGGACAGGCTGCAGCAATAACTCATTTATTAACTAATTAACAGGTTTAAATTAACAGCAGTGTCCTGCTTTGTGCCCACTGCTCACCCCCCCGCCCCCTCGACCTGCAAAGCCAGCACAGAAGTGATTCCTGGTTTTCAGTGATGTAAATGAAAAGTCAAACACCTTCCAGATTTACAGATCGTTCCAGTAACAGCCTCAAAAATCCCTAAAAGCACCTGAGGCCTGAGCAGCTCTGGCAGTTTTGCTGCATGTATTTAGGAGCACCACAAAAATAACATCCTGGTTGTATAAAAGGGTGTAACATTCATAGCTGGGAATAAATATGATTGCTTTTCACTTTCCCTGGTGTGGAAAACCAAAGGTGACTACAGGCACAGAGCGAGCACTTCCAGTATTTCACTCAATTCACTTTGATTTCCCTTATGAAAATGAGGGTGTGAAATCAAAGAGCTCCCTTGTAAGCTGTCCTTGGGAAGGCTCTAAATCATTGATCCATGAGTGCAGGGTAAGCCCTGACTTGGAAAAGCTTTTGATGCCCTCACTCCTGGGCAGGAGGAGCAAAGGAGCAGGGGCTGGCTCCATCAGGACCCTTGGGACTCTGCAGGACAGCTACAATAAAATCCCATTAGTTTGAACACGGTGGTGATAGCCTGGGAAACGAATCCCAAGGGTGTGAGAAGGGAAGGTACATGGGAAGAGGAGCAGACTCCTGCTCAGGGCTCTGAGCACTTGATCTCAAACTGACAGCAAAAATGCTGTTGCAGGAACTGGTCCTTTGCCATCCACACTACACAAGAAAATATGGAGCAAAAGGATTCAACCCTGGATCTATTTTAATCCTTAAATTTGTGCTACAGGGCTTCCCCTTTGGCAGAGGATTAATCTTGCCGAATGACAGCCAGTCAGTCATTTCACTTCTCTTTATTCCTTTTAAGTGTTATCCCTCTGCTGTTTCTTGACTTTTGCACACTTTATTTTCTGTTTCCTAAAGACTTTTTTTTTTTTTTAATTAGTCCTGAATGTCTCCAAGACTACAGGGCTTGGGAACAGGAAGTTCATTTCCCTTGCCCGTTCTTTTGTAATCGTTTATTCCACGCTTAATTAGCCAGGAAATGCTAGATTTAGACAAGATTTTGGATTCAAGAAGTTATAAAGAAATCAGAAAGGTTTATAATCTTTATACTCCAAGCCCCAATGTCCAACCTGGCCTTGGACACTTCCAGGGATCCAGGGACAGTCACAGCTGCTCTGGGCATCCTGTGCCGGGGTCTCACCATCTTCCCAGGAAACAATTTATCCCTAATATCCCCTCTGGCAGTGGAGCCATTCCCTGTGTCCTGTCCCTCCATCCCTTGTCCCCAGCCGCTCTCCAGCTTTCCCAGGGCCTCTTTTGGCACTGGGAGGCCACACTGAGGTCACCCCAGAGCTTCTCCTCTCCAGGTGAGCATCCCCAGCTCTCCCAGCCCGGCTCCAGCCCTTGGGACATCTCCATGGCCTCCTCTGGAATTTCTCCAGCAGCTCGCCGTCCTTCCCGTGTTGGGTGCCAGGGCTGGAGGCAGCTCGGCAGGTGGGGGCCTCACCTGAGCGGGGCAGAAGCACAAAATTCCCCTTCTTGGCACTGCCCGTGGTGTGGGATCAGCCAGGACTCGAGGTGTTTTTCCCACATGGCCAGGGCATGTCCGGCTCTGGCCACCAGACCCCCGAGCCCTTCTCCCAGGGCTGCTCCATCGGTTCACCCGCAGCCCGATGGGTACCGGGCGTTTTCCCGGTCCGGCTGTAACAGCCGCACTTGGCCGTGTTTAACCCCACAATGTCCTTACAGCCCCTCCTGTGCTTGTCCGGCTCCGCAGGCGACCCCCGAATGCTTCTCGCTCCAACGAGAAAACAGGCGGAAAAGAACTCTGAGTTAAACCGCACCTCCGGGAGGACACTGCCAGAAACTCCACGGCAGAGCACAGCCGGGCACAGGACCGGGGACAGGTGGGGAGATACCTGGGATACAGCCGAGTGTACCTGCGACAGGACCGGGGACAGGCGGGGAGACACCCGGGATACAGCCGAGTGTACCTGGGACAGGCGGGGAGATACCTGGGATACAGCCGAGTGTACCTGGGACAGGACCGGGGACAGGCGGGGAGACACCCGGGACACAGCCGAGTGTACCTGGGACAGGACCGGGGACAGGCGGGGAGACACCCGGGACACAGCCGAGTGTACCTGCGACAGGACCGGGGACAGGCGGGGAGATACCTGGGATACAGCCGGAGATAGGAGGGATGTACCTGGGATACAGCCGGGTGTACCTGGGACAGGACATGGGACAGGCGGGGAGACACCCGGGACAGAACCGGGAGCACCGGGGACACAACCGGCTGCACATGGAACAGAACCGGGGACAGGCAGGGAGGTTCTATGGGACATAACCGGGTGCGCTTGGGACTTAACCGGGCGCAGGTGGGGAGGTACCTGGGACTCGACCGGGAGCACCTGAGACACAACCGGGAGCACCTGAGACACAACCGGGAGCACCTGAGACACAACCGGGAGCACCTGGGATTCAACCGGGAGCACCTGAGACACAACCGGGAGCCTGGGACTCGACCGGGAGCACCTGGGATTCAACTAGGAGCAACTGAGACACAACCGGGAGCACCTGAGACACAACCGGGAGCAAATGAGACTCGACCGGGAGCACCTGGGACACAACTGGGAGCACCGGGGACACAACCAGGAGCACCTGGGACACAACCGGAGCACCTGGTATTCAACCGGGAGCACCTGAGTCTCAACCGGGAGCACCTGGGACTCGACCGGGAGCACCTGGGATTCAACTAGGAGCACCTGAGACACAACCGGGAGCACCTGGGCAGACGCGGGCAGGGGCGGGCAGGCAGCCGCGCCAGTGCCGGGCAGGGCAGGCCGGGCGCTGCCCGTGCCCCGGGCCCGGCCCGTGCCGCCCGCCGGGAGCGGAGGGGACGCTGAGGGGCGGCGGGCCGGGCCGGGCTGGCTCCGCCCGCACCACATGACTCCATCGTCGGGAGAAACTTTTCCCGTCCCGCGGTCGGAAAATGGCGGCGTAGGGAGCGGGGCTCTGGCATCCCGGCGGCTCCCGGCGCCATGACCCGCTGGGTGCCCACCAAAAGGGAGGAGAAGTACGGCGTAGGTGAGGACGCGCCCGCCCCGCTGCCGCCTGTTGCGCCCCGGGGCTCCCCCCGGCCGCGGCCTCCCCGTCCCTGCCCGGCTCCCGGCATGGAGCGCGCCGAGCCCCGCTGCTCCCGAGTCCCCTGCGCTTCCTGCCTCCCCCGGCCGCCTCCTCCCGGCTCCCAGCAACTTGAGGAGTCGTCCGGGAGCGCCGTGCCTCGCCGGGAGAAGTTGCCTTCCCCGCTGCGCCGCGGTGCCGTGGCTGGCCGAGCGCAGCCGCTCCGAGTTGTGCGCACGGCGGGTCCCTAATGCCCGGGGCTCCTTTGGGTGGCCCGAGTGCGGGGAGCAGCGCGCTCCGTGCTGCAGTGTGATGCTCATACAGATGAGGGCTTTCCCCGGGATCCATTTCCTCCTGCCGTGCCGCTGGAACAGAGGGGGATTGTTCGCACATCCCCGCTGGGTCCGCGCAGCCCCGAAGCCCGGCCAGGTTCGGGCAGGGCTGAGCCCACGGGGCCCGTCGGGAGTTTCAGGATGTTGCCTTTGGAGCAAAAGGGTTTTATTTCGGGGTTGCGGCGCGGAAAAGTTTATTGGTGTGAATGAGCGTTTGTCTGGGGGGAGGAAATAATAAATCTGGGCTGTTCACATTGGAAAAGTGGAGTTCGGTGCCCACCACACTGGTTGGAGTGATTGTGAAGAGCAGCTTTTCATAGAAACCCACGGGTAAAGCTCATCAACAAAGCGGGCAGGAAGAATGGGGTCTCTAGGGCTGAGTAAAACCTGAGCGAATTGTAGGGACTGATTTTAAATTCTGTGTGCACATCCCTAGAAAACCACAGCTTGAGTTGTAAAAATGATCAGACGAGACCTGTGGGTGATTGCAGCGCTGGGGATGCAGGGCAAACCTAGGGGAGCAGAAATGGCACTGATGGCAGCTGCTCCTTCCGCTGCCAAATGATCTGCCTGGTGCTGCGGGCTGGCTGCTTTGGACCGACTGAATTGTCCCGTAGTGTGAGCTGATGTCCCAGCACAGGGACACTCGAAAGCAGGTTCCTCTTTTGCAGGAACTCCGTCTGTGGTGGGGCCCGGCTTTCCAGGAACGTCCTGAAAATGACTTGAAAATTATATGAATGGGAAAAAAAGTGGGGAATTGACTGATTGCTTCATACCCTGCTTTAAGTAGTTGCACCTCCAGCGTGGGGGATGCATGTGTAGTAAGAAAACTAGGTTTAAATGTCATTTAAGAATAAAGAATCATAAGGCGGTGTGCTCAGTTGGTACTTTTTGTATTCACTGCTCTGCAGAGAAGTTTGTGATGGTTTTATAGTAGTTTTAGTGTTTCTCTGATAGTTTTTCTTTTTCCTGCAAGGAGGCTGAGATCCTCACCAAATTGGGGGATTTATCTGCTCAATGACAAGGTTGTGAGGGTTGAAAGTGGATGAAGTGTTGTAAGGAGATAAATCAGATTTAGAGCTAATTGAGCATTGGAGTCACTGGCCTGTGCCATTCTGTTATAGCTGCTTTGGGAGGGATAGCTTCTTCGTCCTCCTAAAGAAAATGAATATTCAGTTTGGTTCTATGTGTTTTATGGACCTTTATGTTGTTAAGAAAAGGCACTATGAATTTCCTGATTATTTTTTTTTTTTTTTTTGCTGCTTTTGACAGCTGGAGGTTGTGGAGAATTGATACAGCAGTTTTGTAGTCCTAAACAGAATTGGAGAGGGCACTGCTAACCTGAAAACTTGCACTTGAGAATATTTTTGTTTCTATTTGCCATGACCAGTCCTGGGGACTGATGTTGACTCGGCATTGTCTGACAGGGAGAAAAACCCCTAACAGGAATGCTAATGGCACTTAGCGAAACATAACGTACAATGCTTTGTGTGTCTCATCAATCCATGGAAATATCTCCAAAAAGATGGTGCCAGGCTCATTCCAGTGGTGCTCAGTGGCAGGATGAGGAGCATGGCCATGAACAAAGCCAGAAGTTCCACCTCCACCTGAGGAAGAACTTTCCATGGAGGGTGGCAGAGCCCTGGAACAGGTGCCCAGGGAGGGTGTGGAGTCCCCTGTGGAGATAGCCCAACACACCTGGGTGAATTCCTGTGTCACCTGCTCCAGGTGAGATGGACTGGATCATCTCCAGAGGTGCCTTCCAACCCCAGATAGTCAGGGATTCTGTGTGCAGCCTTCCCCAAAGCAGAAATATCAGGAAGGTGTCTTTATTGTGGTTGTGTTTATGTCGCAGCTCTGGGAGCTCATAAATGTACATATGTCTGTGTATATATTTGTCTATTTTATATATGAAATACACACACAGGTGCTTTTATAACACATTTATATCCCTTTTCTCCCTCCTCTGGTATATCCCTGTGCACCACAGGATTTTCTTAACATCTCAAAACCTGAAGATTTGCTGGCTGGGCTGCAGCTGGAAGGAATTCTGCCAAGGAGCCTGTAGTGACAGCTGGTGGGACACAGGTGTTAAGGGGCACTCCCCCCTTGGCACAGTGGGATTTGGGGATGCTGCTGGGTGCCCTGCATGCCAGTCAAGTGCATTTGCTGCTCCCAGCCTCTGTGCAGAGGCATTATCTCAGCAGGCAGTTGAGAGAGTGACTCAGCTCCGCTTCCTGAGAGAGTTCAGGGCTCGGCTGCGGGGGGAATGGGTGTGGATCTAATGGGATAATACGGATATTAGGTTAACATATGGGGAGCCAGGCGAAACAGGGAAGTGATCAGCTTCCTTGGAGAAGCTTTTCCCTGCTCCCAGTGCTGCGGGTCCTTGTCCTGCATCTCAATCCTGCCTTTCATCCCGAGCTGCTGGGCAGGAGTGTGGCTGTGTGGAGGCGGCTGTGTGGCTTCCTCCGCGGGGACAGCAGAGGCTTCCAGAGAGTCCTGGGAGCTGCTGGGGTCCCCTCGGGGTCACACAGTGGCCGTGGAGTGTGGCTGCTCAGTCTCCCATTCCCTGCTCTTAGTGTGATGTGAGATTTGTAATTTTGCTGTGTTTCCTTCTGCTGGGGAAAAGGGATGTCAAGAGCTGCTTTGGGAAGTGTGGGAGCCTGACCAGCACCTCTGGGGTGCTTCCAAATCCTGAATTCTCTTTTCTTTGCCCCTTTTCGTTTATGCTGAGAACTGCAGTGGGAGGTAGGACTGGTGCTACTGTGGTTACTGCAAATACTGTATTTAAAATGCCTTTGTGTTCATATGGAGTAATCACTACTGTGGTAGTTTAATTTTTTTTTTTTAATTGAAAAAATGGTGAAATAGAAAATTAGTGCCATGTGCTCTTGGATGGTCAGATGTCAAAGGAGAAATTCCCAGTTATGGGGCTTGAGCCCCCATCCCTGGAGGTGTCCAAGGAAGGACTGGATGTGGCACTCAGTGCTCTCGGCTGGTGACAAGGTGGGGATTGGACTTGGTCTTGGAGGTCTTTTCCAAATTCCATGAGTTCCAATATTTTTTGTTCCTGGTGAGTTTTTTGTTGTGTGTCACGACTTGGCAAAGAACATCAAGCCTAATTTTTGATAGGGGCGTTGGCCATGCTTCATGGGCAGGGTTCCCATGAGATTGGGATAGCTTTTCCAAAGGGGTTTATGGGAGCACTTTCAAACCAGGTACAGAGAAATGTGTATTTTGTTACTAGGGCATGGCTTTAAGGAGTTGGTGGACTGAGAGGTGATACAAGGATCATGATTTAAAAGTTTTGCAGCTGAGTTCTGCTCTTGTAATGTCTCTTAGAATGGGGGGGGATAAGAATTTGTCATGAGGAAAGCTGGTGAAAGCCCAGGAGATCCTCCAGCCAAGCTCTGCTGCTTCTCTTCTGCAGCTTCAGGGGGGTCTGTGGTGCTTTAGGACAGGTTTAAGGCTTTTGTGGAACCCTGGAGTTACAGTCCAGGCTCTGGGGGCATGTGGAGACTCCTGTTGAAGGTGATGATCTTGTGCATATTTGTGCCTTAGAGCAGGGAAGGAAATATTGTAAAGAAATTGAAAAAAGATGCATCTTAGGAATGCATGTTAGTGATTTTAGTGCTGCTGTGCTGGGAGGTTTGGAGCTGTTGGTGACAGCAGGGCTGTGCTGTGACCCATCCCAAACCCATGGAGTAAAAATATAAAATGTCCCTGGAAGGTTTGCTGCTGCATTAATCAGTTTATTAGAGTGAGCACATGCAGGTTCCATTTCCTAGAGCCCGTGGACACCCACATTAGGGTTTTGTTGTGTCCCTCTGCTTTGAGAAAAGGCTGAGAGATTTGGGATTGTTGAGCCTGAGAAGATAAACTTTGGGGTGACCTCTTTATGGACTTAGAGTGCCTGAAGGAAGCAGCAAGAAGGATGGAGGGAGACTCTCTACGAGGGATGGAGTGACAGGACAAGGCGAGATGGCTTTAAAATGACAGAAAATAGCTTTAGATGGGAATATTGGGAAGGAACTGTTCCCTGGGAGGGTGGGCAGGCCTGGTAGGGGTGCCCAGAGCAGCTGGGGCTGCCCCTGGATCCCTGGCAGTGCCCAAGGCCAGCTTGGACATTGGGGTTTGGAGCAGCCTGGCACAGTGGGAGGGGTCCCTGCCATGGCAGGGGGGGCACTGATGAGTTTTAGTATTCCTTCCCACCCAACCCATTCCATTCCATTTTACAATACCCTTCAATTCTCTGCTTGCTGAGGGGATGGATTTCTGTGCTGCCCATCCCTGGCATCTCCTGAAGCAGAGGGAAGGGGCTGGAAGGTTCCTCTTCCCACAGGAATGACCCGAGTTTGACTGCAGCCTGTGCTCAATTTTACTCCACAGCCACTATTGTTCTCTGTCAATAAACACTGGCTGCAACAACAGATTGGAGAGGGATAACTGATACCAGATAAGTGGGAGTGTGCACTCCTGTTTGTTTTCATCCAGGCCAGCAGCAACATTACAAGGTGGGATTGTTCTGAGAAATGATTCCTGATGGGATTTTCCAGGAATTTATTTTTTTTTTCCCTCTCATGGAGCACAAACTGACTTTGGTAGGTAGACAGCTGCCTATGGCCATAATACAGAGTTCCTTAATTTTGCAAAGGAAGTTTTCAGTCAGTTTAGGGATTTTCCAGGTGCTAATTTTACCTTTATCCTAGAAAATAAAAGAGGAGGTAGAAAAGTGAGGTTTTACACTTTACATTTTACACTTTATGTGATTGCAGGTATTGCAGTGACAGTAGTCAGGGGCTGATTTAAGATGTTTGATTTGGTATTTCTGTCCCTGGCAGTGTCCAAGGCCAGGTTGGATGGGGTTGGGATAGGGAAGGTGTCCCTGCCCATGGCAGAGGGTGGAACTGGATGAGCTTTAATGTCCCTTCAACCCAAACCTTTCTGGGATTCTCTGATTCCAAGCAGCACGTTGGTGGGTTTGATGATTATCCCTTTATCTGTTCTGTTGGAAATGCCTGACTTAGGTGCACTCAAACAATGCTAATTTTGGGCTTTTTGCCACACTTGGCACAGGTTTCTTCGTGTTACAAAGGCATTTTCCTTTCTGCAGAGGCAAAGCTTTCAGGGAAGAGGGAAAAAAAAAAACAAACAGAGGCACCTTAAAGTCAAACCTTCTCCAGGAGTTCCCTCTGTCAGCTTGCAGCTGCAGGAATGAGGGTTGGGGTAATTTTTCCTTTACATGTGGCTCTTTTTGGAGTTTGTCCTTCTCCAGGAATCAAACCTTCTCCAGGAGTTCCCTCTGTCAGCTTGCAGCTGCAGGAATGAGGGTTGGGGTAATTTTTCCTTTACATGTGGCTCTTTTTGGAGTTTGTCCTTCTCCAGGAATCAAACCTTCTCCAGGAGTTCCTTCTGTCAGCTTGCAGCTGCAGGAATGAGGGTTGGGGTAATTTTTCCTTTAGCTGTGGCTCTTTTTGGAGTTTGTCCCGTGCTGGTTGTGGAGCACGTGGAGGATCCTTTGCTTTGTGCTCCTTGCGTGTGAAAATTCCTTCTCAGTCCTACAGGATTGGATCCTGCAGGAGTGAAATCCAATCCCTCTGCTCGAACACCCGTGGGTGTGTCCGGCTGTAGATAAATGGCCGGGGCTGACTCCTGGTAGTGAATGGAAGCTCCAACAAGGAACTGCCTCTAATCCACTTTTTAAAGTATTTATTCCATCAAGGTGTGAGTTTCGTCTCTCCCCTTTGATTTCCTGCAAAAAACTTCCTCAAAATACTCATGGAGCTGCCCCTCCTTAGGGGTCTTCTTTGGCAGGGTGGTGGACCATAGACAAGTCAGATTTTTTTTTTTTTTTTATTTTTATTAAACTTCAAAGCATTTTTAGTTCTGTTTTCTAGCCTGTGGTGGCCCCCAAGGCTGTTCTGACAATAGTAATTTTCTGAGTAAGGCTTTAATGAATTTCTTGATGAGTTATTGAAATACTTTCCTCCTTTAGCTGGGCAGGGGGAATTGAAGTCATGCCCTGTCTAAACCAAAAAAATGTTCAATAAGAGATAATTATAATTCTGAAACTTTTCTCCCTTTTCAGACTGTAGATGTGCAAACATTTATGTATTTATAGAATTATCTGCCCGTGTTTATGTAATTTGTGCATTAAATCTGATTTCTGATGTGAAGGTTTGTAACACAAGAAGCAGCAGTTGCTGCATTTCAGTTCCATCAGCAGAAATATGAAATATCTCTGGAAATATTTTTCTGCTCCATATAGCTTTGTAACTAAACTGAAATCATTGCATTGAGAACTATTATGTGTAATCATGACCATATACGTAACAAAACAAACAGATGGATGAAGAACTGAAGCAACCGTTGGCTGCCATACATGAATTTGGGGGTTTTTATATGATATTTTTTAGCCCTGCTGCTTTATTTCGAGCGCTGTTTATATTATTTCAGCACAACCCTTTTTTAGAACGTGCTTGCAGAGGGTTTTGGTGGCTGATTTTGCCTGAGGGTGTTGGAGTAGTGAAATGTCTTTGTGTTCCCCAGTAGAAAATACCAACAAGTGAGTGGGACAGGATTTGCTGTGTAATTTCTGAACGGGAATGGCAGCAGAATTGTACATAATCAATGTTTGTGCTTGTAGGCGCTTGGGGTTTTTGAGGCACTCTGTTTGTACATCCCTGCTCTTGTAGTAGCTGTGCTGCTTTTGTGGATGTGCTGCACAGATTATTGGATACTGAGGTGGAAAAGCTGCTGGAGCAGCTGCCTGGCTGAGCAGGGGTGGGGGTTTGGAGAAAATCCTGTTCTCCCTGAGGAGTCCCACCTGGGGAGGGCATCAGGAATTATCTGCCTTGGGGAGGAACCTCCTGGCTTGGCCTGGGGAGTTCCTGGCTGGTTCTGGCCGAGCTTCCCAGGAAATTTGGCAGCGCTGGGTGGGCACTTGGGGAGAGCACAGAGCCTCTGAAATAAATACCTGAGAGCCTCTCCAGGCTCGCAGATGCCTCGTGGAAGTGCAGCCTTAGGTGTTTGTGTTTGCTCTGCCTTCCTTGTCCTGCTTATCCAAACAAAGCACGGAAGTGCTGGCGTCACTGGGCTCAGAGCTGGATGGAATAATAACAGCTGTGGAGGGAAAGGGGCCCGGGTGTCCTGGGGGGACAAGGAACAGATGAGACCACACTGTACCCAAAGACCTTCAGATGTGCTGTGTTAGGAGGGCTTTCCCCATTTTCATGCATGGAATAAAAAGGAAAAAATCAGAATCAAGGGAGAGCATGGCCAAGCCCGGTGCTGCTGGTGCCTCTGGGAGCGGGCAGAGGTACAGGATTATGGAATGCTCCACTCTTACCTGTCTCCAGCAGCTTTCCTGCCTCCCAGCTGCTGCTTTAGCCTTGAGCATCCTCCTAATAGTGCCAGCTGGTCTGCAGGAAAAAAATGTTGGCAGCAGGGAATGGTTCAGGGCGTGGAGTTGGGTGCTTTTATTGAGGAGCTGCTCCATGCAGAGCGTGCAGTGTCTGTGTGTCAGAAATGAAGTGGAAGCAACTGGTAATAGTAAAAAGTGCTGCTGTAGTAGAGCCTGACACAGGAAATCTCTCAGTGCTGAGCCAGATGGAAGCTGTTGATGAGAATTTGAGTTTCTGAGTCTTGAGGCAGATGGTGAGCGATTGAAAAGGACGCTTGCTTTCAGAAAAATCTGCTGTGCATATGAGTCCAGTGAGCAAATCGTGCCCCTGCCATGGCTGGGGATTATCGAGGCACTGGCTTGGAATGCCCTGTAAATGCTCTCCTCTGGAGCAGGGCTTGCTCTGCAGTTTCATGGCTCTGCAGAGATCTGGTGAAATGTGTCACTGGGGCCAGGAAAGTTAGAGATAAGGGCCTGTGGGAATGTTTCTGTTGATAAAGATGAGGTTAATCTCTCAAAATAGGAGTGTGTGAGTGAAAACTAACATCAACATGACAAGAAATCTTTAATTACCGTGCTTTAAGTAATGGGATGAGCTAAAAGAGGATGTCCAGCAGCTGTTACTTGATTGACTTTGACTTTTCCCTGCTGCTTTGGGATGCTGGGGGAGTGTTACTGTTCTTTTGCATCAGTCTATGGCTCATTTGTAGCTTTAATATTGAAAATAATGCTCACACTCGAGCCTTTAGCATGCTCTGACTCAAGGTAGTGGTGATGTTACCTGGTGTCCAGCCTCTTTTTTTTCCTTTATATCTCATCTTTTTTCCTTACACACAAATTCCCACCCATTTTCTGCAGGCATCACCTGTTGCCTTTTCATCCCTGCAGGAATTCCTTCCTTCCTGCTCACCCTTTTTCCCATTATTCTACTGCCTCAGCCTTGCTTGTTGTATTTTTCTTGCCATGACTGGTAGGTGTTGGTGTTTCCATCAATCCACCACTTTCTTTGATCAACCATCTTAGGTGGAGAAGACTTGAGAGCTTGTTTTATTTCCTTCTGTCTGAGCCTGGTGTATCTTGTGGGTTTGCTTTTTGGTTTTTGGTGGTTTTTTTTCCCTTCTGTGATCTCTGAAGTTTCTGGTATGAAGGATAAATGATGTGACTCAAAAAAAAAAAAAAAAAAAAAAAAGTGGTTTGTGACATTTTAATTTTTTTTGAGGTATTTTGGCTTCTTTTTCCCATCAGAGTTGAGCTGTAGAAGGTTTGAGTGTGGTATGGCAGGGTCCAGCTCTGTCCTTCCCTGCCAGCCATGCCTCTGTCACTGCTGCCAGTCTGTGTCCCTCCTCTTTGTCACCTCCGCTGGGCTGGGCTTTTTTCTTGCTGCTCACTGACATTTGGGCATAAAGGAACCAAACTTTTTGTCCAGGCCATGGCAGGAGCATGCACAGGAGCAGCTCAGAATTCCTGGAGCCCTGGGACTGCCTCACAAACAGCTGGCATTGGCTCTCTTGTAAAATTAATGCAGTGACATGGGACCAAGGAGTGGATAAAGAGCCTTTTTCCAGAGATTTTGGTCCTTGTGCTTTTTTGGGGAGAAAACTTGCTCACAGTGAAGTGGCTGGAGATGAGAGCAGATTTTTTTTGTGGTGCAGAAATATTTCTTGGCCAGTAATTTCCATAGTGTGTGAGTCAAATGGGACAAAACGCCAACCCCAGCCTTTTTGATGCAGAGCCAGCTATTCTTTTGGTATTTATTACACTACAGTTTGTTTATTTGTATTTGTTGGTTGGGTTCTGGAGTGTTTGACTGGAACTGAGACTCTAAAAGGATTAAACAAGCACATTAGATGTTTATCTGGGTAATAGATACCTGCAGTGTGGTGGGGTTGCTTTAATGCTGAGCATGGCTGCCCTGAAGAGCTCCAGGACGTGCTCATGGGTCAGGGAGTTTTTTATAAGGTCTTGATCTGTCTCTGGAGTGCTGCTTGTGGGAATTGCACTTGGGGTTCTGTCTGCTCCCTCTCCTGCTGAATCCCAGTTTTGGGATGTTGCTGGAGGTGGTGCTCATGCAAGATTGTGGCAAAGGCTTGGTTAAACCAGGGCTGCAGCCACAAACTGGGGATGGGATCCCATCAGGTGGTGCCATCCCCATCCTTGGAAGTGTCCCAAACGTGTGGCTGTGGCACTTGGGGACATCCTTTGGTGGTGACCATGGGGCTGGGTTGACTGTTGGACTGGATGACTTGGAATCATTAAGGTTGGGAAGGACCTTTAAGATTAGCAAAATATTTTTGTGAAAAATATCCCAAAATCATCCCCGAAAAGATGCCTTCTTTAAGAATCTCTTGAGTCTTCAAGGAGTGACTCAAGTATCTTGCTTTGAGCTCAGTGGGGTGGGAATTCTTATTCCCAAAAAATAAAAACTGGCTCTAGCCAGATAAGCACATTTTAGTAAAGACTGGAGAGAATGACTCAGTTGTGGTGCTGCTGACATTGTTGGAAGTTTTGTGTGGGTTCAGCTCTGGTTTGATTTTCTACTTGGATATATTCTGGGGGTGATTTATTAACAGATTTTTATCAATCACTTGTGCTGCAGAGGAGGCCTCTGTTTATTTACTGGGCTCTGATGAGTGATGGAACTGGTTCAGATTTTTGCCTTAAACACAGAAAGTACACTTTGGGCTTCCTGCAGCAGCTGCAGTTTCCACAGAGCACACAAAGGTGAACGTGTTCTTGGCTGAAAACCAGGAGTTTTAATACTTTCAGTGCTTGAATATTTAAAATATTGAGTAACTGCAAGCTTTTACAGTCCCAGTGTGATGCCATCTATAATGCAGCGATGCTGATCTTAAATCAAGATATAAACTTTTAAGACCAGGAGTTCATGTATTATATTAGTAAAGTGCTGTCTGGATGCTTCCATAACATTTACATAAAAAGTGTGGGAAATATAAAGTAATTTTGTGGAGGGCAACCAGAATTATGTGTGCCAGCTTAGGTTTTCAGGAGGTGGGTAGTGACAGCTTTGAGAAATGCCTGGGTAAACTTAGCGAAAAGTAAAATATTGGTGATCATTAATGAAATCTGGAGTTGTGCAATTGTTTCCCTTCTTGCTGCATTTGCATGTGACAGAGTTTGTGTTGTTACCTTTGCATGCAGCAGCTTCCTCTTGCTCTCGGGCCATCCATGGAGCAAGAAATGTTTTTAAAGTTTAAATAGTTTTTCTCCACAACACTGAAGGCTGCTTAGCAAGAGGACTGAGTTAGATTCCTCCAGGAAAATGGCACAAATAATCTCCCCAGCTTTTCCACTCCAGGTTCCACTGCTGAGAGCTCCTGGTGTCTCAGAGGATGCTTTCACCAAAAGTAGCCAGGGCAAATATGTGCTTTGAATATCAAGAATGAGCTGATTTGCTGGACTTGAGTGTGGAGTGTGCTGGCTGTCATTAATTTGGTTTTTTAATAGTTCTGTTTTGAGGCAGAGGTGTTGCAAGTGGAGATGAGTTGAATTGTTGAGAAATACCCACTCATTTTAGGTAAATGCAATGTTTTTCCAACGAGGGAAGCAAAAATTTTAAGGTGAAAGCTGCACTGTCCAGTCTAGCACAAACTTCTGCCTCTTGGAGCTTTCCAAAGGGAGACATTGAGGCAGATCTGGGGACTCATGGCAGGGAAATCTGTTGTTAAGCTGTTGTTTGCAGTGCTAGGAACAGCAGGGATCTGCTCCTTGGCCAGGAGCTGGCTCTGGCCCCTGCTCTGCCCCGGGCATGTGCTGGGTGCTAATGGCTCACCCCTTTTCAGGGAATTCTGAGTGATGCTGGGAAAATAACCTGCCAGAAAGGGGGAAAGAAGAATCAAAATACTCCCTTCAAAATCCTGCCTTTCTTATAGCAGAGGTTAGGGCACCTTCATCACCCTGCTGGGTTAGTGGCACCTTCATCACCCTCCTGGCATTAATGTGTGACCACTGGGGAGGTTTAAAATACATTTTCTTTGGGTGATTATGCTTGGGAAGGAAGGAGTTATGGCTTTGAACTATTCTGAATTAACAAGGGCAATTTTGAAGCTTGGGGCAGTGAGGGAAGTAGGTATAAAGGATATTTTTATGTGTTTCAGTAGGCTGAGGGGTGCCTTAGCAGTGGGGAACCAAGTTCTCACCTGGGAATTCCTGTGTACATCTGGGATCAATTACTGGCCTACACCAACTTTAAAATATTGATTTATTACACTATATACATTTTAAAAATATTTGATAAATGTAAATAATAGTAAAATAAAAGAGTTGGACTTGTAGGTCCTTGTAGGTCCCTTCCAACTCAGGATATTCTGTCTTTAGGCTAGAAAAGGCTTTAGAATTATTAAATTAGCTCATGAGAGTGAATGGTTGTGGATATGCAGGTGGGTTCTTATTGTGCCAGAATAAGTGTCTGGAAGCAGAGATATAGGGTGTTCCTCCAGTCTGGTTTGCCCCATTCCCAGAAGTCTGTGAATTTATGGAATACGCGTGACGCTGGCTCTTTAGTGAGTGGTAGAATCCCATCAGTTCCTTGCCCTGCTTTCTTCCAGCAGGAACCCAACAATGGGTGTGGGTTCCCAGGGCTGCCCCGAGGTGGGGCAGAGGGAATTCCAGGGATGTGAGCTCTGTGGGAGAGCTGCCCCCGTGCTGCTGGAGGGGCTGGAGCTGACAGGGACCCTTTGTTCGGGCCACTGGCCGCGCCAAGCGCGCTGGAAGCCGCCCCGAGCATGTGATTGCCCCTGGCTTGGAGAAAAACAATTTTCCCCCTGTTTTTGCAAAATGCTGCTCTTATCTTTTAATGCATTCAGTGCTGTTTGACCGGCTCCCATGGTGACGTTTTCCCCCTAATTCCGGTGCGAGGTATGAATTCAGGAAAAGCCTTCCTGATTTTCCAGTTCTGCCATAGGCAGGGTGTTTTGGGAGAGAGGGGGAAAATATTGCTGGGTCAGACTGGGGCTCTCAGCAGGTCATTCCTCTCTCTGGGGGCTCTTTTGGGGGAAGCAGGACAAGTTCCTCGGGGTTTATTTCACCTGGGGTCTGTACTCTTGCTGTTGGAGACAGCCTGAGAAGAGGATGGCAAAGAAGAAGAAATGGAATAAGGTTTGATGTGTAAAAAGCCTCAAACTCCTTCATCTTTTTTCTGCCATTCCAGAGGCTTTCCTGAGAAGGGAACAGAAAAATTTTGATTGTTTTCCCTTGTAGAAATACTGAGGAGGAAGAGCAGTAGGAAATGAAAGCATCTTCCCATCACCTCATTTCCTCCTTGCTTTAGGCTCTTCGCTCTGCATCATCAGCTCAGTGTTGCAGTGAATTGTCATTTCTTTTTCTGTTTCCAGAGCAGTGCAAGAGGAGTTTCAGTGTGTTGAACTTGATTTTTATAGTCATTGAAATGCCTGCTAAAATATAGCTGTGCCATTAAGCTCAGTGCTTAGTAAAAGACACCCTCTTAACAGTTCTTTGAGGTGGATAATTTTGCAAGTACACTTTACACGGCGTCATCAATTCCTTTTGAGGTTGGCCAGACATCCACTGGCACACTAATTAGACAAATAAAAAATAGTTTTCCTGGGGTTGTGTTGGACAGACATAGTATCTAAACTTGTTACAATAACTAAAGTCGCTCACATTAATTTTAGGTTGACTAATTGACAAATCTGTACTACTAAACAGAGCAAAAAAGCAAAAGCTTTGTGACAGTGCAGTGGGAATTTGCTGCCATGGCAAGAGAGAGGCTTGAAGAATTAGGGGGCTGCTGCCTCAGGGATGTTCACAGGGAGCTCTGTGCCCTCCTGGAGCCCCAAATTCTGACATCATCTGGGTGGGTTTAGCCTGGAGCTCTGGGTTGGGAAGGACTTTGGGATTTCTAAGTCCCTTGCACACGCTGGATTTTAGAGTGAGCTTGTGACCTTTGGGATTTTGCACCTCTGTGTGTGTTGGCTGGACATGAACTAAACCTTGAGGTGTTCCACCTCAGCACGAGGAACTCCCTTCCCTGGGGCTGGCAGAGCCCTGGACCAGCTGCCAGAGGTTCTGGGCTCTCCTTCTCTGGGGGAGACATTCCAGACCCACCTGGATGTGCTCCTGTGTGCCCTGCTCCAGGTGATGGGGGGATGGACTGGGTGATCTCCAGAGGTCCCCTCCAACCCTGCGTGTTTGGGCGTTCTGGGGCTGGATTTGGGAGTTCTCCTGGAGCTCTCCTTGGTGGTGGTGCAGTTTTGGGGATTTTGTGGCTGGATTTGGGACTTCTGGGGCTATCCTTGCTCTTGCAGTTCTTGGGATTTTGTGGCTGGATTTGGGAGATGTCCTGGAGCTGTTATTGATGGAGAATATGGGGTTCTGTGGCTGGATTTGGCAGTTCTTCTGGAGCTTTCCATGCTGTTGGAGTGTTTGGGGTTCTGTGGCTGGATTTGGGAGTTCTCTTGGGGCTGTCCTTGCTGTTGGAGCGTTTGTGATTCTGTCCTGCCCAGCAGACTCCTGAGGACATTTACTACATAACAGAGTTGAAGCTTTTGCAGATTTTCTGATAACCACGTGTAAAGGTGGTTTTGAATTTTGGTTTATTCCAAACACTGAAATCCTTCCTTGGGTGAGCACAGCTGATGCTCCAGTGCTGTCCTTGCCTTCCTGGAGGGTGGTGCCACAGCAAGAGCCAAGTTACAGCTCCTTAGTGGCCCCCAGTGAAATGTAGGAGGTCTGAGGGAACATCAAAACTCGCTCCCTTTGTGATTCTGAGTTAGCACAAGACAGATGCCAAAACATCTGCCTCTGGATAATGTTTTTGTGTTAGCCTAAATCAGCATCTTGCTTTTTCTGCAAGAGCCTGTGTTGAGAGCTCGGGGTGATGTGATTACTCTTTGCATCCAGGGTGTTTCACTTAATGGACTTCTTAGTATTAAAAATCAATTTGGATGTTCCTGATTGTGCTTCTTGTTAACTGTGCATTATGGCACATTAATAATGCTCTCAGAGTCAATAATGATGTATATATATATTTTTTAGCGCTGGTTTCAGCTTTGTACTCTCAATACTTGGTGGTGAAGTACTCTGAATACAGATTAGCCAGGAGGAGGGGGAGAGCTGTTAAAATGGTGACTGAGCATCTCACTTCATTAGCTCCCTAAAAATAAAGTGTCTGGCTTGAAAGGGGGGAGAAGGAGGAAAGCAAGAAACTGAACCCATTTCTTGGAAATCTTGGCTTTGTCCAGAACTCTTCATTTCACAGAATCCCGGATCTATTCAGGTGAGGAAAGAGCACCAAGATCTTGAAGTCCCAGCTGTGCCCCATCCCCACCTTGTCCCCAGCCCAGAGCGCTGAGTGCCACCTCCAGGAATTCCTTGGGCACCTGCAGGGGTGGGCACTCCAGCCCTCCCTGGGCAGCCCCTGGCAAGGCCTGAGCCCCCTTTCCATGCAGAAATTCCTCCTGCTGTCCACCTGAGCCTCTCCTGGTGCAGCATTCCCTCTGCTCCTGTCCCTTTCCCTGGGAGCAGAGCCTGACCCCAGCCTGTCTGCTGCCTCCTTTCAGGGAGTTGTGCAGAGCCTGGAAGGTCCCCCTGAGCCTCCTTTTCCCCGGGTTTTATTTCTCCCTGCATTCTTTAATTAGTGCAGAAAGCACAAGTGAGCCCCTTGTTTTGTCCTGCTCCAGCTCAGCAGGGTGGTGGCACTTCAGGAAGGCTCCAAGCCTCAAGTTTGGGATTGTTCTGGATTCCTGCAGTTTCCTCAATTTATCCATTAATGAATGAATTCCCGTCGGGTGGGGAGTGATGAGCCCCAGACGTGGTGCAGAACACTTTGCTGCCTTTGCCAGCTGGTGTGAATCCTGGTGTGTCTGTGCTTGGAGAAGCTTGGTGACCCTTCCCTCGTTGGGAGAGGGGAGGCAGGCTGGCATTGCTGGCAGTGCAGGCTGAGGGCTCCCAGAGTCAGCTCTGGCATTTTTGGGGTTCTCTCACCCTCAGCAGGTGCCCTGTGTGGTCCTGGAGGAGTTCCCAGAACTCCTGGAGGAGTTCCCATTGTGTGTTTCAGGAGTTTGCTGCTCACAGAGGGGAGGAGTGAAAGGAACTGTCTCACCTTTGGAAGGGAAAGTGGTGATAAATCCTCTCTATCTACTGGAACTTGTGGGATTTAGGCTAATCCTGTGATAAAAGGCACATTTGTGGATTTAATCAATAAGATTAGAGCATCACTGGGCAGGAGGAACCTCGAGCTGGATTTTCTCCTTGAGCTTGGTGTGGTAACTTCAGATCTAAGAATTTCTCCAGGCTTCTCCTCTCTTCAGGAAATTAATTTTTTGGGGAATGTTTGGATAACAGAATAATTAAAATACTGAGAAAGAACTCTGAATCTTGCTTGGTGAGACCAGGAATGACAAAACCCAAGGTGAAGGTGAGAGGATCTACCCTTGGTTAATGATGCCCACAAGAAATAATTGTCTTTAACAGTTCTCAGGTGCAACTCCTGAGTCAAACACTGCTTTTTTTTTTTTTTTTTTTTTTTTTTTTTTTTTTTTCCTTTTGCATCTCCATTAGCCTCAGGTATAGAAATTAGAAACTCCTCTGGGTGAGCAGAGAACTAAGGAATCTGCCTGAATACTCCAATCAACCACTTTAATATTAGGAAAAATAGGAAAACCTTCAGGTGTCTTTTAATACCAGAGAATTTACAGAAGACTTTGCTTTCACCTCTGCAGTTTGTCTGCTTTTATTGGAAAAGCACAGTTATGATTCAGGGATTTTTTTTTTTTTCTTAAAAGCCAGTGTAAAATAAAGCTGGTAATGTGTTAAATGTAATTTGATTTCTTTCAGGAGTTTAGAATGATTAATACAGCCTTTAAAGCAAAGTAATACCAGGGAATATTGCTCTGTAACATCTTTATGGTATCTTAAGATATCTCACCTTTCATACAGTCACAAAAAAGCTTTTTCAGTATAAATTGATGCTACCTTTGTTTGCTTTTTCCTTTTTTTTCCACCTCTAATTCTTCTAATGTTGGCCCCCTCGTTTTTCTGCTGTGTGCAGATTAAGGAGTGCAGCTCACAGAGATGTTTTGTGTTCTTGAAGGGTAAAAAGGGGTTTGGAGCAATTTCTATAATGCCCTGCTCATTGTTCCTTTCTTTATCAACTCTTAGAGTTGAAAAAAACACCTCTTTCTATGCCCACACTTAATCCACTGCTTTTGGCACTTTGGGACTCTCCTGCGGATGTGGGTTTTTTAAATTAAGCCAAACATACTTCAGTTAAAAAGAAAACAAACTTTTGATTTTTAAAGTTATTGTACCTCAGCTTTTTAAATATTTTAAAAGGTCGCTCAGGTTGATGAGACAAAATGCAAACATAGCAGTTTCATGCTTTACTCCTCCAAACTTTGTCTTTTCCTTTAATTAAAGCCTTGTCGTTTGCTCCAATCAAACGTTTTCTGTCACAACATCTTTTGATGTCACTGTACATAAAAAAAAATAAAATTCCTGTGAGCAGGAGTTATCTGCTGCCTTGTGGGGGAGTTTGTGGTGTAATCACAGGGGTGGAATGCCCTTTATAGTTATTTTGGTGGTTTGCTTCACGATCTGTCAATGCTGCTGGAAGCCAGGAATGTGATTTATTTTCTCTTGCAGACGTATTTTTCACACATATATATATATTTTTAAAGATAAATCGCCCCTCCCTGGCTCCTCAGTCAGCTGAGGTCGGGGGAGCTGTGGTGGGCAGTAATTAACCATTTGTTTGCCATCTTCTGTCAGAAGAATTGGTCATTCCACTGCAGCTCCTGCTGCCTTTGATTCCCAACCTTCCTCCTTGGGACAGACACCAGTTTGAGCACTCTGGGGTGTAAATTTTAGTGCCTTTTATTCAGAGCTGCCTTTGATCCTGAGCGTTATTCCACTTAAATGCTGGAGAAACGCTCGGCTGAAGTGTGAATTGAGTCCAGGACTGGTTTTTAATCTGTTAAAATACAAATTTTTCCTGGCTGGGATGGCTGCTGTGAGTCAGTGAAGTTGCCTGTCGGGATGCTGGAGGTGGGAGACTGTCCTTGGATTCACTTTTGGATGTGTGAACGTCCCAGGGGGCCCCTGGATGGAGCTGTGAGCTTGCAGGCATCTGAGTAAACCCTCCAAGGCTGGATTTTTGTGTGTTGCACTCAAGTTTGGAGGAGTTAGGGCTGTGCAACTTTGTTTTCCCTGCTGTGCACAAATGCTGAAATGAGAATATTTCTGGGGAGCGTTTCCAGGCTGACCATGCCACGTGCTCTGTGCTCACCCCTCTGCTCAGAGCAGTGAAAATGCTCATTTTTGTTCATGTGTTTCTCAGAACCCCTCTCTCCTGCAGGATAGCATTTATGGCTCTCAGCTATCCTGTGCCAGATACCTGGGAGGGGAGGCTTTAATTTTGTCATTATTAGAGACAGATAAGGTAAACATTAGAACACAAAGGGCTTGGCCTGTTTTGATGTCAGTTAAAGCTGTTCCTTTCTAAACCCTCCATTTCAATCCTGGGGATATTGGTCTCTGCAGTGCTCCTCACCTTTATTCTTTTTACCCTGTAGTGTTTTGATTCCATTAATAATCTTCCACCTTATACAGCGTTCTCCAAGCTGCTTTTCCATGCACTCAGATTTCTTTATTTGCCTCTTAACTCTAAAATCTGCAGAGGAGAGCCAGCCTGGGTGGATTATTTATTGGTGATACAAGCAATGGAACATGGATCCATGGGTTATGGATTTCTTGAAGCAATGGATCCATGGGTTATGGATTTCTTGAAGCAATGGGTCCATGGGTTATGGATTTCTTGAAGCAATGGGTCCATGGGTTATGGATTTCTTGAAGCAATGGGTCCATGGGTTATGGATTTCTTGAAGCAATGTATCCATGGGTTATGGATTTATTGAAGCAATGTATCCATGGGTTATGGATTTATTGAAGCAATGTATCCATGGGTTATGGATTTCTTGAAGCAATGGGTCCATGGGTTATGGATTTCTTGAAGCAATGGGTCCATGGGTTATGGATTTCTTGAAGCAATGGGTCCATGGGTTATGGATTTATTGAAGCAATGGTATCCATGGGTTATGGATTTCTTGAAGCAATGGGTCCATGGGTTATGGATTTCTTGAAGCAATGTATCCATGGGTTATGGATTTATTGAAGCAATGTATCCATGGGTTATGGATTTATTGAAGCAATGGGTCCATTGGTTATGGATTTATTGAAGCAATGGGTCCATGGGTTATGGATTTATTGAAGCAATGGATCAATGGATTAAGGATTTATTGAAGCAATGGATCATGGAATAGATAGGATTTATGGGATTTTATTAAGCAATGGATACATCATGGATGATATTGAGATTCATGGTATTTATTTAAGCAATGGATCATGGTATCAATAGATTATGGATTTATTTAAGCAATGATCCATGGTTATGGATTTATTTAAGCAATGGATCAACTGGATTATGGATTTATTTAAGCAATGGATCATGGGTTATGGATTTATTTAAGCAATGGATCATGGATCATGAGTTATGGATTTATTTAAGCAATGGATCATGGATCAATAGATTATGGATTTAAGCATGGAGCATGGATCCATGGTTATGGATTTTTTGAAGCATGGATCAGGATCAATGTTATGGATTTTTGAAGCAGATCTGGATCTAGTGGGTTTGTTGTTGAAGCAATGGATCATGGTTATGATTTTTTAAGCAATGGATCATGATCATAGATTATGGATTTTTTTAAGCAATGGATCATGGATCAATGGATTTTGGATTTTTTTAAGCAATGGACAGGATCCTGGATGGCTGGACTTTTTAGCATGGAAGAACAGCAGGCATTCCTGGCTGACTGGTCTTGCTGAGCCAATCTGGGTGGTCTCGGCTGCCTGGAGAGACCAGCAGGCATTCCTGGAGGCTGGAGCTCTCTGTGCCCTGAGAACCAGCAGGCATTCCTGGAGGCTGGAGCTGCTCTGTGCCCTGAGAACCAGCAGGCATTCCTGGAGGCTGGAGCTCTCTGTGCCCTGAGAACCAGCAGGCATTCCTGGAGGCTGGAGCTCTCTGTGCCCTGAGAACCAGCAGGCATTCCTGGAGGCTGGAGCTGGGGCTCTGTGCCCTGAGAACCAGCAGGCATTCCTGGAGGCTGGAGCTCTCTGTGCCCTGAGAACCAGCAGGCATTCCTGGAGGCTGGAGCTCTCTGTGCCCTGAGAACCAGCAGGCATTCCTGGAGGCTGGAGCTGGGGCTCTGTGCCCTGAGAACCAGCAGGCATTCCTGGAGGCTGGAGCTCTCTGTGCCCTGAGAACCAGCAGGCATTCCTGGAGGCTGGAGCTCTCTGTGCCCTGAGAACCAGCAGGCATTCCTGGAGGCTGGAGCTGGGCTCTGTGCCCTGAGAACCAGCAGGCATTCCTGGAGGCTGGAGCTCTCTGTGCCCTGAGAACCAGCAGGCATTCCTGGAGGCTGGAGCTCTCTGTGCCCTGAGAACCAGCAGGCATTCCTGGAGGCTGGAGCTCTCTGTGCCCTGAGAACCAGCAGGCATTCCTGGAGGCTGGAGCTCTCTGTGCCCTGAGAACCAGCAGGCATTCCTGGAGGCTGGAGCTCTCTGTGCCCTGAGAACCAGCAGGCATTCCTGGAGGCTGGAGCTGGGCTCTGTGCCCTGAGAACCAGCAGGCATTCCTGGAGGCTGGAGCTCTCTGTGCCCTGAGAACCAGCAGGCATTCCTGGAGGCTGGAGCTCTCTGTGCCCTGAGAACCAGCAGGCATTCCTGGAGGCTGGAGCTCTCTGTGCCCTGAGAACCAGCAGGCATTCCTGGAGGCTGGAGCTCTCTGTGCCCTGAGAACCAGCAGGCATTCCTGGAGGCTGGAGCTCTCTGTGCCCTGAGAACCAGCAGGCATTCCTGGAGGCTGGAGCTCTCTGTGCCCTGAGAACCAGCAGGCATTCCTGGAGGCTGGAGCTCTCTGTGCCCTGAGAACCAGCAGGCATTCCTGGAGGCTGGAGCTCTCTGTGCCCTGAGAACCAGCAGGCATTCCTGGAGGCTGGAGCTCTCTGTGCCCTGAGAGCCAGCAGGCATTCCTGGAGGCTGGAGCTCTCTGTGCCCTGAGAGCCAGCAGGCATTCCTGGAGGCTGGAGCTCTCTGTGCCCAGAGAACCAGCAGGCATTCCTGGAGGCTGGAGCTGGGGGCTCTGTGCCCTGAGAACCAGCAGGCATTCCTGGAGGCTGGAGCTCTCTGTGCCCTGAGAGCCAGCAGGCATTCCTGGAGGCTGGAGCTGGGGCTCTGTGCCCTGAGAGCCAGCAGGCATTCCTGGAGGCTGGAGCTCTCTGTGCCCTGAGAGCCAGCAGGCATTCCTGGAGGCTGGAGCTCTCTGTGCCCTGAGAACCAGCAGGCATTCCTGGAGGCTGGAGCTCTCTGTGCCCTGAGAACCAGCAGGCATTCCTGGAGGCTGGAGCTCTCTGTGCCCTGAGAACCAGCAGGCATTCCTGGAGGCTGGAGCTCTCTGTGCCCTGAGAGCCAGCAGGCATTCCTGGAGGCTGGAGCTCTCTGTGCCTTGAGAGCCAGCAGGCATTCCTGGAGGCTGGAGCTGGCGGCTCTGTGCCCTGTCCTCGTGTTGGGCCGTTCCCAGTGGGTGAGCTCTGGGCTGGAGCAGTTGGCAGCTCTGGGCTCAGGCAGTGGGTTTTGTGCCATTCCCAGCTCTCCCAGGGGCACTCTGTGCTCCTGCTCTCCTGGCTGGTGCAGGAGCTCTGCTGGGGCAGGCAGAGGCCAGGCAAGGCTCGTGTTCCCTGGATCCACCTCTCGTTGCTCCATTTGTAACTCTGCCCGAGGTTTTGGATCTGAGGGTGTTTTGGAAGTGCTTTGCCACGTGTAATGAGTGTGGGATGTGTGGTGGATGCTCTGTGAGCTCTTGGTCTGAACATTCCCTGTGTGAGCCACGCTTGTGTCACTTCTGTCACTTATCCAGGTCCCTTGTGCTCCAGTAAAACATCCCCGAGTGCTGCCCTGGGAACTGAGGCACAAAGAAAGGCACTGGTAATCTGAGGGGTGCTAGGAACTTGGGAGTCATTATTATGTTCTAAAAATGCTTTTGTTTCCTGAAGAGTTACAATAGTGAGGAATTCTGATTTTCAGCTATTATTGATCCTCATTGGAGGAGTAGCTGCAGTTGTAAATTGAGGAAGAAACTTCTGTGGGTCCAGCTTGACTAAAATTCTTTAATTTCAATCTTGTGAAATATTTCAGTCTTTGCCTTCCATCATGAAGATCCTTGATACTGGTAGATATTTTTCTCCTACAGAGACTTTACTCCATATAAAACTTTAAAAATTTGGCTTTGGGAGTTGCAAGGCTTTTGTTTTTCACATCATGAGTATTTTTTTTCCCCAACCAAACCTGGTTTGTAGCATTCTTTGCCAGATGAATTTGTGGATATTGCCAATCTCAAGTGCTCAAGTGTGCAGATTTTCTTTTGGGAGTGGCAGGGAGGAGTGGTCTTTGCATTACTGTTGGATTTGTAGTTTATTGTGCAGCGGGTTGGTGCAGTTGCCTCTGGCACTCAGAAATTCTGAAATCTTATTTTTCAACATCCTATGCATGCAGCAAATGAGTGAAGTGACTGAGAAATCATCCTTTAGTGTTAGGGTGGCAATTTGAGTTTTCTAAAGACACTTTGTAAATTTTCCTTGTGTAGAGCTGACAGGGGAAGACAGAGCAGTTCTTTGTAGAACTGCCTAAAATTGACATCAAGTGTTGTGGAAGGCTGGAAAACACAACAAAAATTGAGTGTATTGCCATGAAGCAGCAGAGCATTGCAAACAGAGTGAAGGACAGCTTTAGAAATTTATGGTTTGGTTTTATTTTTTGTTCCAAAGGGAAATATTAATGGATTTAAGAACTTGGCTGAATTTTTATAGAATTAAATTGATTTTTTTTTTTTTTTTTTTTTTTTGCAGAAAGGTTCAAACTGGCAATAATGAGTAATAAAATGGCAGTAGTGATGTGGAGAAACACCTGGAATTGTTGTGTTGCCTATACTAACAGCAGTGTTCCCTCTGTGCAGCTCTCTACAACTACGATGCCAGGGGACCAGATGAGCTTTCCTTACAGATTGGTGACACCGTGCACATCCTGGAGACTTATGAGGGTAAGATGGCAAAAACTGAATTAAAAAAATAAGATTTTTTTGGGGGAGGAGTTCCTTTTGTGCTTGTTGACCTTGTCCTGCTACCAAGGGGTGAATTGGGAGTTGAAGCAGGTGGTTGATGAGCTGGTGGATTTTCTGGGGAAGGAGCGTTTCCACCCAGCTGGGTTTGTGTGGATCTGGTGCAGCATCTGCCCCACGCTGGAGAAATGAGAGGGGCTTTTTGGGGACCCTTGGGGGGGGCAGAAGAACCTGCTGCTGCAGAAGTTTAATGTGGATTTGGAATTCAGCTGGGTGCTGAGTGATTTATGTGTCTCTTTGGAGCTGGGTGCCTGGGTTTGTGCTGAGCACTGATTTCAGCCTTTCCCAGTCCTCTCTCCATGAAACTCTGCAAACATCACCTGTTCCAAAATCTTTCCTCCCTGATCCTTGTACAAGGGAATTTCAGTGCTGAGGGTGGTAATCAACACCATGTGGGAATTGCCACAACATTTTCAGCTCTTAATCCAAGCAAAATAAAACTTCCATTATGTCCTTGAGTTGAAATTTTGGTGTGCTGCAGTTTGGGAAGGTGTGAGAACATAGGACTCAACAGTGTGTTTAAAATAGTGTGACATTGTTTGGCCTGTGGAAACATTTATTTTAATATAATGATTTAATTTGCTTCTCTAGACATTGATCTTTTGGTTGGTCTGGGTGGTTAGTTTTAGTTACTGGCTTAATTGGATTTTTTGAAATACAATATTTACTGACACAAACAGTGCTATTTCAACAAGACTTGATCATCCCTTGAAAAGTGGAATTTTGGAATTTTGTCATTATTCCTGGGGTCGCCTTTTCTTGGGGCTTTATATAATGATTTAGCATATTGATATATTGATTGATTGCTTTTATATATTGATTTAATTTGCTTCTCTAGACATTGATCTGTTGGTTGCTCTGGGTGATAAATTTATTGTAGTTATTGGCTTAATTGTATTTTAAAAAATATAATATTTACTGACACAAACAATGCTATTTCCACCAGAGTTGCTCATCACTTGAGAAGTGGAATTCTTGAATTTTCTCATTATTCCTGGGCTGGCCTTTTCTTGGAGCTTTGTATATTGATTTAATTGCTTTAGTACATTGATCTTTTGGTCGATCTGGGTGATTAGTTTTAGTTATTGGCTTAATTAGATTTTTTGAAATATAATATTTACTGAAACAAACAATGCTATTTCACCAAGAGTCGATTATCACTTGAAGTGGAATTTTTGAATTTTCTGGCCTTTTCTTGGAGCTCAGTTTGCTGCTGCAGTGCCAAGCCTGACTCTGAGCAAAGCAATCTTTCCACTCTCTGTCATTGCATGCTTTAATAAACCCCAATAATGCAAAGATTTGAGATGCAAATGGAGCGATTCAAATATTGCACAGCTTTGTGCCTTTACCTATAAATAGATTTATTTAATGAATGTGGGAGAAACTGAGCAGGGACTGTAAAACCCTCTGGGATGCTGAAATGCTGAAACCCTCCCTTTGCTGACTGTTCCCAAATAAGGGGGACAGGGATGAGCCACTTTTCCCCTGGACTGGAATAAAGAAAAACCTTCACCCTCTCAGGGCTTGGAGCACATGGCATGAACTCATGATAAAAAAACCCCAAAAATACAAATTCCTCTTCTCCCAGGCACTGGTTGCTCATTCCTGACCTGCTGAGATGGGGATTTCGAGGCTGGAACTCTTCTCTTTTGTTCACAGCTGCCAGGATTAGGGGATTATGGGAGTTGTGTGATCTCCTGCTTTCCCTGGATAAAGTTGGTGTGGATTGTGCCCCTGGGAGGTTTTGTACCCTCCACATTTCCAGCTGTGTGCCTGGCTGAGGTGGGAATGGACCCAGCCAAAGGAGAACTCTCTAATTAAATAATCCTGGGACAGAAAAGTTGGTGGAAGAGTCAGGAAAGCCTTTTTGCTGAGCAGCTGGGGTTTTGCCTTTCCTACCTCATTTTCCCTTGGGGCTCTGAGCTCTCCCTGGAGCCTGCTCCTCTCCAGTGAGCACCCCCAGCTCTCCCACATTTTTTGGGGAGTTGTTCAGAGATGGCTTCCCGTGTTTAAGTGACCCTGCCCTCATCTCAGCACCTTCATGGCCAGACCCAGTGCCTCCAGTCTGACCAGTGAGAGCTGCCTGGGCAAGCTGGGCTCCCTGCACAGCTCCAGGCTGGACACCCAGCACCATGGAGGAGCCTGGTTGGACCTGCCTGGCCACAGCAGGAGCTGAGGCAGGAGCAGGAGAGCAGCCAGTTCTCCAAGGCAGGGTTTGGCTGCTCTTCTCTGGCAGCTCTGGCTGCCAAACTTCAGGAGGCAGAGCTTCATCCATGGGGAGCTGTCTATGCTGCAGGGCTTTGATCCCACAGGTGCACTGGGATGTCCTGAGGCAGCACAGGAGGTGGGCTGGGAGGAGAAATAAGGATTGCTTGGTCTTTAGTTTGTGCAGTGTATCTGATCAGAGTCGATGTTGTTCAGCAGTTTCAACTCTAGAACTTCATAGTGTTGGTTTATTAATTTAAAATGGTGGGAATCGAGTTTTTAATCAGGATTGGAATCTGGGCAGGGATTTCAGGCACTGGAATGAGCACAGGCAGAGATGCTTTGCCTCCTCTGCAGGACTGGGGGTGCTGCTCTCAGCAGCAGTTTGCTCCTCTGGGGGCAGAGGGGATGTGGGATGTGAGGCTGTGGCAGCTCTGTTGGTGCTGCTTACACACCCCAGGGTTTTGGGGTGGCTCTAACCCAGCCCCAGTGCTGCAGGGAGGAGGTGATGAACCCCTTGGGCTTGTGCTGCAGGAGAGCAGAGTGAAGAATCCCATATGCCCGAGCCTTTAATTTGGATTTCTGGTCCCAGAGTGTGCATAATGAACTTAGAGCTTTGCTGACTTCATGGAACCTTCTCCCTGCTCTCAGGACTGGCACTGCAGTTTTTATTCCACCTCTGCTTGGTGATCTCCTCATCCTCCCCTAGACTGGGATGCTTTGCTGCACAAACCTTTCTTTGCCAGGCTGGAGGGGTGGATGTTGCATCCTCAGTTCTTCGAAAGGGCTCTTTGCTTTTGTGTTTTTATATGTAACCCCTAAATTCCAAAGTGCTCCTGTTTCCTGGTGAGATGGCTGACAGCTGAAACCTTGGATTTGTGAAATTTAACTGGGTTTTGAAATGGAAGTAGTGTATCAGTAAATTTTTGTCAGGTTAATGCTCTAGAGTTGGTTTTGTTTGTGTTGGTGAATTAGCAATTAAAATTAAATGCACAGCTATTAAACACATCATGTAAACCACCATCTCTGACAGGTATCACTCTGATTTTACACCTTCCAGGATGACTTGTTTTATCCAGGAGATTAAGCCTATGGGAAATTGAAATTCAGGTGGGATGTGCAGGGCTGAAGCATGACCAGAAACCCCCTCACAGTGCTGCTGAGCTGGGAGGTGCCATAAATGAACTTTTTCATGTTTTTCCCCTGTTTTCTCCTCTAGGTTGGTACAGGGGTTATACACTACGGAAGAAATCCAAGAAGGTGAGTGCTGCCAGAGTGTGGTCCTCGCTTTTCTCTTGGGATGAGATGGATTTTGGCACTGGGTGTGTGGGTTTGATGGAGCTGCATCCCAGGTGTGCACTGATCCCTGCTGCTCTGTGTCCTCTGCTTCTGGACAGAGGGGATTTTTCAAGTTAATAAAAACTTATTTTAGCAAGGCCTGGAAGATTTGTGGCATATCCAGCTGTGGGGTCCAAAGGAAGGCTGTGGAGCTGCTGGAGAGAGTCAGAGCTGGCAGCAGGATGAGCAGAGGATGGAGCAGCTCTGCTGGGAGGACAGGCTGGGAGAACTGGGACTGTTCACCTGGAGAAGGGAAGGCTCTGGAGTGACCTCACTGTGACCTCCCAGTGCCTGAAGGAGAGGTCCTGGGACAAGGGATGGAGGGATAGGACAAGGGGGAATGGCTTTAGCTGAAGGAGGGTGGGTTTAGATGGGATATTGGGCAGGAATTCTCCCTGTCAGGGTGGGGGAGCTGGGCAGGAATTCCCAGAGCAGCTGGGGCTGCCCCTGGATCCCTGGCAGTGCCCAGGTTGGAGCCCCTGGCACAGTGGGAGGGGTCCCTGCATGGCAGGGTGGGATGGATGGGATTTTAGGTCCTTCCAAGCCAGGCTATTTTATATTTGTGATCCCAGTTTTTACAGTCCCTAAATCTTGATCTGCATCGGGGTTTTTTTTGGTCAGTAACTGCTGCACCAAACCTTTCCTCAGTCAAAAGTTCAGACCCTGGTGTTCTGCTTCTGTTAAATTCTGGATTCCTGGAGAAATGCAGCAGAGGGGTGTGGAGCCAACCTTGGGGATTTTCCCTTTGCAGAGAGCAGGAGGCTTCTCCTGCAGTGGAATTTCAGTGGGTACCAAGGGCTGCACTTCCAGCAGCTTTCCTCAAATGAGAAGAGAGGAAACCACACAAATACTGGTTGGAGCATCCAGTTTTATTTTTTGAGCCCTTTTACTTTCATAGTAGCAATTAAACAAATTTAAACTTCAGGCTTTGTTGCCTTTTTCACTGCAATGCCATGTTTGCCTCCAGAGGTGTGTTTTTAGTTGTTTCCATGTCTAAAAGTACAGAGTTGGGTGGTTCATCCCACCCATTTCCTTACCAGGCATGGGTTTTTATTCTATTTTTGTACTTTCTCTTTTTTTTTGGGTGTGTGAGCACACTGAATTTCTTCCCAACTGTATTTCATGGATGTGCTTTTTTACAGTCTGAGAAGCAATTTGACATTTTTCTTGCCTTAAATTAATTCCATGTGTTGCTGCATTTGTCTGGCTGCCACTAAATTTAGTGACTTTTAAATATTTTTTAAACTGGGGTGAAAAATCACATGCCTATGCACTATTTCTCCCAGTGGCTTCCCAAGAATTTCTATTATTGCATTCCCACGTGATCAGAAAACTAACTCCTACCTTGAAGGGTGAGCTGGTGGAATTTGCTTTATCAGCTTGACTTGGATTATTTTAAAAATATTGCTTTATTTCTGACATCTTGATTAATTTAGAATATTTTTTCAGAGAAGCTGTGAGGTTGCAATAACATCTTGAAAGGACAGGCAATGCAAAAATTCAATATATATTAAACAAGTCCCAAACACAACTCTTGTGATGCTCCAGGATGTGACTGGCTCTGCACACCCAGCAGTGTTTTGGCATGTTTTAGGTAATAAACACAATATGTTATGTGCAGCTGGTTAAATAACACATTTTTTTCCTCTCCAAGGGCATATTCCCAGCCTCCTATATCCATCTCAAGGAAGCAATCGTTGAAGGCAAAGGGTAAGTTGGATTTGGAAAGAGCAAAACTCCTTTTTCCTGTTGTATCCCCATCATTCCAGTGCATGATGAGGTAACTTACACTTGTTTCCAGGTGGTTTTCTGCCTGACTGAGGAGTTATTTTGTAATTTTCTGTTCCTTCCCCTGGTGTGTGCAGTAGTTTGAGCTGCGTTTGTTGTTCAGCAGCTCTTCAGATCTTTATGTATCAAATCAGCTTTGCTGGACATGCAGGGAAAAGTCTCTGCCATGAGTATAAAAGTTGAGTTAAAAACCAGGGGAAAAAAAAAAACCCAACCAAATCCCAGAGGAAAAAGGAGGTGGAGTGAAATTAATAAATCATTACCCAGGTATGAAATGGACTGAAACAGGATTAAAATGTTTTATTCCTTTGTGCCTGATTTATTTTTATACTCTGTTAAATATGTAAATGATCAAACTACTAATCATGAGATTGCTGCATAATGACATCTTCCTTGCTGATTGCAAAACTGCCTTTAAGTACCCTGCTTCTGCAATATTCAAAGGTCTCGCTGGTGTTTCTTACCTTCATTTTAAAACAAATCATACAGAAACTTCCTGGTAATGAATTGAATCTTAATTTTTTTCCTTGCAAGACCAATATTTTGAAGAAAAAAGAAAAGAGCAATTAAAGAGGAGGATGGTGGCGTTGTAGGTTGAGCACATCTGGGTTTTTATCTTGGTTGTTTCTTGTAAGATAAGTAAGTCAGTAATGGATGTTGTAGTGAGGTGTGCATTGATATCCTGGGGAGTGCAGAAATGAGGAGAGGGTGGGGAAATTCTCAAGGGTGTGGAGGGTTAGGGAAGAGGGGATGGCCTCAAACTGCAGGAGGGCAGGGCTAGGTGGGATTTGGGGCAGGAATTGTTCCCTGGAGGGTGGGGCTGGAATTCCCAGAGCAGCTGGGGCTGCCCCTGGATCCCTGGCAGTGCCCAGGCCAGGCTGGACACTGGGCTGGGAGCCCCTGGCACAGTGGGAGGTGTTCCTGCCAGGGCAGGGGTGGAATGAGATTATCTTTGATCCCTTCCCACCTAAACCATTCCATGATTCCAGAATCAAAATACCTTTTATGTGCTGTGGCTTTACTGGTGTCCAGTTCTTCAATATCCAACAACATTTTATTTTTGCTTATAAATTAATGACAACAAGTGATGCTAATTCCAGCCCACTTCTATTGAGTTCCCTCTGGAAATGAACAGTTCTTCCTTTGGACTCAGTCTAGATCAGGTGCTTTAGATTAGAGATCAACATAAACATTTCCCCAGGAGAGGCTGCTGTGTGCAGTGGTGGTGTCACCATCCCTGGAATTGCTCAGGAATTGTGTGGCTGTGGCTTGGGGACACAGGTTAGTGCTGACCATGTGGTGCTGCTCACACTCTGTGACCTTACAGCTCCTTCCAAACCTTTCCAATTCTCTGCTTCTTCATTCTCACTGAAGCTGCTGCTTAGTTCAACCTCTCTTTTTTTTTTTTAACCCTTCCTCTCCAGGCAGCACGAGACGGTGATCCCCAACGAGCTGCCCCTGATCCAGGAGGTCACCACCACGCTGAGGGAATGGTCCATCATCTGGAGGCAGCTCTACGTGGTAAGGACAGCTCAGGAAAACCTTCACACTGCCAGACTTTGGTAGGAAAAGTGCTGCTGGGGAAGGTGCAGGGAGAAATAGGAAGGAGCTGCTCTTTATGGAGGAACTCGGAATGAATTTCTCCTTCTGCGGTTGTTCAGTGCTGGAAATCCATGTGGCATCATCTCTGTTAAAGCCTAAATCTCTGTGGTTTTTTGTGCTTGTTAAAACACAAAATCTCCTGCCTGTTTTCTCAAATCTCTTTATTTTCTTGTGCAGATTCTGGTTTTTTTTTTGAGTGTTACCTTGATATAGCAATAATTCGTGGAGTGGTTACAATCCTTTTTTCATGTAGGTTCTGTTACAGAAGGTATGTTTGATTTTTAAGGTGTGTACAGATTTGGAATAATTTAATATGTAATTTTATTAAATAAATTAAAGAAATGGTTTTCAGGCTGTTTCTTAAGGCTCTCACTCTGTTATGAAATAATTTAGTATTTAATGTTGGATTTTTGGGTGTAAACTGAAAGCTTTGTAAAACTATCAGTGTGGGCCTTTAACCTCTTAATATTCCTTTACATAAAGTTGATTGTTCCCCAATTTTGACACCTTAACTTGCATACTTGCTTATTTTGATATGCCAAGGTTTCAGCCACTTAAGAATATATCCACAGAAATTTGTCGTGATAATTACTGATCGTCTCTCAGATGGGAAGAGACAAAAACAGAGGTGCAAGTGCACATGAATAAGATCAAGAGTTCTCATTGTCCAAGGTCACTGTAACAAGATAATGGGAACACAAAATTCCTTTATTTAAGGGAGGGTTTAATGCAGTCTGTTTCCCATAAATATGTTTGAAATCTCGTATCATAAAAGTGCAAGCTGTGTAATGAAGACACCGAGTGGTAATGAAGACGTTTGTGCTGACTAATGTGGCTTTTAATCACACCCATGAAAATAAAGATTAGGAGTTAGAGTGTAATGGAAATGATGTAGTGTGGCAATAGAGAAGATGAAGGATAATATCTTCTATGAAAAGAAACAGATTATGTATTAAAGAGAGCTTGAAGGAGTTGGAATAGCGGGGAGTTTGTGTGGAGAGGGGCAGGGAAGGAGCACAATCTCAGGAGGACACTGGGAACAGCTTTGCCCTTGGTTCCAGTGCTGTGGAATCCCAGACTGGGTTGGGTTGGAGAGATTTTAAAGCTCATCCTATTCCACCCCCTGCCGTGGGCAGGGACACATTCCACTATCCCAGGGTGCTCCAATCCCATCCAGCCTGGCCATGGACACTACCAGGGTGAGAAATGGGGCTGGGTCTTGGAGCAGCCTGGGATTGTGGAGTTTGGCCCTGCCCATGGCAGGGGTGGGACTGGGTGGGATTTAATGTCCCTTCAACCCAACCCAGTCTGGGATTCCACAGCACTGGAACCAAGGGCAAAGCTGTTCCCAGTGTCCTCCTGAGATTGTGCTCCTCCTCCTTTATTTCTGCTCCTTCCCTGCTCCTCTCCACACGAACTCCCTGCTGTTCCAACTCCTTCAAGCTCTCTCTTTAATCCATAAATCTGTTTTTTTTCGTAGGAGATACTATACATACTTAATTGTATGTACAATACTTTAGTGCTTTGTTGATCATTTTGAATCCAGGCAGTCGAGGGAGGTTTGGTTTTCTGGAGGTAGCTGGGCAATCTGCAGATTTGAGGGATGTTCCATGCTGTCCCCATCTTGCATATCAAAACCCATTAAATGGCCACATTTCTGCCTTGATTCAGTTTGTAATTTGTGTTTGAGTCTTGAATGGATGTTCAGTTTTCGTTTGCAGAGAGCAGGGGATGTGGAATGTTTCCCATCTCTCTGGTTTATGATTGCCTGCAGCCTTGAAAATCAGGAACTTCTTCCCCATTTGGATTTGTCTGTATTTAGCTCCCAGCAATATGGGCCTGTTGTGTCTTTCTCTGCTACATTAAAGAGCTTTTAATAATGGGTATTTTCTCTCTGGGAAGGTTCTCCCACTATAATCAAGCCAGCTTTTGGATAATCTGAACAGACTGAAGTCTTTAAGTTTCACAGTTAGATATCCTTTTCCCAGAGTCTTGGAGTCATTATGTTCTTTTCCTGCATCTTCTGCAGTTTTTCCTTGTTTTTTTTTTTAAGTGGAGAATTTTATTTAATTATTGAATTAATCCTGGCTTAGCTGAGTGTTGCCAAGGAAAATTTGTATATGCTGCAGGCAGTATTTAATATCCCAGTTCCAGGCTTTATAAACAGTTGAGGTATTTAACTTGCTATCAAGTTTAGGTCTTTCCTGGTGTTTCACTGTCCTTAAAAAGTTACCTGTGGACTTGTGTGGCACTGATGTGCACAGTGAGGGATTTTCAAGTGCTATTGTGGGGGTTTAACCAGCGAGAGAAAGGATTCTCCCATCTGTTGCAGAACTGAGCCTCTTGCTGTTCAAATGCACCATTTTCAATCCCGTTCTGCTCAGTGCAGAGGGTCCTGGAATAAAGCTACCCTGGGAATCAATAAAAGGACATTTTCCCCTTGGATGCCTGAAAACAGCATGACCCAGGTTTTAAGCTAACATAAACCCAAGCATTTACACCTATTTAACTCCTTAAAGCTGAGTGCAGCACTCTGAATATTCAGCGTTGTGTGCTGGAGGAAGTCAGGCTCCTGTTGTAGGCTTACCCTTTGAATTCCTATTGATAATTGCAATTTATCCTGTCTATTCCTAACCTTCCAACCCGATTTCTCCCCCCACCACAGCAGGACAACAGGGACATGTTCCGCAGCGTCCGGCACATGATTTACGACCTGATCGAGTGGAGATCCCAAATCCTCTCGGGCACCCTGCCCCAGGACGAGCTCAAGGAGCTGAAAAAGAAAGTGACTGCCAAAATTGATTATGGCAACAGGTTTGTGAACAGCGTTTCCCAGGTTTTTCTGCCTGAAATCAGATCACCCTGTGTAAGGCACATCAGCTTGTCAGCGAATTCCTGGAGGGTTTTTTTTTTTATTTTTTCCTCTAGTTGTGGATGAAATGTTTGTATATTCACACTTCTGCTACAGCAAGATAAAGATTGAAGTTGAGGCAGCATCTTTAAAGTCTAATATGTAAAATGGAATCCATCTCTCTCTCTCTCCTGATGGTATCATCAATTGGAGGATGGGATGAAGCTGTAATTTTTTAAGGCCAATTCAAAAGTATTGCCTGCCTTGAAAATAGAATTTTAAACTCCACTCGCTTCTGTGGCACAAACAGTTGTCACCAGCTGCCTGTGCCCTGGAGTCACTCAGCTGTAATGTGATGTTGAAGGATTTGGCTCAGAAGCCCCATTTAACTCTTGGTTCCTCTCCTGCCACAGCATCCAGCTGGGTAGCACAAGATGAACAGGGAGATTTCAGAAAAGAAAGGAGCTTTTTAGCATGAGAGAGTGGAAGTTGGGCAGGAAATACTGACCCAAAAAGCAGTGCAGGTTGCATGTGTTGGATGTTTTAGTGGTTCAGATGTATTCTCTCTCCAGATGGTTGGCTGGGTTTAAAGGCAATTTTTGTAAACAAAAGTTTTAGGTTATCACTTGTCTACACAATTATGATTTTGCATTTTGGTCAAAAATGAGAAATTAAGTCTTCCTCTTCATCACTTGAAGCTGTGTTTTGAATACTGAGACAGCATTGTAGTGCTGCCTTCAGTCCTACCCTTCATCTGGGATTCTCTTGTCCTGCACACCTGGGGAGTGAAAAACTTTGCACCAACCCAGCCTTTAAATGCCTTGTAATGCAAATATCTCATCATGTTTCATTTATTTTTGTTTAATTCCTTAAGAACTGCCCAATTTGCAGTATTTCTGCTTGTCTACTTTATCAGCAAAAGCTATGATTAAAAAAAAAATTAAGAAAAAAAATCAGTAACTGCATGCAGTCAGTAATTATCATTTGTAATCTGAAGTATGGACAGTGGTACCTCTGCAGACAATTAACCAGATGTTGCTGGGATTATTTGTTTGGCTACTGGATTTCACCATCTGCCCTTAGAGTTGGTAAAAGTTGCTCTGAATAACCTCCAGATGCTCAGCCTTCAAATCCAGTGGAACATCTTGTGCTGTGCTTTGTGTTTGTAACGTTCTGATGGACTAATTAAGTGATCAGAAGGTTCTCTGGGGAGTGCAGGAGGGAGGTGAATGGGAACTTGAGTAAATCCTCACCCCCAAAAGATAACATATGTTCCTAATAAAACCCTACTTGTGCCTAAAAGGAGCATGAATGGGGATTTTAGGATCCAGACAGAATGAATTCATTATCTGCTTTATAAATGCTGGGTGATCTTTGAGGTCCCAGCCCAGATAATTCTACGTGTTTTCTGTCCTAATCAGATCCTAACTTCTCCTGACTTGTGAAACTGATTTGTAAATAAATTCTTTCCTTCTATAAATACAGACAGAAGTTTCACAGCATATTGTCACAATAAATGAGGAAGCAAAAATGGCCTTAGGAATCTGTATTTTTAATATCTTTCTGAAATTGGGTCAGGTAATTTTGTTGTGAAAACGCCTGTTTTTTTTTGTTCACTTGCAAATATCTGTAACTGGGACACTTAGGAAAAAAAAAATTCAGTTTTTTTTTCCAAGCATCATTTGCAAGTTAAAGGCTAAAACAAAGGAATTGAATCAAAGGAGGGTTTGCTTCACCTCCTTTGACAGCCTGTGCAAACATTGGTGTGTTGGAGTCTGGGTTAGGAGACTTTTCCCTGAATTTCTGAGCTTTTCCCCTGGCCCAGGCAGTTTCTGCCATGGAAGGACTCCGACAGTTCCAGTGCTCCGTGGGTGTTTCTCCTGCTGTGGCTGCTGGCCAGGGAACAGCAGTAGGGAGGAAGAAAACAACTTTGGCTTTTCTCTTTGGTTTCAGTGACAAAACCATTTTCTCACCAGAAATTTCATCTTGGGAGTGAGATGTTCTGGGGATGCTGGAGAGTTTTGTGGTGGCTGGGTCCAGCTCCAGAGCAGAGCTTAAAAATCTGCTGCCTCCACTCTGCAGCTGGAGTGGTCTTTGTCTGCCCTGCAATTAATGCAGTGCAGTTAATTGGAGTGGTTTGGGTGTGGACACCACTCCAGGGTTTAACACTTCCAAGTGTAGGGGGGTGAGGAGGAATCCTCCAAGTGCATGGAATTATCTTTGTGAGCCACAGCTCCAGTTTCCAAGGCCTTGCAGGTTATGCCTCGAGGGAATTTACTTTGAGATAAACCATGAGCCCCTGTGTGACTTAGCAGACACAGCAAATTTGATTTAAACTCGTTGCTCAAACATATTTCAACTCTCAAGTTAGAGCAGCTGCCCTGGGAGAGCTGAGCAGGGGTTAGAAGGAAATAGGGACACATTTATTGGGGTGGAGGTCACAAGGGCAATCTTAGAGAAAGGACCTGATTTTTTTTAACCCCTGGTACTGCTGCCAGCACTGTGGAAAATGTGGAGAAATGGGAAAGGTTTTTCCCGAGCCTGGATTTGATGGCAGAAGGTAATTATGGATGTTCACACCCTGCTGACAGAGATCTGGCTTCTGCTTTGGAAAAAGGAAACAACTTCTGCCTAGTCTGGTGGGGTGTGGGTAAAACATGAATTTGGAGTGGGAGACACGAGCTGTGTGTGGTGGGACTTGGTTGTTCAGACTTGGATAAATCAGAGGAGGAGCCCAAGTCTCTGGCAAATTTATTTGTTTACGAAATTGCTTCCCCAGCTGTTGTGCTGTTTCATTTCTATTGTTTCATTTCCATCCATTCTCCCTGTGCTGTCTGAATAAGTGACTTGGATCTCCAGGCTTGGTGACATGTTAAATTGCATTATCATGTCTCAAATGATTTCTTTTCCATCACGTGTCAGGTGTGCACGTTGAACACTTGGCAGGTGGTTTTTAGGCATTCCTTTGAGCACTGGTAACCCACAACCACTTTTTCTGTTTTGTTCAGAATTCTGGATTTAGATCTGGTGGTTAGAGATGAAGATGGCAACATTTTGGACCCAGAGCAAACCAGCACCATCAGCCTTTTCAGAGCACATGAAATTGCTTCCAAGCAAGTGGAAGAGAGGCTACAGGAGGAAAAAGTAAGAGGCTCTGTGGCTTTTCCCTGTGAAACTCAAGGCTGTCAACTAATTGGATGACTGTTATTTTTAGCATTGGTAATGAGGGATTTGATGTGTTTATGTAGAATTATCAGGCTTAAACGTTTTGTAAGAATTTTTATGTCTTAGGCTGGTTTTTTTTCATCCTTTTTAAAAGGTTTAGTAGAATTTATGGTTCAGGCCTGTATGAATAAATCAGCTGTATTTGCAGGTTAGTATGCAGTTGTGAATGTGAGGGGTTTGCAAGTTGGGTTGTCTTCAGAGTTTATATTTGAGAATCACATGGAATAAAATCATTCTTGTGTGGTTTCTTTGTGCCAATCCTAAAAACTTGCTGAAATAAAAGGGGTAAATTTCAAGCCCTTCTCAGTCTTGAATTGTCAGCACCTTTGCAGTTCAAACCCCTTCTTTTTAAAAGGAAGAACTTTTCTGTTTCTTTTTCTGTTGTGTGTTCCTGGATTTTTTTTCAGGTATATTTGAGCCTCTATATTGTTTCCATTTTTCTCTCTCTACTTAATAAGTGAAGACATCTTTTCTCTTTTGTTTTTTTTAACTTTTTTCTTATGGTGTGGCACTTCAAGACAGATCCAGAAAATGCTGTCTGTCATTAGACTGAACAGAGACAAGATCACAGGAGCAGGCACTCAATGGAAACCTCTTTCTCTTCTTTCTGGAAGGTTTTAAGAAAGTTTTATAGCAGTTGGATGTCTCCTAGGCTAAATTAAATGTATTTTGTTCTCAAATTCCAGTCTCAGAAGCAGAACATTGATATCAACAGACAAGCCAAGTTTGCTGCCACTCCTTCATTTGCTTTATTTGTAAATTTAAAAAACGTCGTGTGTAAAATAGGAGAAGATGCTGAAGTCCTGATGTCTCTGTATGACCCCCTGGAATCCAAATTCATCAGGTTGGTGCCATTTTTGTCTGTGCTTGCCCTCAGGGATGGTATGAGGGAGTTTTGGGGCTTGGCAAAGTCATTTTCTGTGGAAGGCAGAGGCAGGTCCCTCGGCTTGGGGCACGTTTCAGGGTCGTGCTGTGCTTGTGGTTCCCCGAGAGCAGATGGAAATTCTGAGGTGGGCACACCTGCCCTTGCTGAGCTGCAGAATTCCCACACTTGGCTGCTGAGGAATTGCTTCCTTTATAAAAATTGTGTGCACTAAGGGAAATATCAGCTCTCTGCTCAATATTTGTTTCCTTAGGATAAGGAAATTGGCTTGAAAAGTCTCCTGTAAATTCTGAAGTGGATTTTATCTGCTTATGTTAAAGGGCATTCAGTAATAGGATATGGGGGAATGACACTAAGCTGAGAGTAGATTTAGATGGGATATTAGGAAGAAATCTTTTCCTGGGAGGGTGGTGAGGCACTGGCATGGCTTTCCCAGAGGAGCTGTGGATTCTCAATCCCTGGCAGTGTCCCAGACCAGGTTGGAGGGCTTGGAGCCCCCTGGGACAGTGGAAGGTGTCCCTGCCATAGCAGGGGGTGAATGAGATGATCTTTATAACCCCTTCCAGCCCAAAGCATTCTGTGGTTCTGTTGCTCTATGATTTAAACAAAAAGTCTTGTCAATGTTGTTCTTTTCAGTGAGAACTACCTGGTGAGGTGGTCGAGCTGTGGCCTCCCCAAGGACATTGACAGGCTGCACAACCTGCGCGCCGTGTTCACCGTGAGTGTGCCCTGCCCAGGGCCTGGGGTGCCAGCCTGGGGCACCTCTGCAGGGGGAAACAGCTCGGCACAGCACACAGGGAATGGCTCTCCCTGCTGGAGAGCAGGCTTAGGTGGGATAGTGGGCAGGAGTTGTTCCCTGGAGGGTGGGCAGGCCCTGGCACAGGGTGCTCGGAGCAGCTGGGGCTGCCCCTGGATTCCTGGCAGTGTCTCAGGTCAGGCTGGAGCAGCCTGGGATGGTGGAAGGTGTCCCTGCTAATTGCTGGGACTGGAATGAGGTGGTTTTTTAAGGTCCTTTCCAACCCAAACCACTGTGTGCTGCTGAAAGCTCTCATGAGATGTTTCTCCTAAGTGACTGCTAAATATTCTCAACACCTGGGAAAAACCAAAGTGTATTTTTGATCTTTTAACTTACTAGAAATGGTCTGGCCTCTTAAGGAATTAATTTACACAGAACTCCAGTAAGATAAATACTGTTTACAAAAAGTTTAAATAAAAAAAACAGTTTAAATACTGTTACAAAAGCTTCTCTACTCCGAGAGCACTTCTTGTTAGAGGCTTGCACAGCAAAGGCAAATTCGAGCAGCAAACCCTCTGCCTGCTGAAGTGGGACTCGACATTCAGCTATTAGAAAGCAACCTGATGTTACTACTGTTTGCAGGACCTGGGCAGCAAGGACCTGAAAAGGGAGAAGATCAGCTTTGTGTGTCAGATCGTGCGCGTGGGCAGGATGGAGCTGCGGGACAACAACACCAGGAAGCTGACCTCGGGGCTGCGCAGACCCTTCGGCGTGGCAGGTACCTCTGGGCTGGGGCTCTGCGTCCCTGGGCAGCCCTGCCATGGATTTGGGCTGGTGGAGCTGCCGTGGGTTGTACAACCCCAGAGTTGTTCCAGATGCCAGCAGGATTGGTTGCTGTGTGAATCTGGGGGTTGCGTTAGCCGGGATGCCAGAGCTCGTTTGCGCCGTGTCGTTCCATGGGCACTTCTGAAATTCCCCAGTGGAGAATTCTGAGTCACTGCTGCTTCAGTTCCCCAGGGGGTCCCTCTTCCCACGTCACTGGGTTCATTCCGTGCCCTTGCTTTGTCTTTGCAGTGATGGATGTTACTGACGTCATTAACGGGAAGGTGGATGATGAGGACAAGCAGCACTTCATCCCATTCCAGCCGTAAGTAGGGAGCAAAAACAAGCAGGAGTGCAAAAACCCAAGATTGTGACTTGGATTTTTAAAAATAGCTAACATTTGAAATTAATTTATTTCCATGGGATATTTTCTCCTGAGTAATATTGTTACTATATCTTCCCTGATAATTTGCCATTAGCTGCACCGGTGATATCCCCAGAAATTTTAGGCTTTTTTGAGTTTAAAGCTTGCATTCCCAGGTTTGCAGCCTTGTTTTCTTTTTGGTTAATGATGTCAGGGGGAGAATGTGTAAGAGGTGAGCTGCTTAAAGTGAGTTTGCTGGTTTAGCTCTGCCTGAGATCAGTAGAGATCACGTTCCATCCATAGATCCTAAGTTTTTACTTCATGAAGTGAGGAAAGATAGAAGGGATAAGGCAAATAAATTGACATGAAATATGGATGTTTAGTTTTCCCATTGTGGGAAATGCTGGGCTGCCATCTGTTCCAAAAGGCAAAACATAGTTATGGGAGCTAAATTCCTTGATTAATACATTAATGGATATTCAGATGGGCTTTTGATAATATTTAAAAGAAAAGCTTGACTGATAAAATCTGAAATTAAATTTATTTTGAGAAACAGACGTAGTTGAGGAAACCCTTGTGGTTTGAAGGTGTAGGGCTGGTGAGAGGACTGCAAGGTGGGCAGGTCCTGCAGGGATAGGGGCTGTTAATGACAAAATCAAAGTACAATTCCATTTTTCAAGGGAAATGGCGTTTGGGGAAGAGAAGGATACGTTTATTGTGTGGTAAACAACAGCAAAGTTGTTTTTCAGCCAGTGTGGCAGTAGGCAATGAAAATGAACCTTTCAAAGGGGGTGCTAATGGAACATCCAGTTTTCTGCTCCATTAGCACTGATTCATTTTTCCTGTTCCATATACACAGAGCTTTAAAAAGATGCACAATGCGATTTTTCTTTTTCCCTCGCAATAAATGAAAACATTCTCCTGAAAAAGTCTATCCCAAAGGATATGAATAAGGTGGAAACAAACACGGGGTTGTTATTTCCAACATAGACTTGGGCTGTGTATATGAGGCACATTTTTCTCCTCATCCCATGCTTTGTTTCTGTTGTACCACATGCAATTCTGTTTTCATATCTTTGTTTGTATTCATTCACTGGCCACCAGCACAGTGGCTGTCAAAAGCACTTGGCAAGATTTACTTCAGTGCCACCTAATGCTGCTGTTTATTTATCGTCCCCATCTTCTCATTTGTTCGAGTTTGGGTTGTCTGCTCTTCTCCTCCTTTTCCCTGTGAGATTGATGGGAGCTTTTCCTTCAGGCACTCCACCTGTGCCATGGCAGAGGTGACCCTGGAGGTGCTGCAGGGCCAGTCTGCTATAAATATATCTATAAACGTATCTATAATTCAAGATTTATCTCAAAGAGAGCTGCCTGTGTGGGCTTTCAGTGCTCAGCTGGGGTCTCCCCCTGCTCTCCCTGAGGGCTGTTCCCTGTCCCTGAGGGAGCAGAGCCCTCACAGGCGTGCTGGACTCTGTGGTAGATCAGCGTTCTTCTGATTAATGATCTCCCTCTGTCTTTCTTGTTACCTTTCCTGTCCTTTGTCCTGCGTTGACTAATAAATACTCTTTGTCACAACTGTGATACGATCTTTTGTGTTCCCTTGTCACTGTGACTTCTGGTTTTCTGTGCCCCTTTGTCTCCTGGTGTTGGTCGTCATGTGCATCCTCCAGGCTAGCGTTGGATGACGCCATTCGACACAAGCAGCTGAACATATCATCCCGTTTTTCACCCAGGGTGGCAGGGGAGAATGATTTCCTGCAGACTGTTTTTAACAAAGTGATTGCTGCTAAAGAAGTCAACCACAAAGGGCAGGGTAGGTACTGCTTGGTTTGCTTCGTGGCCACGGTGGGTTTCGTTTTTGGAAGCCAGGGAATTGTCTGTACGGTTCCTTCCTCCCTTCCCCATCCCTCAGGGCTCAGCCTGCTCTTCCCCCTTGCCCAGACTTTTCCCCTGCCCAGTGTGGGCTCTGTGTGTTGGAGCATTGTTCAGCTCTTGGGGGTCTCTGGAGAGGGTCCAGGGCAGGCCACAGAGATCTGATCGAGGGTCTGAACATCTCTGATGAGCAGGGACTGAGGGAGCTGGACCTGCTCCCTCTGGGGAGGAGGAGACTGACAGGGAATCTCATTTTTCCATTATTTTCTCATAGAAATACATCCAGAGGGTGTCAGAGGACGGGGCCAGACTCTTTTCAGTGGTTCCCTGTGACAGGATGAGGAGCAGTGGCCATAACCAAAACACAAGTTCCACCTCCCCATGAGGAAGAACATTCCTTGGAGGGTGGCAGAGCTCTGGAACAGCTCGGAGGGTGTGGAGTTTCACACACCAGGGAGGGTGTGGAGTTTCCCTTTCTGCGACATTTCCAATCCACCTGAACACATTCCTGTGTCACTGCTGCCCCTTGGCAGCACTGGATGATCTCCAGGGGTCCCTTCCAACCCCACCTCTCCCATGACTCAAGCACTCACCCCTTGTGCCCTTGAGCTGTGGATTTTTGCCTCTCCATGCTGCAGGAAGGCATATTCCATTCCTTCCCCTTTTTTTTCCACTCTGCAGCTGAACTGGCAGCATTTTGCTCCATCCCCAGGAGACCTGAGCTTGTGGGAGGTGAGGAGGGAGCCAGAGCCAGGCAGCCCCTCTGAAACCTGCCCTGGTACCTTCTCTAGGGTTCATTTATTTATGGGGATCTCGTGCTCATGATGTGTTTGTGCCCAGTTATTCCTCTACTGGCTTCAGTATTTTCTGGGAATTCTGGTTTAATGTCAAGTTGTGCTGATTAATACCGAGTTTCCACCAAACACTCTGAATATGTGTATCCACTCCACATCTGACCAAACCCCAGGAAAACCACACACTTTTCCCTGATTTTTGCACTAATTAATAGCAAACAAAGTTCTACATAAACCTTATTTTTAAACTCTCCTTTAGCTAAGGAGAAGAAGTTTTCTCTGCTTCCCCTCCTTGTTTTCACCCATGGCCAGTGTGTTTCCAACAGGAGGAACCATTTCAGTGTCTTTGATTCATTCCAGATTCTTTCCATCAAAAAGAGAGCCCAGGCAAACAGAAAAAAAAAGGATTCAGAGTTGTTCCTTAGCCAGTCAGTGCAGGTACAGTTGCAGCTCAGTGGAATAGCAGCTGCCAGAACCATCCCTGGCAACCAGTCAGCCCAGAAACTCTGACAGAGAGAGCCTGGAAAAGACAGGCTACACAAAATCAATGCAGTTAATTCTCTAACAGGGGAACCCACAATTTATTTCACGGGTGAATATTTTTGGGGTGTTTTTCATAGCTGTTAATTTTAGGATTTTCTTCTGCAAATTGCTGCTGTGATTATTTCGTGTTTAGACTTGATTGCCAGCCACTTCACCAAGTGGAAGACTTCTTTGGGTTGGGTTTCTTTTTTATTTTTTTTTTTTCACTTTGGCATCTTTCTTTTTCCTGTAACAAACGTGCCTGATGTTAGTTGGCAAGCAGCAGCTTTTGAGTGGCTTCTTGTGCTGCTAGCACGAAAATATCAGCTGTGTGAAGCTGATGCTGTAGATTTGTGTGCTCAGAGCAGTAAAAAGAACTTATGGGGGTGGTGATCACCCAGTTTGGGGTGTGGATCTGCTGGTATTGCTTGCTTGGAATCCTTGGGTTTTTCCATACAAATCATCCTTGCTCCTACTTTTTTTTTTTTTCCCCATGGAAGAGAAACATTTCATTACAAAGAACATGGAACATAACCAGAAATAATTCAGTGTGCTGTACTCATGTTTTTGTGTGAAGTGATGAGATCTTCTGGAGTAGTTTAAAATATTTTGTGGGTTTTTTTAGTAAAGGAAGATCTAATAAGCCTTAATTATTTTAACGTTTTTACATTTTTCAGTTTGTAAAGAGAAATCTGTAGCAGCTGAGACTCAACCTCAGCAGTTTCGTAATTTTGTTTTTTTTGACACAACAGGTCTGTGGGTGACTTTGAAACTTCTTCCAGGAGATATCCATCAGATTAGGAAAGAGTTTCCACACTTAGTGGATAGGTCAACAGCAGTGGCTCGGAAAATGGGCTTTCCTGAGATTATCATGCCTGGTAAGGCACTTAATTAATGCTGCTTTGTTATATTTTAACCTGCTTTAAAGTTTGTGCATGGAAGGTTTTGGAGGGGAAGAAATAATTAAAGATGGAATTTAAGGTGTGGCATGCATTTAAAAAAAGATCATCAAAAGATGTTGTCTCATTGAAAATAAATGTAAAATATTTTGGTGATACTGCATCAATAAATAAAGCTCCCAACCCTGTCAAGAAGACAGGAAATCCCAGTGAGAGCAGAAATTCTCCTTTTTTTCCCCAGTTAAAAGAATGTACACAAAGTACACACTTTGTATTATCCCCACAGCAAGGGCATTTGTAAAACTTCTCTCCTGTGCTGAATCCAAAGCAGATTTTTGAGGCACAGGCTCGATTCAGAGATAGCAGCTCTCTCAGGCTTTGTACCACATTTGGATAATGCCTTTGAAAGAGAGCCACGCATCTTTTTTGAAATACATATATTCTGTGCATGTTCAGGTGTTCACAAAGAAAACACCAAACCAAACCCCATAAAACCCAACCCCAAAAACGTGGTGCCTCTCAAAATAAAAACTGCCACGAGCAAGAGCAGAACCTGCCGTGTCCTTGGCAGGTTGATGGGCTCTGGAGGATCCCTGAGATGTTTCCAGAGCCCATCCCTGGGGCTGCTGACTGATGTCTGTCAGATGTTTCACAGTCTCTTGACAAGGGTGAGTGCCTCAGCACCTTGTTTGCATCCTGAAATTGTTGGAAATCCCTCTCTTCATCCTGGGCTGGCTCCTGAAATTGTTGGAAATCCCTCTTTGCATCCTGGGCTGGCTCCTAAAATTGTTGGAAATCTCTCCTTTCCCCAGCTCGTTTTCAAAGTTTCAGTTGAATTAGGGTGGAGCTGAGGAGCATTTTAAGTCATAAATCTAAATAAAGCCCTCCCCAAGCCGGCAGAAACATCAAACCTCTCCCTGCTGTAACAAATTAGAGACCTCTTGTAGGCTGTTAAAATATTTTAAATTGCAAAATACCTTTGTGTGGGATAAACGACTGTGTCGAAACATTTCCTTTCGAGCGAATACCGAGAGCAGTTGTGTAAAAATAAAATAACTGGCTGTGTGGTGTTTTCCATGTTTTGCCATTGTTTCTGTGTGCCCTTGCTTTGCCGAATCCTGGGGTTTGCTGTGAGATTTGTGGGTGATTCTGTGCTTTGCTCACCCGTGCAGGGGACGTTCGCAATGACATCTACGTCACCTTGGTGCAGGGAGATTTTGACAAAGGCAGTAAAACCACAGCAAAGAACGTGGAAGTCACAGTGTCTGTTTATGATGAAGATGGCAAGAGATTAGAGGTATTAAAGTATTTAATGTCTGGGGGCTTTTTGATTTTTGATACATATCACGTTAAGCCTTTTCAACAGCTGTATTTGTCAGCTTAAGGCCACAGTTTTTTTTTTTATTTTCAACCAAACTTTTGTCATCATTAAATGCATCTTGCCTTATGCATTTTGGTACCACTTTCATGAGGAGCATTCTCTCTTACTCTGACCTACTTCCCTGATTTATTTGTTGTTTATTTATTGACTGAAAAAGTGGAGTTTAAGTGACTTACACACTTCCCCTTCTGTTGGTTTTTGCAGAGTGTTATTTTTCCTGGTGCTGGTGATGAAGCTATCTCAGAGTACAAGTCGGTGATCTATTACCAAGTAAAGCAGCCTCGCTGGTTTGAGACTGTCAAGGTATTTAAACTGTTGGAATAGCATCTTTGGGTGTTAATGTGCCATTAATACAGCTTTCAGTGGGAAACAGAACTGCAGAAGTGCACTGCCTGTGTTCAGCAGGGCAAGGAATAGCTCAGCTAAGAAAGCCTTTGACTTTCATTGCATATCGAATTTTATTTCAGCCATTGCTCAGCATGACTGTGGTGGGGCAACTCCAGCATCTCTTCAGGAATGGTTTGTTCTCTTTCCATGCAGCTGACCTAGAGGAGAGCAGGATATTAAGGCTAAAACACATTTGCCATAGTGTTGGACTCATCACTGTTTGGGGAGCTGGTTGTGCTTTAAGCCTGCTCATTTTGCTGGGCTAATAACCTTCCCACTGCAGAGCTTGGAGGTTGCAGAGGAGGCTGATGGTGCAATCCATTCAGTCTGTGAGCAGTGGAGCAGGGGCTGTGTGCTCACAGGGACCTTGGAGCTGCTCCCACCCCGGAATCTTCCCCTGTTGTGCCCACAGACAGAAAGGAGCTGCTGGGCATGGCTGTGCTGCTGGGATGGTCACTCTGGAAGTGCTGGGAGGGCTCTGGGTGGGGTTGGGGGAGGCTGAGGGTTCTGCCCTGACCGTTTCTTTCCCCTCCCTGTGCCAGGTTGCAATCCCCATCGAGGATGTGAACCGCAGCCACCTGAGGTTCACCTTCCGCCACAGATCCTCCCAGGACTGTGAGTACCCCAGCCCTGCCTGCCTCTTCCTGGAGCAGGAGTTGGGAATTCCCACACTCCCAAACTGATCACTGCCACGCTGGGTTAGCTTGACCAGCAAATTGGCTGGTTTTGGGATTGGCATCTCATTGGATCACTTGGGAAGTGCAGGTTTAAATTAGTGATGTTTTACTTTGTGTCGTCTCTCAGCTCCTTTTTCACTTTACATCTTCCTCTCTCTTACCTATACTGATCAAGTTTTTCCTTCCCTGCCCAGCTTTTTCTCCCAAGGGAATAAATGGAATTTTTTAATGGAGTAAAGCTTTCCATTAGTCAGAGGGTTGAGATATTCTTTATCTTAGAGGTGGGGAGTAGTAAAGATCTTCAGCAAATGGGAATGTGAAAGTTTACAGTTGGCTTAGCATCAGTAATTGAAGATTTTAGGCTTAAGAGCATTAATAAAATAGTCTAGAAAATGATACCTTTCAAGGAAAACAATGTTCCAAAAGTGTGTCATTATTATCAGAATTATGATTGCGTGCTACAAATTATTAGAGTCAGAAATGTTCTTAAGATGACTCAAATATTTAGGTTGGCCACAGCCTATATATTTAAGAGGTCATTCCTAAATATTAAAAAGAGCCCCTTTCAGGGCTTTCTCCCAGGCTCCTTGGGCTGTCTCAAGGTGATGACACTTCCCTTCTGGCTTTACTTCCCAACTTCCTTTATGAACTTTCCTTCATCTGTTGCTTTGTTTTTTTAAAACTTTTGCCAACAGATTTGAGCAAGAACAAACTGAATGCATTTTCTAGTTCCTGTTGGCTGCAGAATGGGTCAGCTTTTAAAAAACTGAGGCGCTTCATCTGCAGTTATGGATCCAGTTTCTGTTTTGCTTCTGATGTTCCCCCTCCAAATGTCTGTCCTCAGGGCTCTGTGCTCTGATGAGATCCTCAGTGCTGGTGTTTAATCTTTATTCCAGCTCCCAAACACTGCCATTTTTCTAAAAACCTGGGCTTTCTCAATGCATCACATTTCTGTTTTGTTTTTAAAATTTGCCTTTATACAGCATTCCGAAAAGAACAGACAGAATATGGAAATATGAAGCATCTGGTTGCTGTTGATGTGTTCATTTGCTTTTTAATTTTTTTTTGGTTCTGTCTTGCTTTTACAACACTTCCCCAGTTTTTTGTACACTGAGTTTACATGAGAGTCTTTGCTGTGGTCACTCTGACAGGTTTGTGAGATTTAGGTGTCCTGACTGTAGAAGTAATTATGTGATGATTTGTCTTTTTTTTTTTTTTTTTTTTGTGGTAACAGCCAAAGATAAATCTGAGAAAATATTTGCTCTGGCATTTGTGAAGCTCATGAGATATGATGGGACAACTCTGAGAGATGGAGAGCATGACCTGATCGTTTACAAGGTAGAGTTTTCACTTCCCAGCAGGGAAGCTCCACTGATTGACTTCTGGGGAATTCTGTTCCAGAATGACCCTGGGAAATGTGTTTTGAACTCTCCTGTTAAATCAAACTAAGCAGCAAGTCCTGAGCAGTTGGTTTATATGGGAGATTGAGTGTTAAACCTTTAATATGTTTTAATTTCAAAGGCATTTGTTGAGTTTTTTTGTGGGTTGGGAGAAGGAAATTCCGTAGCCTTTTAACTAATCCATTTTGGCTCTAATGTAGACAGATTAGTGCTAAATTAGTGTTGTTAAAGATGCATTTGATAGCTCCAAACCTAAGAAAATCCAGTATAAATGTTAAAATTCTCTCACTACTGAGATTTTGCCTGGCTGTTTTCTCCTGCTGTGTTTCAAACATCCCCGTAGGCAGAAGCCAAGAAGCTGGAGGATGCCTCCACCTATCTGAGCCTGCCATCCACAAAAATCGAGCTGGAGGAGAAGGGACACTCAGCAACAGGCAAGAGCATGCAGAACCTGGGGAGCTGCACCATCAGCAAGGACTCTTTCCAGATTTCCACTCTGGTCTGTTCCACAAAGCTCACGCAGAATGGTGAGTGCCCTGAGCTGCTCCTCTCAGCAGCACTGGGATCTGTGTGCTGGCTGTGCTGCTCCTCCAGCCCCAGCCCATGGGGCTGGCTGCTGGCTGCTCTATGGGGGAGTGTGTGAACCATCCAGCCTTTTCTGGTCTGCTCCAGAGCAGTTGATGTCTCTAAAAACCAGAAGAATCCCAAGCTGAGTGGAGCCAGGGATGTTGTTTCCCATATAGCTGAGACTCTTCCCCTCAAATGCACTGACACAGGCTCTGTGGCATTTTGCTTTTCCTTGAGAAATAGCCCTGAGGAGGGGGATGAGTTTGCTTTCAAGAGTGGGTAGCAGCAGGGCTCTGCTCCCAGACAAGCTGGTTTATGCTGTTCCAAGGTGCAATATCCATATCTCAGGGCTGAGCACAGCTCTGGTGCTTTCTCCAGCTGTGCAGAAGGAGGGGAGGATGTGTTGCCCGGAGGTCCCTCTCCTGTTCCCACTCCTTCCTAGGAGTGGCCTTGGCTTCATTTGTTCCTTTAAACCTTGCAGTGCTTGCGTTTTTGCCGTTTGTCAGCTGGCTGAGTGCATCCCAAGGCTGTGCTGAGCCGGTGGCAGGCACAGGAGCAGATCTTTGCCGTTTGCAGGCTGTGCCCTGTGTGTAATTCCTGTGCTCGGTTGCCATGGAGCGCTGCCTCTCCTCCTGGCTGCACCAGCAGCGAGTGGGGAGCGTGGGAGGGTCATTCCCTAGGGAGTGAGTCATTCCAGGGAGCTGCTGTGACTCAGGGTGGTCCCTGGGGAGCTGGGGGGGATCGTGAGGACACTGCCACCTTCCAGTCCCCTCTGGCCCGGGCTGTCCCTGCTGCGGTGGCACCCCGGGGCTGCCCGCAGTGCTCCCCAGTGGCATTCCCGGCTCAGCCCGGCTGTTTCACATGCACAGCACATCGGATCCTCTGCAGTCCGGCAGCCCTGGGAGCCTGGCAGGGTGCTCAGCAAAAAAAAAAAACCGGGATGTGGTTGTAGGATTTCCCAGCAAAGAGGGGATGGCAGCTGGGCAGCAGCACAGTGGGGCTGGGGTTGGAGAGCAGCAGGCAACATCTGGAATTAAACTGCTTTTTGTTGGAGAAGCTGGGCTGTTTTTTCCCTTCAGCCTTCCCTCGTGCTTGTTAGTGGTTAAAAGTATTTCACAGTGATCAATACATTGATGTGGCTTTCACAGAACTGCTATTAAAATTAAGCCTGAGCATTGTTTGGTGCTTAATTTGCATATTGTTTGCTTTGAAGGCCTGATCTTTATTTAATGCTGCTGTTAATTAAGTTGTCTGGGAAACTTTTCCTCGGAGTTGCCAAAGTCTTTTCTCTCTCTTCAAAGTACTGTGACATTATTAAGCAAGATCACCACGTCTCGTTGAGACAGAAAAGAAACAAAACAAAAAAGTCATCATTAAATTCCTCCCTCAAGTATCAGTTTCCACCTAAAAATTGGCAGTGCTTTTCAGATGGTGACTTGTGAAGCTGATTTTAAAGTTTTGTAAAATGGTTGGTTAATATTCTTCCTTTAACTTTCATAAAAGCAAATCCATTATTATCCTCACTTATGAAAATGTTGAGCCAAAGCAATTTTTCTCCTTTTGGTTACCTGTAGTAGTTCTTTCTTTAACCTTTCATAACTATGTTAGAACTGGCTTTTAGGCTTCTTTTTAGTAATTCTGAAAGTATGTGAGTAAGTCATCTGGATTTTTCTGCCTGGTGTTTGATGGTGCAGAGACTTTTTTGTGTCTGGGCCCTTTGAACACTCCCTTGACTTCAGTTCTCTATGAACTGTGAGTTTTTAATGTTGCTTTTCTGTCAGTAATCGATGTCCTTAGCATGGAAAAGTCTTCAAAATAACAGCCTTGGCCACTGCTGAGACTTTGAGAGTGATGGTGTGGAGTATCTACTTAGTGAACACTTGACCAGTTTTTAGTGATTTGAGCAGAATTTATTAAAGCAGGACATTCCCTGGCCTTTCCCTGGATTCTGCAGTTAATTTTGAGGAAGAGTGGTGATGTAAGACAGAGGAAGAGAAAAACCCCTCAGTGCCTGTGGAAGTAAATCCTCCTGGTGCCTCTTCCCAGACTTCCAGGATTGTCCTTTTATTAACAGGGTGATGGGAACAGAACTGGAATTGCATTATTGGGCTCGCTGGGAGAATGTTCAGATATCAACAGGCAGAGCTGGCTGGTCTGTTCCCGTGGATTTGCTCTTGGAAGCATCCAGGGAACCTCTAAGGCTTATCCCAAGAATTTCTCTGTTTTTTTTTTTCTGCCTGAAGGACTCAAATCTCTGAATAATACTGTCTGTTCCTTCACTGAAGTCAGGACTTGGAGGAACCAGGAAGGCCAGGATTTTGGAGAACAGTTGGGAAGAATTTAACTTAGCACAGTTGATAATTCAAAAAACCCCCAACACACACAAATATGACAAATTGAAGTGCTGCAGTGGCATAAAAAGTGAAGATGTAAGCACAGAATTAAAATAAAAATCGTACAGACTGGAAAATCAAATGTTAAAGTCAATAAGGCAGAGAATTTCCAAGAACAGATGGGAATTTAGTTAGAGGGGAGATATTATCTAACTGAATTCAGTGGCTGGGCTTTGAGGACACTTTGGGTATTTCCAGAGGGAAGCTTTTGCATGGATACAGGTTGAGGAAAGCAGATAGAGTTGGGGTGTTTCCTTCCACTTGTTAAATACCCTGTAAAAGAAAATCTTCATATGCAGTCCATAGAATAATAAACCACATTAATAAAGCCAATAAATAAAGCAGTCTGGATGTTTGTTTAAACCTTTTGCAGTGGGAAATCCCAGAATGCCAGACTGGTTTGGGTTGGAAATGACCTTGATGATCATCCATGGGCAGGGACACCTCCCAGCATCCCAGGGTGCTCCAGCCTGGCCTGGGACTCTGCCAGGGATCCAGGGCACCCCCAGCTGCTCTGGGCACCCTCATTCTGTCCTGCTCCTGATGTTTTCTAACCTCAGATTTCACTGGACCTAGGCTGACTCCAGCATTCCTGTTCCTGTAGGCTAAAAGACTGTTTGACATCCTTTTACTGCACGATTTTACACACAGCCCTGTGAAAGGAGTGGGATGAACTGCCTGGCTGGTGCTTTGCTGGGGTTAATTAATGCTTGCATTACCAGCCAGTGCCCGTTTTTCCCTAGCCTGTAAGTTATTTTCCCCTTTCAGTTGGCCTGCACTGACATTTTGTGCTCACAAATGTATATTCATTTAGCATTTGCTCTGCCATCACGCTGTGAGGCCACGTGGGTTTGTTTTCTTGGGGCAATCCATGATGCTGTTCAGAGCTCGTCTGTGGGCTGGCTTTTGTTCAGATCATTTCTTCTGTCAGGCTCATGCCTTGTTAGAAGTCAGACTGCAGCCAAACTCAGGGTGGAAGGCTGATATAAATATATCCATGAAACACTTTGGATAACTCATGGAGGCATCTGTGCTTTGTTTCCAGAAGCAATTTTTTTTTTTTTTTTTTTGTTAATACTGAGTTTCTAAGACTTTGGGTTCGGGCTGTAGACTTCTTGTAGGATGTATTAAAAGGAATGGAGGACTTGGATTCGAATCTTTCAAAGCTTTAATGTAGTAAAACTCTCTTGATTTCTCTTCACAAAGAGATGATGAGAAGGCTTGGTTTGAGTGCTGCTCAGAGGGGAACCTTTCCAAGGAGTACTGCAGTCCTTTCCACTAGGAGTAATTTCATTTATTACTTAGAATGAAAGATTTTTGAGAAAAGCATAGCAGCTGCTTTGAGACTCTGCAGGTAATTTCCAGAATAAACTCTGCAGATTCATGCCTTGGTACAGGTTGTGTTGGTTGCTTTGAAAGTCTGAATAGCAAAGAGGTGAGGGGGTATTTATTGGGAGAAAATGCCTTTTTTTGAGTTCTTTTGGGCAGAATACACATAGTATGAGTTATGTGGGGAAGTGGGCAAGGTGCAGTAGGGGCTAACTGAAGGTAGTGAGTCTTTAAATTACTCATAAAATGATTGATAGTTGGAGAAGACCTTTAAGATCGAGTTCAGGTTTTTTATTGGAGGAGGAGTTGCTGTGAGTTTTGTTTTGTGCTGAAAACTGACTTTTCCTGGGGCAGGATTTTCCCCTGGGGCAGAGAGAAGAGTGTGGGGTTTGGGGTCTGTGGGCACTGCTGGGTTCCAGTGTGGGGTTGGCATTTCCCAGGGGGCTGCTGTTCTGCAGGGGAACCCCTCAGAGAGCTCCTCCCCGGGAGTTTTCCCGAAGAAACTTTTCAATATCTGATGGAGAGAGCTGGCTTTGTACACTCCCTCATTTATCAGGGGCTGCAGGATTTGGGGATGAGACCATTTGCATGATCTGGGCTGTGCCCTCAGGGTCCCTCCCTAGAGAGCAGCCAAGCAGTGTGGGCACAGGGAAATACTCACCACCCAGCTTTCCCCCTCTCTCATTTAGTCTGCAGCTCTTTGTGCTTCCTTGTGCTTTATTTTCTTCTCAGTTTATGCAGTGAGAGCAGAGAAGCTGGAAACATTAAAGCTGGGAGAGTCACTGCCCTGTAGATATGACTGTGTCGGTGGCTGACTAATTTCATTTTGGCATCTTTTTCTAAATACACAACTGTTGTGTACAGCAAATTAAAAACTGAGGGACCAGGCTTCCTTGGCCTAGATTTTCCTGCTGATATTTCAGAAGCTGGCTGCTTTTCTGAAAAGCCTTTCAGAGTTCTGTCAGGGTAGAAGGATTGTCCGAGGTTTCTGCAGTGTCAGAGGGTGCCACAAATACCTTGTTGTGCAAGGAAAAAGGCTGAAGTAAGGAAATAAAACTTTGTCTTGCACGTGGTGATGGAGAGTGAGGACAGGGAAATAGCCTGCATGAGATAATTGCTGGTTTTTATTCCTAGTTGATCTCTTGGGACTGCTGAAGTGGAGATCCAACACGAGCCTGTTGCACCAGAACTTGAAGCAGCTGATGAAAGTTGATGGTGGTGAAGTGGTCAAGGTAATGAGTTATCTGTAAAAACCCTGGGTTTTGAGGTGTCTTTTTCTTTGGCTCCCCACACTTTCCCCCTCAGCCTCACTGCACGTTAAATTACAACCAGGAATCTGAGACTTCAGGGTGCTTCTCTCCCTCCCCTCCAAGAATATCTCAGATGTTTGAGAACTGATAAAATGCACATAAAATGCATATTTCTGAAAATTAGATTGGTTTTTTTTTTTAGCACTTCTGTGAACTCTTATATACAGATACATGAAGAAAAGGTGTTTTTCTTTGCAAGATTAGTCCATTTCAGAAGTCTTACATGGTGATATTAAAACATATTCTTAATTTATGGATGTGGATTGCAATCCTAGTGTGCACTGCTGTTGTTTTCTTTTTGAAAAATACTTGTGGAAACATTTAGCTGAGCCAAGTTATTTACATTTGCCAAGGCCAGAGTGATTGCAGAGAGCTACATAAAGACAGATTTAGCTGTGCAAAAGAGGAGGCTGGGACTTTATTGAAGGTGTTGTAATAAATCAAATCTAAAAGAGTGTCAGAAGATGTGCTTGGGGACAGGTGACCCTGGAGAGTTGCTTCCTTACTTTAAGGGGATTTTTAGTTGGTTCATAGAAACATAATGAAGCCTCAGCTTGAAATAACTTAAAGCCCCTGGGAGGTGCTGATTTTGTCCTCCTTGGAGGGTGGGGAAGGTGGGCTGCCACAGATGGGTGTTTTGGGAAGGTTCTGCTTGCTGTGGTTTTGTCCTGGCTCGTTTGAGAGCAGAATCACTGCCGTGGCTCTGGGAATTCTCCCTCCTCTCCCAGTGTCACATCCCAGAGTGCATCCACGTTCCTGCTGGGTGGGGGTCAGGGTGTTCCTCGGGGGGCACCACAGCTGGGGGTGAGGAGAAGCAGTTTGGGGGGAGTTCTCTGCTGGCTCATGCTCAGGACTCCTTGAGGTTCCCTCTCCCTGCTCGCAGGGATCTCAGCACAGCTGGAATCGTGCAGGGGCAGAAGAGGGAATGGTCAGTATTGCTTCCACCACCAGTTTTTACCCGTTTTTTAGAGGGCCAGAGCTTGCATTCTCCATCTGTCGCAGCAGATCTTTGTGGAGCCTGCTCCATTGCAGGATTTGGTTTGTAACTGTTCCTTTCTGTTTTTCCAGCTTTCTTTGCTCTTCATGTTTTTAACTACAATACCCAGTGCAGTCTGGATATCTTTAGAAAAAGTATTGATGTGATTAAAACACATTGATATTTTCTGTTAAGCCATTGCCCTTTTTTAAAAAAACTCCCAGTGAAATGCCTGGGCCTACTGGTGTTCATTTATTTGAGTGGAGATGAGCCCAGATACCCATTCTGTGCCTGTTCCCAGGCTGTGTGGAAGCTGTGAATGTTATCTCCCTTCCCCAGAGGCTCTGGCTCTGTGCAGAGTCTGTGGAATATGAGAATGTAAACTAATAGTGGAGGAATTACTCATGCTACCTGAGAAATATCCTGCCCCTTCCTGCAGCAGCATCCCTGCTCTGCTCCTCCTGCTGCTGCACCGAGTCCTGGTGAACAGATTTAAAACTTGAACTCTGCATGTAAAAGTCAGGCTGAGGTGCCTGAATATGAAATCAAGGCTTGATCAGCCTCCCAGCCAGCCTTTGGCTTCCAGAGGACTCGGTGTGTGGGACCCAAGAGTGCAACTTCTCTTCAGACCAAGAGAGAAACTTCTGCTGTCAAGGCTCCAAGCTGGGCTTTGCACATCCCTCCCTGCCAGCTGGCAGCAGCCACAGAATCATTTAGAATTACAGAACAATTTAGGTTGGAAAAGACCTCTGAGATCACGGGGTTCAACCTTTAGAACATCAAGTCCAGCCTTTAATGTGCTTTATTTGCACATCTTCTTAATGGAATGAGTAAGGCTGTGAGAAGGTGATGTTTGCCTTTTGCCCCTGTAGTGAAATTATGAGCTGGCTCTCCCCCAGGGCTGGGCTAAGATCAGCTGCAAGAATTTTGGCTTTTCTGTGTTTTCATCCTCAGCAGCACAGAGTGTGACTCTGTGTTCCCTTGGTTTAAGGAGTTTGACATTCAGCTGTGAAGGGGGGGCTAATTCCTGACATTTGACTGTCGATTTAGGAGATCAGGTGAATCAGGCTTGATCCAGGAGACTCACTGCACAGCTCAGCATTGTTACAGGGGGAAGGTGGGAGTCAGGCTGCTTTCCCAGCCCCCTCTCAGGGTGTGCAATGTCTCCTGTAGCTGGAATCTCAGGATCAATTCCCCTCTGCTTGTTGAGATGTTCTTTCCCAATTACACCCTATTACAAGGCAAAATCTTTTAATTTTTTTTTTTTTCCCCTTCATTTTACTTCCCTGGGAGGGTGGGGAGGAGCTGGGCTGGAATTCCCAGAGCAGCCGTGGCTGCCCCTGGACTCCTGGCAGTGTCCATGGTTGGACACTGGGGCTGGGAGCTCCTGGGACAGTGGGAGGGGTCCCTGCATGGCAGGGATGGCACTGGGTGGGATTTCAAGTCCCTCCCAACCCAAACCATTCTGGGATGATTTGAGACAGAAGTGCTGGAACCATCCCCGTTTAACCCCTTCTTTCTCAAGCCAAACTGAGCTGTGGTGCAGCCCTGGAGGAAGGAACTGCTCAGCCCCAAAGCCCAGCAGTGTCTCTGGCAGTGCACGGGCTCCTGGTTGGCTCTGGGAAGAACTCTGGAATGAGGGAGGAGCTGTTGGCCCCGTGCTTGGCTGGGAGCCCCTGGCACTAATCTGCTTTTCCTCTCACAGATGGGGTGCCCAGCCAGGGCTGAGTGAAGACCTGCCTGTGGAGGTTTGGGGCAGCAGTGGGGTGCTCTGTTCCCATGCCTGCATGTGGCATCCCACCTGGAATTGTGGCTGTGTGCAGCAGGGATGTGGGCAGTGCCTTCCAGGGCTCCCACTTGCCTTGGCATGAGGCTCAGTTGCTTGTGTGGTTTGTGCTCTGGAACAGCCAAGTTTGCAGCAGTGCATGGGCCTGGTGAACCTGCAGTTTGGAATTGTTGGAATAGATTAAACTCCTTGTCCAGGTGTGCCGAGTGTGATTTGTGACTTCATTTTTCCTGTTGGAGTGATAACCTGTGTATGGATAATCAACTTCACTAAAAATCATTTGGTGCAAATAAAAAGGGTTGGATTTTCCATTTTTGGGCTAACTTATTTAATGCCTCTACTTTTAGCAAAAAAATCTATAGAAAACCTGTGTGGAATGTGATAAATGTAATTTTCCTTTGAAAACATGACGAGCTGTGTTGTTTCTTGGTAGTTTCTTCAGGATACACTGGATGCCCTTTTTAACATCATGATGGAGAACTCGGAGAGTGAGACCTTTGACACTTTGGTGTTTGATGCTTTGGTGAGTTTGCAGTGAAATTAACAGAATAATGGGGAATAAATGATAAAGTTTATTAATGGCTGGGAGTTACTTTTTTATTTAGAAGCTACATTTAAAGGTTCAGATCCAGAGGGAGTTTGATGATATCACATCATCCTCACAGAAAATAAGGAAGCACTCAAATCCAGTCCTTCTAATGGATTAAAATCAGAATTTAGGACAGAAGCAGAACAGAAATTTTAATGTCAGTAATGTCTTCTCTGAGAAGAAAGGAGAATGGACAAAAATGAAAGATTTTTTTTGGAGAATAACACACTAATTATGCTGGGTTTTTTCAGGTATTTATCATTGGACTGATTGCTGACAGAAAATTTCAACATTTCAACCCTGTCTTGGAGACCTACATCAAGAAGCATTTCAGTGCTACCTTGGCCTACACGTAAGTTGGAAAATTTCCTTTTCCTCATGTGACTTGGAGAATTTTTCCAGGTAATGTTCTTGAATTACTTGTTTATGGAGCTCAATTGGGAATGTGCCCATGAGCTTGGGAGGGTCTTGAAGAAGACTGAGGGTGTCGTCTTTGTATTTTTTTTTTTGAAATAAATTGCTAAAACTTTCAGTCCTGTGCAAGGAGAAGTCTTGATTGTGCTGTAATGAAGGGGATGATTTGACCATTTCAGGAGTTGTTTTGTAAGGAAAGCAGAAGCAAATCTCCCTCTTATTGGAAGGAAATCGTGTCCATTTAAGATGCTTCAAATACTGGGGTTTTTTTTGTGCATTAAATGACATTGTACCTTTGATTATCCACATTACTGCCAATGTGGGGAAGAAGCAGTGAAGGACAAAAAAAAAATCAAAGGCCCATTATTTTTGTTGTCTTAAGTATTTCTTGACAGTTGGACTCTTTGCTGCTGCATTAGTGTCAGTGTTGGAGGAAAAATATCTAATGGATATCTTTGCAGTGCTGGGGGAAGGCAAATCCAAACCAGGAAACCTGGGATGCCCTTTGCTGGTGCAGAGTCTCTATTAAGGGACCTGAAAATGTTTGAAAATACTGATTTAAAACCGTGGAAAATCATAGAATATCCTGGGCTGGAAGGGACCCACAGGGATCATCAGTGCAGCTCCTCTCCCTTCCCAGACCCCCTAAAATGCCACCCTGGGGTTTTGTGCAAACTCCTGGAGCTCTGGCAGCCTCGGGGCTGTGCCCATTCCCTGGGGAGCCTGGGCAGTGCCAGCACCCTCTGGGGGAAAACCTTTTCCTGATCCTTCTTTAGTTCCCAAAGAAGATTTGAGCCTTTGGTCTCAGTGCTGATATTTTGATCTCTGAGCTGCCCCTGGGAGGGAGCAGAGCATCCTGCATCACCTGGGCTTCTCAGGAAAAGCTCAGAGTGGTCCTTTCATGGCTGGCATCCTTCATCCCTGCCTTCCTCAGGTGCAGGGAGGGAGAAATGGGGGAGAGCTGACTTCTGGTCGAGGTGTCCCATGGGCAGATTCTTGCCTTTCATTCATAGAACACCCAGCATGGACCAGAGCTCCAAGAACACCCAGCCCAACCTTCAGAACCTGAATTCTGGTTGAGATATCCATGGGCAGATCCCTGCCTTTTATTCATAGAACACCCAACCTTCGGAACCTGAATTCTGGTTGAGATATCCCATGGGCAGATCCCTGCCTTTCATTCATAGAACACCCAACCTTCAGAACCTGAATTCTGGTTGAGATATCCCATGGGCAGATCCCTGCCTTTCATTCATAGAACACCCAACCTTCAGAACCTGAATTCTGGTTGAGCTATCCCATGGGCAGATCCTGCCTTTCATTCATAGAACACCCAGCATGGACCAGAGCTCCAAGAACACCCAGTCCAACCTTCAGAACCTGAATTCTGGTTGAGCTATCCCATGGGCAGATCCCTGCCCTGTGCCTGCCTTTCATTCCCAGAACACCCAGCATGGACAAGAGCTCCAAGCTCACCCAGCCCAACTTTCAGCTGTTGCCCTGAAGTAAAGAGAGGTGGCCTTGGCAATACTGCAATGGTGGCTTGAAATTCTCAGGCAGTTTGCTGCTGCTCCAGCAAATCCCCAGGCAGCAGGAGCTCTGTGAGCTCGGAGTTGTTTTCTCTGAGTGGGGAATGATGTGGAGTTGGAGTGGGGATGTTGGACCATGCACTGGAGCTGGGCTGATTTAAAGTGGAATTGCTCATGGTTGCATTAAAATTCTGATTTATATTCATTGGAAGGGAGGGAGCTGAAATGGGATTATTTTGAAAATTGTTTCACTTTTGAGTTCGATTTGCTTTAAAATGGGGAAGAAGAGAATTTCCAGCTGGTGGAGTATACTTGGAGAAATAAATTTTACAAATTTCAGCCCCAAATCCACGGGAAAGCTTTCTGAAGGGGGGAGCCTTGTTGAATGAAGAAACCTCATACTTTGTGTTAATTCTAACAGCATGCTTGTCTTTCCTTTAATTATTTTTATTATTCTGATTGTTATTAGTAGGTGCATCTTTCTCAGAGCCTAAATCTGAATATCCATCTGAACATCCAGCAGAAAATCAGCATTACTGAGATTTGTTGTATTGCTCGTGTATTAAATGAGGTTATGGTCTGTGGTGTTTCTTTTCTTGCTCAAGAATAACTTAGAGCTGCTTATCAACAAAACAAAACCACAATGTGTTCTTAGTTGAAAAATTAACTTTGCAGCTCTGTGGGCACATAATTTTTCTTGAAACCTTTCAAAATGGAAATTCGATGAGAATACTTGTAACTTGTATGTGTTTTTTTTTTTTTTTTTTTTTTTTTTGTATTTAAACAGAAAACTGACCAAGGTTTTAAAAACATATGTGGACAATGCTGAGAAGTGTGGGATCACTGATCAGCTCTTCAAAGCCATGAAAGCCTTGGAATACATCTTCAAGTTCATTGTCCGCTCCAGGATCTTGTTCAACCAGTGAGTACAGGCAGCCTTAAACCTCCCAGTGCCAATATTGCCCCCAAACTGGCAGAATGTTCCAGTGCACCAGTTCCAAAGGCTTAGTATTGCACTATTTGAGAAAGAAAGTAACTGTGGGAAACTGCTTCCAGCTTGAAACTGTGAGAAGTTCTTGCAGGAGAAAGGATTTTCCCTCTTGAGCAGAGATCTGTATTTTCAGCAGTGAATTATTGGTATAATCATGGTAGTTTAGGTCTCTTGGTGCTGGTGGGGAAACCCCTGTTACTGTATTGTGTTTTATACACAAGATGTTAAGGAAGTTATAAACAAAGATGAGCTCTTCACTTAGATTGAGTCCTTTTACTGCTTGTTAGCAGTGGTAACAACCTTATTACAAGGGATTTATGTAGAGCTCTTCAGTTAGCATCTCCACCACCCTTTCCTCTAATTTAGGGCCTGGAATTTATTTCTGTAGGAGCCCTGCTGTGAGATTTATAAAATACTGGATGTCACTGAGGCTGTAGCAGGCCCTACAAATCACTTGAACATAGGAAAAAATAAATTCCCTCTGGCTGCAGGTTGGATTTACAGATCCTGACCCTCCAGGAGTGGCCGTGGGATTTCCTTGTGGGAAGCACAAATTCAGTGTTGGGAGGACCCCACTCTCCATGCCGAGGGATTAATCAGCAGCATCACTGAATGCAGGAGGAGCTGGTGATTTGTTGAGCTGCAGGTCTGAGGGCCTGCCTGGAGGGGGTGATTTGGAGTGATTAAAATGCAGGAGTGGGGCAGGGCTGGGAGTGATTGCTGCTGCTCCACTGAGGAGTCACAAGCAGCAAGCTGAAGCTTTTTATTCCAAAATACTGTATATTTTTAACTTCAGGAGGAGGGTGTGAGGCTCAGTGGATGGATGGAGCATTTTAGCAGTTGAGTCCTGGATAAATCCATGGAAGTTCATCCACTTAAAGCATGGTGGCACATCTGTTTGTGCACTACAGCAAAGGTTGATAAAGGCAAAATATTACAAGTGACCTGTAGGAATATCTTTATTTGATTTCCTCAGTCATGATCCCAGTGCTTGTGGTGTGTTTACTACAGTCTTAAAATCCTCCAGGCAGTGCTGGAAGGACCAACCTGGTGTAAACCTTGTTTTCTCACAGCTGCAGAGATGCTGTGCTTTATCAGGTCTGTTAAATAAATAGATGTTATTAACTGACAGTAAGAACACATTTGTGACTAACTTGTTTATTTTTATTGTAACTTCCTTTTTGAAAGGCAGAGCTTTTTGTCTGAAGCACTTTGATTTATTGGGCTGTCAAGTTCAGTTACTCTTTATAAGAGTATAAGTTTCACCTCCCTAATCTGTTCAGGGGGACACTGAAATCCATTATGGAAATGGGGACTTAACAAGTTCTTTATCCTGTATAACCTTCAGTTTTAGCCTAAAAGGGGAATAGAAGCAAAATAACCAATTTAGTGGTTTGGGTTTTTTTTTTTTTTTCTGTAGTATTTATTTCCTCTGTGTACAGTTTAAAATAAACTTCTTTCATATCTGGGGCTTCCAAAGGTTTATGAGCACAGTATTAAAAACAATAAACATTAACTTCAGTGTAAAGCAGGAGGAGCATCCTGATCTCCCTGTTTATCCCAGGAAAAGCACATTTCCTCCTGCAGTACGTGATCCATCATGATGTAGCTTTAGATGGGATATTGGGCAGGAATTCCTGGCTGGGAGGGTGGGCAGGCCCTGGCACAGGGTGCCTGGAGCTGTGGCTGCCCCTGGCTCCCTGGCAGTGCCCAAGGCCAGGCTGGAGCACCTGGCACAGGGGAAGGTGTCCCTGCTCATGGCAGGAGTGGGACTTGATGGGCTTCACAGTTCCTTCCCCCCCAAACCATTCCATGGTTCTGTCATCTTGGACTGTGAAGAAATTGTACGAGGATTGCCCATAGCGAATTTCTGGATGAAATTCTCTTTCTGAGCTGCAGACTCCATCCAAGACCTTCCTACTGGGTTTAATTCCAGGAGGAAAGGGAGGGCAGTGAAAGGAACCTGAGCTCTTGCTGGAGCTGCTCTGGTGGGCCTTGGGGAGTTGGGGGGATCAGAGCCAGTGGAGCTTTGGGAGCCCAGCTGTTGTTGCATGAGGCTCTTGGAGGCAGCCAGAGCTGACTGGGTCAAGATGGGGTTTAACTGGGGAAGGAGTCACGGGGTGGTTTGGGTGGGAAGGGACCTTAAACCCATCCCATCCCACCCCTGCCATGGCAGGGACTCCTTCCCCTCTGCCAGGGGGCTCCAAGCCCAAATGTCCAGCCTGGCCTGGAGTTCCCTGTGATGTTCATAACTCCCCTGTTCAGATTTCATCTGGATTCCAGATCGTGTTAAGTCTGACTAACCCTGGTGTGGGTGAGTCCCACGTGCTGCCCGAGGAGGGGAAGTTTTCAGGGATGATGTGGAGCCAGGGCCATCTCCCCTTCATTTCCCCTACACCTGGAGCAGGGCTGGCTCTGCATTTAAAACATTCCAGAGAGTTCCAGGAGCACTCATTGTGCCAGTGGCCCAAGTTCTTCCCCCTGGCTGTGTTTTTTTGGCCTCTGGTGTTGTTCAGGTGCCTCTGTGCAGCTTTTACCCTCCTAAAAGCATCTGAGAGAGGGGGGGGATCCCAGTGGGCAGCTCAGCTCTGAAGGCTCAGGGACCTTGCTCCTGAGCTGAGCTGGGGCTGAGTCATTGCTCTGTGTCACTGTGCTGACTCCATGGGAAACCGAGCCTGAAATTAGTGCTGAAACACAATTTAACCTCAGTGCTTCCTTCCCACTGAAAAAAAAAAAATCATCTTTATAGCAAAGAGAGGGTCGATGGGTTCTTTCTTTCTTTCTCCCTGAGTTTAAGGTCACTCACCTTAGCCCCTGGGAGATTTTAATGATTGCTGGCAAGTTGTCTGGCTGCTTTCTGGCTTCATCAGCACAGAGCTGCCTGGCAAGGGTCCTGCCAGCCAGGCTGGCCCTGGGTGAGTGGGCACAGGGAGCTGGGGCACTGCTCAGGGCTTCACCAGAGACTGGCCCAGCACTGCTGCATGTGGCATTTCACACAGACAGCTTGACAGGAGAAACCTCTTCTTCCTCTTGGCCCAGCCTGGCCAGTCTGTCTTGTCTTGAGGGGTTTTTTTTTGTGGAAGAAAGCTCTTGATTTGGGGAAGGAAGTTTTAGAAATTCTTGAAAAAAGTAAAAGACCACAAATGGCTGCCTGTCATTTGATTGTCAGAAAACCCACCTGCTTTTTTCAAACAGTGTTTGCTTTGTGGTTTGTGCTGATGAAAGCTAATTCTGTTTCAGGCTGTATGAAAACAAAGGAGAAGCAGACTTCAGGGAGTCCCTGCTGCAGCTCTTTAAGTCCATCAATGAGATGATGAGCAGCAACTCTGACCAGACTGTCATAGTGAAGGTTTGTGCTTTCCCCATCTCCAGTTCTGCAGCCTAAAGCACAGGAAGGCACTCACTGGAGGATTTGCTTGTGTTGGGGCTTAAAAGCTGGCTTTTCTTCAAGCAAGGTTAATTCCTGGTGTTTCTGCTAAAGGGTTTGTGACTGTGCAAAGAATTTTCTTTGAATAAGTAACTTTTTGGAATCCTAGAATCGTTTAAGTTGGAAGAAGATCTGAGATTATTGAGTCCAACCTTTAATTGCTTCAAAAACTCACTTTTATTTTAGAAAGAAAACTTAATTTGAGTTCAGTGATATTTGGCTTTTTTAACTTGTATAACCTTTAAGTTGAGGTGTTTTTTAAGGCATTATATTTAAGATGCTGATGGCAGTATAGATCCTTATATTTTAATGCATTTATTTGTATCTGAGGCTGTTCAGGAACTTCAGTATAGGATCTTAAACCCTAATATGTATTTTAAAAAGAAAATTAGTAGTGATTGAGACTGGAAGCTCCACCTTTCATCCTTTAGACCTGTTTTTGTGTCCCTTTAAAAACAGCATCTGTTTTGGTAACACTTGGGAAAGGGTCTGTGCCCTCAAATGGTGCTGATGTCCAAGAACAAAAGCTCTGAATTATGGCACTGCTAGATTTTGGTGTCCAGAGGAGGCTGCATGCAGAAGTTAGTGGATCTTTTTCATCATAGAAAACTACAGAGACTGCCCTAAATGTGTGCTTGATAAGCTGCACCCTGAACTTCTTGTTCTTTATAAACTTGAGAGTTTATAAAAAAGATGAAACCCCTGACCCAGCCCTGCTGAACCATGAGAGATGATCAAGGGGCTGAGATTTGGGCTGGATTTGGGGACAGTAGGGCTCTCCCTGCTCAGGACAGCCAGTGGGAAATCCCTGTGCCAGTGGAAGAAGCTGCTGGAGGAGTCCAGCAGGAAAATTCTCGAGTCCAAGCCCCCAGTCCTTTGTAGCAGAGCTCTGGGGCTCCTGATGCCATGCTGCTAAAAGAGAGACTGGGGATAAAGCAGCTGAGCAGGAATATTTTAGGCTGAGAGGCCAAGACTGGATCATCTGATAACAAAAGAGGCATATTACACTTTTCAGGAAAGCTGTATTTCCATTTCATTGCCAAAGCATCCGTCCTGAGTGGAGATGGGCAGTTGGAGGCTGTGGCTCAGGGTGTGCTTTTACAAATAGGGAGTTTGCAGATTACAGGAGTGGAATTGAGATTTCTCTTCCTGAGACTCCTTTGCAGGGCCTGCTGCAGGAAGGCAGATGAACATGAGCTTTTTTTCTTTAACAATTTATACCATGAAGGAGAAGAAAAAAAAAAAAGAAAAAAAAAAGGCAAAAAATTGATTTGGTTGTGTTCAGCTGAGATGCAGGAAGGAAAATTTCCTGCCAAGGACTGGAGAGATCCCACCAGCAGTGGTTCAGCTTCAGAACTCTGCAGCTTGGGGAGAGCACAGCTCCTGCCTGTGTTTGTAGGGGGGCAGAGGAAGCTCTGGGATGAGCCAGTGTGGGGTTAAGTGTGCTTGAGGATGCCTTTCATCCATTAGTTATTGCTTTCATCTCCTCTGGACTCTAATTACTGAGCTCTTAGAACACATGATTGTTACTATTGGCTTTTTGCAGCTCGTGAAATTGCTTTTATGATGCTCAGGTATTCACTGGAGCTGTGCAGTGTGAGCACCAGGCACAGACTTGTGCTTCTATTACAGAGAAGAAAACTATTGACTGGGTGGATAAATGTGGGAATTTTCAGAGAGAGTGTGGATCCTGTGCATCCTGCCTGGCAGAAATGTGTGCTTCTGTTACAGAGAGCAAAACTTAGGAATGGGTGGATAAATTGGGAATTTTCAGAGTGTGGATCCTGTGCATCCTGCCTGGCAGAAATGTGTGCTTCTGTTACAGAGAGCAAAACTTTGGAATGGGTGGATAAAGGTGGGAATTTTCAGACAGTGTGGAGTGCCTGGCTGGGAGGGGTCAGTGACACTGGGGGTGATGTTGGGGGCCTCATTCAGCATCTCCTGCTCTGCTGGTGGAGAGGAGCATCAGCTGCACCTCCCAGAGCTGGGCTTGGAGAGGTGGGCACTGCTGTCAGGAGCAGGGAGTGGATCCCTGGGTGTGCCCCACCTGGAGCTGGCACTTTGGGCAGGACAGCCTGGAGCCAGCAGTGGCAGCTCCTCAGGGCTGGCAGAGCTGTCACTGAGCCTTGCAGCAGCCTCTGGGTGCTGTGCTGCCTCCAAACCTCAGGAAAGGGTTGAAGGGAGGCAGAGGGTGGGAATGCTGCCCCTTCCCAGCAGGGGAATGTCTGATTTCCTGTGCACTGGGCTTTGTGCAAAGGGCAGGCACTTGGTGACATCGTTGGGAGGGGAGTTGAAAGGAAGTAAAGGAATTTTTTATCATTTTGGAAGTTTGTTGTAGAGGGACAGAGCTCAGATCCGGGGATGTGCTGAGGGAGCCCAGGGACCACAGCTGGCACCTGCTGTGGCACTGCTGGGGAGCAGGATGGGCTGGACATGCCAGGGCTGGGCACAGGGAGGGGTTCTGAGGGCCAGGAGATGCCCCAGGGGCTGGAGCATCCCTCCCATGGAGCCAGGCTGCAGAGCTGGGGGGCTCCCCTGCAGAGGAGGAGGCTCCAGGGAGAGCTCAGAGCCCCTGGCAGGGACCAAAGGGGCTCCAGGAGAGCTGGGGAGGGACAGGGGATGGAGGGACAGCACCCAGGGAATGGCTGTGAGCTGACAGTGGGGAGATTTATTTTGGGTTTTGGGCAGGGATTGTTCCCTGGGAGGGTGAGCAGGAGCTGGGCTGGAATTCCCAGAGCAGCTGGGGCTGCCCCTGGATCCCTGGCAGTGCCCAGGCCAGGCTGGAGCCCCTGGCACAGGGGGAGGGGTCCCTGCCGGGGCAGGGGGGGCACTGAATGAGGTTTAAGCTCCTTTCCAACCTCAACCAGTCTGGGATTCCATGAAAAGCAGTTGCATTGTCCCCAGCAAATAATTTCATGGTTTTGGGGTTTTTGTCCATGCAGTGGGTTTTGTCTGAACTTCTGGAATAATCACTCCAAGGTGGGAAAAAATATTCAGTATTTAAGACCTGACTCAGAGGATTAATAACAATCTCTGAGCACCCTGGGACAGTGGGAGGTGTCCCTGCCCATGGCAGGGCTGGGGACAGGATGAACTTTAATGTTCCATGGCAGGGGTGGAAGAAGGTGATCCTTGAGTCCCTCCCAACCCAACCCAGTGTGGAATTCTGGTGCTGTTGGATACTTGGCTGAAGTTTTGTGGAAAACCAGCAATGGTAAACAGAGGAGTCCCCAGCTCCTTGTCTCCTGCAGGAAGATCAGCACATCTTGCTGTAGCTGTTTTATCTTTTTTCATTGTTTTTTTTTAAAGATCAGGGAAGCTAAGTAAGTGCAGACAAAAAAGGTGTGTTTGGAGAGAGATAAGAAATCGCAAAAACCTACAGAGAAAATCCAGGTGCCTCACATTAAAAAAGGTACAGGGTTCTTCCACACATCCCAGGCTTTCCATGTCTCCTTGCCAAAACTGGGCTCCTCCTTTACCCTTTATCACCCTGCAGCAAAACTGCCACTGGAAGTTTTCTCTGAGATGTTCCTAACTTTTTTGAGCTGGATATACTGTTTTTTTTTTTGTTTTTTATCTGCTGGGGGAGTAGCCTTCAAGCTGACACAGAATGAAAGGCTGCAGTCTTGTGTTCTTAGCATGAATTCCTCTTTATCTGTTCTAATATTTATGTCCTCGTGGAAGCTGTGATGAGCTGTTGTTGACTGTAGCTCTTCACTTGTTTAATATTTTGCATTTAAATTGCTTTTTTTTTTTTGGTTTTAATATGAATTTTTCGAGGCCTTGGGTATATATGTGTGTGTGGAAGTTTCCTCAAAGGAAAACTCGGAATTGTACAAGGATTTAAGGTTGTAGGGCACAAAAAGAGGTTTGAAATTTTTTAGGATTATGGATATTCAAAAAACATTGAGTAGGGGAGAATTTATAGGTTTATATATAAAACATTAAAAGATTATTTCTAAATTGACTGGTACTGCTTCAGCTATGGAATTTTGCAATAAATAGGTAAAACTCCATATGATCTTGGTTTGAGCAGAGCTTTACTAGCACTTAAACCTTTTATAGCACTCTTCTGGCACTTACACCTCATTTCTTTTGCCTTTTGTATACTCAAATGTACTAGAATTAAAACACTGAGGTGCAAAAACCACTAAAACCCACTTTGAGTATGATCAGCCCTGTAGGCTTGAATTTGGGAAGGTGAACTGCTAAAAATTACAGTGTTCAAAACAACAGAGAAGTTGGTGGGGGTTTATTTGCTTAATTAAATACAATTTTGAGGATTTTTTTTTTTTTGGTGTTTCAGTGTTGTCTGCAGTGGAGACAGACATTTCAAGGGTGCCTTTTCCAGATTTTTTAAGGTGTGAGGTTGTCCAGGCTGGAGAGAGAAATCCAAGCAGTGATGGAGCTGAGGTGTGGTTGCTCTGTCAGCAATAAAAATTCTCCTCTGGTGCTGAGGGGCTCTGGCTGCAGCAATAGCCTGGCAAGGGGAGGACCCAGTTGGTTTTCCAAGCATCATTTGGATTTTTAGGGTTAAACCTGATCATCAATCAGGTGTGCAGCATTTGCTGTGTGCATGCATTTTTAATGGTTACAAGTGTACCGAGCCTTCCTGGGTTTATTCCTGTTTTCTGCTAATTGGTGCATGATAATTATTTCCTCCACCTTCTCCTGCTGAAGCTTGAGCTCAGCTGGAGCCTGAGTGATGTTTCAAGTGTGGGTAAAAATGCAGATATTCCTTAGTCAGGGATTCCTGCATCTCTTGGGAGGCAGGGAAGCTCCTCCTGACCCTTCTCAGCAGGGCCCTTCTGATATTTGCTGCTCTGATTTTATCCAGGGTGGCTGGGAAAAGGCTGGGAGCTCAGAATAATCTGAATTAAAGAGCTGTGGACACCTTGTGTGTGTGAAATCATCCTGAGTGTAGCCACAGAGAAGCTGGGGTGGAGGATGAGATCATTTTTAATGTGAATTCTGTGCCTGTGGGTTCTTAATATTTCTGTTCTTAGTGTCTACTCTGCACTTAAATATTCAGCATTTATTGCTAAAACCATAGGAAAGTGGTGAAAGGAAGGCAGGGAAATAAAAGGTGCCTGAGGAAAAAAAAAACAAGAGGCTGTGTTAGTCTGCAGGGCTTTTCCAACAGGTGGAAATTTAATTTTCTTCATAAAATTAAATTTTTCTACATGAAAAGGGCTGGTTTGTGCATGGGTTTGGGGCTGTTTCACACAGATTTGGGGCTGGTTTTTACAGATTTGGGGCCATTTTTTATACAGATTTGGGGCCATTTCTCACAGCTTTGGGGCCATTTTACATGTGGATTTGGGGCTGTTTTTTACATGGAATTTGGGGCTGTTTTTTGCACATATTTGGGGCCATTTTTAGATGGAATTTGGGGCTGTTTTTTTGCACGGATTTGGGGCTGTTTTAGATGGAATTTGGGATTTTTTTACATGGATTTGGGGCTGTTTCTCACAGATTTGGGGCTGTTTTTTACACAGATTTGGGGCTGTTTTAGATGGAATTTGGGACTTTTTTACATGGATTTGGGGCTGTTTCTCACAGATTTGGGGCTGGCTTTTTACACAGATTTGGGGCCATTTCTCACAGATTTGGGGCTGTTTTTTTACACAGATTTGGGGCTGTTTCACACAGATTTGTGGCCATTTATCACAGATTTGTGGCCATTTTTTACACAGATTTGTGGCCTTTTTTACACAGATTTGTGGCTGCTTTAGACTTGGATTTGTGTCTGTTTCACATGGAATTTGGGGCTGTTTTTTACGTGGATTTGGGGCTGTTTTTTACACAGATTTGGGGTCGTTTTACACTGAATTTAGTGTCAGAGGTGCTGCTTTGCAACTGGGATAAAAACTGCTTTAGTTTGTGGGCTGAATAACTGCTCTAGGCTGGGGTAAATCTAAACCAGAGTTCAGGTGATCCTGGATATTTTTTTAATCCAGCTGCTGCCTGGGCTTAATTTAATCCATTTAATGGAATGGCACCAAGATGATGCTGGGGTGGAAGGGAGGTGCTTTGTTGAGTGGCACAAAAAATGAAAATTTACATTAAAATAATGGTCTTAAATGGAGTTGGGTAAAACAAATTTATTGCTATGTCAAACAGAAGAGTTCAGAGGAATATTCTGTATTTGGTACAGGGTTTTTGTGCTTAATTTGGAGGCCAGGCATGCTGATGGAAACGAATGGCTTTGGAAAATGACACTTTTAAATTAGGGATTTTATTGCTTTTATGGACTACAAAGAGCTGAACTTAAACCCCAGAAAAAAGCTGTGGTGTTCTGCTCAGAGTACTTTTTGTTTAATACTTTGCAAATGTCATTTGGTCAATCTAATGACAACCTTAAGTTAGTTGTCTTTTTTTTTTTTTTTTTTTTTTTTTTTTTTTTTTTTTCTTTTAACAGCTACTGCAAAGAAGCTTTTGTGACTTTTTTTTTTTTTGGTCATTTATAAACCAAGAATGGGATCATTTTCCATTATTGCAAGATTCTTTTTTTTTCCTGCTTTCTTTCCACTCATCAGTGACCTCCTATAATTTTCACAGAGGTGGTTTCACTTTTGTATTATGAGACCTCTCCATACTCTCAACTGTGTAACAAACACAAGTAAATAAGTAAAACTCATTTTTCTAACTCCTATCCAAAATTACATCACAAATATTTTAAGGTGCTTAGCAAGGTTGCCCTTTTTACTCTGCTTTTGTTTGCCTGATGCCACAAAAAATAAGGCTTTTACTTGTCCTCACACCCTATTGTGAAGAAATTAAAATTCCAGAAATTTACTTGAAAAGCAGCTCCTCCTGGTAGTTTTAGCAGTTGGGCCACTTTGTCTCAATAAATAAATGAAAACTACTCTTATGAAATATTTAAGTGTCAAAGTCAAGTTTTTTGTGATTTGAGGTTTTCTCCACCCAGCAAAAAAACCGCAGAAAAAATTCCACTCAGAGAACCAAGATAAAGAATTCAGATGAACTTTTAATCATAGGATCTCCTTGCACTTTTAGATCTGAGCAGTGTGCTAATTTTCCTCTTGGTGGATCCCATTCTTCACTCGTTTTTGTCTCATTAACCTGTCTGGAAATGAGCTATCAGTGAGAAAAGAGCAGCATGGGCAGTGCAGGGCTCTCTTCATGGACTGTTGGGAATAACAATTCCATTGCTCCTGATCTCAGTTTTTTCTGGCCTTTCTGATGGGTTTTTTTCCCCTCAAATGATCTTTTGATGCCAACACTGAATTTGCTCCTTCCTCACAAACATGGATTCCCTGCCAGCTCTGGACAAGTTTAGAACACAATCAGTTGATGTTCAGAGGGGCCACTGTTGGGAATAACAATTCCATTGCACCTGATCTTACTTATTCTGGCTTTTTCACCACACCTGAGGAGTTTTTTTTTTTCTCTCAGATGATCTTTTGATACCAACACTGCATTTGTTCCTTCCACAGGACCAGTTGTGGAGAAGTTCAGGAGAACACAATTAGCTGTGAAGTCATTAGGAGCCCATCAGTGAATTTATCAGAAAGGTCACAAAGGGTCCTGCTCCAGACACAGAGCTGGTCGGGCTGATTGAGGGAAGAAGTTGCAATTAGTCCGTGCAAGGATAAATCCTGGGAGTTGCCATCCCCTGCACTGGCTGTGCAGAGAGCTGTGGCCATCAATTATTGCTTAATTACTCCATTTAGGGCAAAGCTTTGACTTTCCTGGCCCTGATGCTGTTCACCGAGTGAGTTGTGTTTCTTGGCCCAAATTAATTCCTTTTTCACAGTTTTTAAAGGCATCCTCGAGGCACTGAGCAGCTCTGTGGCTTCTCCTGCTCAGTGGGAGTGTCAGCTCCTGGTTCTTGCCATATTTCTGTGGAATAATTCCTTTTACACGCAGATATGGTGTTCACCAAGGGGACATCAATGTGTATTTGCGTGGTTGGGGTGTGGAGGATGAGCCACAGCATCTCCAGTGTGCTCTGAGCTGGCTGCAGGCTGCCATGGCCTTGCTGCTGTCATGCTGAGCCATGTGAATCACAGCCTGGGCAAAGAAATAAAATCCCACTAACACCCCACAGCCAGCAGAACAGTGAGTGTAGGAGGAAATTCAGCTCGGGGAGAAAATATCCATTATTCATGCCACACACGGGCTCATCGCTGCCTTCACTCCCTTTTCATCCTTCCCCTTTGCTGCTTTATTTGTGGGCTTTGTAGTGCTGGAAATGACTGATTTTTGTGACTTGATAAGGGTGGGAATAATTTGTCACTCGTTTTGCACAAAGAGAGAAGCCCCTTCGGGCACTCAGATTTTTATTGCAGCCCAGCTTGAGACCGTGTGTAATTATTGAGTGCGTGTGTGAGATTGATCTGGCCAGCTTTGGGTGTGCTCCTCGTGTGATCACAGGGAAATCACTGCAGAAAACGGGAGTGAACGTTAAGGTTCCTCACTGCTGTGGGGTTTTTTTTTGCTGGGTGGAATTTTCAAGTGGCTAAGGCATCCCTGTGTAACCATGGAATTAAGATTTTGGGCTTAGTTTGCCATGTGCTTCTTGTGGAAATGAGGAATTGGAACCTTTGTCCAGTGCTGATCAAGAGTGAAAAGTAATTAATTTAATTTCTTTAAACTGGAGAAAAAGCCCCCCAAACCAGATGTTTGTTTGCTTTTTCCTGATGTTATATGGGAAGACAAGAGCAGTGGGGTTTTTTTTAATCTGCTGAATTTCATATTCCTCATTTATGCATTGCAGTGTCCTGGGAATAACCAGCATTGCAATGGAGCTGCTGCTCACAGAAAATCTACTTCAGCTGCAGCTTGAGCAGAGCAAGATCTACAGCAAGAGCTGCTCTTTCACAGGATTTAATACCAATAAAAAATTATTTTAGTAGCCCTTTGGCTTAGACAGATAGAGATTTAATCACGGGGCTGCACAGCCTCATCATCTGATCATCTTGTCACATAATCGAGCCAGCTGAGGTGGGAAATTGGGAAATATACTTCCACAATCTTCTTTAAATCTCCAGAAGTAAACTTTAATTGGCTTGTCCATAAAGCAGACCCTCAGTTGCTGCTAATTGTTGCAGCTACAAGCTGTAAATGGCTGCTGTAAATAACTTTACCCCACAGTAGTTCATGGGAGCCGTTCAAGTGTTAATTTTTACGCCGGGTGTGAAATTTTAATCCAAGGTATAAAATGCCAGCTCTCTTGTAAGATGTGTTACTAAACATTTATGGCTCCATGCATGTGAATGATCAGCAAATAAACCCCCGTTGCTGCCTGTGGTTCCTGCCTGGTCATTAGAGCCCTCATCCATCACAGCTGCCTTTGCAGAATTCCAGAGTTCCCCAGCTCAGGAGTCCTTTCAGCAGAGGTGGGGATGTTTGATCCAGCTCGAGTGGGTTATGACTGGAAACTGGGGGCTCTGGGATCTGCCTCCAGCCCAGGGACAGGCTGGGGGTTCCCTTTGGAGAGGGGTCTTGGCCTTGGTGGTCTCTTGAGGTTCTCCTTGGGTGCCTCCAGAGGCTGCAGTTGTTGCTGCCCAGGAGCTCTGGGCTTGCTGGGAAGTGGCAGGAGAGGGGAGCTCCTGGAGAGCAGAGCAGGGGGTTTGTGTTGGCTCCTCAGGACTGTTCTCCTGTGGCTCTCCTGTCTGTGGAAACCACTGGGGATGGAAAATGGCTGTGTCCAGCCTGGGGGGTGTAAATTTAATTTCTCACATTAGGGTGACAAAGGGGTTGGGATGGAAAGATCTTAAAATGCACCCAGTGCCCCTCCTGCCATCCACGGACCCTCCCGCTCTCCCAGGATCTCCAACCTGGTCTGGGGCACTGCCAGGATCCAGGGGCAGCCCCAGCTGCTCTGGGAATTCCAGCCCAGCCCCTCCCAGGGAATAATTCCTGCCCAAATCCCATCCAGCCCTGCCTGTCTTCAGGCAGGAGTACACCAGCTGTTATCAAACACTTGAGTTGATCAATCCAGCACAAGGTGAGGCAGACAAGTGTGGCTGCTCTGGTTTATATTTCAATTATTTGTGTTTTTTCCCTGGTCTGGTGCTCAGTGCCCGCAATAACTAGGAATTGTTCCTAAGAAAAAGATGAAATGAGTGAGAACTCGTGCAAACAGTTAAAATATTCAGCATCTGTTTGTATCTTGTGAGCTCTTTCATGTGCTGTGCAGTGGCAGCTGCGAGTTCAAGGGGAATTGGGAAGAGCCAGGGTTTCAGGAGTGGCTACCAAGGATTTACTGGAGGGGATAGAAAAATGCTAATTAGGATTTTTTTGTTTCATTTTTAAATAGTGGAGTGAAAATGAAACCCAAACAACTCCAGCCTGGCTGAGGAGGGGGGAGGGTGAGAAAGTGCTCAGCAGAAGATGGGGATAAAGGGATTACAGGAACCAAAAGGTTTCTGTAAAATGTTGGAGCTTATAAATCTTATCTTTGATGAAGTTTCCCCAGTTTATGAACATTTCATGCCTCTGTCTTATTTTAAATCAGTTTAATTTTCCGAGTTTCAGCTCAGGTGTCACAGAAAATGGTGAAACCCAAGCCACCTGCTCGTGGGTGATTCTCTTCTTGCACTCTTTGCATCACCTTTAAACAGATGAATTTTGTCAATTTGGGGTTTTTGGTGTTGTTTTTTTTTTTTAGGGGCAGCACTTAAATACTTGCCAGCAATTGTCAACGATGTGAAATTAGTGTTTGATCCAAAGGAACTCAGGTGAGTAGAGTTAATTAAGTGTGGAGTGCTAAGTTTATATAAATCTTTATAAAGATATATATAAAATACACACACAAATATATAAAATGCATATAATATATTTAAATATAAAAACATACACTATAGATTTATATTTCTATGTTACTCCTATGTTTATCTGCTGTATATAAAGATACAAAAATATATAAAAATATAGAAATATATACTGAGACAGTGAAATGTGGGTCACCTGAGAACTTTTATCACTTTGGTTTTATTCCTTTTTTTTTTTTTTTTTTTTGTCTTTGCAGGTATTTTTGAGGGTTACACAAAGGGCCTGCTTTTTAAAAATAATGTATAACAAATACCTGCCAAGCTTTGCAGAACGAACAATTAGCAAGAATTATTAATCAGGCAACTGCCATCAAAACTCTTTAGCTGGACCATGATGTTTCACTCTCTCAAGTATAAATTTCATGGAAATAATAAAGTAATAATTCAGTGAACTTTTGCTGGATCCATGTCTCAGTAGCTCATAAACATGGCAGTGGTGTTAGTAAATCAAAAGGACAATGAGGATGTTTAAGGAAAAAAAAAAGCAGTAGAAAAACCAAATAAAAACTGGTATTTCAGGAGAACTTTTAGCTTAAAGAGATAAATACAGTTTTATTTTTCATGGTGCTGTTACAAACTGAAAAAAAAACCCCACGTTTTAAATCTGATTTTTACTGCACAAACCCTTCTAAATTTTGTCTGGTTTTATTTCTATGGCCTTGATATGTCAGAAGGAGGAAAAGAGATAAAGTAGGGGTAAAATAAATAAATAGAATCTTAATCTAGTGTTCCAGTAGCCTGAGGAATGTGGCATTTACCTTCTGCTGTCCTGGACTGTCAGATGTTTTCCATCTACACTTCCCTGGGCTTAGGAAGTCCAGATTTATAGAGTTTCTGGACTAAATAATAATTTTGATACATAATAGCAAAATTCCTGGGAAAAGAGAAAGGAAAATGCAGGACTTGGCCTTTTTTACCCCAAATACTACATTTTTCTATGGTATTACCAATTAACATTGCAATTAAATGCCAGGAGTATTTAAACTGAGGTTGACTTTTAATTAGAAGTGAAAAAAGGAAAAGCAAAGAGCACAAGATTTTAGGATGGGATGCCAAATTATTGAAAATAATATTGAAAAAAATATCTTGTCAATATTTGGTGGGAGCTCAGCTGATGGGTGCAGTGGTACCTTATCCTAAAATGTCCATTTCTAGGTTGTTTTAATTATCCTTTTTTTTAATTAGTAGCTTTCACTGTTAATTATCACCTTATTTTTGGCATCCATAATCAGGAACGTGCTGATGGACGTGAAGCACAGGCAAGGAAAACTTGAGACCTAAAACCTTAAATGAGACATGGACCAAGAGAATAAAACTGAGACAAAAGGGGTGGGGGATGACAGAAATAACATTAAAAACTGAAATTTATTGAGAACTAGTCATCATTATCTAAATTATTTTTTAAAAAATGGCATTTGCTCACCCGCAAGCACCAAGCCGTGTCCGGTTCTTTATTCCTGGGTGTTTTTCCACAACTGGGGGGAGTTTAATGGGTTTTTCCTTTATTGCAGCAAATCTGCAGTGTTTTTTTGGCTTTTTTTGCAGCAAGCTCTTCACGGAGTTCATCCTGAACGTGCCTGTGAGCCGCCTGACCATCCAGAAGCTGTACTGCCTGATCGAGATCGTGCACAGCGACCTCTTCACCCAGCACGGTGAGCGCCCTGCTCCTGCCAGCCCAGCAGAGCCCTGCCCTCTGCTGCCCTCTGCTCGGGGCTCTGCCACCTCTGCCACTGCCACACGCCTCTGCCCTGCTGCTGGCGAGGCCGTGGGCACAAGTCCTGGTCAGGAGAGAGGAGGCAAGCAGGACTCGGGGTTGTTCTCCTTCTCCAGGTTGGTTGTTGTTTCCTTACCGGCAATCTCAGGCTTTGCACCAGCTCAGAGTGAGGGAGAGAAGGCACCAAAACACAAAACACACAGGATCAGGGTTCTCTTAAAGATAATTCACCCAGTTATCACCGAGAATGTTCATTATTTCTGCTGTTCTACCAATAACCAACTCAATTTCTGTTCACCTAACTCTGCACTGGGGCAAATTGTGCCCAGATGTTGCTGTGGGTGATGAACAGATGACATGAGACCTCGTTATAAAAACTGCATCTGACTCCCCTTTATTCACAGACTGACCCCCTCTGTATAGCTTCTTGAGCAGGCCATCTCAGTGGGCAGAAGAGTGCCAGAACTCTTCATCCCATTGGCCCAAAACTGAAAGACAGAGAGAAGTCCATCCCACAGCGAGGAATCCAAAACATCACTCTTGTTACAAGAACACTTGTGATGTTTATGCCAAGCCTGTGAGAACACAAGGTCTTCTTGAACCAAAACACCACGAAGAAACTGAGTCTAGAAACTCAGAAACTTCAGGCCCAGGAGCCTCAGACTGCATCCAATGTTCCTGTGCCACCAACACTGCAGGACAGGGAGGGGATGGAGGAGGAGAAGGAAGCTTAAAAACTACAAGGATCCTCCACCTTGTGTTCATCCCCTTACCATCCTAACAAACCCCAAAATCTGAATTTCTCACCTGTGATAAATGACATACTATACTGCTATCTAATTTGCATCCCTGAGAATTCTGCTCCATCCCAAAGCCTGGGCAGCCCTTTCCCTGGAGGAAGGTTAAAAGCAGTGTTTGTCAGGGGGAATTGGACCCTTCAGAACCTGCAGGGAAATATTCTCTGCACTCTGGGTTCCAGCAGGGGTCAGGATTACAAGTGTGAGAGGCAGATTTCTTGTTGGGACTTGGGTGTTTATTCTTTCTCATCTGAGGTGCAGCCTCTCTGACCCTGAGTGTTTCTGTATGTGAAGTTAATAAGGCAAGAAATGGATTACAGAGTAAAATTTCAAGGTCTTTTTAAGCCTAAACTGCCCAATTATGAGATACCAACTAATTCATTTTAGTTTTTAATCCGATAACTAGCCACCTACGTCCTGCACTGTGGATTTTTTCAACCAGTCACACAAAACCACCCAAACTTGTGAAGGAGAAGATGACTGTGCCCTAAACTTTATCCCAGCACCTTAAATTCTCAGTCTCTCACCCTGTGCTGTAACACATTTCTGGTCAACCCCACACTCACACTCTCAGTGCTCTCACTCAATTTTGGAAGCCTTTCCCACGGCCTTGGTCCAGTGCTGTTTATCTTTGAGGATAAATCCCTGTGCCCAGGGTTCCAACCCCAAGCCAGCCCTGTGGAGCTTCCAGGGTGCTCCACTGGGAGGGCAAGATGGAAAATCCAAACCCCAGAGTGCTTTGGGTGGGAAGGGAAAAGCTCATCATTACTGACTGGAAAAACTGGTCTGGAATCTGCTTCCAGCCCAGGGCCAGGCTGGGGTTCCTTGGGAGGGAACCTGGGGTTCTCCTTGGTGCCACCAAAGCCTTGAGCCACCTCTGTTTGGAGAGCACCTTCCACTCTCGTGGTGCAGAGGACATACACACCTGGGAAAATGCATTTTAGAGGCATGGGGTGTGCTGAAGGAGGTGAAAAAACCAAAAAAAAACATATTGGATAACTCAGTGTGGTGGTTTTAATTTAAAATTGGGTGGAAATATTAGTTTGTGTGGCAGTTTTGGTTTGTTATTTTGAAGTTTCTTAGCCAAGAGTAAAGTAGGCTTAAAGTTGGAAAGGTATAAAGGAAACTTTATTAATAGGATTAAAGGAAGAGAAATAAAAATTAGAATAAAACCTTAGAACACTTCTCCTTTTTTAAACATTTATTTTTGCCATGTATAGAAATAACTAAAATTTTTAGTTCATTTTTTTTATTTTTAGAATAGTCTTTCTGTAGTTTATTTAGGGAGACAAATATTTCTTGTTGTTATGGAAAATTTTTTATAAGAAAATAATTTTGTGGTTTTAATTTGAATGAGTAGCAGCCACCCAGAAAATCTGCATTTGTGAAGCTCTTCCCATGTTCACAGCTGTGCCTCTGGGCTATCTTAAAATATATATTCATAAAATAGATAGCTTAAAATATATATTTTAAGCTATCTTAAAATATATATTCATATATGTTCTTAAAATATATATTCATAAAAACATTTCTTTATGTTTTTTATCCATTTTAATTTAAATATATCAATATTACAAATTGCCCAATCCAAACCAAAGCACTCAGCAATTTTCTTGTTGCAAAACACCTGAGAGTGTAGCAGGAACAACTCGTAACAGAACCCAGAAGAATTTAGTTGTTAAGTGATGGCCATGGAGATAAGAGGCATCTTAGATATTGTATATTGTGAAAAATCAGTAAAGCAAGACTTCAGCATTGTAAAGACTCAATAAAGCAGAACCTGTGTGGCTGGAAGCCAGCAAAAACCAATCCTAACTTCTGCAAGAACCAAGTAAGCTGAGAAATGGCCAAACCTCCTCTGCACCTGCCCAAAACCCAAGTGAAACTGCAAACATCTAATGAAAAATGAGTGATTTCATCAAGGCCCTTACCCAAGAAGGGTGGCAACAAGTGCAGGAGAGCAGAAAGGAAGCAAAAATAAGCAAGCAGAGAAGTGCAAGATCAGTACATATTTATATATTTATACCTAAAATCTGTCTCAGACACAAGCAGTCATGCTTTAGTAGAAATATCCCCCGTGTGTCTCCAACTGAAAATAAACCACAATTCCAATTGTCAAGTCCTTATTCTGCAACAATCCCAGGCTGCTCCAATCCAGCCTGGCCTGGGGCAGGAGGAAAATGCTCTTTGACCCAGCAGGCTAGGACTGGGGAAGGAGTGAAAGTGCAAAATGACACAAAGCCTTGGGATTTGTGGTTTTAAAAGGGCACGAAGCAGCCACGGTGTTGGCCTCTGTTGTAACTTTGTGTCAGGGTTTGTCAAAAATCTTTAATTCAGCTTTGGTGCTCAGTGAGCTGGTGGGGGAAATGGAGGTTTTTGATGTCCTCTCTGCCTTGAAGCTGTTCCCTGGCTGCAAGCAAGCACAGAAACCTTTCAGAGGGTGCTGTTCATCCATGCCTTATTATTTTCTGCTTTCCCATTAATGGGCCAGTGAAAGATAAGTTCAGGCACTTGTCCTCCGGATTTCTTCCTTTGAGGTGAAACACTTGATTCTTTTTCAGGCTGGCTGCAGGTTAAACTGACCCAAACAAAGTGTTTGTGTGCTGTCAGGGGAGGTAATGAGGGAGCAAATAGGCACTGCTTCAGTGGGAAAGGAGATCTGGAAGCATTCTGCTCTCAGATCACAAAAGCTGACGCTGCTCAGTGCTGATAAAACAAATTTTGCTGGTTGCAGGTTAAAAAATCTTGGTGGGTTGGCATTGTGGTGGTTTTATAGCACTCCTACAAACAGTTTGCCACCTGTGTCACCATGTGCAGGAGCAGCAAGTCCAGGATTTTATCTTCACTTCTGAAACGATTTGAAATTATTCAGCCCTTAAGTGCTGGGTTTTCAAGAAGTAGAGGAATGCAGGTGGAGTTGCTGGTGTTGGGGCCTGGGTAAAATGGTGCCCCAAGAATAATTTAATGTTTCCTGGGTAGAGCTGTGCCTCAGTTACTCATTTGTTTCCTTCACTCAGTTGCCTGTGTGATAATTTTCCCTTCTCCTGCTGCTCTCAGGTTGCCAGGACTTTGTGGCAGAGTCAGTAATATCAGGGATCATGTTTTGCTCTCCTGGGGAGGAAGAAATGGTGATAAATCAGCTAAAGCAAGGAATGGAGTGTAAAACAGTCCAGAGAAGGGCTGCAGGGGCACGTGGTGCATTTACCATACTCAACTTTGCCCTCCCTCACTGGAGCAGTTCCCTTTTCAGAGGGGGAGGCAGGAATGGTGTGTGGCTGGTTTGTGTTTTCAAACCTGACTCCAAACTCAGCCCTGCAGGGTGTAGTCCAACTTTGATTGAGGTGCTGAGAGATGGAAAGGGATCTGTTTTCATGGGAGGTGATTAATCAGGGCCCAGGTCAATGCTGCTGGATGGCTCTGGGATTTTAGCAGGAGGCTCCTGAGCAGGGTTTGCTGTGCCTGCCTGGTAGGAATGTCCTAAATCCAGCAGCCTTTGGTGGGGCTGGGGATCCCAGGCACCTGCCCTGACCCAAACCCTGCTGGGATTCCCATGGATGTCTGGGCGTTTTTACTCAGTGAACCAAGTGTGGCATTAAAAGTTTCTCTTTCCAGTGGTATCCCAGAATCCCAGACTGGTTTGGGCTGGGAGGGAACTTAAATCCCACCCAGTGCCCCCCCTGCCCTGCAGGGACCCCTCCCACTGTGCCAGGGGCTCCAACCCTGGGACACTGCCGGGGATCCAGCGGAAACTGCTCTGGGAATTCCAGCCCAGGAGGAATTCCTGCCCAATATCCCATCTAAACCCTCCTCCTCCAGCTCACAGCCATTCCCTGTGTGCTGTCCCTCCATCCCAGTCCCCAGTCCCTCCCCAGCTCTCCTGGAACCCTTTGGTCCCTGCCAGGGGTTCTGAGCTCTCCCTGGAGCCTTTTCCAGATGAATCCATCCCCAGCTCTCCCAGTTTTTCCTCCCCCCTAGGAGAGGGGCTCCAGCCCTCTGTTGTTCTCACCTCAATTCTCCATCACAATCATTCTCTGAAGTTTGTGTCTGAAACCTCAGTTGTGCTGGGAACCTTTCAAAAACCTTCCAATTCACTTGAAAATAAATCAAACCCCCATCCACAGCCTTTTTATAATTGAGATGTTCCTGTCCCTTGCTCTGTGGGTTGGAGTTCATTACTCAGATGTTGTTGCCTGCCCTTCTCACTGATTCAGGAATTTTAAACTGCTGGGGAATACTTTCCTATAAACTGTCAGCTCATCCCGGATCCTGTTGCACAAATGAGATTTTCTTTTCTAAAAGCAATATGCACTACAGGATTGTGGACTTAGGGAAGGCTGGCACATGCACAGAAAATTTCATCAGCCCGTTGCTGGGGGAGAAAAAAGGCTCTCATTCTGTGCTTTGAGAGGTCAAGGAAGATTTAGTTGCGTCTCCAGAGGAATTAAAATTCAGAATACAGGAATTTGTGAAGCTTGAAGGATTTGGGGGTGAGAGGGGTGGGTGTGTGAAGCAGTTTGCTGAAGCATTTTGCTCAAGTGAAGTTGTTGAGTGATGGATGATTCAGTGGGAAATCTGGAGAGTTTGGGACCTTGGCTCAGAATGGAGTCTGGTGGTGGGGTTTGTGTATCTTAAAAAAAAAAAAAAGTAAAATATAGTCTTAAAATTTATTTTATTCATATTTATAAACAATAATATGAATATGTAGTAATAATATGAATAAATGATATTTCCATATATAAGTAAATCCATATATAAATAAAATACATTTATTCCTACCACCATGTAATAACAAAACATATATAATCTTATATATAATTTTCACTCCACTAATTCAAAATTGTACAAAAAGGCCTAAATATATTTTTTTCCCCAAGTGTGGAGCAGTTTAATAATAATAATAACTCAGTGGATATTTTCAGTGCTCATGGTTGGGAGTCAAACGAAGTCCTGTCTTGCAAACGTCAAGGTTTTGGTTTATGCAAACAGTGATTTGTCTGATTTGTTTTGTCCTATGGAGTTGTTTGGATTTGCTGTTGCTTTGTTTTCCAAATGACTTCCAGCTGATTGCCAAGTGAGCTGTGGAGCTGCTGGAGTTTGAAAGAGAAAATCCCGGGATTTTTCCATGAGGAATCTGAGTCTGTTGAATATTAGTAGACAACTCCCAGCATTTCTAAGAGTTCTTATTGTTCCCTTATGACTCAACTCCCGAGCTGTGTAGTGGAAACAAAGTTACTGAGCACTGGTTAAATGTTTTTGGGCCACATGAACTAAATGACCCGTAAATGAAAAAGATTTATTGGTGTCCCAATAAGCAAAACGTTTTTATTGGCACAGATTTATGGTGTGTGTTCCCCTTCAGCAGAGCTCCTGTGTCTGTTCACTGAAGGCTTCCCTTGGGTGCTGCTGAGTGATAATTCCTGCTGAGCATCCTTTGGGACAGAGGAATATTTCACATTAAATCACCACGGGCTGGACTTTGCTCTAGAGCAAAGTGGAATTATCCTTGTGCAGCAGCTCCTGAGCTGGCTGGGAGCAGGAGCTGATGTTCTGGACCAGGAGGGTTCCCTTTAATCCAGGGTGTTGGTGGCAGGCAGGGTGATGGGGTTCAGTGGGATCAGCTCGGTGCTTTTCAAAACAGTTCAGAGCAAAGGTGCCCTGGAAATCTGTTCTGCTCAGGGATGTCACCTCAGCACTGGCTTGGTTGGAACATCACAAACATGGAATGGTTTGGGTGGGAAGGGATCTGAAACTCATCCCATCCTCCCCTGCCAGGGCAGGGACCCCTCCCACTGTGCCAGGGGCTCCCAGCCCAGTGTCCAACCTGGCCTGGGCACTGCCAGGGATCCAGGGGCAGCCCCAGCTGCTCTGGGAATTCCAGCCCAGCCCCTCCCAGGGAATAATTCCTGCCCAAATCCCATCCAGCCCTGCCTGTCTTCAGGCAGGAGTACACCAGCTGTTATCAAACAACTTGAGTTGATCAATCCAGCACAAGGTGAGGCAGACAAGTGTGGCTGCTCTGGTTTATATTTCAATTAGTTTGTGTTTTTTCCCTGGTCTGGTGCTCAGTGCCCGCAATAACTAGGAATTGTTCCTAAGAAAAAGATGAAATGAGTGAGAACTCGTGCAAACAGTTAAAATATTCAGCATCTGTTTGTATCTTGTGAGCTCTTTCATGTGCTGTGCAGTGGCAGCTGCGAGTTCAAGGGGAATTGGGAAGAGCCAGGGTTTCAGGAGTGGCTACCAAGGATTTATAATCCCAGCCCCTGCCCACCCTCCCAGGGAGGAATTCCTTCCCAATCTCCCACCCAGCCCTGCCTCTGGCAGTGGAAGCCATTCCCTGTGTCCTTCCCTCAGTGTTCTCTCCTGCCAGGGAGTTGTGCAGAGCCAGAAGGTTCCCCCTGAGCCCCCTCGGCTGCTCCTCATCACCCTTGGGATGATTTTGTGGAGTTCCCAGCCTGGTTTGTCCCCCCCTATTTATCACCAGCCCCAGTGGGAGCTGAGGAGCCCTCTGAGCCCCACCCGAGGGAACAGGGTGCTCTGTAACTCCAGACCAAGCCCTGGGATGAATCCATTCGTTCTCCCTTTCCCAGAAATCCAGCTTGGCTGCCTCCCCCACTGCTCAGAGCAGCCCCAGCCCCTGGAGCTCAGGGGTGACTCGGGTATTGAACTGATCTCTGCCCCCTCCCTGCCAGTGGGGCTCTGAAACCTCCTCAGTCCCCTAATTAGGGACCTTTGAAGTGATTAAAGACTGATTCACCTCGCAGGCTTTGCCAAGCCTTGTTCTGTGCCTTTCCTGGAGTGCTGGGCTTTGGGGTTCTGCCCCTCCCCTGCATTTGGGGACAGTGTGCATTACACGACCCCTCTGCCCTCTGGGGTTCTGCTCTTTCCTCTTAGTCCAAAATTCAGGGAGCAGCATCTCCTGAAGTTTCCCAAATGCAGAGGCACAAGGCTGTGATCACAGAGCAGCTCTGGGGCAAATCCACAGAACCAAGCTGTTCACTGGGCTGACATTTATATGGATAATAAGGAATTAATTTGGACCTGGTGATTCTCCCTATGTAGAAACAGTCTGAGTACTTGAGCAAGGAGGGGGAATTTATAATTTTTAATAGGAGCAAATGGTCAAAGGTTGGAGCAGTTCAGAGGCAGAAGTTTTTAAGGTGAGGTGAGGTTTTGGTTGACAAGCTGAAAGTTCATTTATTTTTCCTGATTTTTTATTTTTTGTGTGTGTCTTATGTAAGCACTGAAGCACATCAGCCTGAAGGCCCTGAAAGCTGTGTTTGTAACCTCATGTTTTGTGTGCAGACTGCAGGGAAATCTTGCTGCCAACAATGACAGACCAGCTCAAGTATCACTTGGAGAGACAAGAAGATTTGGAGGCTTGCTGCCAGTTGCTGAGTAACATCCTGGAAGTGCTCTACAAGAAAGATGTGGTGAGTGCAGGGTGGCTCTGTGATGAGTAACACTTCACAGAAATTGTTTGAGGGAAGTGAATTAAGCAGGTAACTCCTGAAGCTTTAGTTTCTTAAATTTTTTATTTTATACAACCTCCTAACCAGCCTTTTCTCACCTCTTAGTTTTCCAGTGATGAGGATGTGTTGTGTGGCATCTCACACAGCACTTGTTGTTTCTGGGGCACATCCAGTACAGCTTTTCTGGTTAGGTAGTGAATAAATAAATACCCTTAGGAGTTAAACCTTTCTCATTTATTGTGCTGGCCTCTGCCAGGTGGAAAGTGTTTTGTTTTGGTGGTTTTTTCTTTTCTCCCATGGGCATTTTGGGAAACATGTATTTGAGTTGTATTGTTGCTGATGTGGTTCCCAGACATGCAGCATGTGTAAGGACCCTTTTTTTTTTTCATAGTAGTTTCTTTTTTGCTTTCTCTTGACCTCAGCAAATGTACAAATATTGGTGTTTTGCCTGAGAGCTGCAGTGATTTGATGCTCTCCAAAAATTTGGGCTGCTGCTGCTGCCTGAACCTTCAGTGCTGTGCAGAATCACACACTAATTCAGCTGGAAAGGACCTCAGGGGTCAGCTGCTCACATCCTCTCTGGCATCTTATTTAATTGGTTTTTTTTAGGTTTTGCTCTGATTTTGTTTGTGTTTGCAAGTAGCTCTGTGTGGCTGCTTTGCAGAGGGGGTTGTTTTCCAGGAGGAATTGGGTTTCTGGCAGCTTGGCTGCTCCTGTCACTCTTTTTTGGCTGCTTTTTTCTCTGTGGTGGGAGCTCACCTGCAGCTCCATCCTCTCCCAGGCTGACCCTGGCAGCAGCACCAGTTCCTGGGGGAGTTTCTGCTGGTGATGGATCATCCTTCCAAGATGCAAATCTATTTTTCACCCATAAAGTAAAAGATGGGAGCAAAGCTCATCTGTTTCTTTCTCCTTGTTATGTTTTTGGCTTCATTTTTTTGCCCGTTGTTGTGTGTGAAGTTTCTGGGTTGTCTTTAAAGGCTGCTTGGAATAAATACTTCATTTTAACTCTTTTCAAATAATGGTAGATTGTTTCTAATACTGACTGAAATTGGCAGTTCCTTAATGAAGGTTTTGCTGTGTTTTTTTCTTCCTTTTAATTGAGCTGTTTCAGAACAGCTCCCCCCAGATCTGGTAATGCCTGTGGGGGTTTGATGTTGGAAATATGACTTGGGGGAAGAAAATTAATGTGTATCTAAATGCTACAGGCTGGATTTCCAGGGTCTTGGCTTTTCATTGGCATTGTAACAGCACATTTTAATTTATCAGTACCACGTATTACCAAAATAACGCTTTGTTCAAGTGGGGCACCCATTCCTTGCTTTTGATCAACAGCAAGTGACATCTTATTTAATTTTCACCAGACAGGTGGCTTGAAAGGCAACCCAGATGGGTCAGTTGTGTTGGTGCCTGCTGTTTGGAGTTCTCAGATTTATTCCTTGTCCTCAGGGCCCCACACAACGCCACGTGCAGATCATCATGGAGAACCTGCTGAGGACAGTGAACAGGACCGTGATCTCCATGGGCCGGGACTCAGAGCTCATTGTGAGTAAACTCAGACTCCTGTCACATCTTCCTGAACCTGCCTGTGAGAGGATGGCACCAAAGCAATCAAAACCTCCTCCCTCTCTCTCCCTGTGTGTGCTCACGAAGCTGGAAAGCACTGCCTGGTAATTTTGCTGTGGTTGACACAGGGGAAGAGCAGGAAAAAAAAAAAAAATAGCTTGAAAAATATCTGTGAGCAGGTGATTAGCCAGGATTGATATCTGTGTGCACCAAAATGATGTAGTATTGGTAATTAGCCAGCTGAGCAGTGTGGAAATGAGACTTGGCTGTTGTTACTGCATTACAAGCATTTACTTGTCTTTTTGACTTAAATCTGAGATAACCCAGGTAAGTGTTCAAATGACTGAAGAACAGAGCCCAAAATTATGTTTAGAGGAAGGACTGGTGCCAGCGACCCTCTTGGCTTAACACTGTGATTTTAAAGCCTTACACCTGAATTTTCCCACTGTAATTTATGAATATTGGACTACGTAATGAAAAAAATGCTGAAGCCTGTTGATGTCTGAGATAGGGCTAGATCTGGTGTGGTTTTGGGATAGAGCTGGGTGTGGTTTTGGGATAGATCTGGGTGTGGTTTTGGGATAGATCTGGCGTGGTTTTGGGATAGATCTGGGCGTGGTTTTGGGATAGATCTGGGTGTGGTTTTGGGATAGATCTGGGGTGGTTTTGGGATAGATCTGGGTGTGGTTTTGGGATAGATCTGGGGTGGTTTTGGGATAGATCTGGGTGTGGTTTTGGGATAGATCTGGGTGTGGTTTTGGGTAGATCTGAGCGTGGTTTTGGGCTAGATCTGAGCGTGGTTTTGGGCTAGATCTGAGCGTGGTTTTGGGAGTCTCTTTGTGTTTGCCTTTGCCTTGTGCTCTTTTTTAGCTGTCTGCTCCTGGCAGGTGATCTCTCCAGCACACTGGTTGGAGTGGGCCAGGCCTGTGCTGTGTCTGAGCACTTGTCCCTCAGTTCTGCACCAGTCTGGGTCAGGTGGGCTCAGTGCACTGATTTCTTACACTGGGGTTAATTGTTAGGCAGATAGAGGAGTCCAGCAACACCTTGGTTTTGTGCTCTCCTCTTTCCTTCCCAGTTTAAATTCTCCCTGTAACTGCACACAGTGGTATTTGATTTTACAGGGTTCTGTGTCCTCAGCAGTTTTCCTTTCCTCCTGCTGCTCACTTCCTTGGCATTTGGGAGGTGTTCCTGTTGGCAAATGTGCAAATTCATTTTGTTGGTGCTGCATCATCCACTGGCTTTGTTTTGGCATTCCACTTTTATCAACAAAACTTTGGGTTCCATTGCTGAAGCACAAGTCCCAGAATCCCAGGGTGATTTGGGTTGGAAGGACCTTACAGCTCATTCTGTCCCACCCCTGCCATGGCAGGGACCCCTTCCAGTGTCCCAGGCTGCTCCAAGCCCTGTCCAGCCTGGCCTGGGACACTGCCAGGGCTGGCAATCCACAACCTGTGGGGAACTGGTTCCCAGCAGATCATTCCTACAGAAAATCCCAGTGCTGGGATGCAGTAACAGTGCAAGGAAGTCAAAAGATTTGTGTTATTTTAATTTCCTCAGTTTCAGGCTGAATGTGAGCTAATTATTGTTTTGATGAACGTGAGTCAGGTGATATTTAAAAATGTTAATTATGCCTTTTGCAGTGAGCAGAGTGGATTTGAAAACTCTTTGTGTGTGTGTGTGTGTTTGAACTCAGAACAGAGATATTAAAGATCTGCATTGTGCTCCTGAGCACAGCCTGGAATCCCTCCACACTCAGCCTCTATAATCAGCTAATGAACACTGAAATTTCAGGGTATTTTTAATGAGTACTTACTCCTACCTTACAATGCAGCCTTTGCTGAAGAGATTCCCCTGTTAAATAACCAGCCACAACTCATTTTTGTGCTGTCAGCAAAATAGGAGGAGTAAAATGAATAATAATAATAATTAGGAAGCACAGCCTGACCTCTCTTGGATCAGATTTGGCTTGAAATGATGCAGTGACTTTTCTTTTTTTACTTTTACCTGTAATGGAGAATTAACCATACAGGGTGACTGGAAGGAAGGAATTTAAAATATCTGACAGAGTTCAAGTAATGATGACTTCTTTAAAAGAAGTAAAATACAGGACATAACCCATTTTTTTATTCTGTAAATATAACTGTGTTGGTGTCCTAGAGCTGGCATGTTTTCTCCTTGGAAAAATACTTAGTGACACCATCTCCATCCAAAACCTGCTGTTGCATAAAGCAGTTTATGAGCAGTGAAGGAGTGTCAAGGATTGAAGTGCTCAAGTGAAAAGTTTTAATTACAGGATGAGCCTTTTCTACAGCACTAAACTGGGAGGATTCTCCAATTTGGCTTTGCACATTTGGGTTTCATTTTTTTCCTCTTTAAACATGATAAAATCAAAAGCAATTTTGTCCTGTACCTTCAAAAGAGAATTACCTTGAAATAAGAGAGCAGTTGCAAGGAGAAGAACCAGATATTAAGAATAAATGATAAGTTTAAAAACTGATTTTGACAATAATTTTGGTAGCAAAAGAATTTCTAATCCTTGTTGGTTTGGACTATTTTTCCCTCTGTAAATCTCACTGGTGGTTTTTACTTGATCCATTCGCTGAGCAGAAGATTCTGTTATTATTATTAATGTTTATTTTATATAATGATTCTATTATTAGAGCAGGATGCAGCCTGAGGGTGCTGAGCTGTGTCCTGCTGCTCCACACTGCCTGGTTTAGGTTCATTTTGCTCCTGCCTCGAGCTGCTGCTGCTCCTGGCACAGTGAGAAATCACCTGGAAAAAAACCCCACAAAACCTTTGTTACTGCAGAACACGATGCCTGAAGGAAAAGTCAATGGAGCAAACTCCCTGGAGCCTTTGGAAGGGTGGTTTTAAACCATCTCCTGCCTTTCCTGGTGGCTTTTGGACAGTGTTGGGTTCCTCCTGCAGGGAATGAGGACAGGGCAGCCTCGGTGGCAGCTCCAAAATCATCCATGGCTGCTGCTGCTCCTCGTGTCAGCAGCTGGGCAGGTGCCTCATTCCCAAAGGCAAGGGAGCCAAGCTCTTCAGTTTCTGACAGGAAATCTCCTGGCCTAGGGGAAGATCAGGGTTGGAATGAGATGGTCTTTGAGGTCCCTCCCAACCCAAACCATTCCATGTTCCCGTGGTTTTAAGTTCCAAGAGTGTGTCCTTCAGGAGGGCAGCTCTGGAAAACATCTGGAGGTGTGTGGGGAGCAAAGTCAGTGCTGTGACCAGGGGAGATGGGTAATTTTGGATATTGGGGGTGTGAGGAGGAAGCACTGGACAGGACTTGGTGGTGTTGGGATCTTCTCCACTTTGCTGCTTTCCTCTGGGATGAGGGTGAGGTGAAAGCAGCCCGGAAATGCTGCAGGAGCCATCAGGAGGAGAAAAAGGGGTTTGTGGAACCTGTCTGAGGAATCTCTGTGGGTGCAGGTGACACCTGACACAAGGAGAGTGACAAGGGTCATGTAGAGCAGAGTGGCACTGAGGGGGGAGCTCTGGATAATCAATCAATCAATCAATCAATCAATCACCGTGGTGGGTTGTCCATCTCTTGGCACTTCCAGGCTGGAGCCCTTTCCAGAACGCTGTAAAACACAAGTGCAAGCCTGAAATAAGAGTTATTGATGGTCCCAGGAGACTTCTGGGGCTGCACTTAGGTATTCAGGAGTTGAGTCTGGACATAAATTATCTTCCTGTGCCTTAAAATCTGTCCAGGTCAGGCTTCATGGATTCCAAAACGCTGGGGAGAAAAATCTCATTTTCTTCACCAGACTTTTTCCGTGTTAAAACACTTTGCTTTCTTGACTCACATGTTTTCTTCTCTTTCAAAATCGTTCGAAATTTCATCTTGCAAGCTAATGTCACTGCAACTGAAGTGGTATTTGGATGGTGGCCATGATTTTATTCCATCACTAATACTGAGCCTTTTTTGTGCTGTCAAACCATCCCTGTTGCATTCCCTACCCACGTTTATGGGCACGGGCTGCACTCACCTAAACAAATGGACACATTTGTAGCACTCCAGTTATTTTAATGAACCACAGATGGCTTTTATGGAATATTAAAAAAAAAATCTTCATGCAGTTCCTTTCGTTCTCCCAGACAAAATGGTGTTGGTGCAGTTGGATTTTTAGTGGCAATCTGGTTCAATTCCAGCCCCATTCCAGCAGCAATATATAATATGTGGTAACACACAGGTCCTGGTATAATCTAACAGCTGGCTTGGTTGGGAAGTTCATGAAAAATTACCCTCCTTGATTGGAAAAGGTGATTTAACCTTAAAGCATCGAGTGGAATTAAAGGCATGGACAGTGGTTTTGCATTTTAGGCAAGAAAAAGCAAACACTTTGTACCCATGGTAGGATTTTCCAGTTTTAATCATGGTTTTTTTTTTTTTTTTTTTCAGTTTATCCTGGTTTTTTAAATGTATTTTACAGTTATTTTTTGCTTTTAATCTTTAAGAAACCAAGTGCTACTCACAGGAAATAGTGTTTTCCTCATAGTGCTAAACCAAAGAATGCAACTGGTGCTGTGTGGAAATTAGAAGGACTCAGCAAAGAGCAAGGGATATAAAATCACTGCAGTATTTATTGGCTAAAAAGTATTTTGAAGCAGGAGATGGGAGAAGTGCAGCTAGAAAATCAGTGTATGAAGTGCAGGGGACTGCCAGTGAATCCAGCAAAGCCACACTGAAAATAAAACCATTTTCCTCCTTAGAACCTCCAAGATCTTCTACAGGAGGATGAAAATAGCTCTGTCACATTGAACTAAAAGCTCTAAAGAATTAGGTTGGTTTTTTTTTTCTCTTGGTGTCTATCTAACCTGAGCCTGAGTGATTCTAAAGGCAATACAATTATGATACATTTTACACACTTGCAAAAACATTTTATTACAAAGTACATCGGAGGGAACCAGAGAACACCAGATGTCAGTCGGAAGCAAGACTCTATGGTAATGTCAGCTTTCCCCAGGTTTAAAAAAATGTAAAAAATTAAAAATTTGCAACTTCTTAAGAAAATAGCCTGGACATGTACAGAACACGCCGTGAGAACTTTCCCTTGGAGCTCTTTGTTTCTGCAGTGGGAGTTTCCTCCCTCTCCTCCCGTGATTCCAGAGCTCTGGATCAGTCAGGAACCACAAACAGGTGGGGTTTGTGGGGCAGGGTCACAAAGCTACTGAGGCTTTGGAAATCGATTGCCATGGAGAGATGCTTGGCTTCATTTCTTTAAAAAAACCCAAACACTAGGCCTGTTAGCTTGGATATAATTATAATAATAATTAATGTTATTTTAATAATGAACACTGCTGTATTTTCCTTGTTCTGCCCATTTTTGATGGTCTTTTCTGCTTAGGAAAAAAAAAAAAAGTATTTTTTTTGTTGGGAAATATTTGGGTTTCTAAGCCATGTCGTGTGGGCTGTCTTGTAAACAGTTCTATATTTTAGTTAAAAACAATATAAAATGCGTGAAACGTGGTTTTTTCCACATGAAACAATGGCACTTCCTTCCTGGTGCACAGGATCACCTTCCTAATCCTTCTGCTCCCACCAGAGGATTTCAGGATTTGCTTCTGTGCAAGAGCTTGTAGCCCTCTGGAAGGTTTCCTGCAAATATTGAGCTGGCCATAGGCACCTTCTGCATTTCCCTTCCCATTTTAACTTGCTTTTTTTGCTCTTTGGGGGGGAAAAAATTAAGTTATTTTCATCCAGTTTCCTCTCAGGATCAAACTAGATGCTGAACTAAGGAGAAACGTGAAAAGAGAAACATTTGCCCAAATTTTTAGTATGTGTGAATTAATGATGACGATCCTTGCACCTAAAGGCTGAAGAATTTGTACCTCCTGCTGCTATAGGGGATGCAATTTCAAACCCAGTTTGTGACATGACACTCAAATTACCTGAAATCCTTAGGGAAAAATCCCAAACCAAAACAAAAGACAAGATTCCCACTCCCTGGCCACTTCTAGCATGAGGAATTTTTCCACCAGTGGTCATTTTAGATGCAATTTTAATGACATTAGCAAATAACTTAAAGGAAAAGTTGCAGTTTATAAGTCAGAGCAAAAATTTTAACTTTCCAAAAAAAAAAAAAAAAATAAACCCACACCAAATCAGGAAAAATCTGATTCACATCTCTCCCCTAAGCATTTCCATTACTGAGTACAATTAATAGACCGAGATATAAATGATAATAAGCAGAGAAACCCATCTCATAAAATAAACAGCATTTCCAATTTCAGCTCTTGCCAAGCAGTGCTGCAGCCTCGACATCTCCTCTCTGCAGCAGTGGAGAGGTTTCCCAAAGACTCCTACAAAGCAATACTAACCCATGGCAGAGGCCAGCAATCCGGATTGGGATGGGTCTGTTTTGGGCTCGGGTTTTGCTCCTGTGTGGCTGAGACCTTTCCAAGGTGACACTGAGAGCTCATCCCATGGCCTGGACCCTGGGAGCTGGAGGTGCTCAAAGGCTGGGCCTGATTTTTGGGAGGTTTCTGGCTGCTGCCCCGCTGGGGCTGAGCAGCAGAGAGGTTCTTCTGGTGGTGAGGACACAGCTGAACCAGAAATGACGCTGAAATGGGAGAGCTTGGGTGGAGTCTACATCGCATGGAGGCAGAGGACACACCACAGTCACGTCTCGGAGAGGGGCGCGGGAGAAATTGTGCTTTGTCCAGGAATTCTGTGCTGAAAAGTGCACTCCCCGATCAACATGGAGCTGTGAAACTGAACCCCACTGCAAACATAAGGCTTGCCTGTTGGTTTTCCCCCTCGGTGTTGTCCAAAGACAACAGCCCAGACCCCAGAAGGCTTTCACCATCCCCGCGGGAGCAGCACGAACGGGTCGGAGCGCGACGCCTTCGGATCCGAGGAGGGGGAGAGGGGAAACAGTTTTCCTTCCCATCTTTGTCCAAATTCCCATCTGGGTTTTACATCCCACGTGTAAAACTCGAGTAGAGGTGGGCAGGGGGCTCCCCAAGCCCGTGCTGCTGGGCACGAGTCCGTCGGTGCAAAGGGCTTTTTGGTACCCGCGGTGAGAGCTGCGTGCCACCCTTGGCCAGGACACTCCTCCTGCCAGAGAGCCCGTCAGAAATGATGGAGAGAGCTCCAAAGATTTCTCAGAGAAGGCCTTGAACTCCACACGTCATGGACTGGGGTTAAAGGAACCAGAGTTTCCACCTTCCGTGCTTTTTGGATTCAGTTTTGGATTTTTGCTTGGGAGTAGAGGAGTAGCTCTCCTGAGAATAAGGCAAAGGTGCAACCTGAGTTTCCTCAATGGGATGAAGTTTTCTCAAAACTGGCTGTAGTTTATCTTCTTGCTGTTTAAAATCCAATTCCACGCTAGAAGTAGGAAGGAAAAAAGCGCTCGTTAAGTACGTGATGATAAAAAAAAGAATTAATTAACCCAATGTTTAAGTGCTTAATTTATGGAAGTCAAATAATAAATAGTTCTTGCACTGAAAGGGGAAGTTCAAAAAGGGACATATTACAGGAGAAAAACAGGAATGGGATTGTTCAGCTTTTCCCTGCTGTTAAGTAGGGTCTTGAGGATTATGGCACATGTGCTGGGAGTGACTGAATACTGGAAATAGAACTTTTTTTTGGGGGAGAAATGGTTTTTGAAGGCTTCCAGGCTCAAATGTCCTTTCTGGGAGGTCCAGGCACCTGCATGCTTGTTGGCCAAAACCAAGGAGGCTGTCCCAGAAATGCTTAACCTGAGCTGTTCCTTGCCACTATTACCATGGAAAGAATTAATTTCATCAAGTTCCTGTGGTATGTATAGACTCATATATATGTGTGGAATAAACAGATCAATTAAAAAGCAATTCTCCTTTATAGTGCCTTCAGAAAATAGACTGGAGCTGTAAAAATCCCTGTCCTGAATTCCAAACACTATCAGCTACAAAATCCTTCCAGCAATTAAGAACCACCATTGAGATGGAATTCAAGCTTGAGCTTTGTGCTGCAGAGCATTTTGAGGCCACCTAAATCAAAGGAACTGCAGCATAAAATGGAGCCAAAGTCCTGTCTGATGGTGGAAGCTGAATTTTGGCCCCTCAGAAACACCTGGAACTTGGCTGGGTTTGTGCAGCTGCCTCTGGCCACGTTCTGCTCTCAGGCTGTTCCTGTCTCATGGACAATATTCGGGGTTGGAAGGAACCTTTGAAGGACATCTGTCCCACCCTGTTGCAGTGGGGCCTCTGGCTGTCAGAGGATGAATTTAGAAGGGTGAAATTTTGAGAATTTAGACACTGAGATTAATTTATTTCTTCCCTGTCCCCCTCCACTGCTGAGGTGTCTTGGGCTTTGCACTGGTTGCTTTCATTGTTACCTAAATATGAAATTCCCACTCCTGAGGTTGACTTCACTCTTAATTAGGATTAAATATGTTTTCTGAGGTATTTCTGCCATTGCTTGTTCGGTGTGAACCACTAGAGAAGTGAGATCTGATTCCCCAGGTCTCATCCAAAAAGAGATATTTTAAACTTCAGTTCAAGCCCTGCCTGGCTTAAGGAGAGCAGGGACATGGCACAGAACACCTGCAGCCACTTCTGAGGAATTCTCCAGCAGAAGCATTAAGGGTGGAAAAGACCTCCAAGATTTCCAGTTTTGGGTGGATTTCACTTGACACAGGCTTTGTAACTGAGCACAGAAAGTCATTTAACACCATCTGCTGATTTAGGTGGGGCTCGTTTTCCTCTGAGCAATCCAAGGTGCTCAGAGAAGGCTAAAGGAGAGTTTTGTGCTTTGGGTTTTTTTTAAAGCTGATGATTCTGACTACAAGGACTCTGGTGGAGCCCCAGAAGGGGGTGCTGGAAAGGTGTGAGGTCTTTTTACACCTGGCTGTGCCTAATTTGGTGTTTGGTTTAAGTGTAAACCCATTTTTAGCCAAAGTTTCAGCATTCCACTGATTCAGTGGAGATAAACTCTTCAACAGCAGAGAAGAGAATTGCATTAGGTAAGAATTCAAATAGATTATTTTACCCATTACTCTGTTTTTAATGAAAAAAAAAAAAAAAAAAAGCCATTCCAAATCAAAGATAATTTAAAAGATTTCAGCTCAGTGCTGGAAGTGTAGATTGGGGGATTTTCAGGGGGCAGATGTATTGGTGCATTCCAAGCCTACTGATTAATATCCCTGCTTATTAATGGAAAAACAACCTTGTCTTCACTGATAACCTGTTCTGTGTGCAGTTTAGCTGGCCAAGAATAGCTGGGTAGAGAAGTTCAGCATGAATTTAGTGGTGAGATGTGGATATCAGCTCACTGGGAATGTCCCAGCACTGGAATTCTGTCAGTGAGACAGAGAAGATCTTGGAATGAGGGAGATGCTTCTCTAAGAGCTCACTGAATCTCATTTAAAGTGCAGAATTTAGCATGTATTGTATCTGGGCTTTTCTTGTGGTTTTTTTTCCTCAGTGTAAAGTATTTTTTTGAGGGGAAAAAATAAAAAAAGGCCTTGCAGCTCTGGCATTGCCAGAGTTCATTTTTACTCCTTTCAAATGTTATTCTTGCAGGGAGGCTCTTAAGAGCTGATGGAAATTGCTGTAAAAAAAAAGGAATTGTTACAAAACCCGCTTGCTGAAGAGAGTAGTTTTTTATATAATCAATTTCTATTAAAGATAGACCCCAAGAGAAAAAAAGCATCTTAGTTCTGGTCCATCTGACAAGCCCCCAGTTATTGCCTTTTGCTGCTGCAGCCCAGATCAGCTCTCAGCTCTTCACATCCAAGGGAAATGTTTTGCTTCTCCAGGGTATAAAGAGGCTGAAGGAAAAACATTTGTGTTACTTCAGCATTTGAACTGTGAATTTTGCAGAATAATTGATTGGTGTCTATCAGGATCAATTTATCCAGCATTGGAGGTGTTTTAATGGAGTTGCTCCGTCAGGTGAATTATTTGATTGCAAACTTAAGCTTTTATTTATCCCTGTTTATGCTGCAGAAATAAGACAAAAACCTGATTTTTTTTTAAAGTTTTCACATATCTTTCTATATTATCTACAGCTGACTTTATTTTTACTCGTTAATTTTATATCAATCATATGAAATTGCTTTATCATTGACACATTCCCAGGAAGGTTTGGGTTGGAAAGGACCTTCAGGATCATCCAAGTCCAACCTTCCACTCTCCCAGGTTGCTCCAAACCCTGTCCAGCCTTTCCTTGGCCACTTCCAGGGATTAAATCCAGCAAATATTCCATATTTGTAGGACTTTTGGATATTTGTTGTTACTGAGCTGCATTCCTGAGCTTGCTGCTGCCAGTCCTGTTCTGCTCAGTGCTATTTCTGTCCCCCATCCTCTCCAGGTGTCCTCTCTCCCAGTGACCTTTCCCTGAAATAGCCTCCCTGCCATGTGCCTCTTTTCACTTTCAGACTTGGATTTTGTCCCTCAAGCCTGCCCATAATAACTCCATTAACTTAATTACCCAGGACTTTCCTGTTCTCCTGGCATTACACACGGAGAGGGGAATGATTGGCTTCAGAAGCATTTTTTTCTTTAATAATAGAATCCTAATTTCCATAGACTGACAATTCTGAACAAGCCCTACAGAAACAAGAGAGGAATCTTAAATATTATTTAATAGCACAAACCTTGGCCTGACACACCTGGTCAGGACATCCTAAAGCTTTCCTTCCCTACATATTGTTAAATGTTGCTAAATTTGGAGCACTGAGTCAGAGTTTTCCCATGTTTAATGCCTAATTTTTCCTCCAAACAGAGGGGCTGCTTTTATCAACAACTACAAGCAGTAAAATTCTATTTATGATAAATATTTCTGTGTTTTCTCCCCAAACTCACTGTAGACTTACAAGGTTTGCAACCCAAACTTCCCATTTTAGGGCAGTTGCCTGTGTATCAGTGCTGTCCTTCCCAAGAAAATTGGGCCAAATAAAATCAACTTGCAGCCCTTGGACAATTTTATTTTGCCCCCACCCTCACAGGGAAGGATTTTTTCCCAATCTCCCACCCAGCCCTGCCCTCTGGCAGTGGAAGCCATTCCCTGTGTCCTGTCCCTCCATCCCTTGGGGAGTTTCCAGCTCTCCTGGAGCCCCTTTAGGACACCTGAGGCATTGGGGTGATGAATTTTCTGGGTTTGACAATATATGTTATTGAGTTTACTTTCTGCATGCAGGCAGCAGTGAACCTTTCTAATCTGGCTGCTGGATGAGGGATTGAAAGCACAATTTGAGGAGTGAGAACCACTGGGATTAAACACAGGGACTGTGGCAGGGTATGGAGCAACAAGCCCTGAGATGTGGATGGGTTCTCTTATTTTCTAGCACAGTCACACGTTGGTGTCATGAATTCTTTTAAGGTTTTAGCTGCTCATGGTCTGCTGGGTCCTGGAGAGTTGCTGAATCAGAGAAATCCACGTTCAGGCTGGAGTTGCTGAGGGATTTATCAGAGAATCATGGAATCTCAGAATAGTTTGGGTTGGGAGGGACCTTAAGGCTCATCCCATCCCACCCCTTGGGTGAGGACCCCCCCTCTGTCCCAGGAGCCCCAGTGTCCAGCCTGGCCTGGGGCACTCCAGGGATCCAGGGGCAGCCACAGCTCCTCTGGGAATTCCAGCCCAGCCTCTCCCAGGGAACAATTCCTGCCCCAAATCCATCTCTGATTCACTCTACGACTCCAGCTGGGGTCTCTATCTGGTTCTCTTTGCTGTACAAACCCTCTCTCCAAATAACTCCCCAGTCCAGTTGTTATCCCATAAAAATAAATCTAAAGCAGGTACAGGAACACATAAAAGTTAATTTGAAGTTGAGTTGTTGGTCAGAAAATCCTAAATACCTCCAGCAATTTAAAAACAAAGCTCCCACCTTGGAACACTTCCCATCCCACAGCTCTGCTGCCTGCAATCATCTCTTCCTGAGCTGGAATTCCACAGGTGTGGGATTTTATGACTTTAGTGCAGTTAAATTTCTGTGGTGTTGATTGGAACATCAAGACCAATCACTGAGCCTGCATTAGTGACTGAATCATTGCTTTCTCCCAGGGAAAAAAATGGGAATATTGGTGTTTTTATCCTACCTGTAGATAATACATGCACTGTTCCTGCACGTGTCACAATTGGCCGTGTCCTGACCGGTCCGATAGGAAAGCCTGCAAAGACAAGAACAGGGAATCAGTAAAAAAGGTCTTTATTTTAACAGCTTTTGGCTTTCCATGACCATTTTCACAGGAAAGCCTGCAAAGACAAGAACAGGGAATCAGTAAAGAAGCTGTTTAATTTAACAAGTTTTGGCTTTCCATGGCCATTTTCATAATAATCAGAATTTCAGGATTATTTTTTTTTTTTACCTTGAATATTGGATGTAAAAATCTAGGCATTAGGACAATAGCATCAAAAATGGCATATTCAGCTTAAATTAAGAAATTGCTTCTTTGGGGTGGATTAATAGTTTCTCCACTTTCACTCCAAGCAAACTTTGAGCATTAGGCAATAAATCAAAACAAATAATCCATTATATCAGGAGGAGAGTACAGTGTTATAATACAAAATAGATCTATTTAGGAATTTTGTGCTTTTCAGTGAAGCCTGAAGATTTGTTGTAGGGATGTTTATGTGTTAAAAGGAAGAAAAAAATGCCTTTGAAATGACATTTGCTGTGCTCCCTTAGCCTGCAGCTGTGCTTTGTCACACTCTGGTTTGAAGTCTCTTGCAGCAGTGACTTCTCATTTACCTGTGCTTGTCTCTGCCTTGGTCGCTTTTAATTAAAAAGGGATTTTTAAGGTATAGAAAATTCATTTAAATAAGTATATTTCATTAAAATACGTAATGAAAATGAAACAGAACCGTTGCCTGTGAACATGGTTGTTCAGGCATGCGGGTGAGTTTAGAATGAAAATTGTTAATTCGATATTTGTGTGTTGGTACTTAGATTTTTTGTTGGTGAAATCACAGATTTTGAAGTTAATTTCGGTTTGTAATGTGTAAACAAGTGCTGGCAAAATTCCTTCAAAGTTGGTTTTAGAAGAAGTGGGGAAATAATTTGTCCAGGGAACTGTGGAAAAGTGATCCAGTCAGGATTCCTTCAGGGAGTGAATGAGGTTCTGCCCTCAAGCCCAGGCAGTTCAGCTGATTGACCTCCAATTATTCAGGGCTGCTTTGCTTAACCAGGGGCATCTCTGCCTTTTCCCTGAAAAATCCAGCATTGAGGAAAAAAAAAAACCAAAAAAATTGGCTTAATTTTTACCTGACAAAATATCCAGCCTATGCAACAGCAAGTGTTAATGGGAAATTCTGCACCAACTGCTGGATGTGCCTGTCCCCAAGAGGAAAAATGAGCCTTTCTGAGGTGCTGCAGGCTGTGTGTGCAGCTCAGGAGATGAGCAGCTGGCCTTGTGTCACTTCTCTTCATGGTTTCAGGGATTCTCAGTGGCTGGCGTGGTGGCACAGCCAAAGGCTCTGGTGGTGCAGCCCTTGGCACTGTGCTGGCACCAACAGAAGTTCATGAGAGGGTGAATCCTCTTCTTTTAAGGCTTTTTTTTTTTCTTCTGAAAGCAAAATGCAATGTGGAGTTCTTGCTGTTGTAGAGGGTGGTGGTTATTTGGCCTTAAAATTGCTTTTTAATCAGAGGGACATGCTTAGATTACCAACGCTGCTGATTTTTAACATCACACAGAAACCTCATCACAGAATTATGGAATGGTTTGAGTGGGAAGGGACCTTAAATCCCACCCAGTGCCCCCCCTGCCCTGGCAGGGACCCCTCCCACTGTGCCAGGGGCTCCAGCCTGACCTTGGGCACTGCCAGGGATCCAGGGGCAGCCCCAGCTGCTCTGGGAATTCCAGCCCAGCTCCTCCCCACTCTCCAGGGAACAATCCCTGCCCCAAATCCCGTCTAACCCTGTTGTCATTTTCCCAACCTGGAGAATGAAATTGGAAATAAATTTCGAGAAGGAGGCAATATAAAAGTGGATTTTTGTTCAAGGCATTCAGGAGCAGTTAGGGAAAGATGTCTATAAAAGTTTGCCCTCACAGTGCTGAGTGCATTTTTATGGGTTTTAGGAAATTAGCATAATTGATGAAAGTACTAATTAGGAGGACAGGTGGGGGTGCAGTTTCCTCTAGGTTCAGTCCCTTTTCTGGAGTTAGGCACCACTAAGCTGTGCTTTATCCATGGAATGTGTCTTGAAGAGTTGTTCTCAGCCTTGGCAGTTAGGAAGAACCAACACAGGATGAGAAGACTCTTGGAGTTCTGGAATTTGTGCTGGCTTTTTGTCTAGGGAAAAGTCATGGAAAATTACTGGGAAAACTAGGCATTAATGTAATAAGTTACAGAGCTCCAAATATGTGTGCAGAGGATACAGAGAACACAACATATAACAGGAAAAATAGCAAAAGCCAAAATGGCATCAAACCCAGCCTGCTTCAGGTGTGCACAGGAATTCATGCAAAGCAAAATGTCCATTTTCCTTCCTTCTGGAAAATCCCACTCCTGGGTTCTATTTGCTTTTATCCTCTCTAGGAGAAGCAATTCCTGATTTTTCACCTCCCCTCTTCAAATCTTCCAGAAGCTGACATTCCAATTGTCCCTACTCTGAACCTGAGACTTGTAAATTTTTTTTTTTTTGCCAAGCTATTGATCAGCTCCTAAAAGCTCTGACTAAAGATACAACATTTAAAGTCTACAGACGAGTTGGGGAAAGCCTTTATTTACTGAGGACATAAAGATCAGTCAATAGCTGCCTTCAGTGGGATGTGGCTCTGCTCTTTATAGGTAAAGCCATAAACACTCTGTGCTGGTGCCAGCTGGGTTTGGTTTTTTTGTTCCAAATTGTTTTCCAGTTGGGAAACTGGAATTCCAACTGGAAAATCCAGTTGGGATTTTCATTCATCCTTGTAGCCCTGCAAAGAGCTGCAACTGGATGATCTTTAAGGTCCCTCCCAACCCAGATCATTCTGTGATTTGATGCTCTTTAAATGCACAATAATTCCAGATTTCCTTATACTTAAAAACATATTTGCTGGTATAAGGCTGACTCGTTAAGCTGATGAAAATGGTCCTTGGATGTAAGTATTTAAAAATGAGATGATTTTTGGCTGATGAGTTTGAAATCCTGATCTCTCAACTGCCACGTTCAGCTCTGCTTGGTTTTAGCACCTTTGCAATTCTCAGTCTTCACTGGTTATAGTGATAATCACATTTCTTTTCTAGTTGGATTTAATTCTGGATTAAATTTTCTTAAAGCAGTTTTTCCTTATTGAGTATTTTTAGCTTTTAGAGATGATTTTTACATATTTTCTATTATTTCCACTCCTTTGAGTGATCCTGTTAGAATTCCCTGAAAGCCCCAAGAACACCCCATGGTGTCCCAGTGTTTGGTTTCCATCTGGCAGTTTCAGAGCTCTTTAGCCACGACTGAATTATGTGAGTGTTAGAACAGAATAAATTCAATTATTGCTATAAAAATTAAACTCCTCATGAAAGAATTTTGTTGTTGATACCTCAGGGCTTTGGACTTTTACTTTCTTGTTTTCACATAATTATTCAACACAAACACTTGTGTGGAATTAGTCTCCTTCACACCAGCAAGGATTTCACTCTGGCACAGCATTTCCATGCAGATTTTAGGCAATGAGGTTGATTTTCAGTGCAGACTTCCTGAAAAACAGAATTTCCATCAGTTTTAACTCCTGGGAATGATTGGAGAGCAGAGTCTGGATACCAGGAGAAGGAGAGCAGAGTTCTGGGTGGTGATGCTTGCCTTGTGCAGTGCAGTGTTTTGAGTGAGCTGCTTTTTTATCTTCCTCCTAAAAATAATTTGGTAAGCATTCCAGTGTAGGAGAGAGACCAAAAACTTTGCCCTTCGTTAGTAAACCAGTTGTTATTTTTGGTAAAAATAAATTCTTTCAAATGTCAAGTCATTCACAAGGCAAAGTTTCCTACAGAAAATCTGTCACCTTTTTACAGAAATGAAAGTTGGGGATGCCAGGGTTATTCCTGGAGTTTCAGATTGTTTTGGATCTGCTTGGTGAGGATGCCAGGGGTTATTCCTGGAGTTTCAGCTGGTTTGGATCTGCTTGGTGAGGATGCCAGGGGTTATTCCTGGAGTTTCAGGCTGGTTTGGATCTGCTTGGTGAGGATGCCAGGGGTTATTCCTGGAGTTTCAGATGGTTTGGATCTGCTGGTGGGGATGCCAGGGTTATTCCTGGAGTTTCAGATTGGTTTGGATCTGCTTGGTGAGGATGCCAGGGTTATTCCTGGAGTTTCAGATGGTTGGATCTGCTTGGTGAGGATGCCAGGGTTATTCTGGAGTTCAGTGGTTTGGATTGCTGGTGGGATGCCAGGGTTATTCCTGGAGTTTCAGGTGGTTTGGATGTGACCTGGTGGGATGCCAGGGTTATTCCTGGAGTTTCAGATTGGTTTGGATCTGCTTGGTGAGGATGCCAGGGTTATTCTTGGAGTTTCAGATTGTTTTGGATCTGCTTGGTGAGGATGCCAGGGTTATTCCTGGAGTTTCAGATTGTTTTGGATCTGCTTGGTGAGGATGCCAGGGGTTATTCCTGGAGTTTCAGATTGGTTTGGATCTGCTTGGTGAGGATGCCAGGGGTTATTCCTGGAGTTTCAGATTGGTTTGGATCTGCTTGGTGGGATGCCAGGGTTATTCCTGGAGTTTCAGGCTGGTTTGGATCTGCTTGGTGAGGATGCCAGGGGTTATTCCTGGAGTTTCAGATTGTTTTGGATCTGGCCTGGTGGGGATGCCAGGGTTATTCCTGGAGTTTCAGGTGGTTTGGATGTGACCTGGTGGGATGCCAGGGTTATTCCTGGAGTTTCAGGCTGGTTTGGATCTGCTTGGTGAGGATGCCAGGGTTATTCCTGGAGTTTCAGATTGGTTTGGATCTGCTTGGTGAGGATGCCAGGGGTTATTCCTGGAGTTTCAGATTGGTTTGGATCTGCTTGGTGAGGATGCCAGGGGTTATTCCTGGAGTTTCAGGCTGGTTTGATCTGCTTGGTGAGGATGCCAGGGGTTATTCCTGGAGTTTCAGGCTGGTTTGGATCTGCTTGATGAGGATGCCAGGGTTATTCTTGGAGTTTCAGGCTGGTTTGGATCTGCTTGGTGAGGATGCCAGGGGTTATTCCTGGAGTTTCAGGCTGGTTTGGATCTCAGGTGTTCTGATGCCCACTGGGGAGGCCATTGCTCCAGAGCTTCATCCTTTGTGCCTTTAATCCTGGGTTTTCTGTTTCTGTGTGGATGAGCAGAGCTTGAGCAGATCTTGGAATCCCAGACTGGTTTGGGTTGGAAAGGACCTTAAATCCCATAAAATTCCATGGGCAGGGACACCTCCCACTATCCCAGGCTGCTCCAAGCCTCATCCAGCCTGTCCTTGAAGGTCTGGAGCAAGGATGGATGAAGGTGAGTTCAGTGTCTGCATCTCCCCTTGGAAAGGAGATCTCATCTCCTGTTTTTCACACATTTTTCCATATTCTTTTCAGGAGACTTTTATTTTCTGGCAGCTTTGGTTTTGGGGTTTTTTTTTAGCATTCTGGGCACAACCTGAGCTTAACCTCAATTAACACTCCCAAGTATTAAAATATCATAATGAAGAACAAGCATTTTGTTGACGTGGACTGGCAGGAACTAAGAATAGGCTGCAATTTTCAGAGCAGCCTGAGGGGATTACACTCTCTAAATCCCTGTGAAACACAGAATTTGTGCACCTGCTGGAGGCTCTTTTAAAAAAATACCAACTTTAACATCAAAATCTTTGCATTTGAATTTTTTTTTTGCTTGTATAAATTAGAGAAACCCCATTGAGCTGGGAGAGGGAAGCTTAGATCTGTGCGTGCTGATATTTTTTTTTAAATGGGTATCTATTAAAAACAAAGAAAAAACTCCTTAAAAGTGATTTAGAAGGATTGATCTGTTAGATCTGGATGTCCTCCCTTCTCTGCTGGGAGTCAGGGAATACTTGATATTAATTGAGTCCCCTAATGGCAGGATTTTCCACAAGTGGCTGTGATGTGGGTGCAGAGCAGGATGATCCTGATGCTCCTCACACTTTTGATGGATTATCACCAGCAAGGAGGACGAACAGACTTCAAGAATATTTTTTTTTGGTTGATGTTGTTATTTAAATATAGTGAAACAAATGATCTAAAGCAGGCAGTGGGCTTTGAAGTGTGTTTGAAGTGACAGTTCTGGCCTTGCTCAGAGGAGGTGCAGGCCCTGCTTCTCCTGGAGTCTTGTATTAATTGGAGTTGTTTTATTATTTCCTAGAGCTGCTGGGATAATTCATAACACAGCTGGTTAAACCTACTGATCCCAGAATCCCAGAGTGGTTAGGCTTGGAAAAGATCTTAAACCCCACCCAGTTCCACCCCCTGCCCTGGGAACACCTTGGTTGTTCCAAGCCCCATCCAGCCTGGCCTGATGTTGCCCATCTTTGCAGAAAAAATGCTTGGAAAATCAACAGTTGGATGGAGAACTTCTCAAAAATCTTTGTTTCCCACTCTGAAGTGTTACAGAACTGATAATTCCAGTAGCTGTGCTTCAAGAGAAAATTGGCATTATTGTTATGAACATAATCTGCCTTTTGGCACAATTAAATGACTGCACTTGGTCACGAGAGCTTTAGTTGTCCTTATGACTTGAGTAAGTCATTTTTCAGCCATGTAAAATGCAGGAAAATCTCTTGTATATCTTTTGCATCTTATTTTGGGTTAAAATAAATCCTGCTTAGCCCTAGAGGTTTATTCTGCCCTAGGAAAGATTTACCACTTTAGTTCAATGGGAAACTCATACAAATGTATTTCAGCAGAATCAGGTTTTTAGTGGATGAAAACCCCTGGTTCCTTTAAGAACTTCAGATTCTGCTCTCAAGCCAGGTCTGGGCAGGTCTAAACCACCTTGACTCCTCTAAAAGTGTTCTGAAAAATCACTTTCAAAGTAGAGAAAATAGTTAGAAATAATAGAAAAAAGTTTTAACCTTTTTGCTGCTGTGTTTTCCTGAAGTCGATAATTACCAATTAGCAGTTTGCATTTAGAGGTGGTAAAAATGAGGATGGGTGTTGTGCTTCAGGGAATTACCTTGAGGCTCTTCCTGATGGATTTGTTCCAAGTGTTTCAGGGTCTGGTGTGCTTGGGTTATTTTTGCTTTTTCTCCTAACTACTTCTCTATTTTCCGTGGGTTTGTTGCCTGTTTCTCCTGTTTCCCTTTGTTTTGTTTTCCCCTGGGAGCACTCGGAGATCACACAGGTCTGATTTGTGCTCCTGGGTGCTTTTCTAACTCAGGATTAACTAAACCTTAATGAAAACAGTTTTCCTCTCTCCAAAGCTCATCCCATTCCACGCCCTGTCCTGGACAGGGACAAGTTCCGCAATCCCAGTTTGCTCCAAAATCTCCCACACTGAACACTCTTCTCTCTGTTTTTATTTCAAGGCTGATATTATTGATTTGGCTTCTGAAAAGACTCCTCTGCCATGTACAGAAACTCGGTGGTGGGATTTTTCAGGCTCTTTCCAAGACAGTGGTTTGTCTTTTGCTGCATCCTGACAGTTGGAAGCAGATGACTAATTTGCTTTTTGAGGTATTTGCACTGTGGGCGTACAGCACGACTCCCACGACAGCAATTCAAGTGCTTTCACCCTGTAAATACATTTTGTATTATACTCAGGTTAGTCAGGGAGTGGTTTTTTTAAAAAAATAAATACATATTTTAATAGGGCTGTATTCAAAAACAACCACAGTGAGAAGGAAGAGAATTAAAATGTATTTCAAGCGAAATCACAAAATCTTACAGGAATGAAGCGTGTACAAGGTCAAACATCTCTCCTGAATATTTGTGCCTCTGTTGTCTCGTTACTAAAATCAGGAGGATAATTAAAATGTCAGCTCGTGGTGTTACTAACAATTCAGGGAATTTGCTCTGGTGGAGCAGCAGCTGCATTGCTGGTGTGTAATTCTGAGGCCACACTTCCAGCAGGTTTTCTGGGAGCACATTCCAGTGCTGAGGCTGGCACGAGCTCTGTCCCTTCATCCCAGATCTCCCTGCTGTGCTTTTTCCAGTGGAGGATTCAGGGCTGGAGTTGGGGTTGTTACCCAGAGCCTCCTGAGCCAGCAGCTCATCATCAGACCTGCTGCACCCCCAGCCTTTCCTGCAGCTTCAAGTGTTCCTCTTCCCACTTCCCACTGCTCTTACGCACCCAAATCCCTGGAATTTTGTATTTCATGTTGTGTGTGTGGCTTTTGGGAGCAGCTGGGGTGATGTGTTAGCTGGGGGAAATCCTTGTGCCTTCACAGCTCCTGCTGCTCCCACTCTGAGCTGAGGAGTTCCTACACAGCACCTGGGATTCTGCCTGCCTTGGACTTCTAAATTGAGGCTGCTCCCAGGAATTGTTTCTATAAAGGAGGGATGATGGGAGAAATCAAAATCTGTGGAATTATTTCATGGTTTTGCTGTGATTAAGATTTCAGTGCAAGCTTAAATACCCTTTGTGCATTATACCTCTAAGCCTGCACTGGCTTCAGATAAGAACTGCACCAGCCAGACTTGTTTAAAATTCCAAACGTTGTGCAGCAGCATAAAATTAAAAGAGGGAGCAGAATTGCTGGCCACTGCTCCTGGTGTTTGTGTGGAGCCAGTGCCTGGTGTCCCAGGAAGGCCTGGAAGTGGCACTCAGGCTCTGAGCTGGTGACAAGGTGGGGATCACGTTGAATTCCATGGTCCTGGAGGTCTTTTCCCACCTAAATGAACCTGGGATTCTGTACTTGCAAGAAGGATGGGGAGATGTCTGGAGATAAACCCAAAAACCAGCAGGAAGGAGGATGGAAGTGCTGAACTCTGCCTGTTGCAGCCTGAGCAGGTCCCAGCACTTTGTGTTTTCCCATTTCCTTGGATAGTGGGAGTTTGAGGAGGATCCCCAGACCAGGAGTGTGGCAGTTGCTGGAGTTTTGTCCACAGTCCCAGGTCCCATCCCTGGAATTCTTCAGACCTTGTGTGGATGACAACAAAGCAAACAAATCTCTTGGTTAGCAAAGAAATGAGCTAACTCAAACCAGGTTCAAACCATTCCAGAGGGTAAACTTGCTTCTTAATGCCAAAATACCTCTGCAATGCAGCCTCTGGACCACAGGCAGCTTCTGTGGCTTTGAACTGGAAAAATGTTGATGGAGATGGGCTCTTGGGAAGGAATTGTTCCCTGTGAGGGTGCCCAGAGCAGCTGGGGCTGCCCCTGGATCCCTGGCAGTGCCCCAGGCCAGGCTGGACAGGGCTGGGAGCAGCCTGGGAATAATGGAAGGTGTCCTTGCCATGGCAGGAGTGGGATGGGATTTAAGGTCCTTTCCAACCCAAACCATTCTGGGATTCTCTGATACTGGAATTGAGGTGAAAAAATCCCCATGTTCCCCCAGATGATTTTGTCTGTCCTCCTCTGGTTGGTTCATGCCGTGAGTAATGGGGTTGAGATCATCCCCTGTTAGGAAGAGGGGTCTAAACACAGTTGGGAATGTGTGGAGGGATTTCCAGCCTCCCTTGGAATGGCAGTTTTCCTTCTCATTGACCTGGAGCACTGATCCCTCCATGACATACAAAAAGCTGGGAATTGTCCCAGTTTCACTGAAGTTTTTTCCTAACTCCTGTTTAACATGGAAGGAACGGTTCCATGGCAGGGAATTACTCCTCCATCTTTAAAATTCCTCTGTCTTGGCAAAGCTGAAAGCAAGACCTGTAAGAGCTGTGGGCCAGTGTGGACAGCTGTGTTGAGGTGTGAGTGAGAACAGCTCCAGCAGAGACCCAGCAGTGACCCAGAGGGGGATCAGGGAGGATGGACACATCCCTGCCTGGGAACTCCTCACTGCAGTTTCCCTCAGGCCACACATCCCAGGATGAGTGGCTTGGGAGGGACCTTGAAGATCATCTCATTCCAAGCCCCAGGTACCTGACTCCAGCTCAGGTCTCCACCATCTCCAGTTTTTCTCCTTCTTTTTCCTAAATGTGCTGCACAGGAGCTTTTTTAAGCCTGGCCTAAATCTGGAAGCTGGGGCTTCTGCAGCTTAAAAACAAAGCACCCCTGTCTTCAGACAAGTCTTTTTCCTCTTTTTTTGCCATTTTTCCTCAGTCAGGATAAGAGATAATTGTACCTTTGTGCAAGCACAGGGGCTCAGAAGGAGGTGTCAATTAGAAATCAGTTGTTTCATCTCCTGCTGAAGGAAAAAGCAGTGAGAAATTTAACACTGTAAAGCTCATTTTGGTCCCATTTTTACAGGCTCGTGGCTCTGCATTCTGATACTGCCCACAGCCAAACTGCAGTTATTAAAGGATTATTCTAATTGTGAAAACTTGATAATTCCTTACCTTTAATCCTCCTCTTTTTAAAAAAAAAAAAAAAAAAAGACTGATTTAGCAGGAAAACTCTCCTTGCAGGTGTATGATTTGGACAGCTTGGTGACATTGGGAAGCTTCTGATCCATGGTATTTCCATATTTAGTAAAAACTCTGTTTGCTTACACTTTTTTTTTTTTTTAGTTTTTCATTAATAGACTTCATCAGTAATTCCAGATTTGAATTGTGAGGATTTGCTTTTATTGGCCTTTGTGTCCCTGCTGGAAAAGTCCTGAACCTTAATTTCACTTTGAAGCTGCTGATCCCAGGCTGGAACAGGGAGATGTGGTGGGGAATGACATTGCTTCTTGGTTTTAAAGTCCAGTGAATAGCAACCAGATAGAAATCAAATTATTTTTCTCAGGATTTCAAATACATTTCCATTGAACTGTGCCCATACAGTATATGCAGATAAAAAGCTGGACTATATTAGCAAAATAAATTCTATTTTCTGAGATTCAGAACATTCCTAGTGGCTTTTTTGGGGAGAAAACAGACTATTAATACCAAGTAACTTTGCTAAAAAGATTATTCCTTTTCTTTTTAATGTTTATTCCTCATTCTGGTTGTTGTTAAGTGTTCACTTTTCCTTTTTTTTTCCCCTCATTTCCTTGCTGAAAGCTTCCCACCACTCTGTTCCTCACCAAGGATTGACAGAAAGTGGCTCTGACAGCAGGGTTATTTAAGAGCTCTCTATCTTCAGTGTTCCATACCCAGGTACTCTGAATTATTGCACATTAATGTTCCAGGATGTCTGTGAACTGTGAGACTTTGCCCTTTTTATCCACTCTGACAATCTGCTCTGAAACTTGGATTATCAGCCCCAGAATAAATGTGTCGATCTCTAATGAAAAATCCTATCAAAAATATAAATCCTGGTTTGAAGGTCTGTGAAATACTCCTGGTACCTGCCTTTGGAGAGCCAACTCCAGATGGGGTTTAGGGAACTAATTCAGAAAAAAATGGAATGTGAGCTTTAAAAAATGAAATGTGAGCTTAAAAAAAAATAAAATGTGACGTTAAAAAAACGAAATATGAGGTTAAGAAATGGAATTTCAGGTTAAAGAAAATGGATTTTGAAGTTAAAAAAATGGAGTTTGAGATTAAACCTCGGATGATGCTGGATTTTTTACCTTCAGTCATCCTGGATATTTCAGTGATCAGTCTTACCAGCTTTCTTTGGTTGCTTTGGGATTTTTTTTTACATTAGAGAATTTTAGAAAAGAGGGGTCAAGGGGATGCCATGGACAGGCAGCAGGTATTGGAATAAACCTCCATGGAGCTTTGGAATATAACGGAATAATTGCAGTGGTGAGGTGTCAGTGTGTGCCTGCTCTGCTCCAGCTGTGCTTGGGGCAGCAGGGAAGGGTTCAGAGCTTGGAGCCCCAAATTTCCCACAGTGAGGGCAGGTAAATGGACTTCTGGTGTCTTAGCACTGCTCCTGCTTTGGGGTGAGTGAGCAGCACCCAACATCGCTATCACAAGATCCACAAAGCTCTGATTTGTGCAAAAATTGCTCCTTTTCCTTGCTGCATCCCAAGAGATTTCCTGGCTCTGCCCCAGGAAGGTGGATTGCTCCAGTTTCCAGTAGTTTGGGTGTGTCTGTGTTTGAGAATCATCTGTAGATGATGCAAGCCCCAAAACACAGCGAGAGAAAAGAGGGAGGAATTTCGGAGGTGGTTTTGGGGATAATGAAATGACCGTGACCATTTCAGAGGTGATTGCAGGCAGAGTGGATGGATGGAAAAGGTCACAGCAGGAAATAGAGGCATTCATCACAGTCCTCTTCCCAGGCTGTTCTCAGTGTCCCAAACCCTGGAGTCACTCAGAATATGACACAATTTGTGCATCCCACCTGCAATTTGCTGCGTTCTTTCTGCTTTTCATCTATTTATTTGGAGCGAGCTGTCTTTTGGAGTTCAGCTCATCCGTCCTTTCCCTCCATTTCCAGGTTCTTCTCTTAGAAACGATCCTGTTAAACCTTCCCTTTTGCCAGGGCTGTAATTGAAAAAAAGCAAACCCCAGCCAGCCGAGGGGGGACATCCCAAACCGTGCCCTCCTGTCGCTCCTGCAGCTGGCACATCCCTCCCAAAGGCTCTGCTCCTGTAAACTCTCCCAAGCCTCCTTCTCTGCAGGTGTGAAATGAGGAGCTCTGGTGGGGAAGGGGCATGGAGGTGGCCAGCAGAGGTTGTTCCTGCTGTTCCTGACAGAGCACTGCTCGGGTTTGCCATGGCTGCTGAGCAGGAGAAGTGTGGGTGACCTTGGGGATGAGAGCTGGCAGCGCTGCTCCCTGCTCTCCTCCTCCCTTGGGTGCCAACCTCCATCCAGACACACCATATGGGCTTGTTTTCTGCTCAGGAATGAGAATTTTGTGAGGCACAAAAAACCCCTTAGTCATTGAAAAACGTGGACATTTAAATTCCATCCATGACAACGTGTTCCCTTCAAAGCCTCTTCGAAGGAGTTTGTTGAGAGCTCTTTAAATTCCTGAACCACTGCTGACTAATAGAGGAATATAAATTAGCTCTGAAACAGGTTCATTTAACTCTTGTCTAATGTGTAGCATTTGGCCTGGCAGAGTCAAAATACTGTGACTTGTTTTTGTGTGGCAAATTGAGCACTTTGTTTATTAAAATTGCTGATTTGTTGGATAATGAGGAGGGCCCAGATTACTGTTCCTTCCACGGGAAGGATTTAAAGGGCAGGTCAGTGCTGTTCTCCAGCAGCAAAGTAATTCTGATTATGTGCTCATCTTCTGTGTTTCACAGATCTTCATTAGCCAGGTTTTAGAATGATTAACTTGACTTTTGCTTGCAGTCCTGTCAGCCTTAGTGATGCTCCACACATTTGGCGTCCTAAATTCTCCATGTGAACGCAGACAAATACGTCTCTAAAGTGAGACTGCTGATAATTTATCAGAATAAAACCAGAGCATAAAGCTGGTTTGTGTTGTAAAGCTGCACCCTGCATCATGTAATATTCAATGTTTTTTAACTCTGAGCTGGGACTCTTAATTGAAGCTGCAGCTCTGCACTTCCTTCATGCATGACTTAAGGCATCCAGCAATGTTTGCTGGGATGTAATTTGCTTTTTTTTTTTTTTTTTTTTGTAGAAGCTTCCACACAGAGAGGTAGAACAGCCATTTTGCCAAAGATGAAGTAAATAACGATGCACATAATACAGAATTTTAATAATGTCCTTTGATACAGGAGGGGGATCACACAGTTTCTGTGTTACTCCTCCTGCTCCAGTGGCTCTCCCCTTCCCTTCAAGCAGAGTCGAGTGCTGGCTGTTGTTGCTAATTGCAGATGATGGAGCACTGACATTTTCAAAAGCACACATAGATGATAGGCACCCAAAGGATGAGACTGCTGCCTTCAGAGATGCTGCTACAGTTCTGCTGGCATCGACTCATTTAGTGATGAATTGCAGTAATAGCAGTTCAGGACCTACAGCATATTAGTGAAAATGAATCCACTGAGCACCAGTCCCACGGCACTGCAACAGCACTTAAAGAACGCTGATTTCCTTAAAGGCAGAAAAATCTGATTAAGAAATTCAGCTGGGGCTTTGTTTTTTGCTTTTGGTGGTTTTTTCTCTTGATTTTTTTTTTTCATTTACCAGCAGCGTGTTATTTGTATTTGTTTCTTGTAGCATGTTATTCTAAGGAATTCAATGTACATCAGAAAAACAGGTGAGTTCCATAAATACAAAACCTCTCTTGCTGTTCAAGCAGATGGAAGATGCTACAATAAACAGCAGAACTGCTTTAATTCCTTGATCTAAACTGACCTAAAACCTGATTATAACAGGAAAAAAAACCTCAACATGCTGGCACTGAGGCGATACGTAATAGTTTACACAGGGTCTGTGGCAAACGTTGTAGGATGAATGCAGCAATTGGCAAGAATTATTCTAATGAAAGGACGGGGCAGCCTATTATTGCAGGAGTTGTGTAATTTGAGGGAGCTGGGGATAAAGACAGGCTTGGTGTTAATGATGTGCTGGTGTTTGCAGGAGAACAGAGCGTTCTCCCAGCTCTGCGCGAGGTCCCGAGCACAAAGCTGGGCAGCCTCCTTCCAAATCACCCAACAGCCACAAAATCCAGAGGGGTCTGGAATGCAGGGATTGGAAAATGTGCAAGTGGGCACCTCCCTACTTCTCCTGACACCCTCCATGCCCAGCAGCTCTGGAGCAGCTCTGGAGCAGCTCTGGAGCAGCTGGAAGTGGCTCCAGGTGTAAAGCTGTGCTAATAAAGAGGCTCTTCTTTGGTCAAATGGAGTCTGGTAAACTCCAGTACACGAGTCTGGGTGTCTGAGAGGCTGTAAAGATATTCTAAACTGGGATTTATGGATAATTTCACCATTTGAGGGCTAATGCAGCTTTGTAAGGCTGACAGCTGCAGAGGAATTATTTGAAGACAATCCTGGGTAGTTTGGCCAAGATCTGTTTTGTGCCAAGGGCACGACGTTGGCTGCATTAACAGCTCTGCTCTGTCGGGGCAATAAAAAATCTGTGTTTGCTGCACCTGTGCCTATACTGTCTTTAGGAAGGGAGAAAATCTGGATATATCATTGTCTGGAGGAAGCAGAGTATTTACAGCAGGTGACTTTGGGGGTGATGTGGGTGTTTGTGCACTCGGAGTTCTCGATGAGAGGGTGAGGAGTTATGATGATGATGAAATAGTTTTCAGTGTTTTGTGATTTGAAAAGCAGCTTGGCACCTTTTGCCAAAGCTCCTGCAGTTTCTCTAAGTTAAGAAAGCAGAGGAGTTCTTTTTCTGAATAATAATTTTTTAAAAAAAAATTGAATTATGGAATTGTGTAGGTTGGAAAAGATCTTTAAGATCATTGAAACCTGTGTGGCTTTCAGGTAGGCCAAGAAACATCCCAATCTGGATATCCAGGACTTGATCAGGTCCTTGATATTGATAATTGATAGGGATATAAACAACAATATAACCAGCTGTAAAATAAACTAAAACCACAACGGCTGTGTTGGCAGCAGGATCCAACTAAAATGACTTTTTAATGCCCAGCATTTTGAGTTTAAGGATTCACATGATTTCTGCATTCTTAAAGAAATTTAAATTAAAGATGTACCTTCCTGACTCAAACAAAAGCAGGTGCTGCTGCAAGTAGCACGGGCTGCTGGTTTCTTAATTTTAAAGTCCTGGTTTCCTAATTTTAAAGTCTCTTCTGGCAAATTGTGATTTAATTACAGAAGTATTTCAAAACACACAAACAGCACACATACATTTTGAGGTATGTTCACTGAATAAAGATGAGGGAACTAAGATGAGTCAGTCTGCAAAATATTTGTTAAGGAGATAAAAGATGGGTTGAACTGTCCAGGCAAAGACTAAAGGCTGTTCTGAGTTACAGTTTCAATATTTTTAATGCCTTGTGGGTTGATTTAAATAATGAAAGTTAGGGATAAACACAATTTTCTTTCTGCTTGGGTGTGTTGTGTTTAGAGCTGTGTGAAAGCTCTAAAGAAGACTTTGATATTCAAAGTTTTCATTTCATTTCCTTCGGAAAGAAATGCCATGAAAAATTCAGGTGAAAGGAAACCAGACGAGATTCATGTGCCATTAAGGGAATTACATTAGGAGTTGTAATAATATCCCTTAATCTTAAAAAGGTAAGTCTCTTACAGAATTAAGGTTTTGCTGCTGCTTTTCATGCCTTGTGAGGAATTATGGTTAATGCAAGTTGCTGATGTGAAAACATCCTTGCTAATCCTGTTTGGAGAGCGGCTCGTTCCTGCTCCTTAGCAAAGGCACAAGAAAATGTATTATGGGCCCTTCGTTAAATAGTTACTTAATTACACCCTGGGACTGGCAGATAGCAATCTCTGCTGCTTTAGGAGAAACCTGCCAGCAGCAAAACCAGATGCTGCTGGGAGGTTTCTCCTAAAGGACCAGAACTCAGTGTGAGGAGCGCCACGTGCCCGGCGGCAAGGGCGCGTTGGCATCAGCAAACTCAAGGCGGAAAAGACATTTCGATCAGCTCAAGCTCATTAAAAAAGCTTCTACTCACCCTTCCCTGTGAGCTTCTCCCTTCTCTAGCTCCTGTATGACACCCAACAACACTTTGATGGTCTCCTGACTAGAGCTGATCAGGCTCTCCATCATCTGAAGCTGCGCTTTCAAGTCCACAACTTCGGTGTGAGGCACGATTTGTTGGCATTCCTGGCTCACGGCCACGGCCGTCCGGCAGGGCTGGCTCTCCTCCATGGGCGCCACGTTGACCTGCAGGCTCCGGTCGCTACATTCGGGGGCCGGGCACCGCGCCCGCGCCGCGCACGCTCGGGCATCTCCGGCCGGGGGCTGCACCCCGTTCAGCTGCACCGTCCTCTTGTCCTCCTCCTCCTCCTCCTCCTCCTCCTGGCACGGCCCCCAGTCGCCCAGGTCGGGCTGCGAGGCCGGCAGGTACACGGCGGCCACTTCAGTCTTGAACACCCTGCCGTGGAGGGGCTGGGCGGCCTCGTCGCTGCCCAACCGCGCCGCTGCTCTGGCCCGGCCGGGCGGCCGCGCCGCCTCCTCCTCGCCGGGCTCGGCCAAGCTGGCCAGAGGAGTTGGCTCTTTGGGAGAACTGTGCAAATCGCCGCTGCTTTTCCACGCCTCGGCGCCGTCGTCGTGCGCGGCGCGCTCGGAGATGTGGGAGATGAACTCGGCCGTGTGCAGGCTGCCGCCCTTGCTGCCCCACGCCGCCGCCTCGCCCCGCGCCTCCCTGTCCTTCACCTCCAGCAGGAACCCGTTGTTCTCGCTGGGTAACGCGTCCACGGTCGAGGCGCTTTTCAGAATATTCCCTTTTTTGCGGTCCAGAGGGAAGGTCTGGTAGCACTTCTTGAGATCGGGGGACGTCTGCACTCCTGTGCTCTTGGTGACGTTGGGGATGGACCTGCGGGCGGGCACCGTCATGTACTTGCGATACGCCGTCTTGTAGGAGATGGCCTTGGCCTCCCTCTTGTCGGGGTCCTGCGTGGAGGAGGTGCAGAGCTGCTTGTCCCTCTGCTCGTTCTGGGCCTCGCAGATATCCTTGAACCTCACCTGCAGGGCTTTGTTGCGTTTCTTGATCTGCCGGTTGGGATCCAGCGCGTATTTCATCTCCAGCGCCAGCGAAGCCGCGGGCTCGACGTCGCTGTCCGAGGCGGTGAGTAAGCATTTGCTGGGCTCCTTACTCACCATGATGCCTGCAGCCAAAAAACAGCGCAAAAAGCCTCAAGTCACAACAGAAATGTTCCTTTTTATCCCGGAGTTTTTTGCAATATTCGAGCCACGTTCCCACGATCCCGCCGAAACTGCCACGACTCGCGACCGATTCCGTCGAGTCGCAGCCCTTGGTGATTTTCTACAGATTTGTGTCTTAATCGTGTTTTTTATCTCGCTCTGTTGTGAATACCTGCTCCTCTGAGAGGAGTTTTCCTGGTGCCAGAAGTTTTTCCACAACTGTTTTCCCAGGATAGGACTGTGGCTTCCCAGGAAGCAGTTTCCTTCAGGAATATGTGCTCCCAGGAAGCCATACCCTGAATTTAGTAAATAAAAACTGCAGGGAAATGGAAACCCAGGTGTCTTTGTCCAAGTGGAGAAAAGTTGAGAGCTTTCCCCACTCTCAGTTCTCCCTTAATGCAAATGTTTAATAGCAAGAAGTGTCAAAAGTGGCATTATTTTGAGAGTGTGCTTGCCTACCAAACACATTTCTGCTGTGTAATGTATTCAGCGTTCTTTGCAAGGAATTAATTGGTCGTTAGAGGTGTCATTATTCGGATTTTTATAAAAAATTTCCACGTGGCTATGACTAAATACAGATTAATTATTATTAGCGACTGGTTGGTTGCGCTGGATGTGTAGAATTTATGAATTAGTGAAGTTTTGGAGGAAGTCAGCAGTGCATCAATTAAGGTTTTGCTTCAAATGCAAAACAACTCATCCTTTCCTAGAAGCAGTAATGTGCTTTTACGATCCAGCTGTTTATCCCAAAAGATCCTAAAGTACCAAAAACCCTCCAAACCTGTGATGTTTCACAGAAATTACTTAATCTGCCATTGAAATGTAAGTTCCTTCTCAGGGAGAAGAAGATGCCAACTGCTTAACACAGCATCTACCCAAAAAAACCCCCAAAACCCCAATGGTTGTGCAGATCGTTGAGGATCTGGAGTAGCTGCATAATTAAGATTTCATTTTTACACCTCATTTGAAGTTGTAATTTTTACTTCCCTGTTGCACAGATTTCTCCCTGAGACTTGCTGAATTACCAAATTCCCACTTAATCCAAACATTCTGCATATATCTCCTGTTGAAACCCTCACAGGGACTCGGGAGTACAATGTAAAACAAGTAAAGGGACTTTCAGGTGCACTTAAAATATGTTTTTAATTAAAATTCCTTTGTCTATGTAATAAAATACGTGAAACTCCTGAAGAGTTAAATGCCATAATAGCATCTATTTTAGAAAGCCAACTCAGGGGCACAAGGGAATGAATCTTTGACTAGTCTATATTTAAAGTAAGAAAGCTTAATGGGGAAATCATTTTCAGTGGAAAACTGAATGTTTATGAGGTTTAAAAGTAAAAGTTACACTTCCCTAAAGATACACACAGATGTGCATGGCACAGAGTCCAAAGTTGGACTTCAGGGTCAAAAAGCTCATGAAAATGTGTCATTGCTTAATGTTTTTTTCATGTTTTAATTCCCTGGCCCCGGTAATTTGTGAAGAAGGAACTGAAATATTCCAGAATCCCCCTCGTTTGCCTTTTCCTGTCTGACTTGTGATGCTCAGGGAGTGCTGAGGGAGCTGCAGTCGTTGGAGAAGGGGAAGAAGTTTTTCTGTGACTCTGATGTAGTGCAAAGTCTGTAGAAGAAGGAAAAAGAAGGGAAAGTTCAGGCCAAAACCATTCAAATAATGGAATCTGAGATTGCCAGATCCCAGTTTGTAACTGGATGTTTTCTATATACAAGCCTAGGATCTGATACCGAGCTGACCAAGTCCCTGTTTTGGGGGAAAAGAGAGAATAAAATAGAAATTCTATGGGAGATTCTGAAGATAAAAGTAGAGTAGAGGGCTAAGATCAGTTATCCCAATAAGGTACAAACAGGGACAGATTTTGAGGAGAATGAATCAATTCCATTTGAATATCAGGAATTTTTTGTTCCAGTTGAAACCCTAAAGAAAGAGTCCATTGTAGGGAATGTCAGTGTCCTGTCCTGGCTGGTTTGAGCTGTATTTGAATTGTAGTTGTGTTTGGGAGTGAAGATCTGCCTTTATTTAGGGGCATTCTGCCAACAGAGCAGGTAGGGAGTGCAGCCATCCAGCTTTCTGTCTCTCTAGGGCTGGGATTTGGGAATGTTTTAGTGACAAGAGGGCTGCCTGAGATACAAACCTGTCCTTTAGCTAGCAGCTGGACCACGTGAACATCTGTTGTAAAAACTGCTGTCGAACCCCGAAACTCTGCACTTTGGAATTAAAGAAGCAAATTTTCCTCAGCAGTCTGGTAAATGAGTGAGTTGGCCAAAAAACCCCTAAATACAAGAACACAACAGCCATTCCAGCCATTAGTTCCAAATCTGCCAGTGGGAGTTTCTGAGCTCCCAAGAAATTGTGGCAAAAAGGAAATGTTACATTCACAAAGATGTGAAATATTCAGTAACTGTGTGTGAAAAGGCCGTGTTTTTACCCAAAAAGGCTACAAAAATTGGCTGTTAGCTCTGAAAGCCACCCTTTAGAACCATCTCCTAGGATTCCTCAGAGTTGTCAAAGTGAGTTTTTGGGCAGTCACTTATTTGACAGCAGGATCCATTAACATGCAATTTATTTTCAAGTATTGGCTTGCTATTTCATTAGCGTCTGTGACCTGTCTCAATTTTCAGATGATTTTATCTCCCACTTGAATCCCGTGATTTTTGGGGGCTGCAGGATGCCTGGGTTTGTTTGGGATGACTTCCCATGGGATTCATGGAGTCCATAACCCAGCTGAACCCTGGGGTCTGGAGAAACCCTCCAGAGCAGGTAAATGAGGAACATCATCCCTGCAGTTAATTTCAAGCATATCTTTAATAGCCAATAAATTGATTTTTCACCAAATTGCTTGTCTCCCTTCCCCAACTGCACGGGCCTGATGATTTAGCTGATCCAGAGTTTTTTATTCCCACTAGTAGCTGGGAGTAATAATTTTAGAGATATCTGTGATTAAGAATGACAACAACCAAAAGAAGTCGATTTTTTTTGGAAGCCTCGCTCGGATCCCGCTGTCTCTGAGGGGAACTCTCTGTGCTCAGCTGATAAAAGAACAGTTGAGCAAAGAGTCAATTGTGAGTTAAATGCTTCACAGGGAAGAGTTGATAAAATATTTCCTGTTTGGTTTCATTTTTGGTTTGCACAAAGTGTTGCCTCCTGTTTTGGCTCACTTAGGCACTGCCACGGCGGCGTTCTCCGCAGGATTTTTGGAATCTTTAGGAAACTACTGAGCTGAAGTTTCTCAGTTTATGGCTCGTGCTGTCAGGGGGGTAATAAAGCCTTTACATTTGAATTTTAGCTGCAGATGCCAATTACATGCAGATAATAGAGTTCAACTTTTTATCTGTACTTACTCCAAACAAAGAGCTGATTTGCTAAACTAAATATTTAAGTAATCACAAGCTTCGTTTTTCGGTTTTTAGCCTTGATTTGTTTATAATCTTGTGGCTGATTGCCCTCAAGCAGCATCCCTCTATGTTTGAATATGGAAATAAACTATTAAATAATAATAACAACAACTAAAAAGTGATGCACAGAGAAGCTTTGAGTCAGTATAAAATCCTCAGGGTAATTATGGAAACTGCCACGGTTAGGTGGCACAAATCTTTGCAGGACCTTCACTCTGCCTCCCAAACTCTGCAGAGTCACTGCTCTGGGAGGAGAATTACAACGTGGAATTTCCAGGCTGATTGGTTAATGAGGGGAGAGGAGATTTGGAGCTCACCTTGCAATTTCCATTTTCTCTCTGTCAGTTTTATGACACAGAAGCAGAGTCAGGACGTGTTAAGCCCACTCTGCGTATTTAAAACTTTCCAGGTTCCAAATGCAGATGAAAGGCACAGATTTCACTCCTTGGGTTTCCAGAGCAAGTGGAGGCTGTGGAGATGCAGCTGGAAACATCTGTGCACGTGTTAAAAGCGCACAGGGGTTTGTGGAGGGGTGGATTGGCTTGAAATAATGCAGGGAATTGCAAATTTTGCATGGCAGGTAGGAAGTGATCTGCAGCATCTTTAGGTTTCTGGATATTTCCAGGCTGGACATTCTCCTGAGAAATCCCCAGTGCCTCAGATATCATTTTATATACCTAAATACCACCTTAAACCAGTTACTTTTCAAAAACTGTTTGATGTCTCTAAGTCCAAGTGTATCCATGGAATATTTATCCAATTGTGCTGTTAAAAATAAGGAGCAGAAAAACCCTCAGATTTACTTCATAGAAACAAATCCAGTATAGATACCTAAGATTAATTCTAAATATCCCATACATTTTGACTTTATTGAATGAGTATTTTTATTCTTTTCAAAGGGATCTAATTGTTAATTAGCTGACAATGCTGTTATGTTAGAAAATTAAAAAATTACTTAGTATCATCCTAAAAGTAATATCTAGGAAAGAAGGCTGTCGTGACAAAAACGTTGGAAAATACGAATTATCTTAGGCAGTTATTAATTATAAAAGTTGCTTGCAGAAACTTTGCCTGTGTTAGGAATTTTTGCAAGGTTTAAGTAGAAAAGGACCGAGGAGAAATTCTGACTGCCAGATAAATCTGAGGGTGCAGGTATTCCCAGTTTTTAGGGGATAAAAAGTACAGATGAGAGGATTATTAGGAAAACTGATGGGGCAGCCCAGCCTGTCTTTATTTCATCACAGAATCGTTCATGTAGAATAACAGACTTAGCAGTGCTGCTAAATGTCAAACCAGTATTTTTTTTTTAACTCTGTTTTGAAAGCCTGAGGCGCTGAACTTGAATTTTCTCTCTCTTGAACTTCCTTGTTTATTGCTCAATACTGAAGTCATCCTTACTGCTGCATTTCCAAGTGCCTTGGAAGTCTTCCTTTGGAATTATCAGGATCCTGTGGCATTGGATTTGTCTTTTCCCTCCTCCCATCACTGGCAGGCTCTGTGAGAATGATGTCTAAAATCATAGCTAATGGCTGAGCTACCCAGTAAATGCCTTTAAATGCTCTTGTGAGCTTCAGCTTCAGAACTAAGAGGCAACAAATAAAACGTACGATTTAATAAGCCTGGAGACTTTTAGATAAAACAGGAATCTACTGGAGGATAAACTACTTAAAACTGTCCTTACAAACCAAGCCAGTTTTCCTGAATGCAGCTGGTAGAGGCAGTTTTAATTTTGACATCTCTACTATGCTTTCGGAACACAAATTTTAATAATACTTAGGTTTTGTTGCTTCCTATATTGTTCCATGCATAAAATTAAAAGGAATCCATTCAACGCAATACAATTCTGGAAAATAAGGTTATTTTCCCCCTAACAGAATTTTGCAAGGAGTAGCACCATTAGCAGGAGATTTGCACTTGCACTAAAACCAGCACAGACTTTTGGGGTGAGTTAATAACTATTAACTTGCCAGTGGAACAAATGCGATGTCACAAGATACTCCCAGTGAATTCAGAGTGTTCTGATCTCCAACATTTGCTGGGATTTAGTGGACTGGAAAAAAAGAATGTCACTGTTAAGAGAGCAATGCTGATTTTTCTCCCTGTGCTCTGCAGCTCTGAGGATGAGAGGAGGGAAGGTTTCTTTAGTATTTTTTATTTTTTGCCATGTAAATCTGGGCAAGGCTTTGTCCCTGCTCCAGGGGGAGGAGGAAAGGAGCAGGATGGGTTGCTGGGAGAATCCCTAATAGTTCTGCTCACACTCTCCTGGCTTGCAGGAGTCCAAAAGCCACAGGACATGCACTGGAAGGTTTTTCATTTTTATGGGACTTTCTGGTAAATAATTTAAAGGGCAAGCTGTTAAAACCGAGGGTTTAAGGCAGTTCCTTATTGGCATTACCATTGAATACTAAGTTTAATTGTTCTTAGTTGACATCAATGGGTTTTGTGGGTGTTTAAGGAAAAAAAAAATTGGGTTAGGGTTCGGACAGGGAGAAAGCAGTGCTGCTCTTCAGCTGTGACCAACAGGGTTGTCAAACTGTCAGAGCTCTGCACAGGGGGATCTGAGTGCTGAGAACACAGAATCCCAGAATGGTTTGGGTTGGAAAAGACCTTAAAGATCCTCTCATCCCCCCCTGCCATGGGCAGGGACCCCTTCCACTGTCCCAGGCTGCTCCAAGCCCTGTCCAGCCTGGCCTTGGCCACTTGCAGGGATTAAACCCAGCAGGAACTGCAGCTGGTTTGGTTCCTCCATCAGAGATTTTCAAGCATTGGGTGAAGAGGATAAAGCAGATAGGCAGCTCCAGGCTTCCATCCTGCATCCTTCATTTTGCTCTGCAGATCAGAGCATTGCCTTGGGAATGCAGGTGCTCCCTAGGAATGGGAGAGGACAGTGACATTCCCAGGGTCAGGGCTTGCAAGGCATCAGAGCCTTGTCAGCTTTGCTGCTTGGGTCAGGGCTGCAGGCAGACAAGCTTGGGAGGGTGAGAAGTGTTGTTAAACAACTCAGCTGGGTAATTTAGGTCTGAAACCTCACATCATTAGCAGGATGTTAATTGGGGAATAGGATCTGTCTAGATGTGTTTCTGCACTCCACTGCTGGCAGCAGTCAGCACCAAACAAGAGCTGTGTCATTTGTCACCTTCTTGAGGAGCACATTCCTGAAGTTTCTGGTTTTAGGCAGGTTCTGGTTCTGCTGGAATTCTGAATTATCTGTGTACAGGTGGATCTGAGCGTGCTGGTTGGGGAAATTGCACAGATCAGTCTGACTCCTGCTAGAGCATTGTACAAAAATTCCCAGTAGTTACCCAAAAAGAATTTTAGTAAAGCAAAAAAGCTTCAGTTGCTGAGGGGAGTTTTAGTCCTAACTAAAGCTGCAAAGCTTCCTCAAAGCTGGATCTAAGATGCTTTTGAAATACTGGGAAGGAAAAGCCAAAGTCTTGTTTGAGGGGAAGTTGTCTCACACTCCCCAAATCCCAGGTTCTCATCAAACAGGAGGAGAGGCTGGGAAAATCGTTCATGCCAGGGAAAACAGTTTTGGTGCCATGTGGGAAGAACTACATGGGGAACAATGAGGGAAGCAAATGCAGTGTGGAGTTGCTGGGTACGTTGCTCCCAGGTTTTGTGGACCTGGGATAACGTGGAATAGGATTTTAAAATAAACCTGATGTCCCTGCTCGAGGCAGGGCATTGGAATGAGATGATCCTCAATGCCCTTCCAAGCCAAAGCACCCTGTGATTCTGGATCTGAGGATGGGTTGTTTGTGATAGGGATGATTAGGAAGTTTATTAAAGTGATAATTAAAGGACATTTTTTGGCTGGGGAAGGCAAAAAACCTGGCCACCAGACAGATAATTTGCATCACTTTTCTCGTGGCTTTGTGTGCTTTTATTACAAATTGTGAATCTCACCAACTTCCTCAGCTAAAACACACAAATTCCTCTGGAATTCAGCAATTTAGGCTCAGTCTCCAGAAGGGATCAGTGTTATCGCTGTCAGCAGGCAGTTCAAGCATAATTTCTGCTGAATTACTCTCTCCAGCAGTGGGATGTTTTATCTGTCTCTTTGTCAGCTCCGTGGAGATATCGCTGTGTTTTATTTGCCGATGGCCTTGATACTCAGAAATGTATTCAGCTGATCCACAAGTTACATTTCTGTACTCGTGGACGTCTCATTCATTTCTCTTCTCAATTTGCAGGAGAGAATAATGAATATAATAACAAAATGGGCATGAACAACCAATTACTAATGGTTGGAAGGAGACTTCGGGCTTGTTGTAGATTTTGTGCTTATTCATAGATAAATACACCAAAATCAGGGATTTTACTGAATTCCCTCTTCTTCCTTCTCCTGGGAAGTAACTAACCAGACCAAAACTGCTCGATGTGTTATTAACTTGTAAAATACAGTCCTGCTTAAATGGGTTTGTCTTGGGCCTCAGAGAGCCCTTGTTCCAGCTTTTAAAAAGTCATTTACACCATGGCTGGGCTTTGTAAGCTTTGACCTCACCAAAATTGTTCCAAGCAATGCAATCACAACCTTGACATGAGAATTGAGAAAAAAAAAAAATGGAAGAGGAGAGAAGGGCAGCTGGAAAACAAGCAGGGAAGGTGGGCAAGAACACAAAACAAGTAACTTTTTTTTTTTTTTTTTAAATTTCTGTGAGCTTGTGACAATTCCTCCTCGCTCAGACCAGATGGAAAGAGCTTCCTCTGCTTTTGTTTTTAAACTGGTTTAATTTGGTAACTACGTGGGCTTTATTTATAGGCTTGCTCCAGCAAATATGGGCAGGCAAAAATAACAGCAGCAAGCTGCTTCTCTTGCCCATGGATGTCACAGACATGAATTAAAGCTGGGGTTTCTGAGATGTTTAACAGCTCTTTGTGAGTCTGAGACAAGATATCAGGAACTCTGGGGAGCGGGGCATGGTAAAGCTCCAGAACTTCCCTGCCAGGACAGAAATCTCTTGTAATGATTTGCAAGTTTAGATCTCCACCTAAACACAGCAAGACTTGAAGGCCTTCAGTCTTTTTTTAATCCATCTCTGTTTAATTCAGGCTTTGAAAATGGCCCTTGCTCCTCTGTATCAAAGCCAGTGGATTTAGCTGGAAAAACTGGAGTAAAATCAGGCTCGGTGTCTTGTGCCATGAAAGGGGGAAAGAAACAGGCAAAGGGGACACCAAATGTTGCTGTTTGATCAGTGAATTGTTATTTTTACAGGCAGTTCTTTCTCTTTGCCTCAGAGAGACTTGTGCTGGGATGTCTTAATGGGAAGCAGTTTTCAGGCACTGATCACCCTGACACAGAGCAGAAGCATGAGCAGGGTGAACTGTTCCCAGGATTATTAAGGGATCACTTTTCTGCCTGACTGTAGTAAAATTGGAGTAAACACCTTCAAATGGGGATGTGCCACTACAGTAAGAGAATGCTCCGAGCACATTCTGTGTGGTCAATAACAATTTAAAATCGAGTGTCACTTCCCAGGGACCTGTGTTCTGGGTACCCTGTGTGTTTTCAGAGGTTATTCAGGATTTTCTAAGCAAGCACCAGTTTTCAGAAGGCTGAATGTGGCACTCCCACTGAATTTACCACTCTGAGATGATTTTTTTTTTCCTTAAAATATGTTCACCATTTCATTTTCATAAAGCCTATTTAATTTGCAAACTGATTAGTAAAAATATAAGGGAGCACTAGGCTATAAAATAGATTTGTTGCTTACATGTTTTTTAATATGTTAGACAAATTTTCAGCAGTTCTTTAAACCGTTCCTGTCACAGAGCAGAATATAAGAGCTTTTTATTAATAGCTAGTTCAGATAATCACGTGAATTTTTTATGGTCTCAGATATTCTAGATTTACTGTCATTTCCTCAAGTGGGCATGAATTATGGGACTGTGCATCCCTAGTTCTCCCTGTCCTGTGCTTGGATAAGGAATGGCCTTGAGACATCACAGCTCAAGAGCCCTGTGGAGGTGTCCTTACATTGGAGCAGGGATTTTTGGCAAGCTCGCAGCTGTCCCCGACTGGTTTCCACATCAGTCACGGCAGAGCACTGGCATGGCGAAGTTTGCTTTTAAATCCTCCAGAAGCACACAGTAGTGTGGGTGTTTCCTCGCCTGGTGTACAATGCCTGGCTGAGTTTGGGTTTTTGGATGTCCTGGCAGTGCCCAGTGCTGGTCACTGGTGCTGCTGGTCTGGGAGCTGACGCACTCCCCGTGACTCGGCACTTGGGCAGCTCCTGGCCGCCTTCTCCACCTCTGCCTTCCCCGTGTTCCTCTCTGCTGAACTTACCACTCTTTTTTTCTGAGTTAATTACATCTAGATTTGAACACAGAATATGCTCTGTGTGACCCTCATGCAGAAATGCTCTGGCAGTGCCGTGGTTATCTGGGGAAAAAGGTGGCGAGGCTCTTACGAGCTCCCTGTTTGTGAGCTCAGTTAGCACAAGGGTGCGTTGAATGCTAAGTGCTGGCCCTCCTGATAAGGAACTGAACACTTTTCTCTCGTGGTGCTCCTGCCCAGCTGGTTTTTTATGTGTCAGTCCCAGAGAAAAGCACTGATTCCATGCAGGATTAGAATTATCTCGAGCATCTCGTTACAAACACACACCGTTAATAGTGACGGAATCCTAAAGAACAAACATTCTTCATCAAGGGCATCGTGACATCCTTACAAAAAAAGCCCTAAAAAAAGCTGGTTTAGTATCAGTTTTCCCCATCATGTGAAGGGAGGACGCTTTCAATGCAACAGCACCTTAAACTCTGGGGCAGAAATTTTATTTTAGAACTGTTGGAATTAGAACAATTCAGTCTTAAGTCTCTGGATGAGCAATCTACATAATGGATGTGTCCTGGAATCAGGGACCCTGTGCCACCACTGTATAGCAGAATATCACCCTCCAGGTGATAAATTAGTAATACCTGAGCCCTGAGATATTTTCATCTAAATATGAATTTTTAATGCCAGGAGAAAAATCCAGCTTTTAACTTAGAACTGTTATTTGTACTCGGAGGGAACAGATCATTGTAGTCCAGACAGCCAGGCACGAGCAGGTTGGTGGAACACCAAGAGGCATCACACCAAGAGTGAGGAGATCCGTTCCTCTCCCCGATTTCCTATTTTTACTACTGGTCTCTTGGCTTGGAATTTGACATTAAATTAATCCCAGTCCATGGCTAGGACATAGTTGGATATCATGTGATGGGGTTTATTTATTTATTTATTTATTTATTTTTAGCTAGGAGTTTTTCCATCTAGAAGCCGGATTTTAACCTTGATACATGCAGCATTCCTGGCAGCCCGGTAAATCCGAGCACGATCCAGCACTTCAGCGGAGGGAATAAATTCCCAGTTTCTATCAGACGTGACCTGTTACTGGTTTGCCTTTTCCTTAGCTCTTGCCAGCATTCAGCTGGGGGAAAAAGAAATGATTCTCCGAGGCTGGGAAAAACAGGTCTTCCCAGACTTCCCGGTCTTAGAGCCTAACGAGTTAAATTCTCCTCCGTGCAGGATTTTAAGCTGCTTAGACACACAAGGTCAAAGCAGAGCGCTCCATCCCCAATTCCGACTCGCGGCTGGGAGGGGGGCACAGCTCCCTTGGGACGGAGCCCTCGGGAGACGGTGACATAAGCAGGGAATAGATTCCCTGCTTCCAGCAGGGCAAGATGTCCCTGTTTTGCCGGGGCTGGCGGCCCCCCCGCCTCCCCCGGGCAGATCCCCTGGAACTGCAGTCCTGCATCCATCCATCCATCCATCCATCCATCCATCCATCCCTCCCTGCCTCCCTCCATCCATCCCCTCGCTGCCGTAACTCTCCGTAAACACGGCATTAAGTACAGGCGCTGAGGACACGGCAGAGGGTTTTTACTAGCGAGGGAGGCAAGATGGAATTGCAGAGCGGGGCAGCTCGGGATGCCTTGCAGGATGCAAGGGCTGTGACTTTGGGCATTGTTCCCCGCTACCTTTTGTCCCGTTTTCCTACGGCGTTTCCACGGCATCCCCGATTTCTGCGCGGTCGGTGATGGTGATGGGGGACTCGGGTGCGTTAAATCGGGAGAACCGGCACAGTCCACTGAATAGCAGCAGCTTCAATCCCCGAGGAGGATTTTTGGGTTGGTTGGTTGGGCTTTTAATGAAGTGCCGTACCGCAAGTTCAGGGATGAACGCATGCCGCGTTCCTCCATCGCCGCTGTACGGACACTTCATTAGGACGGCTGAAGTTAATAAGCAGCGGCAGTTGCTCGCCATCAGCCATGTGAAAAGCCAAAGCACTTCGTGCATCCTCCAAAAATCCTCCAGCTACCCCTCTCCCCTCCCAGGCACACCTGGAAGGGGGAGCAGGCAAAGAAACGCTGGTATTTTTCTAGAAGAAAGTCGCGCATCGGGATATTCTCTCCTTATCTACCCCCAAAGTTACTGGATGCAGGAGCTGTTCCCAGGCAGGCAGATACGCTATTGCATAACGCTGGCGCTCAGCGCCAGCCTTTCTCCTCATCCCTACGAAGTTTTCCGCCGGCACAACGAGCGGCCGGGGTATTTCGGGGGGTCGGGGCGAGCGGCAGCGCCTTACCTTGTGCTTCCTCCTCACGCAGAAGCGGCGGTCTGGGCGAGCATCTCCCTCCAGCCGCCGGGGCGAGCTGGGCGTCAGCGCCTGGGCGCCGGGGCGCAGCTGCCGGCGAGGCGGCCAGCCGCCCGAGGAGCCGCCGCGCTGCCCCGCTGCCCTCATGGGCTGCCTGCCGGGGGTCCCCTCGGCCCGCTCCCCGCCGAGGGGAACTTGTTGAGCGGGACCGGCGGGCGTCCCCCAGCCGGGCGGGAGCGGGGAGGAGGAGCCGGGGGCCGGGCTGGCGGCGGGGGCGGGCGGGGGCGGTGGGATGGGATGCGATGCGATGCGATGCGATGGGATGGGATGGGGTGGGATGGAGCCGCGCACGAGCAGGGTAGAAGCGCGGAGCTGGCAGGCTGGCTGAGCATCCAGCGTGCGTTATCCCTCCGGGTGCTCCAGCTGCAGCCGGCCCCCCGGGCTGGCAGCCGCGCTACGGGAGCGATGGAGCAGCCGCAGAGCGGGGGATGCTGATCCGTTGGGAATTTCAGCGAAGCGCTGGGTTAAAGCTACACGGCTGCCTTTTATTGGGAGGGAAAGTGGTTAAGGTGCGAAAGGAGTAGCTGCTCCCATTTGCTTTTGAGCCTTGTGTAAAATGGACGCGAGTTCAGAGCGAAGCGGTTTGGCGGAGGAGGTTGGCAAACGCGGTAATCTGCGTAAAATGTGAAGCCCATCTCTCCTCCTCTTCTCTCCTTTTACTGAGGGTTTAGCGATGATGTTTTTCACTTGAAAAAAAGTTGGACGTTAAATAGGTCATGTGTTTTTAACCTGAGTGATAGACAGAAAATGCCACGAGAGGCACGAGAATTGGTCCGAGTTGGGAAGCGTTGGGTCTGTGGTTCGTTCCGAGAATCCCAGGAGTTTTGCTGTTCAATAAATACTTTCCAGCGGGAAACTCCCCTAGCCCAGGTGCCAGCAGGTGCGGGCCACGGAGTTCCTCCGTCACAGCGCTGCCTTCACCATCGATATCAAGAGGGTTAATGATTCTGGGGCGTACTGGTTGGAAATGGCAGATGAGAGCGGCTGGACCAGCCCGAACCGTTCCACCGCGACCCCCACGCCACAGCAGGCAGGGACAGGCGGGCACCGCGCGAGTCCAGGCACCCCGGGATGCGGCAGAGACACCGGCTGGAGTCCTGGGCGGGGGGGAATTTGGGGTTAATTAGCTGCGGGCGGACCCGGCTGGTCCCCGGAGCTCGGCGTGGGGATGGAGGCGCGGGCAGCCCGGCCCGTTCAGTCGGCTGTGCAGGACTGATGCGAGCCGTGTTCAACAACCCAGACAGTCAGCAGAGGGCAGCTCCGCCGCTCTGCCTCTCTGCTACCTGTCCAGGTACTCCCTTTGCCCTCTTGCTTATCGCTGGTCCCAAACGGGGGTGCCAGGGCTGTGCCCTCCGCAGCCCCCGCTGCCCTGCCCTGGGGCACAGCCAGTGGCACAGCTTTGATCACACTTAGCATCTCTCATGGTATTTTATCAGAGAGATATTTTTTTTTTTTTCCCCAAAGAACTTAAATATTGACCTGCTTATTGATGCAACAGCAACCACTGTGCTGTTGGGTTTTTTTTTTTTTCTTTCTGTTTTTCTTTCCAGCAGTGCTGACTTGCTGTATTCCAGGTCCTCTGTGGATTTCTCGCTACGAAAATAAATGTGGTTTTGGCTGCAGCCTGGATACAGACGTGGGTAAATTACATGGTAGGGTGACCACGTCTGAAATAACACAGGCTACTTCCTCAGAGCAAACAGATCAGTGGTAGGAGATGCTGTTGCTTTTTCACAAGCTGAAAATGTGAGTTTATCCAGCCCATGATTACTGGAAAGAAATACTATAACTCGATATCCTGAGTGACTTGAAAGGAGAATCTCTCTGACAGAAGCAGCAGTTAAACATCATTCTTGTCTTCTCCATAATGATATTTAGAAGCTGTTGTCTCAGGGCTGATTAGTCTTGCACAGCATTATGCATATGCCCCACTTACAAACTGTACAGCATCTTCTGGAGGTTTTTAGGGAATTAAAAAAGTACTTTCTGATGTGGACCAGATTCATGGGTAACTGCTGACACCATTGGTGCATACAGGGATGTTTTAAATCAGGGTTTGTGAAAAATGAAGTGTTTTGTGATTATCATGCTTCATGTTGCTCTAACGGCACATGGAGGTAAATACACTGGGAAACTGGAAATGCTTCATCATCCCATTTGCCAATTTTTTAGCCTTTAAAAATGCTGAGCACAACTGTTGCATAATAAAACCTAGTGTTGAAGAGATGCTTGAGAGGGGAGAGAGGGGTTGGGCTTCACCCTGGAAGGGTGCAAAAAAGAGACAATTAATTGTAGTCGCTTTAGGTTATAAATTTATTTCTCTCTCTTGGAGTGTCCTGCCTTTCCAGATTGGCTTTTTGTCCCAAAAAAAGGGAGGAGTGAGCACTGCCTGGGGCTGCAGTGCTTCCTTCGTGTGACATGTGCAGGTGGAAGTCCTGCCTTGGGCTTCTGGGGGAGTGAGAACACAGGGATTGGAGAGCAGTGGGATGGATTTTACTGGAGAAGTGCAGTAAGGGACCCTTCTCCCTCACTGCTAATTGCATCATAAATTCGGGGAGGCACCTGTGTGTGGATTTGGAAATACTCATCACACACAGCTTGGTGTTACAGACTTCAGGCTTTACTTGATTTTTTTTTCTGTCATTCATTTTGTGGATGGCTGTGGGAGGCTCAGCCTGGCGTGTCCTCCCCACACGCTGGGTTTGGCTCAAGGACTGCCCCAGTGAATGCTGTGCCTGGGGGGATTTTTTTGCTGAGCAGCTGCTTTGTAGGATTCTGCTCCTCTAGAACATGCAGGTCCGACAGTGGAACACTAAAATGTAATTTTTTGGAACAGTCTGTGATGTTCTTGTGGAGGAAAGCTCAGATGCAGCTCAGGGAAAAGCCAGAGCTGGAGTTACCTGCCTGGTGTTTCAGTGACCACCAGTGTGGGGAAGGCGGATGAGAAACCAGCACCCATGGGATTTTCAGAGCTATGTTAAGTAAATTATATTAGGAGGCATAATTGAAGTCCCAACACTACATGCCCGAGCTGGGTTCCCAGGGATATTAAATCTTTAGGGCCTGACTAATTTATGGCAGAACTTCCCTGCTGTGTTGGAGGTGAGAGAGGAGTGAAGTTCACTTGATTTGAGACAGAGATGTGGATAAAGTTGTGCCTTTTCTCTCTGGGGACCAATGCTGTCATTCTGTCTTTGCTAAACCCAAGTATTTTCACATTGCTGGCCCTTCATCCCCATTAATTAGGTGGTTGTTTCCATGCCTTTAGATGATAACAGCCTGGCTTTTGGAGCTAAATTGGTAATTAATTAATTTATTTCCTCCAGCCTGCCATTGGAAGAGAAATGGAGGGATGTTAAATATGCTCCTCTGCTCCAGCTGAGGTGAAGGCAAACTGGGCTGGGATTTCAAACAAGTCTTCATGCAGTCAAGTGCTCCTTGCTTTGGGGAGGATATTTTCTGCTTGGCTGTGATGCACAGAAATAAGGTCTCTTGGAGTCATGTTTGGCAGAAATTTGGGAGATTTGCTGGAATGTCTTGCTCCATAATAAGTCTTTTCCATGAGCTTGGAAAATTCATTTGAGCCTACGCTGATGTCTGTTCTTTATCTATAAAGTGCTAATTCCACATCTCTTTACTTAAAGGAACATTTTGAAGAGAAAGTGGATTTAAGAATATGTGTCTAATACCCATAATACCTGTGTGCAGCTGAAATATTAAACAGCTGATTGAGGGAGCTGCTCTTTGTGGGTTTTCTGCTTGGAGAAGAATTCTGAGTACCCTCATTAGCTCTGATGGTTATTTCTGTGCTTCGTTGGGATAAGAATGAGCAGGATTTAGTTCTGTCTCTCAATTTCCCATTGTACAGATCATTGGTAGGAAAATATAACAGCAGGTCTCACCAGCTAAAGCTGAGATTTTGGGTTCCAGCTGAATGCTGTCTCCTCAGGAGCCCAGATTGCTGGAGATGTTTATCAAGAAAATCTGAATTTTTTTGGGATACGAGTGGAAGTTTTGCCATATTTTCACTGTGTTTATAGTTCAGCAAAGTTCCTTTTCAGCACATGGACATTTTTAGGGAAGGGAACTGAACTGGTGATTGGAAAGCCTTGGTGGTTCTTCCCAGGGTGGGGGATTCCAGGCTGCTCTCTCATGGTGGAATCACGGAATCCCTTCCCTGATAAAGATGTTCTCAGTGGATGCCAAATTCTGATCCATTTTCATGCAGCCTGTACAGTTGGGAAATAAATGAGGGTCTGGGAGAGCGTGATGTATGAGCCCCTAAATGGCTGCATTTTGTTCATATTTGAAAGGCAGTTCAGGCTGTCGTCATTACTGATGGCTTGTGCTTTTAGAGCCCTTCTTTTTGCATTTCAGAAATCCTTTGTGCCCATCTGAATAATAAATCACCCTGTTTGATTTGCTCACTGAGAGCAAATGGGAAATTACATCCTTGTTAAGATGTCTCGAGGAACTGGGAGTGCAGGGGAATGTTTTCAAAGGAACATTCTGCCAGCTTTGTTAATATTTTGCTTTGTCTCCTTTATTTGATGACCTTCCCAAATTCCAGGGTTTTCTCTCTGGCTGCTTTATGGCAAAGGGAAAAAATCCTGCCCTGCTTAAAAAGGAAAAAAAAAAAAACCAAAAAACAAATCTGGTCATAGTTTTGATTGCCTTTAGACAAATGGTTTCAGATTTAAGGACCTAATGAAATGTGGGATGAGCATGAATTCCATCTTCAAACTCCAAATTATGGGCAGAAAAAAGGCAAATCCAACAAATAATGGGGATACTTGGCATCTGATTCCTATTTGCTCTTTGGTGGAATAATATATTATTTATTTGACATTGATTTCATTAGATGGAGGATTTAATGCAACTTTTCTGTCAAACTGGAGAACATTTGATGTTATAAAGTGATGTAAACTCCCAAAGCCTCAGGAAGGTTTTCTCATTTGAAATATTGAGCTCTTTCAAATGTGAACATAGCATAAAAAAATGCAGACTTTTCTGTGCTTTTGCATGTTGCCTTCAAGTTAGAAGCCAGAGTGCAGCCTGGTCCTGATGCATAATGCTTAACAGAAAAAAACCAAGCTGAAATTAAATGTGTTAAACAAGTGAAAAATGAAAATCCTGCAAAATTATCGAAGAGAGAAATAATGAGCAGTGCAAATAGAATTAAACTCACCATTTCTATCAGTGCTCTGAGCCTGAACCAACATTAAGTATTTTGGCCATAATGTTCAGAAATGAACTCTTTAGTGGAGTTGCTAAAATCCCCAAGCAGGTGCCAAAATAAAATTGCTCTTAATAACTTTGATACATGACAGAGAAATATGATGGCAGTGACTAAAATAAAAAAGGGATATAAAGAGGCAGTTTGCAGCATCATGGGCACTTAAAATTGAGCCATATGCTCACAATTAAGAGCTTTTTCTCCCTTAGTTATTTTTTTTTTCCTAAATAAAATGACCTAGAAACTTGCCTTGTGCAAATAAGAACATGCTAAATTCCTGATTGACTGTGCAAAGACCTAATTCTTGTATGTATTAAAATGTCTGTGGCTGTGTTTTACCTTAAGAAAGGAACAGAGGTTCGTTTGAAAAGTCTGGAAATCCTGAAAGCTCAAGATATTTCAAAAAGTTGTGTTCTGAAAAACATGGGAAGCCTGATAATGACATTAAATGAGTTTCCAATTGACAGCAGAGGCCACGTGAAGTCCTTCTTAATCCTTGGTCTGTGGCTCTTCAAAACACATTGCAGGAAAAATGACTCTGTCCTTTATGGCTTGGGGACACTGAATTAAAAACCATTCAAAGCAGCACCACAATTTGATTTTCTTCAATTTTTAAACAAGTTCAGGACTTTAAATATTAATACTTAGCAGTGGTTGAGGAGCATAATTAGCAGCTGCTTTATATCCAAGGGGTGTCCATCAGCATTATGGAAAAGCCCAATAACTGGGGCTTTTTGTCCCAATAAGGGACACCGAGTCTGGGGGGGAGGGAAGGACAAAGCCCTTGTCTTGGGGTTTGCTTTGGTCAGGATGACCCCAGATGTCTAAAAGTCTCTGTCTCCCAACCCAGCTGTCAAACAATGAGGCAGAAGTCTTCAGCTGATGCTCTCAAGGTTGTTTTATTGTTCTCTTCTCTCAGATATTTTCTGTCTGGGTGCCCAGGTCTGTTCAGCAGGGCAGCCCCAGGCACACTCTCTGCCCTCCCCTGGGCAGGCACTGGTTTTTATACTACAAATTATGTGTTAGTTATTTACAGTTATGATCCAGTGCCTCTCACCTGTGTTAGACAGTTCCATTCTACTCCAATCCAATCCCCAAGTGCCACCATCCCCAAGGAGATGGGCTTGGGAAGAAGAAGGAAGGAGCACAGGACAATGCCCAAGTGCCTCCATCTCACCCCCTGAGCCCCCAGGGTAAAAATCCCCAGAATTTCCCTTTTCACTCTACAACTCCTGCTATCATGCTGTCTAAACTTTTGTGCCCTTTAATTCTTCATCCAAAGGTTTAACTTGTTCCACGGATCAAACTCAAAGCCCCAGGAGTCCCTGGCTGCTGCCAGGGTCTGTGATCCCCCTGGCAGGGATTTCAATCCCCCTGGCTGGAGCTGGGATCAGCCAGGGCTGTCCCAGACACAGCCTGGGTTCTGACACCCCTGCTCCTCTCACTGTGCAATCCCAGGGTGGTTTGGGTTGGAAGGACTTTAAAGAGCACCCAGTGCCACCCTCCATGATCCCAGGTAGCTGCAAACCTCATCCAGCCTGCCCTTGACAGTCCATAGGAGCTCATTTAACAGGCAGTTCACCATGGGGGTTTTTTTGGAAAATTTTACTTTAGTAGACTTGAACTTCAAGGTATCTTTTTTTTTGTTTGTTTGCTTGGCCCTTTTTTAATGTTTTTTTCTTAAATTTCATTGGTTATCAAAAGTTACAAGGATAAGATTCCTGCCTGGGGAAAGAAACCCAGTAACTGAAATAAGCAGAATGCTTGTACATGTTAATTTTTCCATTTATTAAGGAAAGAAAGAGTTTTAATAATTCACAGGGATGCAATGAGTATTTGCCTTTTATATATTCATATTTATCACTTGGCTTGAATTGTAAACATATTAATTCCTGCCTAGCAGTTAATGACTTTGGGTAATGTTTGTACTCTCTTTATGCAGAAATTGTCCATATACCTCACAGTTACTTATAGGGACAACCTAATCAGAGCTACTTCCTTGGCTCTGAAAAATATTTTGTCTTGGTCTAAGTAGCTTTTTGGAGGTATTTTTTAAAGCCTTTTGAAGATAATGCTTAAATTTACCTCCTCAACAGATGATGAGTATTTTTCAGCCATATCAAGCAAAGTTTCAAATCCCATTTTTGCCAGATGTCAAGAGTGGGATGAGTGTTGTAGGCTCTGCCATAACTCAGGGTTGGATGATTTCAAATGTTATGCCCCTAAAAAAATTAATTGGGATGGTTTTAAATGCATGGAAATAATGCCAGGAAAAGTACTTCCCAAATAATGGCACTGTTGCATTAAAGTAGGAATAGAACATTTTATTCATGTCTTGAGATCTAAAGATGGGCCCTGGGAATAATTGGGATGTTTGGGTATTTTTCCTTTCCCTTTTTTTGTGTTTTTAGTATCTCTAAGTAGTACTGTATATAGAAATACAGAAATATTTGAATTCTGTGATGTTTTAATAAGAATCACCCAATGGTTTTGGACTTGGAGGGGCCTTAAAAAAAATTTAGTTCCACTCCCTACCATTCCATCGAGGTTTTGCAGTAGCCTATGCACTGATTTTATTTTTTTAATTATTTTTTAATATTTATTTTATATTTTGAATCCATCTTAAAGCTGCTTTGCCTTTGCTGGTTTGATTTTACTTCCCCTTGGGACAGATTCCTGGATCTCCAGGGCTGGGATGGGAAATCCTGGGTGAGTCTGGGCATGAACCTGAACATCAGAACCTGGAAAAGAGATTCTGCTTGATCCTGTTGTAACTGCCCAGATGGGAGGAAAAAATATGGTAAAAAGGGATGTATATCATGGAATTTTCTTGGAATGGTGTGGGAAGGCTGAGCTGAGCTCTTGGAGCAAACCCAGGAACATTCCCTGTCCTGCCCCTGCAGCCCGAGGAGCTGATTCTCACTTTGGAATGTTTTAAAGCACTGATTTTAATCTTGGTTTGGATTTAATTGCTTTTTTTTTCCAAGGAGAGGTTAGTTCTTATTTAAGTGTGGATGTGTAATTAAAAAACATCTCTCTACTTAAGTTGCTTTTGTTGCTCACACAGCCGGGGCTTTAGGTAGGGGAAAGCAATTCCAGAGCTGAATATCCATCTTTAATCCTGTTGTTAATGTGGGAGTGTTATTGTTAGAACGTGATAAATGACTCCTTATTTGGGAGGGATTTACTTCTTTCCCTTCTGATTCCTGCCAAAACAAAGTTGGGGAGGAAAACAAAATTCAATTACAAGTCGGAATTTATTTCGGTGGAGGAAAACCAGCCCTTCAAAATGTTTTGTTGTTGCTGGAATACACGGAGTGTGTTTGATAATCATGAGGAAAATTGTCAAAACGTGTTTTGCACCTTTGCTTTAGCGAGAAAATAAAGAAGTTTTTCTCTGAAAATATTTTAGTTGACTTGCAAGTACGGAGAAACCTGAATTAGCTTCATTGGGAAGCAGCAGAGCTTCCTGAGCAAATATTCCATTCTTTCCTTCAGGAGGAGATCCTGGCAGTGTCCAGGCCGGGTTGGACATTGGGAGGGAGGGGTCCCATGGCTGGGGTGGCACTGGGTGGCTTTAAGGTCCCTTCCACCCCAGACCAGGCTGGGATTCCATGATCTTGGCTTCTCCATGGAGCGGAGAAGGGAGTGAATTAACATGTTCAGCTCGTTTCTTACCTTCCAAACACGTTATCGATTCAAAATCAATCTAAACGCCAAAATCCCGCGTGTGACGGGAAATTCCTGGCTCCAGCCTGGTTCATTCCCCTCGGGCACTTTGTCCTTTCCCCGGGTGATGGTTCCTTTTGTCTGCCGGGGTTGGATTTCTGCTGAGTTCAGGGAGGAGCAGGATAAAGAGCCTTTTATCAGCAGCCTCCTGTTGGAGCTTATTCTGCTCAGCGTTTTGGTCATCGTCCCAAATCGTAAGAAAAGAGGGGTTTAATTAATTCACTTTTCCACAATAGAAATCTCTTTTTGCTTAGATGGCAGCTTAGAGATTGATTTCGTGTTCTTTTCATGAGGCACCTTTGAAGCTCTTCTGGTGACTGCACATCGTTTAGCACTGGGTTGTCTGAGAGAATCCCCCAAAGTCTTCTGAGTTGCTGGGAGTTTAATAAGAAACAAAATTCAAATTTAATAATGCTAGGGAAGAATTGGGTCATTTTTGGAGCCTCAGCCCACATATGCTCGTGTTCAGGTTCTGCAGCTGAGGCCTTCCCTGCTCCCTTTAATTAAATGCCAGGTATTAAACAGCTCTGTGTTCCTTGAGAGGGCAGAAAATGCAGATATGGCTCCTTCCCCAAACACCTGCAGGCAGCTCCTGGAAAATACAGAAACCTGCGCTTATGGATCTCTGTTGGAAAAGGGAAGTGCTGTGGAAGTTTCCCTCTGCTCCTTGCAAACTTTGCAGGCATTTTAGAAAATTGAACAACCTGCAGAAATTACAGGGAGAGTAAAATTGTGCAAGAGACGACTTGTGCCCATGGGACAAGGATAAAACTCCTCTCCTCTGCTCTGGAGCCAGGCTGGAGAGCTGGGAATGTTCCCCTGGGGAGGAGGAGGCTCCAGGGAGAGCTCAGAGCTCTTTCCAGGGCTTGGAGGGGCTCCAGGAGAGCTGGGGAGGGACTGGGGATGGAGGGACAGCACCCAGGGAATGGCTCCCACTGCCAGAGGGCTGGGTGATGGGATATTGGGAAAGAATTCCTGGCTGGGCTGGAGTTTCCCAGAGCAGCTGTGGCTGCCCCTGGATCCCTGGCAGTGCCCAGGCCAGGCTGGACAGGACTGGGAGCTCCTGGCACAGTGGGAGGGGTCCCTGCACTGGCAGGGTGGAAGGAGTGGTTTGGGAGCGAAATTCCAGGGGAAGAACCAGGGAAGGTGAGGACATTCCTGTGGGCACAGAAGAGCAATTTCACTCCTGTGAATTCCCCTGTTTGCTGCTGCTGGGTATTAATCTTTTCAGCTCCTCTTATCTGCCAGTGTTGGAACAGAAGTTCTCACTTGAAGTGTGACCTGTCTGGAAATTGTATTTCTCTTATTTCCCATATTGATACGTGCATTGGTGTAAATACCAATGATTTGCTGCCATAACATAAAATAGCAGAAAACTGAGCTTAAGTCAGGGAAGTCAGAACAAAGGACTAGCCTGTTATCAGTCTTGGTGTCTTTCATCACTTTTCCTGCTCTTTGGGGAGGAGGGAATGAGAACATTGCCTGTGCTGGGGATTTCATTGTGATATCATGCAAATGTGGTGAGAGCCCTGCCTTTATTTTCCCCACTGATGAGAGCCTGGCAGTAATTCCTGTCTGCAAGGACTGGGTCACCTTCTGCAGCTTGGAGAGCTGGGAACGGCCCCACATCAGAGCCTGCATCCCAAAAACCTTCCCATAGCTGCTGTGTTCTGTCCCAAAACCTCGGGAAGGGAGCAGCCCCCGGGGTATGGTGTGGTGGTTGGTGTGCTGAGGGGAGCAAAGGTAGGAATTAAATTACAAAATGCAAAAGCTTCCCCAAAGAGACCTCCTCCTGCAAGGAGCTTTTTAATCCAGGGATCTCTGTACTGCGTGGTTTCATCAATTAAATTTGGATTGCACACATTTCTTATCTCTCAAGCTCGTTGAGCCCCTCAATAAAGCAGTTGCTAAATAATTTACATTAAAACAGGCGGATGAGAAGCACCAAAAGTGGGATCATTTGTCTTGGAAATGGCTGTTGCTTTTAGGAGTGTATTCATCTGGGCAATCACCTGTCTGCTGTGAAGATTATCAGTTAAAAGATCATTTCTCTTCCTCTTGTTCCCATAATTTGTCATAGTCGATTCCTCAGTGCTGCAGAGACAAGAGCCCAAACAGCTCTGGGCTATCCCAGTTCCTGTGCCTGCAGGGATTCCAAACTGGGAATGCCATTGTCTCCCATTACCCTTCATTTCAATTGAAAAAATTCAATTTCCTTTTGAAGGTGATCTCTTCCTTCAGTTCTTTTCCTGGTCTGCATCGAAGATTTTCTTCCAGCATTAATTAATTATGTTTGATAAATAAAATAGGGTTTCTCATTGTAATAGGTTTGGTTTTCTTGTTCCTCCTCAGTGACTTTTTGAAGGGAATATCTACAAGGGCGTGGAGTGACAGGAAAACAGGGAATGGCTTTAATATGAAGGAGGGGAGATTTAGATGGGATATTAGGAAGAAATTCTTCCCTGTGAGGGTGGTGAGGCCCTGGCACCAGAGTTCTAGTCCCATATTCAGTGCTGCATTTTTGCAAAATTATTTTAAAACATTTTTTTATGGTTTTTCCTTTTTTACTGTTTGAGTACTGGCCATTCCCATAAACACAGCTGTTTTCTGTATTTTATGACTGCATTTATAATTTTATTATCCGCATTAATAGATGTGTAACCCAAGATACCTGAAACAGATTTATTGAGGGCAGTTCCGTAGATTTTCAGTGAAATAATGTTTAGTGTAGCAGAGGGAGGAAAAAAAAAAAAAAAAACCCACGAGGAAAGGCAATTGCATTTAGAAAACCAGAAATAAATGTACTGACCTTGAGAACTCCTGAGCACTGTGGGTTCCACTGAAGGGCACTGTTCAATACTGACACTGCATGGAGCTTTTAGCAGAGGAGCAGTTTTTGGTTAAAATTGACCTTTTTTTTTTAAAAAAAAAACAACCTTAGAAACATGACAAATGGCGTTGCTAAAACATCTCATTAAATTTTTTTTGCCTGCTTTTTGCAGAAGTTGGTGCAAAGCACTTTAGAATCAGGGAGCTCGTTGTGTCTATTCCCACTGTGTTATCATCAGCTTCCTAACAAATCAACTTTTTGCCAAGTGAAGTTCAGTCGAGCTGCTGGTGGAATCATGGAATGGTTTGGGAAAACCTCAAAGCCCATCCAGTGCCAGGGCAGGGACCCCTCCCCCTGTGCCAGGGGCTCCAGCCTGGTCTGGGCACTGCCAGGGATGCAGGGGCAGCCCCAGCTGCTCTGGGAATTCCAGCCCTGCTCCTCCCCACCCTCCCAAGGAAGGATTCCTGCCCCCAATCCCACCCAGCCCTTTCCCTGTGTAAATATTCCCTCTCCAGCTTTGCCAGCTCCTTCACGTGGCCACAGTCAGGGCTGGATTCTGGTTGTGATCTCTGGGAAAACCCTTTTGCTTTTCTTCCCAAAGGGGTTTCCCTGCATTCCCTCCTGCTGGAAAATTTTCCTTTTAAAACAACTTTTCTATTGACCGAGATGGAATTGTCAGAGATCAGATCAGGATCTGTAAATATTTCTTGAGGTAAAACAAGGTTTGAAGACTAAATCAATCGATTTCCATCTCTAAACTCCCCTATCAGAGCTCTGCATTTTGCATGGATTTTCCTGGCTTGACCTAAAATCCATTTTGCTGCTCAGGAAGGCTCTGAACCCCTGAAATCACAGCAGGTAAAAGAGGTGGCACATCCTTCCCAGGAGCTCTGGAAGCAAAGTTTGTCACTGAAAATACCTTACAGCGTCTTGACTGGCAAAAAAGATGCTTCAAAATGATGTTTGTGGCAGCAGGAAAATGCCCAGATATTTATCCCTGCCATTATTGCAGGTGTGAACTTCTGTTTCTGCCAGGGAAAAGGCTCACGTGTTTTATTGTGCTGTTCAAGAGGCAGGGTTTGGCCTAAGGAAATGGAATATTCTGTGTATTCAGTAAAAAATGTGATAAATGGGAACGTTTTGCACTTGTTTCTGTCCTGCTGCTGTAGCCACGAAAGAATTCTTGTCTCTGAAGGTGCTGCTGAATTTACTGTGGGATTTTCTATTATGAGAAAAGAAATGTTTGTTTTGATACTGTGAGAAATACTTGTGTGTGGGGAACTTTTTTGTTTTATTGGGGTTCCTTTTTTTTTAAATTAAATTTTAATTATAATCACGAGAGGTAGAATTTTTTTTTTGGACTTCAGCTGTTTATTTTATTTAATCTCAGTTACAGCTTTATTGACCTTGAGTGCTTTTGCATGGTAAATTAACAAAGCAAAACAGAGTATAGAGAGAAACTTCGAGATTATTTTAAGTTTAATCTATTTAATTATGAGATGCCAACAGATTTATTTTAACTTCTAACTCATTAGCTAATCATCCGTGTCCTGCACTGCAGATCTTTCAGATTATACAAAATTGCTCAAACTTGTGAAGAAGAAAAATATGCTCTAAACTCTTTATTTTGTTACATATATATTATTTTATCTACCTTAAATCCTTAATTTCTCTTCTATTCAACTCCACAGTCACAGATCCAATACTCTCACTCAGGTTTAGAAATCTTTTTCAAGTTAAATGTTTTTTTATAGATGATTCTCTGCCAGCACAGAAAGCCTGAAATTCTCTGTGTCCAAAATTCCAACGTGCATGTATGAATTTCTATACCTAGTGAGAATTTTTTTGTGCCTTGGGGGGTTCTGCTTTGTTTTGTTTTTTTTTTTCCTGCCCTTCCTGGTGTGATGCTGCTGGGAAAAGCCTCTGGAATCAAACTCCCTTCAGGATGCCCTGGCAGCTGAAACTTCCACCCATATCTTTATTTATTTTATAATAGAAAATATTCTAGAAAAGAAGAAATGATGGAAGATCCTCTGCCTGATTCATGCTTGTTTTTGTAATATCTTTATACTGTAAATTACATAAATTATCTTATTGAACTGAGCAAACTTGTCTGCAGACAAATCGGATTTTATATTTTCATGTGGCAAAAAGATGAAATTTGGGACATTTTAAGGTTGGATTTTTATCTTGTGATTCTGTAAGTGGTGACAATTTAATGAATGGCTTCTAAAATTGATTTTTAGTTCTTTATTTGTTGCTAATGCAGAGAATACAAGTTGTAAGCAGAGAGAAAACTTCATTTTTTATCTTTACAAACGCTCTGGGAATTGTGAGGGACTTAAATCCTTTCCCACAAAGTAAATTCTGTGGAAATGTTCTGAAAGCCAAAATGTGAATTAATTCAAGTGATTTTATTTGTTTTTTTTTTTTTATTGTATATTCATCCATTTATTTATTTAGCTGTGTAGTCTTTTAAGGCCACGTAAGGAAAATTTAATGGAAAAAAATAAATGAAACTTAGACTTTGTTATCTATTCCTGACCGTGGTAACAGGGACATTTTAATGAGACATCACTTAGCTGAGCCTAGGTTTGATTTCTCTAGATTTTCTCACTAGACATAAAGAGCTTAATATTTCAATTTAAATATTTCACTGGGAGAAAATGGACATGACTGTTTAAAACAGCATCTTTTATCCCTGAGGGAAAAAAGTGCTGGCATGTGTGGTCTCTCCTGCAGGGAATTCTCTTCTCATTCTGGAATTTCTCTCTGTTAATGCTACTTGTGGGGGTTATTTAAAACTAAAATGTCCCTTCTTGTATCTGTTCAAGAGCCATTTGAACACTGAGTGTTTTATTTTAAAAGCAATTTAGGAAAATAAGTAATTTTGGAGCATTCCTGTGCCTCTTCAAGTTTTCCTTCTGAACTGAATTTTACAGAAATCAGAAGTAATTTCACAGTTTGGAATTGCATATTTATTTTTTTTTTAAATATAAAATGTGTTTCTAAATAATAAGGTATTCTTTCCAAAGAAAAAAAGAGATGCTTTGGTGTTGGGTTTTGGTTTGTTTTCTTTTAATGGTGCTGAATTTTCACTCCTCCTGCTTGGGAGCTGGATCTGGCTTCCCTTTGCACAGATATCCTGGATCCATGATCCTGCTTTGGGAATATTCCAGTTGTACATGAGATATCCTGGATCCCATGATCCTGCTTTGGGAATATTCCAGTTGTAGGTGAGATATCCTGGATCCATGATTCTGCTTTGGGAATATTCCAGTTGTACATGAGATATCCTGGATCCATGATTCTGCTTTGGGAATATTCCAGTTGTACATGAGATATCCTGGATCCATGATCCTGCTTTGGGAATATTCCAGTTGTACATGAGATACCTGGATCCCATGATTCTGCTTTGGGAATATTCCAGTTGTACATGAGATATCCTGGATCCCATGATTCTGCTTTGGGAATATTCCAGTTGTACATGAGATATCCTGGATCCCATGATTCTGCTTTGGGAATATTCCAGTTGTACATGAGATATCCTGGATCCATGATCCTGCTTTGGGAATATTCCAGTTGTACATGAGATATCCTGGATCCCATGATTCTGCTTTGGGAATATTCCAGTTGTAGATCAGGGAATGCTCAAGGTTGGGAAAGCTCTCTAAGATCATGGAGTGCAACCATTCCCCAGCACTGCCAAGGCCACCACTGCCCCTTATTCCCAACAAATCCCAACAGGGATTTTGGATCCCCTCCAGGGATGGGGACTCCACCCTGCCCTGGGCAGCTGGGACAGGGCTGGACAAACCTTTCCATGGAGAAATTGTTCCCAAAATCCCCCCTGAGCTCCCCTGGTCCAGCCTGGGGCCGTTCCCTCTGCTCTGTCCCTGTCCCTGATCCCAAATCCCCCCGGCTGTCCCCTCCTGGCAGGAGTTGGGCAGAGCCAGAAATTCCCCCGGAGCCCCCTGTGCTCCAGGCTGAGCCCCTGCCCAGCTCCTCAGGGATTCTCCATTCCATCCCAGCTCCTCAGGGATTCTCCATTCCATCCCAGCTCCTCAGGGATTCTCCATTCCCTGCCCAGCTCCTCAGGGATTCTCCATTCCATCCCAGCTCCTCAGGGATTCTCCATTCCCTGCCCAGCTCCCTTAGGGATTCTCCATTCCCTGCCCAGCTCCTCAGGGATTCTCCATTCCCATCCCAGCTCCTCAGGAATTCTCCATTCCCTGCCCTGGACACGTTCCAGCCCCTGTGTCCCTCTTGTCCTGAGGGATCCAAGCTGAGCCCGGGATTTGGGGTCCCTGTGCCAGCTCAGGGGACAGTTCTGCTGCCTGTGCTCACACGGTTCCTGGTCCAGTCCCGGTGCCAGTGGCCTCTGGCACACCTGGGCACACCTGGCACACCTGGGCACACCTGGGCACACCTGGGCACCCCTGGGCTCGTTCCAACCCCTCTCTCACCAGGCATTTCCCCCCCCCACTGGCCCAGGGTGACCCTCGGGGACCCTGGATTGGGAAGAAGCAATGCAGGAGAGGCAGGAATTGCAGCCCCCCACGGGCACAATGCTGCTCCAGTGGATTTTCTTTAATTATCTTCCTCTCTGTGTGCCCACCTCATTTCTGAGCTTTGCAGTAGGGAACACCTGCCACTATTTCAGTGAATAAATAGCTGAGAAATGCCCAGGGCAATGGAAACCCCTTGCAGGACTGGCTGGATAAACACAGCTTTGCAATTATTCCTATGGTTCAAATTGAAATTGATTTTTTTTGAGAATTAGGTTCCTTTTTTTTTCCGTGTATTGCTTCCAGTGCTAGTCTGTAGATGATGACAGTGATCTCCAAATACAACTGAAGATTAAAAATCCACTTAAGATTAAAATCTAATCATGTTGTTAGCTATTGCTAACTAGTTAGTAGAGCATATTAAAAACACCTAGAGTACAAATGTTGCCTCTAAATAATTACACCCCTTTATTAGCATTGTAATTAAGAGCGTGCTGGCTGCAAGTGATACCTCACAAAGAAAATGATGACTGGTGGTTGCACTTTCCTCCTAACATTAAATAGATTTTCCTTCTTGAGCAGTGGTTTGCAGGTGTGGATCTGCAGATAGCTGGTGGAGCAGGGATGTGTGTGTGATGCAGTGTTGGCTTCAAGGAACAGTTTTGTATCAAAGGAAGGGTTTTATTACCAAGATAAACACCAAAATGAGCATAAATCATTATTTCATGGAGGGGAACAGGAAGAGCTGCTGATAACTGATTAAAGACCCTCACCAGTCTGCTCAGCACCACTTTGGGGGCTCAGCCTGAGCTGAAATGACAAAATTTAACAAGTTTCTGTCGTTTTAACTGATACTAACAGCACTACAGAATCCCCTCCTGTTCGTGGTCCCTTTCTATTTTATTTTCCTGCGTTTATTTTTAACTCCAGCAGCCATTCCAGGTTTTTAGCCAGCTCTCCTATTGCCATTGCCACACCTGCACGTGGACTCAGAAAGAAAAACTGAATTTTCTTTTGGTCACTTTTTCCTCTTTCTGTGGTGTGAGGGAGGTCTGGGTGGTGCTGTTCCTCTGGTTTTATGGAATTCACTGGAGTTTGGGGGTGGTTTTTTAAAGCATCACTGGATCTGAAGATACCACGCAGTGAAATGAGCACTTGGGGTTGGTTTAGCTGGAGTGCTCAGTGTGATAATTTTGAAAAGATTTCTTCCTCGAGCAGAATATTGACTTTCCAAATGCAAATGCTGATATTGTGTGATATTTTTAGGAGTGCTGTTTATTACCTTGCAGAGCCTTTAATGTCTGAGCAATTTTTAGATGAAGAATATGTCGCAAAACCTTCTGTGATAAACTCATGAAATTGGAAATTGGAAACTTTTCGAGATTATTTTTTTTGTTTGTTTGCTTCCTTGACACAATTTTGCACATCCATTAATGAATTTTAATGCTAGAATTATCTCCACTGCATTCTGTGGTTCTCTCTAGCAATATTATGTCTTGATAGCCAGTATTATGTTGCATTATCCTAAATAATAAATTCCTTTGCTTTGCTTTTTGCCAGGGGAGTTTTGTGGCCTGCATGACAGCAATCCTGAGGCAAATGGAGGATTATCACTATGCCCATTTAATCAAGACTTTTGGCAAGATGAGGTCGGATGTTGTGGTGAGTTAAATTTGTTTTATCTCTTCATAAGATGGCTCAGCTTGTGTTTGGGGTTTTTTTTTCCTGTTACTGGCCATTAAATGCACTGGTGAGATGTGAATAAAATGTGTTTGGCATTAGAGATTTCATATAAAATAATTATTTAGGTGCTGTGACACGCACAGGAGCTGTTCAGTGTTTTAAAGCATGAGACAGTGGATTAAAAGAAAGCAGTAAAGAATAGTAGTGATGAGACAGTACAAAAATCTGGTAAGGAAAGAAGAAAAAGAATATAAAAAAAGGCTTTCTTAGGAAAGGAACTTTGAGTGTTAAATCTTCCAGATGTCCTGATTTCATTTTTTGATGTAGCTTTTACTTACAGATCTGCTCACTTCCCCTTTTCCCTTTTATGCGAAATACTTTAAGATGCCCTTAGCTGTTAAATAAGCAATAATAATTGAAATTTGTCTTCTCAGAATCGTTGGGTAGCCTGGCTAAGGCAACAACCCAAGGTAATTAAAGCATAATAGAAGGGAGTTTATAGCTGAGGAGAGAACTCTGAAAGTGCCCCTGCCAGGTGGGCTGGGAGAGGAGCCCAACTCCTGCTGGGCTCCAGCACTTGGGGATGACCCAGCCCCACTGCCACCCTCCAGGCACCTTCCCCCTGCTCTGAACCCCCTTCAGCTGCTCTTCTCCTTCAGCCCACACCAGAACAATGCCAGGAGCCTTCCTTCCTGTGATTTTCATGTTTGGACTCCCCAGTTTGTCTGGAATTTGTGTTGCTCCTCTTTCTGCCTGTGTTGGGCAAGGTTGGAGCTCTTTGCCCTGTTCTGGTCTCCAGGTGCTGAAATCTCTTTTTGCATCTGCTCTGACATCTCTGGAGCTCAGAGCTGCTGGTTTTAGAGGGGGAAGGAAAAGCCCAGCTACAAATTGCTGGAAATAGGATCTCTGCAAGGAAAGGGCTGCTACCCACTTGGCTTCCTTTGGGATCTTGGATCATTTACAAGGATGGGCAGTGACAGCAGAACATTCCCAAATTAAGTGCAGATAAAGGGCTGAAAAGAGGGATTATAGCAAAGAGAAGAGAAAAGAAAAGAAAGCCAGAGTCTTTCCTTTGTGTAATTTTCATGTTTGGACTCCCCAGTTTGTCTGGAATTTGTGTTGCTCCTCTTTCTGCCTGTGTTGGGCAAGGTTGGAGCTCTTTGCCCTGTTCTGGTCTCCAGCTGCTGAAATCTCTTTTTGCATCTGCTCTGACATCTCTGGAGCTCAGAGCTGCTGGTTTTAGAGGGGAAGGAAAAGTCCAGCTGCAAATTGCTGGAAATAGGATCTCTGCATGGAAAGGCTGGGCCTCCTTTGGGATCTTGGATCATTTACAAGGATGGGCAGTGACAGCAGAACATTCCCAAACTAAAGTGCAGATAAAGGGCTGTAAAAAGTATTTATAGCAGAGAAAAGAAAGCCAGAGTCTTTCCTTTGTGTGATTTTATGTTTGGACTCCCCAGTTTGTCTGGAATTTGTGTTGCTCCTCTTTCTGCCTGTGTTGGGCAAGGATTGAGCTCTTTGCCCTGTTCTGGTCTCCAGGTGCTGAAATCTCTTTTTGCACCTGCCTGGCATCTCTAAAGCTCAGAGCTGATTTTAAATAATACTCATTAGGGTGTGGAGGTTTAAGGGTAGAGAATTGTTAATCCCATGAGGAAACTACAAGAAGTAAACTAAATTTTCTTTTTTTTTCCCCATGGTTTTTCCACTTCTATAACCCAAGGATTTTTTGTGCCACCTTCATTTCACTCACCCAGTAGAACTGAAATCCAGGAGTCTTTATTTTTAAACCCAGACCTGGAGGTGAAGACTGCACCTCCTATTGCAGAGGATCCAGTTTAATCACAAAGCAATGATTTAGAACTGAGACTAAATTCAGCCAGGCAGAAATGAACAGCTTTTCCTTAAGAGAAAAGGCAAGAAAAAGGGAAAACATAAGCAGTGGTTTCTTTTTCACCCCTGGAGACCCTTAAATCTTCCTTCAGCCTCTGCTCTTGCTCATGCAGCAGTTGGAAGTCAGGCCTGGAAGTGCTGCAGGAAACTTTATGGTCTGTGTTATGTAGGTGGCAGGTTTAGATTATTATAATGGTCATATTTGGCCTCAAAAGTCCACAAAAAGATGAGGTGGAGTGCAATAAAACCAGTCTTTTACCTCTCTGCGGAATAGAGAGTTTAGATTTATTAAGGAATGTCTGTTCAAAGTGGAATTTCTTGCTTTAAGGTCCCTTCCAGCCCAAACTCTGCTGTGATTCTGTAAAATCCAAATCTGTGATTCTGCTGTCATCCTGAGATGAAACGTTATCTGAGATCAGGGAGGTTATTTCTGGGACTAACTGATTTTTTTTTTGCCTCTTTTTACTTGGTAAAAAAATATTTTTATTTGAGACACATGTGGTTTAGTTGACAAAAACTGCCTGTTAGTGTTCTGCCACGTGGAGAATCTCAGGCTGTTTCCTTTCCACCAGTGGGAAATTTTTAGGGGTCTTACCTGCTGTGAGTTCTGTTTCCTATTAAATAGGATTTGTGTTTTTAGCTGGAGAGAGAGTAGGAGTTGTAACCCTTCCTCCTTTAGTACAGACTTTATGTTCTGAAATGTTTGTCCTGCTTCCAGTTATATGGAAAATAAGCAGCTTTTGCTTGTCCTGGTGGCTTCCCTCTCTTCCCAGCCCCTCAAAACCCCTGAATTTTCCTCCTAAAATGAGGTTAATTCATCCAAACCATTTGCTTTTCTATGAGAACCATAAAATGGAAAAAAGAGCAATATTATGGGTACATAAACCCCAGGTGAGCATCAGGAGCCTTTTATTTGATCAATAATTAGTTCAGTTGTTACAGAGCATTATTTAAAGTACTTGGGTGAGCGTGAGGTTATTAAAGTGAAAATATCAGGGGATGGAAATGCAGAGCTGAGTCAGCAAAGTGGGTCAGAACCCCCAGGCTCAGGAAGGAATTAAATCATCAACGAGGGAATTCTTTCACCCAAAAGGCAGGAAAAACAAGCAGGGCAATCTACAGGTTGAGATGTTAAATGGAGGGGATTTTCCTGAGCTGGGGGAGTGTGGCTGTGCCCATCTGAAGCAGGAGCAGCTCCAGGCTTGCTGTCCATGCTGTGAGTGCCAGAGCCCCAGGATCTGGCTCACTGGGCACCGTGGTGTTCAGTCACAGGTTGGATTTAATGGTCCTGGGGGTCTTTGCCCACTTTACAATTCTGGGATTCTCTGATCTGTGGGAACCAGCACATCCCTCTGACCGTCCTGGGAAGATTTATAAGTCACAAGAATTTTGATAGAATGATAATTAGCATGTCACAGGGTGAAAAAGGAGAATTTTGGGATTTTAGATGTGAGATCAGGGGGCAAAGCTGGAGGCAATGGGGTGTGTCCCTGAGCTGCTTCTTCATCCTCTTGTTCTCCATCTGCTGTGGTGGTGTGGCACATTTGGGTTGGTTTAGAACAAAAGTACACTGTACAGCAGAGTGGATAGATATTGGAGAATTGTTATAAATAAAGAATACATAATTTTTAGTATAAAAGATAGTGCTGTCCCAAGGGCAGAGAGAAAAGAGAAAAGAAAGAGAGAACACAACAGCTTAGCCTGGAGAGAGAGCACAGCCTGCAGAGAAGACTGTGGTGGGCCAGAGAGCAAATGTAAGATAAACAAAGAATAAACAAATTCCTGAACATAAGAACATGACAGATCTCAAGCTCTTCTTCAGACCCAGGGCTGGGGGAAACAAAAAACCTTCACAGAGACAGAGACAAGTTAAGTCAAGTGAAAGCCAAGCTCACAGGAACCCCAGGAAAGCCCCAAGAAAACAAAACAGCAAGAAAACATGTATTTTTATATTCTAAAAACCTAACACTGATCCCTGCTGGTGTTGTGTGGTAAAATGACACAGGAGCTGTTTCACCAGGAGGATTCTGCACAGGGTGGAGCCCAGTACGCTGGAAATTCCCAGAATCCCAGAATGTTGGGGTTGGAAGGGATCTCTGGACGTCACCCAGTCCAACTCCCTGCCAGGGCAGGGTCCTGCTGGGTCCAGAGTGGGGGAAATGTCACCTTGCTTTGTGAAACCAGGGACATGGAGAGAGAATATTTACCAGGACAAGGGGGGGATGGCTTCCCAGTGCCAGAGGGCAGGGCTGGAGGGGATTTTGGGAAGCAATTCCTGCCTGTGAGGCTGGGTGCCCAGGGGAGCTGTCAGCTGGGTCACCTCACTTGGTTTGAGTCCCACAAACCCATCCCAGCTCTTCTTCCCTGAATCCGGGGGGATGTTTGCACAAGGTGCTTTTTTGCAGCAATATTTGGAAGTGAGAACCTCCAGCAGAAAGGTGGGGATCAGGAAGGATGAGCCTGGAGGGGAGGAGGATCCAGGGAGAGCTCAGAGCTCTTTCCAGGGCTTGGAGGGGCTCCAGGAGAGCTGGGGACAAGAGATGGAGGGACAGCACACAGGGAATGGCTTTGAGCTGACAGTGGGGAGACTGAGATGGGATTTGGGCAGGAATTGTTCCCTGGAGGGTGGCAGGAGCTGGCACAGGGTGCCCAGAGCAGCTGTGGGTGTCCCTGGATCCCTGGCAGTGCCCAGGGCCAGGATGGAGCCCCTGGCACAGGGGAAGGTGTCCCTGCCCATGGATGGGGTGGGAATGGATGGGGTTTGAGGTCCCAAACTCAGTTCTAAGCCAGAAATCTGCCAACTATGCATTGATGGGACAAGGGAAAATGACACTGAGCAGAAGGAAAGTAGATTTCCATGGGATTTTGGGGAGAAATTCTTCCCTGTGAGGGTGGTGAGGAGCTGAGCTGGAATTCCCAGAGCAGCTGTGGCTGCCCCTGGATCCCTGGCAGTGCCCAGGCCAGGTTGGACACTGGAGAACCCTGGGACAGTGGGAGGTTTGGAACAAGATGGGCTTGAAGGTCCTTCCCTCCCAAACCAGTCTGGGATTGTGGGATTCTTGCTCTCAAAGCCGTGTGCTCAGGATCTCTGCTGCTCCCTGCATCCTCTGACAGGGAATTTCTGAGCCAGGAAAACATTTGGAGAGAGCAGTGGATTAAAAGATAAATCTGCTGAAGATCCTGGCACTCAGAGCTGAAGAAAGAACTGATGAGAGCAGGGCCTTCAGATTGGTTTCTCACTGAAAAGGTTACACAAAGCCCAGTGTTAGTTAAAAGTCCAGTCGAGGGAATGTATTGGGGAATTTTTTTTGTAGGCATTTGACATTTTAAAGATAGACCAGATAAATACCATTACTGAGAAACTGTATCAAAGGGAAGATATTCTAACCTTGGAATAAAAGTTCATTTTTATCTCTGTATGAAGTGGATCAAGGACTTCCTGCATGAGGTTCTCTTTTCCCCTTTATCTTTCTCGCAGCATTTGATATTACTGAAATTGTTAGATAGCAATTACAGATTCCCAGATTGTAGGAGATGATTTACATTGTAAAGTACACAAAGTTTCTGGTCCAAAGAACTGTTTGTTTTTAGCTGTGTGGAAATAAATTGGTTTATGCTGTTAAATTGACTTGTTCTTGGGCAGGTTTTCACTTGCAGAAGCAATTCCTGCTGCTCCCTTTAGGGCAGGTCCCTCCCAGTTTTGGGATGTCCAAACCATTTTTGTCCTCTGCCCCAGGTGGGGGTGATGATTTTAGCTGGAACATATTTTTATTTTAATCCATAAATCATCTCCATTTCTGGAGAATATCCATGCATGGAGGGATTATTCATCACCTGACTCCAAGGTGTATTTTTAGTGCAATCGTAAGAGTTAAATAGATATTTAGCTTTGTTTTTGGCCTCTTTCCATGAACCAATGTGCTTTTATCATGAGTGTGTCATGACAGGTCTGTCACAGTTCATGAAGGAACTAGGAGATTTTATCCATAGCATGGGAAAAATGTTTTTTCCAGCAGAAACCCCTTTGGGATAACTGGTGAACCAGCGCTTGGCCTTGCGAAATCCCATAGGTTGCTTAAATGTGGGATCACTGTTATAATTTCTGAAATGGAATTATTGTAGCATTTATGGGCACCATGTATAAATGTGCTTGAGCAGGATTTAGGTGTGTTTTTTATGAAAAATGTCTTTTTGAGGGAGCAGAACACCCAGACCCCTCCGGAGCTCACCATTAATAACCTCCACCATCCTTGGAGTTTTTCATCCCATCTCCTCCACCTCTTGTCTCTCCTTTTAGGATTTCCTGATGGAGACATTCATCATGTTCAAGAACCTCATTGGGAAGAACGTGTACCCCTTCGACTGGGTGATCATGAACATGATGCAGAACAAGTGAGTGGGGCGGGCAGGGCTGGGCGCGCCCGCGGCTCCGGCTCTGCTCCGGCGCCACGGGGTTGCTTGGAAACAGGAGCCACGAGGCTGCAGCCAGCCTGCCCTGCCTCCTCCTCCTCCTCCTCCTCTGAGGCAGAGAATCAGGGGAAAAAAGGGGGCTCTGGAGGAGTGTTGAGTGGCCTGGTTTTGGAGTCCCCCAAAACTCAAGGGTGGCGGCAGTCTGAGGACGCGGATTTGGGAGCCGAGTGCAGGTGCAGTGAAATTCTATCCCCTTCTTGTAATAACTGAGTTGAGTCTTTGGAGGATGAATTGTGTGTTTTGCATATGGCCTCAAATGAGGTGGTATTGTGTGGAGTTGTGTGTCCAGGAATGATTTCGTTGGTGTTACAAGAAAGAATTAAAAAAGCTTTTAAATCCAAATTCCATCACCCCAGTAATGTAGAGAGAGGCTGAAAATGTTGCTAATGCTCATTTTTTTTCCTCAATAATTGCAGTTCTGTCATTATTTAGCATTCCTTTGTGCAGTGTTTTATGCTGGTGACATTTTATTAAGTGTGTCAAATGCTTTTATGTGTACTGAGATGAAAGTATAAGGGAAAAACATTATATTTACCAGTTGCCTGGAGAAATCTCTTCTGTATTTACTGGAAGCTACCATGGTTGTAAAGTTGTCAGCGTTTCCTTATATAAAATCCTGAACCACAGCTCCTGCTCTCCTTATAAAAATGCACCATAACTTTAATCTTGGCTTCTGAAGTCTCCTTAACTCCCTAATAAAATCCATTCTGAATAAACAGGAGTCAGGAGATGGAGCCATCTTTGGGTTCTTCCTGCTGCTTTGGAATGCTTGGGAAGCACCTGGTGTTGGAAATGAGGAGCACTTTGAGAGCTGATGAGGAACATCTGAAGCCTTTTGGATTTCTTTCTTTATTTATTAATTTTGGAAATGGTTTTGCTTCAGCAACTGCGAGTGCCTTGGGAGCTGTGTTGGGAAACCCTCCCAGCGTGTGTTACCTGGGAGCAGGAGAACTCTGGGGTTCCTGGAGTTTGGGAGAGGCTGGATTGGGAGGGTTTGTGTTTGGACATCCTCAATGCCTTCACTGGTGTTGATAAATGGAGGCAGGGCAGTTGCAGCGTGGTCAGTACTGCAGGGAGTGCTCCTTGTGTCAGCCCAGCACTGCAGGGACAGGAGCCATGGAGCCAGAGGAGGTCATGGAGCTGCTCCAGGGCTGGAAACCCTCTGGAGCTGGGCTGGGAGAGCTGGGGGGGCTCAGCTGGAGAGGAGGAGGCTCCAGGGAGAGCTCAGAGCCCCTGGAGGGGCTCCAGGAGAGCTGGGGAGACACAGGGGGCTGGGGATGAAGGGACAGCACCCAGGGAATGGCTGTGAGCTGACAGTGGGGAGATTGAGATGGGATTTGGGCAGGAATTGTTCCCTGGAGGGTGGGCAGGAGCTGGCACAGGGTGCCCAGAGCAGCTGTGGGTGTCCCTGGATCCCTGGCAGTGCCCCAGGCCAGGCTGGAGCCCCTGGCACAGTGGAAGGTGTCCCTGCCCATGGATGGGGTGGGAATGGATGGGATTTGAGGTCCCAAACTCAGTTCTAAGCCAGAAATCTGCCAACTACTGCATTGATGGGACAAAGGAAAATGACATTGAGCAGAAGGAAAGTAGATTTCTGTGGGATTTTGGGGAGAAATTCATCCCTGTGAGGGTGGTGAGGAGCTGGACTAGAATTCCCAGAGCAGCTTTGGCCCCAGGCCAGGTTGGAGCATCCTGGAACAGTGGGAGATGTCCCTGCCCACGGTCCTGGCTGGGATTTAAGGTCCCTTCCCACCCAAACCAGGCTGGAATTGTGTTCTCTTTATTACCAGGTGACCTCTCAGTGTTCATTTGGGTGGGGATTTCACCTTGGGTTTTATCTGGCACTGTGAAATTCTGCCCATACAAAGGAAAAAGAGCAGAGGTACAAAAAGAACCTTTCCCTGTCAAGGTTTTTTCCTTAAAGCACAAAGGGATCCTTCCCTCAGGCAGTTCCTCATGGAAAATTTGGAGCAGTACAAAGCACGATGGTTCACAGAGACCTGGAATTTTTATCCTTAAAAATAGTTTTGACTTTATCCCATGCTGAACATGAAGTCCTGAGGGAGCAGAAATGGGATGTGTTGATATCTTTGATTCTTCCTGACTCCCCTCAGTGCCTGTAGAGTATCTGAGCAGTGTTTAAAGTTAAACCCAAAACCATTTCCCAGTGTTTTTGGTGTTGGTGAGTATCTCCAGATGTCCTAAGGGGGGTGGTTCATCCCTAATTCCCTCATTTTTTCATTCCCATTGCACCAGCTCCTTTGGGAACGCTTCTCAGTTGATTTCTGTGCTTTCCATCTTTCCTGTTGGAGTTAATGTGGTTTCCAAAGCCAGAAAGCTGCCTTGTAAAATACCTTGTTTTGTCCATCTGCTCCATTTATTTCCACCCTTATAAAGTTTTATTGAAGAAAACCAGATGAAATTTAAGAACAAAATCTGTCTTTTAAATCTGTGCTGTCCCCTCCATAGAAATAACTCAGAATGTGCAATTTTGTGTCATTTTTGAAAGCACCTCCTTGGGCAGTTTCTGTGCCATGAGCCAAATCAAGGGAACTAAATTTTAAATGCATCCTCAATTTCATTTGTTTCCTGCATGGAATATATCTGGTAGTGTGAAACCATGGGAAGAAGAATAAAAATAGCTGGAAAATGGAGCTCTAATTCCTCTTTTAGACCAGTCCTTAGGAGGTTTCTCCTAAAGCTCCTCTCCATGCAGTGCTTTGCTTCCAGATTAAATACTCTGGATGGAGCAGTGGCTTCGAATATTCTGGATGAGATAAAGTTGTTGGCATGAGGGAAGAGGGGAAATGAAGAAATGCATGGGAACACCTGGATTGCAGGGAATATTTGCAAATGTAAGTGTAGTTTGAATTTAGTGTTCTATTTTTTGACCTTCGCTTGTGGGATAAATAGATAGAAATACATGGATATTTTAGATATATTACATATATAAAAAGTCTGCACACTCGTTGATAGTGACAGAAATTACTCTGGGGAAAAAAAAAACCAACTTTGCCTGCCTGTTTTTGGTCCAGTGGATGAAAACATCTCTCTTTCCTGCCTCCCAGTATTGCTGTGCCAGGCTGAGCATCACATCCCAAATTGAGGATCACATCCCTGCCTTTGTTCCAACACTAAGGAGTCAGGCTGTGCTCCCTCCTTTCATGCCAAAATGACCACAAAAAAAAATCTTCATATCTAACAAGATAATTCTTCCTTTTTTTTTTTTTTTTTTTGTAAAATACTTCATTTACTGACTTGTCTAATGTAGAAAAATTCTCATTTTAACAAAGGAATTTGTTGATTCAGAGCCCAGGGTTTTGGTGTTAGCAATTTGATGGAATTGCCCCCGGTGTGTTCAAGGTGCCATTGGTTTGCAGGAGGCTGAGCAGTCTTTTGGGGGTTAAATAATTCATTTTGGGGTAAAAGAAGAGAATATTCAAACTGATGCAGTGGCTTTTCCTTTCACTCCCAAATGTTGGTGCAGATCAGCCCCTGGTTTACTGTAAACAACAATATCCAAGGAAAGGAGATGGAAAAAACCACTGAGGGGTGACAGAGATGGATAAGGGACCATTAAATGCACTTTGGAAACAGCTCCTGGTAAGGAGGAGCTGGAAATGTCTTCTAATTCCTTGTGGGATATTTATCCACCTCTAAATTCCAGCTGCTCTGGGGTTTGTCTGTGCCCGCATTTTCAGGAATTTGAGCCATAATTTCTGTATTTAAGAGTTTTAAGCCATCAGGGAGTTTCCCTGTGTTTCTGGCTCGGGCTGGGAAGTGCTTTGGAGGCAGATTCTCCATTCCAGGCATCTCCAGGAAAACACACACACACACGAGGAGTTGGATCTGGAAAAGCAGTTCCAAAAAAAGGCAGGGATTTTGTCTTGTTTCCATTTCCCCCATCGAAACCATGTTTCCAAATGACTCTGAAATGTTTAAGAAATTGTTTTTAACTTTTGTCAGAAGCTGACAAGCTAAACTTAGGTTCCTCCTAAACACATAACTCAGAACATGAAAGCAATTCCTCCCTACGGTCCCGTAAATGAAAATAATTTAGTCTTTGGTCTTACTTTTGGCATTTGAGACAATTCAGTTCCTTTGGTAAGATCTTATGATATATTAATTTGTAGCTGCTACTTTCATCTGCAGCTGTGCCAGTGGAAGCTGAGTTGCCTATGAAGAAGGAATTTGATGTTTGCTGTTCTAGTTTTTGTTTCTAATGTCCACATTTACATAAAATACCTGTTTGTTTTGCCTTTTGAAGTCGGCGAGAAAGGGATGAGATGCTCTCAGTGAAAATGAGGTTTCTTGTCTCTATTTTTTTTTTTTTTCCCCAGAGGAAGTAGAGTTGGCCTGGGGAGGGAATGTGGAGAGTGTTGTGTCGAGGAGGGTTGGGTTGGATGTCAGGAGAAGATTCTTCCCAAAGGATGGCTGGGCACTGGAACAGCTCCCCAGGGAATTTTCACAGCCCCAAACTCTGCTCAGCAGCGACAGAAACAGCCCTGAATTCTGCCCCCTGTTCCCAGCACAAACCCAAACCATCACCCCACACTTTCCATGAAGAAAATACCCCCAAACCCACCCCACCAGCCTGAAATCTCCATGAATTTTCTGTGTGAAAAGCCAACACACCAAACAAAAAAACTTGCAAAGAGGAGGACTAAAGGCGATGGGGAGATGCTCTGGATAATAAACACATCCTGGAATGTTCATTTTTGGAGCTTCAGTGGTATTTCCACGAGGAAAATACCCTCAACCTCACCCCACCAGCCTGAAATCTCCATGAATTTTCTATGTGAAAAGCCAACACACCAAACAAAAAACTTGCAAAGAGGAGGACAAAGGTGATGGGGGAGACGCTCGGGATAATAAACACATCCTGGAATGTTTATTTTTGGAGCTTCCAGGGCAATGTAGGCACTCCTGCTGCCTGGTTGTCATAGCAGTACCTGTCAGCTGCGTGCTGTGCCCTCTGAATTCCCTCCAGTGATGTTTGTGACCATCCAGCAGCACTGGGCAAACCCTGATGTGCGTCAGGAGCTCCTGCCTGGCTCCGAGCCCTCCGCTGCACCCGGGCTTCAGCAGCCTCGGAGCTCATCCTTCCTGACAAGTCACCCAGAGCCAGACTGAAATCAGGGCTTAGCTCACGGAAATCTGCCTTAATTGTGATATTCTGCCCGGGTTCGAGGCAGGCTTATGGAAACAAAAGCAGGGTGGTTTTAATAAATGTATGAAAATAGGCTCTTTGCACTTACATAATTGGCCAGTCAAGTCGCATCCGTCACATGAGTGCGAGTGCAAAAGCTCTGATTGCAAATCCATCCCGAGCTCCTGCTGGATGAGGGGTAGTTTTCATAACAGGGAAAAAGAGGCCAGAAGGATGGCAAAGATTCTGGATTGAGAAGCACAGGAAAAGCAGGGCACCCCACAGTTGCACAGTTTATCAGGTGTTATTAAGTCTATGGGAGTGGAGTGGAGGGAGCAGAAAAAAGCTTTAAAATCATCATTTCATTTCCCAAATCCCTTCATGGGTTCAAGCCTGTGTTAATTCCGTGTTCAAAGGCAGCATTCATAGCCTTAAATTGCTCCAGGGGAGGTTTAGATTGGAGATCAGGGGAAATTCTTTCCTGGGAAGGGTTGTCAGGCACTCCCCAGGGCACTGCTGGAGTCCCCATCCCTGGAAGTGTTCCAAAAACAGCTGGAACCAGCTGGGTGAGGGTTGAACTCAGTGACCTTACAGGTTTTTTCCAACCTTAACCACTCAATCTCATGATTAGTGGATGTTACTTGAAAATACAGCTTTATAACTGGGGCCTGATCACTTCAATATTTCCTCAGTGTGTGTTTTAATGGAATAGGGTAACTGGTGTACATTTCCAAATTGGAATTGGGAGGAAGGCAGGGTTTGAAATGCAATTATGTTTTAGGAGGCCAAGGGATGCATTGTTTCAAGAAGAGTCTGAACAGTACAAAAAGCTTGGATTAGAAGGAATTGCTGCTACTTTTCCTGACTATTAATGCATTTCCTACAGGACTCTGTGCTTACTTAGAAAGTTTAAGAGTCCAGACATGCAGCTTGAACAATCCAATAATTTAATTCAGGGCTGGAATGCAGTAAGACTTTAAATGAGAGCAATTTTGTTTTTCTTTAGTGCTGAATATTTCTCTGTATGGAAAAACCTCCCACTATTTCCCATGTATAGACTGAGGATAACAATTTTCAAAGCTTGTAACTTCCTTAGGAACCAGTTCTCAAAATGAACTCGTGTGGCCCAAAGTTTGCTCTTCCTCTGGGAATAAAAGACACAAATGCACATTGATAAATCATCTAAAATTTCTGTAGGTACAGGGATTTGTTTTTGCTGTCCATAAAACCCCATTGCATAATGTACTGACCTTTTCAGGAAAGACCTTGCAGGATTTTTGCTTTAGCGTTGTACCTGTCAAATTAACTGCACCCTGGAGGAAAATGAATATACTTGACTGTGTTGGAAATAACAGGGTATTTTCTGGATTGAAAACTACAGGCAAAGAGAGATGAGATTCCTTGATTTTATTCTGTTCAAAGAGCTGAGATTCCTTGAAGGAATATTCTACAGCAGGTGCTCTTTTCCCTTGATGGTTTCCACCCTGTTGCAGGTGGTTTTCTGCCAGCCTTTGGAATTAGAAATGTCCCTGGCACTGGTGGAATATTGATAATGGTGTGGCTGTGAGAGCTGATGAGCAGCTGGGGCAGCCCACTGGATTTCATGATCTGGTTTTCTCCTGGATTTCAGTAATCTGTGATCATTTATGATGGAGAACTCATGGAAGGGGGACAGGCTTAGATGGGATTTTGGGAAGGAGTGCTTCCCTGGGAGGGTGGGGAGGGGCTGGGCTGGAATTCCCAGAGCAGCTGGGGCTCTCCCTGCATCCCTGGAAATGTCCAAGGCCAGGCTGGACAGGGCTTGGAGCAGCTGGGATAGGGGGAATGTGTCTCTGCCCTGGCAGGCTGGGAATAGGATGGGATTTAAGGTTTTAACCAGTCTGGGATTTTGGGAAGCACCCACTGAAGCTGCCAGTGTTGGGTGTGAGAAGTCCCAGCCCTCCCAAATCCATCTGCTCCTTTTCTGAGCCCTCCTTCCATCTATTTGGGTCATGATTAATCCCTCCTGGGGGCCAGAGGTGAGATAATGATTTCCAGCACTAAAATAATTACCTTGTTGAGCATAATTGTATCATCTTAATTAAGGTTTTTGTGTGTTTGGAGCCTTCTGGGGATTTTGGGAAGCTCTCCTGCAGCAAGGTGGGCTTGGGCTGGTGACCATGTCCAGCATCCCTTGTGATGCTGCTTGTTCTGGATTTTATTATTGTGCTTCCCCTGGCAAAGACATTTTCCTGTCCCTGGAGGTGGATGGGCTTTGGTGTCCTGCCAGGAATGGAGATCTCGAAGCCACAGCAGCTCTGGAAAACCAGGAGAAGGCTGTTGTAGGTCCTCTTCATCCTAAAGCACAACTTGCTTTTAATTTTGCTTCCAAAAGATCACTGTGGAGCATTAGCTCCACCTTCACTGCTCAGCAGCAGCCCCGTGACACTCCAGCTTTGATTTGCTGCAGGAAAATTACAGTGACTTGGAGGCAAAGAATTGTGAGTTAGGGAACAGCTCTTCCTGCACCAGGAAGAAACAGAGAGGGATAAAATGATCCCAACTGCTGCTGTTCTTGAGTTCAAGGGGAAAAAGGTAAAGGGGTTTTTAGAGATTTTCTTTTTTTCATCTTCTGTTAAAAGAAGAAATTTTTGCTGTTTTTTGGCACCCTGCAAAGTTTTAGGTAGCGAGGCAGCGCTGAGCTTTCGACCTGAAAATTCCTGGCCATGAGCTGGTTGTCCTCCTTGGAGTGAGGGCAAATTAAATCCCTTCTAAACCTTTTGAATGTTCTGTGTGTCTTACAAAGCTGGGGAACCTCAAGGAATCTGTGGATTTATCATAGAATTGGTAAGGCTGGGGAAGAGCTCTGAGATCAGAGTCCAGCATCAGCAGCACCTCATCCTCAAGTGATGCATCCATACATTTACTGAACCTTCCAGGAATGGGTCTCCACCTTTGCCTTGCTGGACAACCCTTTCCATGAAGGAAATTTTCACTAATATCCAACCTAAACCTCCCCTGGTGCAACTTGAGGCCGTTTCCTCTCATCCTGTCACTGTTATTTAGAATAATCTTCAATCCCATGTTACTGCTGTGGGTTTTCCATGGAGGATATTTCACAGGGAATCACAGGCAGGAGTGGCTGCTCCTCCCAAACACCAGTTTGCTCTGCTCTTGGCTCCCTGGTGTATTTTACCTGCTAAAAGTAAAGTAAATTTTACTGCCATGAGCAGTTGAGAGGCAGCCCCCTAGTCTGTCATTTCCCAGCCTGGCTCAGAAATGGGATATTTTAAGGAAAAATAGGGCACAGGAGCTGCACTAAGAAAAAGCAGGAGAATGCTGAAAATGTCTCTTTATTCCTCACTCTTTGGAACCATCACCCACAGGATGCTGTGGATTTCTGGTTCCCTTGGTTTTTAGCAAGATCTTTGGAAAGCCAACTCATTTTTTTGGCTCCTTGCCCCCTTTTTTTGCCTAACTTGCACTTCCCAGTGCTGTCAGGTTGCTGGGTTTCACACATTGTTTTGAAAGGGAGCTCTGAGAGGCTGTTAGCCTGTGTGTCGTGGTAATTCTCTGCTAAGAGCTAATTGAGACCTGGAGAAGCCTTGCCAAAGTAATTTCAAATGGAACACAATGATTCCAGTTTTATTTTCCCTTCTGGAATCTAAACCTGGGTTGACATTAAGGTACTTTGGGATGACTGTACTCAGAAGCCTTTTAGCAGCCAGTATCTTTATCAGTTTGGGGTTTATGATTTTTTTAATCAAATTAAGCAAGAAGAATTCAATGTATCGTGCAGTAAACGATGGATAATAACGTTGTTACATGTTTTGGGTTTTGTTTGTGCTCTGATTACTTCAGGAGTAGCAGAAACCCTTGGCAGATTACTTTTCCTCAGACAGGTCCTTTAGTGTAAACCTTCCTTTAAATTCAAGTTTTCTTACAATTTCCTAATTACAGCTAAAAAACCCCTTAACCGTCATTGTAAATTTTACATTTTATTTGGTGATTCTAATGTTCCTTTCTCCTCTGCTGCCTGAACCCCCTCCAGAGGCCCTGGTGTGTAGATACTCAAAGTTTAGCTCTCCCTGAGATGAGCTCATGAACATTGGAATCCACGTTATTGCACCAGTGTGGGTGTTTGGGATGAAGCTGAATCCGAGTATTTGCTTTCTCATTTCGTGGAGCTTTGGGGACTTTTCCAGCTTTATTCTGCTTTTCCTGCCTCCTCTCTGCCAGTTGTGGTGCCTGCAGCACCTCATTCCTTGGGAATACCCAGAGGAGTGGGTTCCACAGGGGAAATGATCCCTGGGACATGTGGCCAAAATGGTGATGGTGGGAGCCCAGGGAGTGTGGCAGTTCTTCCACTCCCACCTGTCTCTCCCTGCTAGGGGAGGATTTTTGCAAAGGTCTTTGCTGGAAAAAAGGCAAATGGGATCCCTGGTTGTTCCTGTTCTCCAGTTGTTTATTGTTTCCTTACCAGCAATCTCAGGCTTTACACCAGCTCAGGTGAGGGAGAAAAGCACCAAAAACCCCAAACACACAGGATCAAGGTTCTCTTAAAGATAATTCACCCAGTTATCACCAAGAACGTTCATTATTTCTGCTGTTCTACCAATAACCAACTCAATTTCTAATTTCTATTCATGTTTTCTATTTTCTGCACGTGGCAAATTGTGCCCAATGGTCCTGTGCCCCAAACCCTGCAGGACAGGGAGGGGATGGAGGAGGAGAAGGAAACCTAAAACCCACAGATCCTTACCTTGTCGCTATACCATCTAACAACCAAATCTGATTTCATCCCTTATAACCACATCACTAATTTCATCCTACCCCTAACAAACCTCAAAATCTGAATTTCTCACCCTGTGATAAATCACATATTATGCTGCTATCTCATTTACATTCTTGACAATTCTGTTCCATCCCAAAGCCTGGGCAGTCCTTTCCCTGGATGAAGGTTAAAAGCAGTGTTTGTCAGGGGGTTGGACCCTTCAGAACCTGCAGGGAAATATTCCCTGCACTCTGGGTTCCAACAAAATGCCATCCTGGTGGCCCCTGGGGACACGAGTGCCTTTGGAATGCCAGGTTGGACTCGATGATCTTGGAGGGCTTTTCCAGCCTAAAGAATCCCATGATTCTGTGGGGGAAGGGAAGAACGTTCTACCTTAGCACCCAAACCCACCTGGCTGTGGTGTTCCAGTTATTCATGGGAATTCTGCTGCTCATTTGGTGCACGTTGAACCCCCCAGGAAGGGTGTCCACGTCACAGCCCCAAATGTGAACGTTCTGGGATATTTTTTAGCACAGGATGTAAGGCATGAACACGATGTGGGAACACTGGGTGCTTATAAAAGCAGCAGCGTGAAGGAGGTAATTAAATAAAGCTGAAGGTGTTAAATCCCAAAGCAGGGCTCCATTTTTACCAAGTCAAAGCTAACACCACGTGATGTTTATTTTTAACAGGGAAGGTGTAGCAACTTTCGCTTCAAATCATTATTTTTCCACATCAGCATCCTTTCAGTTAGTGCCATTGCCTGTTTAAAAATAGCCAGGGAGTGAAATATGGGATGCTTTTCTGGGGGGTTGATTCATCTTTTCCAGTATTGTAAAAAAATCTGATATTTCGGTCTTGAAAAGTAACAAAAAAAAAAAAAAAATGGTTGTTTGAGTATTATTTTCAGGCTTAAATGCATTTTTGGCTTTTAGTCTGGATTTCTGTAGTGAGCTTTGCATTGAAATTCTGTAGCCTTGACCCATCAATGAGTGACTTCAGGAATTTTCAGCACTTTGAGCAGCTTGGCTAAACAGAGATACTGTACATTTTATAAAATAGTACTTTGCTCTTAATGTATTATTTTTTTTTAATGATTCACAAGATTAGTGTCCAACCCAGTTATTAATTTAATGCAAAAATTAATATGTAAAATAGGCCTAAAACCAGGTAAAACATGCCTAAAACCCTGCTTGCTTTTACCTCGCCAGCACAATCCTTTTCTGAATTTTCATCTTTTTCAATGACTGACAATGGTGCAGCATTTTGGCTTCTGAGAGCAGCAGCCTCGATGCTTAAAAAAGCCAGTGAGGCCTTTTCTGGGGTTATTAAATTTTAGGATCAGAAATATTTCATGAACAAAATCTAGAAAACAAGCTTTTGCAGTTGGGAGTGTGAGAAAGCAGAGCTGCTATAGGAAGAACTGGGGTTTTTTTTTTAAAGAAAGAAGGAAATTATTCATGCTCTGACGTAACAGATGGGTGATTGTAGGGCAGGAAGAGTTGAAAACATATTTAGAGAGGTGTCAGATCATTGGCTATCACCAGTTTGAAGGTTTATATCACTGAATATGAGCACTGAAAAGTCATCTTCTCTCTCTCTCAGTGCATTGCAGGCAGAGCTTGAGCTCAGCCTTTCCTGATGGACATTTCTCCTTTTCCATCAGAGGTGTTCCAGGAAAGCAGGCACTTGCAGGTAGTAAAACAAAGCAATTTCTAGATCAAAACAGGCTGAACTGAGAAGGTAAATTCATGATTTTTTAGCATTAACCAAAATGAGAGCATCTTTAGGATACAGGTGATGGGTACAGATTATCACTGGTGTTCGAAAATATCCATCCTGAGGCACACACTGTGCAAATCCTGTTCCTTGAGTGGCTGAACTTTAAACTTCCAGTATGCATTTCATTTGGGACGTTCAGAGAGATAACATGAGAGATATTAAAAGCAAACCTTTTCCTTCTTTAAATTCCTTGTGTATAAACATCCACCCGACGCCTGTTGAGCTGCAAAGGGAATTTACAGTCAGTAATCTGTAAGTCAGGGATCTGTTTGGATTTGCTCTGCCTGGGACAGGAGCTTTGCCCTCCCAACTTTTTCAGATTTTTTAGTGCTGGATGTGTGGGAAGGGCTTCCCCCTGCACGTTGCATTTTTCCCTGAGCCTGTCTGCGTTCCCAGCCTGCATGCAGGCACTCAGAAATTCCTTTGCTGCTCCTGCCCTGCCCTTGCCCACCCCTGCCTGACTTCAGCTCCCCTGAGCCCTCACCTGGAGCTTGGGAGAGCACCCCTGCCCTCCGTGGGCGTTGGTTGCTGCTTGCCAGCAACTCCAGGGAAAGGAAAAAGTAATAACAACGTGTGGCTGCTGCAGGAGGTGTGAAAATGTCATTTCTCAGGTCACTGTGGTTATCAGTGACATGAAAATTTCTGTATCTCTGCAAGTGGCTTCAGAGAGAGGGAGCTGAGATGGAGCCCTGATCCCTGATCTCTGCTCCAATTCCATAGCCCACAGCCCTCCTGGGCTGCAGCCTCAGGGCCTGGCTCAGCTGGGCAGGATGGGGTGGTGTGACTGGCTTGGGCAGCTCTGCCTGCTGGGAAAGCAGAGGGCAGAGGAGCCTTCTGGAATGTGAACACTGGAATGGGTCCCAGCATGGGGAGAGTCAGCTGATCCTCCAGAACTCTGGGAATTGGGTCCACCAGATGGGCTCTGCAGAGTGGATGGATGAATGGATGATGGATGGATGATGGATGGATGGATGATGGATGGATGGATGGATGGATGGATATGGATGGATGATGGATGGATGATGGATGGATGGATGGATGATGGATGGATGGATGGATGGATGGATGGATGGATGGATGATGAGGGATGGATGGATGGATGGATGGATGTGATGGATGAGGGATGTGGATGGATGGGATGGGATGGATGGATGGATGGATGGATGGATGATGGATGGATGGATGATGGATGGATGGATGGATGGATGGTATGGATGGATGATGTGATGGATGGATGGATGGATGGATGGATGGATGGATGGATGGATGGATATGGATGGATGGATGGATGGATGGATGGATGAGGATGAGATGATGGATGAGATGGATGGATGATGGATGGATGGATGGATGGATGGATGATGGATGGATGATGGATGGATGGATGGATGGATGGATGGATGGATGGATGGATGGATGGATGGATGGATGATGGATGATGGATGGATGGTGGATGGATGTGATGGATGGATGGATGGATGATGGATGGATGATGGATGGAGATGGATGGATGGATGGATGATGGATGGATGGATGGATGGATGATGGATGGATGATGGATGGATGGATGATGGATGAATGGATCTATGGAGGGATGGATCCATGCATGGATCCATGGATGGATGGATGGATGATGAATGGATCCATGGGTGGTTGGACAGATGGACAGACAAACTGCACAGGTAGCAGGGAAGGCTTCAACAGCTGTCTCCCCTCCCCCATTTTTAATTTAATTTCTTGTTTTCTCATCTGCCACATGAAAATACATTTTGGTTCCCATCACAGTCAGAGGAAAAGTGATCCTGTGTTAACCAAAATATCACCTTTATGACATTATGTATTTCTTAATGCTGGAATTTTCCCTCTGAGGGCTCAGGCACTCCCTGGGTTTGTTCCTCTCTGTGTTTGACTGTTAAAATGTATTTACTTTGTGTGATTTGCCTGTAGCTGGCCCAGTGACGTCCGTACTATGTGAGGTGTAACAGAAGTACTGAAAAAAAAAGGTGCAGGAGAAGATAATTGACGCTTTTCTGACAGTTCCCTGATAAAGATATCCAAACAGAAACACTGCTGGGATGAATTTCAGTTGCATGTTCACGTCAGTAAGGGTTTTTAAGGGAGGTGTGATACTACGATGGCTTTGTGAGGATTCACTCTCCTTCCCACACTTGTCTCATGTTCTTCCTTCTGGACGGTTTTGCATCTTCTCAAGCAGAAACTACATTTCATTTTTAAAAATCAAAGTGAAATTGCCAACTGTCAAAACCAAATATGTTTTCTGTAAGTTCTCCTTGAGCACAGACTAACTTTTTATTTGTCAGACTATTTTTGACAATGTGCTCTTTCCACCACCACTTCGGTCATGTTTCCTTGAGGAAAACAAGGAAAAAGTTTCCTTAAGGAAAAATATTTCCATCTTTGAGGTATGAATCATGGTTATTACCTGATACCTGGTGTCATCTTGGGCTGTACTTTCCTTTTTTGGTGCACTTTTTAGACTTTGAGATGTGCATTCAGCACTTGCCAGTGGTTGTATCCCTGAAAATAATATTTCTTAGCCAGAGTCTTCTGTTCTGCATAAACCTGTAATTTTCAGTGGTTTTGGCAGAATTTGAGGATTTTAGGTTCTTTAAGAATTATTCTTCATCTTTTCCATTTTGTCCAATGCTCCAAAGTCTCTTTCTCCCCTTGCCATGTGCTGACATTGCTGAGGGAGCAGGGGGGCCTTGGTGCTCCTTGAGGGACACGCTCTCAGCCCTTCTGGAATGTCTCTTGAGCAATGGATGTGGAATATCTCATGGAATTCTAGGATCCCATGCTGGAAGGGCATCTCAAGGATCGCCTGCTGCTGTGTTCCTTGGGAGGAGCATAGGGAAAAGCTAAGGAAGGGAGTTTGGTTCTCCTTGGAGAGCACGTTCTCACCTCTGCTGGGATTGTCTCCTGGTGAGAGGATTCTCATTCTGCCCAGAGTCATGGAACCACAGCTGTGGGCTGGAAGGGACCTAAAATCCCACCCAGTGCCCCCCTGCCAGGGCAGGGACCCCTCCCACTGTGCCAGGGGCTCCAAACCCCATCCAGCCTGGGATGGGCACTGCCAGGGATCCAGGGACACCCACAGCTGCTCTGGGCACCCTGTGCCAGCCCCTGCCCACCCTCCAAGAAACAATTCCTGCCCCAAATCCCACCCAGCCCTGCCCTCTGGCAGTTTGTGCCCATTCTCCTTGTCCTGTCCCTCCAGCTCCTGGTGATTTGTCCCTCTCTGGTTTCCCTGGAGCCCCCTTAGGTCCTGGAAGGTGCTGTGAGGTCTCCACACCACCTTTTCTTCTCCAGGCTGACCAATCCCAACTCTCCCACCCTGTGTCCATGGCAGAGCTGCTCCATACCCTCTATCAACTTCATGGCCTCCTCAGGATTGCTCCAACAATTCCATGTCCTCTTTATGTTGAGGGCACCAGACCTGGTGTACTCTGCAGTACTCCAGGTGGGAATCCATTGCTTCATTTTTCCTGTTTTAATTTACTCCAGGTGGGAATCCATTGCTTCATTTTTCCTGTTTTAATTTACTCCAGGTGGGAATCCATTGCTTCATTTTTCCTGTTTTAATTTACTATTTTCTGATCTAGCCTAGTGAAAAACCCCCACCACTGTAGTAAACTCTTGCCTCTTGATTGCAGAGGGTAAAAATCTCCCTCTCTGCCTTGCTGCTCTCAACTCAGGTTTAAGGGACAGGAATCCCAAACGAGGATTAGATGGAAAAACCTGAGGAGCTGTGAGATGGTCAGCAACAAATCAGGGGTGAGGCAGGGTTTGAAATTCTCTGTATTTCTCTTTAAAAGGCCCTTGCAGTCTTTGCTGTGTGTTCTGGGTGATCTATAGCCTCACCCAGGGCTTGTCAAACCCCGCTGGAAGGAGGCAGTTGGCTTAATTAAAGCAGATCGACGTTTTTACAGCTTCCTATATTTTAGTTTCTGCCAAGACAACTGACAACAAGAAATGAGGAATTTATGAAGGAGTCATGAAAAATTTATGTTGGCATATGAGATTTATTCACCCAGCATAGAAAGTGTGCTTTAAATTCTGACATCAGAGCTGCTAATAGGAAATTTGGAAATAGACTCAAACTGTTGATTGTTTTCTGTGAATATGCAGATTCCACTCTGGATTTCCATCCTGTGCTTTGTATTTCACAGAAGCATGGAGTGGTTTGGATAGGGAGAAACCATAAAGAAAATCTTGTTCCACCCCCTGCCATGGGACACTTCCCACCATGCCAGGGGCTCCCAGTGTCCAGCCTGGCCTTGGGCACTGCCAGGGATCCAGGGGCAGCCACAGCTCCTCTGGGAATTCCAGCCCAGCTCAGCACAGCCCTCACAGGAAGGATTTCTCCCACAAATCTCATAGAAATCTACTTTCCTTCTTTATTCCATTAATTCCATTCTTAATTCTCCTTGTCCCATCAGTGTTGTTGGATTTCTAGCTTAGAATTGAGTTTGTTTCACTGTTAGGGTTTCAGACTTATTATTTGCATTAGTCAGAACTCATGGAATAAAACCCCTTAGAAGAAAACTGGAGTATTTCCAATGACAAATTTACATCAAATCCTTCAATATTAAATCTTTAAAAAAAAACACCCCAAAACCTCACCCCTCAACATTCACGTGCATTTCTGAAAGGAAAAAAAAAAAAAAAATTGGTTTAGATATTTATTTTTTAAGCTTTGCTGAGCACTTTCTGGATATTATCTTCACAAAGCAGGACTCGGTGTGTGGACGTACGACTCCACAGGGAAAACAACAACATTTTCCTCAGTCTCATTTCAGCTTGACTGTTGCATTAATTTCCTTTATAACTTCTGACATCTGTAGCATGAATTGCTAATTTGTTTGGTCTGAAAGTTGGTGGGAAATAACGACTCCACTGAAGCCAGAGTGCAGATCCACTGTTGCATTCAGCGTTTTTTGCCCTGGTTCTCCTGATGTGAACGACTCCTCCATTTTGTGCCTAACCTGGATTGGATTGAAATGTGTAAACTTTGCCTGTACGTGGAGTTTTGTATCAGAGCTGGCTGTTCTCTCTGCTGTAAAATATCTAATCCCTTCTACTTACATGTTTCTGTTCAAGCTGTTCCCTTGTTCTGACAGGGAAATCCTCCCTGTCCGGGTGTGATGGATGGAAGGCAGCACTTGCCTTGATTTAACAGGGGCACAGCTTGGTTAGAGCTGGTAAATGCAGAGGGGGTGTTTTCAGACACCCTGGAGTGGCTTTTGGGCAGAGATGTGGCTGTGGGATGAGCACAGCAGCTCCTCTGGCAGTTCCCCACTCCCACGTGTCTCTCCCTGCTAGGGGAGGATTTTTGCAAAGGTCTTTGCTGGAAAAAAGGCAAATGGGATCCCTGGTTGTTCCTGTTCTCCAGTTGTTTATTGTTTCCTTACCAGCAATCTCAGGCTTTACACCAGCTCAGTGTGAGGGAGAAAAGGCACCAAAAACCCCAAACACACAGGATCAAGGTTCTCTTAAAGATAATTCACCCAGTTATCACCAAGAACGTTCATTATTTCTGCTGTTCTACCAATAACCAACTCAATTTCTACATTTCTATTCATGTTTTCTATTTTCTGCACCGTGGCAAATTGTGCCCAATGGTCCTGTGCCCCAAACCCTGCAGGACAGGGAGGGGATGGAGGAGGAGAAGGAAACCTAAAACCCACAAGGATCCTCCACCTTGTGTTCATCTACTTACCATCCTAAGAAACCCCAAAATCTAAATTTCTCACCTGTGATAAATGACATACTATGCTACTATATAATTTTCATCTACTTGCCATCCTAACAAACCCCAAAATCTGAATTTCTCACCCTGTGATAAATCACATATTATGCTGCTATCTCATTTACATTCTTGACAATTCTGTTCCATCCCAAAGCCTGGGCAGCCCTTTCCCTGGAGGAAGGTTAAAAGCAGTGTTTGTCAGGGGGGGTTGGACCCTTCAGAACCTGCAGGGAAATATTCTCTGCACTCTGGGTTCCACAGCTCTGAGATTCACCCATCACAGAACCCAATCTGCAGGTGTGGGGAAGCTCAGCTCAGTCTGTCAGAGATGTCCCACACAGAGACCTCTCCTGGAATGGGATAACGAGGCTCCACAATTAACCTGAGGTGGGCAGCTTGAGAGGACACAAGGTTCACTGGCACCTGAGGTTTCCAAGCTTTTCAGCTCCTTCAGGTGAAAATGAGGAAGGGCTGGATTGTATTTTGTGGATAGAGTTGTTAAATCACCAATAAATGCTGTTGAAGCTTGGGGCAGGTTCTTGTGCAGGAGAAGAGATGGCTGGGTTAGGGAATAAGCCAGGACAGGGGGAATGGCCTGAGATGAGGAAAGGCAGGATGAGGTGGGATTTGGGGCAGGAATTGTTCCCTGGAGGGTGGGGATGGAATTCCCAGAGCAGTTTCCCCTGGATCCCTGGCAGTGCCCCAGGCCAGGCTGGACAGGACTGGGAGCCCCTGGGACAGAGGGAGGGGTCCCTGCCATTGGGATGAACCCTTCCCACCTAAATTTTTCCTCAAGTCGTTTTTATCCCTTTTTAAATTTATTTTCCAGATACAGAAGTGTTTTTGCACAAGTTTGTTTTTTTTATCCTTTTAAAATTTATTTCCCAGAATCAGAAGATGGTGCAAATGAATAATTTCATGCTTTTTCCTCTTTTATCAGTAACTCAGTGTAAATACTTCTCTTTTTTTTTTTTGTAATGAGATTTTGGGGAGTTATATTGATGTGAAAGAAATCTAAAAAGTAGCACAAAGTTCTGCTGAAAAAGTTCAGAAAGAAAAAAGCAGCGACAGCTTGTAAAACTTGCTCATCCCTGCAAAAATTTATGTCTGTGCATACCTGAGCCAGTATTCAGGAACTTTGCTTGAAGCCTGGCAAGAAATCCAGAAATGCAGAAAAACTTCTCAAGGATGCAGAATCTGCCATGCAAATTCACCAGGTTAAGAAGGACGTGATTTGTGAAGGTTTTAAATTTTAACCCGTTTTTTTTCTTTTTTTTTTTTGTTAGTTCCTCTGTCCATTTTGGAGGCTGAATTATAGGAAAGATAAGAAAGGGACAGATTTAATGTCAGAATTGAGGTATTTCAAGGCACAAACCTGGAGAATTTACACTCCAGGTGTCAGGAGGGATGCCAGCAGTAAAGCCACGGCGACGTCAAGAAATGTGCTGCAGCTCATTTTGTGCTGCAGGCTCTGACAGACACAGGCTCCCAAAAAATGGCCATAAATTGTCCAGACAGATGTTGCCTTTGGGCCCAGGGGCTGCTGCAAGGGGCTGTGCTGCAGTAAATAATGGGAAAAGGGTTTGGAGCTCAATTTGGGGGCTCTGCCAGGAGATCAGAGGGGTTTTCTTCTCGCTGGTGGGGTCAGTGCCCATCCTGAGCACAGGAGAGCAGTGATGGGAAGACAGTGGGAGATCCTTCTGCAGGCAAGGGATGTGAAAATAAACCCCAGGAGGATATTTCCTGGAATTATTGAGGCTTAGGGAAGAATGTATTAGTCCTTAAAACTCCCTGACAGGAGGAGGCAGCCAGGGTGGGGTTGGGCTCTGCCCCCAGGGAACAGGGACACGACAAGAGACCTCAAACTCTTCCAGAGGAGAGTCTGGTTGGATATTTGGGAAAATTTCTGTACAGAAAGGGTTGTCAAATGTTGGAATAAGGTGTTGAGGGCAGTGCTGGAGTCCCCATCCCTAGGGGGGTTCAAATCCCTGGGGAGGTGGCACTTGGGGACACTGGCCATGCTGGTGGGGCTGCTGAGGATCCCAGAGGATTTTTCCAACCCTGTCAATTCTGATTCCATGATTCAGGGATTAGTCAGGCTGCAGTTTTGCTTTCAATTTGCATTTTTGATTCATTGAATTTGCAATTTTGCTTCAGTCTTTGAAGTGATTCTGAGGTTGTGGCAGAGAGCTGGGAGTGAGCTTGGTGTAAACTCCAGCCTAATGTTTATATAAATGTCATGGCAATATAAGGTTCAGGAAAATCAGGGATTCCCTTGTCAGGAATTCAGTGTCTCGTTTGCTGTTTTCTGTGGATTTTAATCTGTAATGTTCTAATGACCTCTTTCCAAGAGCATTTTATTATGGTGCCTCATTTATCATGCTAAAAGATATTTTTATTTTTTTATGGGATGTTAAAAGTCACACATAAATTTGATCTTCCATTCACAGTTCACTTACTTAACTGGGTATTTGATTTAAAGGTACTTCCAGCTTGAATGTGATTTAAAGGTACTTTTGGCTTGAATTCAGTTAACTTAAAATATTTTTTTGAGGTAATTACCACACAAATATCAATGGCAAATGGGCAAAATGGCATCTCATATGCAAGAATATACATGCCTATATATATATAATTTTATTCCTGTATTTTATACCAAAAAATCATAGATTGGATTGGTTACTCAAGCAATTGGGCATTGTGGGAAAATTAAACTTTGCCAACTTGTTCAGCTCTTCTTTGCTAAAGGGCCACTGTCAAAGATGCTTTGTTTGCCATAAAGAAAGATTTGTAGTGACAGTTTTATATAACGACAATAATATTAATTTGAATTATTTTTGGAAGAATCTCGGAGCAGCTGGGGAAGATCATCTGCATTCTGTTGACCTTACAGATGTTCAAGTTGATTCATGGAGGAATGAAGTAATTTGCCTGTGCCCATGCAGTGAACACCCAGCAGTGAAGAACAGGAGTCAGCTCCTAGATTATTTTCACTTGGAATGTTCAGCTCCCTTTTGATAACTTGTGCATTTTCCCTGGGAATATTAACCCATTGCTGAAGTAGCCCTGTTCACATCTGGGGTGCAAAAGTTCAAAAAATCATTTAAAATTTTGCTCAGCGTTAAGGAAGCTTAATGTAATACTTAAGTTTTTAAAGGTCAACAAAGGTTTGGGAAATATTCACCCCAAAGAACCCAGAGGGTTTTGTACTTCTGGGGAGTTTAACCCTGGTGGTGATGGAATTGTCAGGGAATTATGGAATGATTTGGGCTGGAGAGGATCATCCCATCCCACCCCTGCCATGCAGGGACCCCTCCCCCTGTGCCAGGGGCATTCCAGGGATCCAGGGACACCCCCAGCTGCTCTGGGAATTCCAGCCCAGCCCCTGCCCACCCTCCAGGGAACAAATCCTGCCCCAAATCCCACCCAGCCCTGCCCCCGGGCACTGGGAAGCCGTTCTTACAGTTTTAAACAATAGATTAAAACTCATAAAAATCTGAAACTGTGGGAGAAGCTCTGCGAAGGCTCCTCCGTGCTTTTCCTGGGGAAGCAGTGCTTCTGGGATAAACAAACCCCTTCTCTTGAGCCCCCTCCCCAGTGGATCCCATCCCTGGCACAGCTGGAGAGCTGCCCTTCCCCTGCTCCTCCATGAAGCAGATATGCAAGGAGCCCACTGGAAATGGGATTTTTTTTAAAAAAAAATCCAAACTATAAATGTGTAAGATGATCCCAACGTGCCTCCCTGCCAGAACCCACATCCCACCTGGAAAACCCCAGCCACAGAGCCTTGAAGAGCAGAAGCAGCTCAACTCTATAACATTTATTTCAAATTAATTTTCTGCCATCCAGCTGCAGCAGTTCATTTTTCCTACTGAATGGGGTCTAATAAGACCTAATAGGTGATAAATCAGTTTCCCAGGTTTGGGCATTAAGGAACTGCAGTGCTGTGTTCTGCTGGAGCAGGAAGGTCTCCAGCTCTCTGTTCCACAACAAGCAAGGCATTAAATGGTCTTAAATCATCAGCCTGTCCCTTCCTCAGCTCCAGGACCACTCTTGAGGCTGGGGAATTCCACAATGAGGGATCATTCTTTATGGCAAACTCTGTAGCTGCGAGCAAAGCAATTTAAAAAACACTTTAGGAGAGCGGTTCCTACATCCTGCTCCTGTTACAAATCACTCGGCCTCAGTGTTTACAAAATCTGCAGTTTAACTAATACAGATGGGTTATCAAATTATCCTGATGGAAACAGATAGAGAGGTTGTTTCCTATCAACAGATCCATTAGGAACTAACAACAAAATGGGATGATTTACTCAGCATCTATTCATTCCCACTAATTTGGCACGGCGTTATTAGCACCGAAGCTTTACATGCAAAACATTCCAATTCTTGGGGTAATTTGATAATGCAAGACACGTTCCTGATCCATCATGCTCTAGGATGGATCCTATAAACCTGTGTTTTAACAACCCTGTCCTTACCCAGCTCTCCTAGGGCAAAGCACATCCATCCCAATTAGGAGCTCCTCCAGCTCTGGAGAAGGTTTAGTGAGCCTGGGGTTTATTATCCTCGGGTCTCTAACCCGCACTCCAAAGGCTTTATTGTTCCAAGGGCTCTTTTTTCATGAGTTTAAATGTGAGCTTTAGGCAGGTTCAGAGCTGCTGCAGCTCACAGCAAAGGGCTTCACCAGCTCAGCTGGGTGAGCTCAGCTGGGTCACCTCACTTGGTTTGAGTCCCACAAACCCATCCCAGCTCTTCTTCCCTGAATCCGGGGGGGATGTTTGCACAAGGTGCTTTTTTGCAGCAATATTTGGGAAGTGAGAACCTCCAGCAGAAAGGTGGGGATCAGGAAGGATCAGTGTTCAGCCCAGAGTGGAGAAGGTTCTGGGGAGAACTTAGAGCCAATTCTGGACTCTAAAGGGGCTCCAGGAGATCTGGAGAGGGACTTGGGACAAAGGATGGAGGGAGAGCACCCAGGGAATGGCTTCCACTGCCAGAGGACAGGGCTGGGTGGGATACTGGGAAGAAATCCCTCCCTGGGAGAGTGGGGAGGAGCTGGACTGGAATTCCCAGAGCAGCTCTGGCTGCCCCTGGATCCCTGGCAGTGCCCAAGGCCAGGTTGGAGCAGCCTGGGATGGTGGAGTGTGTCCCTGCCCATGGCAGGGGGTGGAGTGAGAAGAGTTTTCAAGTCCCTTCCAGCCCAAACCATTGTGGAATTCCATGGTTTTATGGTCTGCAGTCCAGGGGACTTGTCAGCCCAGGCCCAGCAGGTTTTGGGTGGTATTCCCCTGGGATGAGGAGTTCCCCACTGTTTGTGCTGCCCTCCTCCTCCTGAGTCAGATAATCCTCTCTGGGCAGTGATGTGTCCATTGACTGCCCTGCACATAAAAGGAGAAAATATTGGATTCAGCTGGAGAGGAGGAAGGGAAGCACAGCTCTGCTTCTCACCCTGATCGATCCCACTCCTGTGGGTGCTGAGACTCCTTAAAGGAGAAAATGAAGTTTCAGTCGTTGTCAGAGGCAGCAGTGAAATTACCTTTGCAGTTCCAGCTGAATGAATGAAGTTTTATTTATTCTCTAAAACCAAGCAGGAGATAAAACACTCTTACCCTGTATTTTGTTTGTACATCATCATAGCAGCATTTTCCTGCTCAAGGATTAACACCAATTGTGCTTGGATTTGTTATTTACAGGTTTCACCTCGGGGCACTGTGCCTTTCTTGAGTAGGAAAATCAAAAATTGCCCTTGCATGACATAAAGGCAGGGCTTTAAACGTGGGAGAGGTCACTGCCTGCTCAGTGGCACCTTGGGATGTACAGAGTGGGGTCAGCACGAAACGGCTCAAAGACAGTCAGCACCCGGAGAGTTCCAGCTCTGCCCTCCTGCTGGGGCATCCATTGGAGAATCCCTGAGGAGCTGGGGTGGGAATGGAGAATCCCTGAGGAGCTGGGCAGGGACTGGAGAATCCCTGAGGAGCTGGGATGGAATGGAGAATCCCTGAGGAGCTGGGATGGGAATGGAGAATCCCTGAGGAGCTGGGCAGGGAATGGAGAATCCCTGAGGAGCTGGGATGGGAATGGAGAATCCCTGAGGAGCTGGGATGGGAATGGAGAATCCCTAAGGAGCTGGGATGGGAATGGAGAATCCCTGAGGAGCTGGGATGGAATGGAGAATCCCTGAGGAGCTGGGATGGGAATGGAGAATCCCTGAGGAGCTGGGATGGGAATGGAGAATCCCTAAGGAGCTGGGATGGGAATGGAGAATCCCTGAGGAGCTGGGATGGAATGGAGAATCCCTGAGGAGCTGGGCAGGGAATGGAGAATCCCTGAGGAGCTGGGATGGGAATGGAGAATCCCTGAGGAGCTGGGATGGGAATGGAGAATCCCTGAGGAGCTGGGATGGAATGGAGAATCCCTGAGGAGCTGGGATGGAATGGAGAATCCCTGAGGAGCTGGGATGGGAATGGAGAATCCCTGAGGAGCTGGGATGGGAATGGAGAATCCCTGAGGAGCTGGGATGGGAATGGAGAATCCCTGAGGAGCTGGGATGGAATGGAGAATCCCTGAGGAGCTGGGATGGAATGGAGAATCCCTGAGGAGCTGGGATGGAATGGAGAATCCCTGAGGAGCTGGGCAGGGGCTCAGCCTGGAGCACAGGGGGCTCCGGGGGAATTTCTGGCTCTGCCCAACTCCTGCCAGGAGGGGACAGCCGGGGGGATTTGGGATCAGGGACAGGGACAGAGCAGAGGGAACGGCCCCAGGCTGGACCAGGGAAGGTTTAGTTTGGATATTTGGGAAAATTCCTTCCTGGAAAGGTTTGTCCAGCCCTGTCCCAGCTGCCCAGGGCAGTGCTGGCGTCCCCATCCCAGAAGTGCTCTCTCCATAAACCAGTAAACATCAGTCTGTGACAAATCATAATTACAGGGTGGTCACAGCTGTTTGAATTGACTCCTGCTAGGGAATTTCAGGTTATGACAAACACAGGGTATTTTTAATTTTTTTTGGAAGCTGCTTTGGACAGCGCAGGAATTTGGGGGGGGTCACTTGGTTTCTTTCAGAATTTCTTTAAAACTCGTTTACAGGGACAGGTTTGGAAATCACAACGATACCTTAGCACCTTGCTTTGCCCTGTGTTTTAAAGAAATTCTGAAAAAATAACAACTGATCCCCTCAACTTCTTGTGTTGTCCAAAGCTTCATTAAAAAAAAAAATACCCTGTGTTTGTCATAACCTGAAATTCCCTAGCAGGAGTCAATTCAAACAGCTGTGACCACCCTGTAATTATGATTTGTCACAGACTGATATTTACTTTTTTTATCCATTTAAAACCCCATTTGTTTCATTGTGTACAAATTAAGAACAGAGTGTCGTGTTGGTCCCTGAATGCATAATTGCAATTAAGGTGGTGTCTCGCAGAAATAATACATGGAGGGTTAATTTGGACCACGAGCTGGTTTTAATTCTGTCTTTGTGTTTCTCCACAAGTGAATTATGCTAGGGTGGCACAGAGAAAATCACAGTTATTTGTAGCTGGGCTGTAACGTTGAGTTTTTCATGGGAGTATTTTTAATGAGGGCTTGTAGCCTGAATTGTTGATGAAAAGCAGATTAGTTCTGTTTGCTCATTCCAGGAGAGGTGAGAGGCTCTGAGCACGGTTTGTGGCTCCACTTGGGAACTTTCTGAAAGGAAATTAGGGAATTCCTGATGAAAATGTCAACACTTAAAGAGTTCAGTCACAGGAGGGCTCTGCACAAGTCTCTGTTTCTCCCTTTTTAGTGACATTTGGCTCTTAAACATTTGATGATGCCTTGGGAATAAAAATATGATGTATAAAAATATTCTCTGTTTTGTCATGAATTAGAAATGTGAGTGAATGTGACCCAAATGAACACACTCCCTGTTATAGGGACAGCATGGGAGTGGTGTCTTCATTTCATTCTCTCTTATGTCTTGGACTAAATCACAAATTTTTGAAGCCAATTTGCACCATTAAATGTTGTGTGTGGGGCAGAAGCAGCATCGAACTTAAATATTAATAAAGTGAGAATTTCCAAATTTTAATACAGCAAAATTAATATTAAGGTAGATATAGATTAAAAAAAAAACAAAAAAAAAACCCAAACCCTTTACTGATTTCCACAGTAAAAGTTAAATGACTCAACCTAAACATCAAGGGGGAGAGGCAATTATTTCTAAAAAAGTGAGAGAAAAGGAAGAAGGTGTTAAAATATGCAGGAAAAAAAGTCTTTATTTCAGATGAGGCTTTTAGGAAAAAAAGGAGAAAATTGAAATCTTTTGCAATAATTTATGAAACACTTTATTGCGTGTTTTCTTTTAAAGAATTGTTTTTAACTGAAAACCTGCTAATTCCTCAATTTCTCAGTGCCTGATTCTTCAGCAGTGACTCTGAAACCTCCTTGGCCTCTGGGAGTGATCCAAAGCAAAAGCTTTTCGGGGGCTTTGCTGGGGCTCCTCTAACATTAAAGCTGTGGATTGTAACACTGGAAATTACATCCCAGGTTTTGTGCTGCCACTTTCAGTGTCCTCTGGGATCCATTTTCAGGGATCAATGTTTGGATATTGCTGATGGTAAAGATGGAATTACTTAAAATCTGGGCAACCTGTGTGTGCCATTCTGCTTTTAATTTCTTGGGAAAAAATCCAGGAAATGGAGCTTTTTACCTTGTATAAACCTTTGATCCCATTGATTATTGCTGGCCTGGATCACTCCTGGCTGCTGCCAGGCTTTCCATAATACCTGCTGCAGATGGAGCTGAAAACTCTGGCAAACCTGCTCTGCACAAGCATCAATATCCATTGGAAAAGCAGATTTTTCCTTGTCCTTGTGGGTCATTGGATGCCAGCATCCCTCTGCATCCTGCTCTTAGTCCCTGCATCCCACTCAGCTCATTCCCAGCTTTGTTGGGCCCTGCTTTGGGGATAGCCTGAATTTTTAGTGGTGCTCAACCATCACTCAAGCTGAGGATGAAGGAATTGTGTCTTGCTTTAGTCCTGGAATGGTGAGTTTGGAGCAGCCTGGGCTGTGGAACCTGATCCTCCCCATGGAATGGGATGGTCTTTGTGGTCCCAACCCAAACCATTCTGGGATTCTCGAATATAATCCTACAAAATGAGGCTGGCTTTAGGTGTTACTCCATACACAAGCGCTGGGTGAAAAAAAATCAACCTGAATATTTGGTTTGGTTGTGTTTTCTGGGTGAAAAAAATCTCCTATTGGGACTAATCTGAATTTTTCCCCACTTAGTGTTTTTTTTTTTTTTGCTTCTATGAGCCCATCAAATAATTGCAGTCTACTCCCAGAGAAGCTGCTGGCTTTCAGTGCCATTGGCATTATAAATCTTCTATCTAGAGAGAGCCAAAGTGTAATTCAGGCCAGGGAAGAACATAAAAGGAGCAGAAATGGTGCAGAAATCTTATTTGGGCCTTGTGCCCAACTCCACTTTGCCCCAGTGCAGGAGAACCGGGCCAGGGGCATTGAATTTTGTGAAGGGACTGCTTGGGTGTCCTTGTGAGGCTCGGGATTACTTTTCCCTGTGGGAATTAACTCTCCTGGCACTGCATCCCCCCGTGTGCACTGTGGGATCGCTGGTGCTCCCATCCTGCTGGGGGCTCCTCTCCCTGGCAGCTGTTGAAGCATCCTGGGGCAGCATTGATTCCACTGCTGCCTGGCTGCTCCAGAGTCTCAGGCAGGGTGCAGAGGGAGAATTGGGCAGAGCAGCCCGGCAGGGGGTTTGTCCAGAGGTTAACAGCTGGGCAGGAGCCTGGCTTGGCTCCCTCCTTCACACACCCCACTGCTTCCCTCACGCGTTCTGTGTCCCTTCAATATCTGAGAGCCACCCTTTGGATCAAACACAGGCTTACCTAAAGCTCCAGCAAGGTTTTTTTTTTGCTTTGCCAGCATTAGTGTTCCCTTCACCAAGCTGTCAGCCACAGCACAGCCCAGCAGAGCAGCTGCTGTGGTTTATCCCCCTCAAATCTTACAAGAAACCACATTTTAACCTCTTCCCAGGGAGTCTCTGCTTGCCTGTGTCTGCTGGGGAGATGGGTTCCAGCTCTGTGAAGGTTCAGCTCTTCTGGGCAATTCCTCTGTGCTTGTGATTGCTTGGATTAGAAAATCAAAGTCGTGGTAGGGCATTGGGATAGTTCAGCTCCCATGGAAACTTTCTGCCATCAGAATGGACTTCACATCTGGGGGGAAATTTCAGCAGATGGAATTTCTGAACTCACCTGATTGGTGACCCCAGCACTCGAGAGGTGATAACCCAACCTTTGCACATAGCTTTCTTTTTCCTCATTGCTATTCTCTGGTGGAATCTGATAAATTAAATATCTGCAGGAAACAAGGGAGATTCTTTTCCAAACAACATCACGACATTTGCTTAGCCAGGTGAAAATTGTCTTCTCAAGTTGATGGCAAGATGGATGAGAATGCCAAATAACTTGAAATGTAGCAGATCAATTCTATTGATTTATCCATAAGTAACTAAAGTGGCCTTAATCACCTCCAGTGTCCCTGGAAATGGGGAAGGAGCAGAGGCCAGGGCTGCCAGCACAGAGCAGGGCAGGTTCCCCTGCTTGCAAACCACGAGGCACTGGCAAGTTTTGGAAAACATTTTGCCAAATTCAGCCAGAACTTCATGCTTTGCAGGAAAATTTGCCTTTCCCAGCTTTTCCATGAATTACTTCTCTTGTAATTATTTCTTTTTCTGGACTGAGCATTTGTGGGAAAAGCAGTGCAACAGGGAAAAAAAAAAAAAATCTATATTGATTTTTACCACTGCAAAAAGTGGTGGAATTCCTTTGTGAAATGAAGTCAAAAGAAGAACTGAGGTGAAAAGTTGGGTGGTGAGGCCCTGGCTCAGAGGAGCTGTGGCTGCTCCATCCCTGGCAGTGTCCAAGACCAGCCTTGGAGCAGCCTGGGACAGTGGGAGGTGTCCCTGATGGCAGGGGTGGCACTGGATGGGCTTTAAATCCCTCCCCACCCAATCCCTTCTGGGATTCTCTGATCTTTCCACAGGGAAAGGTGATGATTTCTGTTCCTAGCAAAAGCTTTCTGCATTTTACTGAGCATTGCACTACAATGAAATGCTTGTTTAATAACTCACCTGATGGCAGAGATCCCTTCCAGCAGCACTCCAACAAATTACATTTGTTTGAAATTACAAGCTCTGTGGGGAGGTTTTGCCAACTGCCACAATAGAAAGTCTCTTGGAATTCAGCAAGTCTGCTTCCTTTAGAATAATAACTTTGGAGTAGAGGAATAGTAACGCTGTCCACTTGCAAGAGATGCTGCTTTGCCAGCATTGTAGCCTTAGCTAAAAGCTCCTAAATTAAATTGTCTGCTAGCATTTCCATTGGAAAATGCGATTTCCAAGCTTTTATTACTCCACCATAAAATTCTCCAGGTGCTAAAATTGAGTACAGGCGGTTCAATCCGTGGAATTCTGTCTTAGATAAAATTCCAGGAGGCAAAGTTGCTTTGGGAAGGAGGAGAGAAAGCTGAAGCCTCTTCTCCCCTGCACTCAAAGTCATCCAAAACCCACAGCTGAGACCTCAGCCACATAGTGGAGAAAGGAGGAGAGAGAGGGCATCAAATCCATGGTTATCCAGGCAGATCCCAATCCTTGGAGAGACTCAAACCCCACCTGCACACAGCCCTGGGCAGCTCCAGAGGCACCTTGGAAAAATAATAAAATAATAAAATAATAAATTAATAAAATAATCCCTGGTGCCTGGGCCTTGGGCATTGGTAGTCAGCCCACCAGTTTGTCCTTCAGCGTTTTGTAACTCAGTTATTTTTCATTCATCTGTCCCCTTTGTTTTAGAGACCTGGGGCCTGGAATACAAATGAGGGAGAGCTATCAGTGATTAGAGATAATGTGCTAAAGCAGGGGCTGAAATATTTGTTAGAAAATAGGTTAATAAAGTGACATGGAGCACCTGTGCTGCTGTGGAACAGGCATTATGAGGAGATTATGCTAATGTGGGTATTTAGTAGCAAGTCTTCTTTGGGATTACTCTCTGCTATTATCATCCTCAGCCCAGGAATTGTAATTCAAAAGGCAGCAAATGATCAAGGATTTAGTGTCTTTTTTTTTTTTTTTTTTTTTTTTTTTTAAGTTTTGACTGTTCTTTAGCCTGCTGAATTAGAGGATGTTGCGAGGAATCTTTTAAACACTTTTTAAACGTTCTTTAAGAGAAAGAAGTGGACTGGGCAGGGATGTGTAAATATAAAGAAGTGTTAAAGAAATTAATTTGTTCCTGGTAGGCCTGGAGGTGCAAAGGTGATTGAAGAGGGAAAGAAGAGAGACAACATTTGGGAAAGGAAAAAAAAAAAACTGGGGGAGATGCAAGGGTCACTTCAGGCTGAGCTGTTGAAATGCCTTGGAATCTTCTAGGGTGAGACACCTCAAATTCTGGGGGCAGCTTTGGACCCTTCTCAATGAGACAAACATGGAGAGGGGCTGGAGCATGTGCAGGGCAGGGAATGGAGCTGGGAAGGGACTGGAGTATCCCTGAGGAGCTGGGCAGGGAATGGAGAATCCCTGAGGAGCTGGGAAAGGACTGGAGAATCCCTGAGGAGCTGGGATGGGACTGGAGAATCCCTGAGGAGCTGGGAAAGGACTGGAGAATCCCTGAGGAGCTGGGATGGGACTGGAGAATCCCTGAGGAGCTGGGAAAGGACTGGAGAATCCCTGAGGAGCTGGGCAGGGAATGGAGAATCCCTGAGGAGCTGGGATGGGAATGGAGAATCCCTGAGGAGCTGGGATGGGAATGGAGAATCCCTGAGGAGCTGGGCAGGGAATGGAGAATCCCTGAGGAGCTGGGCAGGGACTGGAGAATCCCTGAGGAGCTGGGATGGGAATGGAGAATCCCTGAGGAGCTGGGATGGAGCTGGAGAATCCCTGAGGAGCTGGGATGGACTGGAGAATCCCTGAGGAGCTGGGCAGGGAATGGAGAATCCCTGAGGAGCTGGGAAAGGGAATGGAGAATCCCTGAGGAGCTGGGCAGGGAATGGAGAATCCCTGAGGAGCTGGGATGGGAATGGAGAATCCCTGAGGAGCTGGGATGGGAATGGAGAATCCCTGAGGAGCTGGGCAGGGACTGGAGAATCCCTGAGGAGCTGGGATGGGAATGGAGAATCCCTGAGGAGCTGGGATGGAATGGAGAATCCCTGAGGAGCTGGGATGGAATGGAGAATCCCTGAGGAGCTGGGATGGAATGGAGAATCCCTGAGGAGCTGGGCAGGGACTGGAGAATTCCAGCTCCACCTTGAGCTCTGCACAACTCCTGAGAGGAAGGGAAGGAACAGCCTCAGACTGCACCAAGAGACGTTTGGGTGAATACCAGGGAAAATTTCTTTTTTTTAATTCATAAATAAGACAAAAACTGTTTAAAGCAGTGCTTTGCAAGGGGCTGGGGCTTTGAGGTGGGGGGTGTTCAGAGCAGGCTTTGCTGTGCTGTTCCTGCCTCCCTGAACCTTTGCTCAGGTTTGGGCTCAGCTCTGGGATTTCCAGCTCTGGGGCTGTTGTTTCCCTGACAAGAGGAGAGGGCTCTGTCTCCCAGAGCACGTGGAATTTGTGTCCCAGAGAAGCAGGAGCTCAGGCACAGGGAGCATGCTGATGTGCAGGAAGGCTGCAATAAAGCATTCATTATCCTTCCATCTAAATTAACTGGAGTGACATCATAATAGTGCCTTTGAGATCCTCACTCCAAATTTCCTCTCTTTTATGAAATTATCACCTAAACCTAAATTATTTTAAGCTGTATCTGTGTATTCTTGTTTAGATGATTATTATGCCATTAAGGAAGTAATTTTTGGATTCTTTTTCCTTCTTTTGTTTTGATGTTTGCCTAAGGAAAAATAGTGGGGAGGGCATTCCTTATTTGTTTTGTTTCTTTTTCTGTCAGAAATTTTCCTGTCAGAAATATCTTGCATAAACATTGACACTGTAAATCCCAATCCCTGGGTACTGGAGCTAACTAAATAATGTGCAGAATGGCATAGGCTGTAGAAATATTTCCCCTTTTTCAATATTTCTCTGTAGATTATTCCTCCAGAGCAGTGTTTCTGCAGAGGCAGTTGGATGGCTGTTACATCCTGCACCCACCTTTCAGCTCCTGGAGCTCCTGCAAATACTTCCCAACAATGTCAGAAGCTGAGTGAGAGAAAACAGGGCACAGAATGTTTTTAAACATGAGCAAATCAGGGCACTTGACTAATTAGGAGGGAGAATGGCAGAATAAAAAGCAGCTGAACCTGAGAAAGGGCTAAAAAAAAAAAATGAGTTGTTTGGCACAGTGACTCCTGTTCCATTTATAAGTCGAGTCCCTCTGTCCCTCCTTCATTTACCATTGCCACTGGAAGTCAGGATTTGATGTATGGCCCAGCCTCCTGGAGGCAGGGAGGTTGGTTGGAGGGAAAAAAGGACCTTTTGGAAAACTACAGCGTCCAACCATTCATTTTTGCTCTGTTTGGTGAAGCAATCTCTGCATCCACAATTACACACCTTTGGGCTTAGTGGAAGTGAATAATAATCGATAACAGGAGACATTCCCAGGAGTCAGGAGTCGAAATTGAATGCTCCATCCAGTTGATGGAGCAGCAGCACATTCCTGGAGGGATTAACTCTGGAGTGAGAGCCCCAAAGGGGGAGAAGTGAGCAGAAATGAGGAGTGCCTAAGGCAGGGCAAGGTCAGTGTACCCAAGCAGGGCACTGAGGTTTTTGGTTTGCTTTTTGAGAATTTCTGCCCTTTCTGTATTTCCTAATGTTGACCTCTGCCATGGTTTCCTCCATCTCCTTTTCCCTGGCTTCTCCCACCTGAGCTCTCAGCCCTACATTTCTTGCTGGAGCACAGAGAGCTGACACAGTCTGACCAGGAAATGCATAAACGGGTGGAATGCCAAAAAATCCTGGTGACAGAGAAAAGGTTCTGGGGACCCCTTAAAATCTCTCTCAGGGGCTCCAAGAGAGCTGGAGAGACACCTGGGACAAGGGCCTGGAGGGGGAGGGAAAAGGGGACATGGCTTTAAGGTGAAAGTGGGCGGGTTTAGATGGATTTGGGGCAGGAATTGTTCCCTGGAGGGTGGGCAGCTGGGGCTGCCCTGGATCCCTGGCAGTGCCCCAGGCCAGGCTGGAGCCCCTGACACAGGGGAAGGTGTCCCTGCCCATGGATGGGGTGGGAATGGATGGGATTTGAGGTCCCTTCCACCCAAAATGATTGTGATTCTGCTCTGGGGAAGGTCTCTAAACACAGGCTGGACAGTCCCTGCCTCAGAGGGTCAAACTACAGCAGAAATCTCTGGGTGCCCTTGAGCCAGCCAGCCCATATCCATCCCATTCCCATCCCATCCCATATCCCATCCCATATCATCCCATCCCATATCCCATCCCATATCCCATATCCCATATCCCATATCCCATATCCCATCCCATATCCCATCCATATCCCATCCCATATCCCATCCCATATCCCATCCCATATCCCATCCCATATCCCATCCCATATCCCATCCCATATCCCATCCCATATCCCATCCATATCCCATCCATATCCCATCCCATATCCCATCCCATATCCCATCCCATATCCCATATCCCATCCCATATCCCATCCCATATCCCATCCCATATCCCATCCCATCCCATATCCCATATTCCCATCCCATATCCCATCCCATATCCCATATCCCATCCCATATCCCATCCCATCCCATATCCCATATCCCATATCCCATCCTATATCCCATCCCATATCCCATATCCCATCCCATCCTCCCTTCCCCAGAGCTCACACAAAAACCTCCTCTCTCCAGGGCGTTGATTTTGTTCCCCACTGGATTTTTCTGCCCTTCTTTCTTCCACATACCCTGAAGTGACTTCCTTGTGTAATCACATTGCTTCTATTCCAATCACATCCCAGAAGATGTTAATTTCCTGCTTTTAATTGGGTTGATAAAGCCTTTTGTCTCACAAATCTTTCCCAATACATCCGGATTAGGTTTTGTTGTCTTACATGGCAGCAGAGTCCATTGTGTTGCCTTCCAGGCTCTGAACTTCTCCCTTTTTCAAAGTTTAGCTTCTGTGGCTCTTCCTGACACAATAAATTCTTTTGTTCATTGAAAGTGAATTTCAAGAAGAGCACTTCTTTTTTATGCACCTGCAACTAGGAGCCAATCTCGGTTATTAATTACGGCGAGATAAGGGCTGGCTCTGCGAGGGATGCTCTCCAGCTGAGAGTTTTGATTATTTATCCCTTGGCCCAGTGATGTCCAAGTCCCCCTTTTATCCTTGAGAGTGTTCCAGCAGCCAGTTCCTTTCTTCTGCAGTACAGAGCTGTTGCTTTTGGGTTAATTCACTTCTTCTGGAGAGCCACTTTTTTTGCTTCATTTTCCATTTCCTCTAACTTTTGACAGTGCAGTTATGAAAATTGTCAGGACCCGCTTTGGAGGAGGAGGAGGATTCAGCTAACACCTGGAATGATCAAATATTTCAGCTTCCCCTTTCAATTTTTGATTTGGGCATGAACCTGAGCTGGTTTTATATTCATGAGTTGCAGCAACTTCCCAGGTGATAACAAAGCATTGCCCAGGTTACAGCCAAGAATTCCGCCAGCAGGATTTTTTATTATTGAAATTCTCTCTTCAGAGTAGTGGTCCTGCAACTTGCTGCTTCTTCTTGCCGATATTTTAATAAATATATTTTAAAAATTAACTTAATTAGATGCAAAAATCTTAATTTTGCTGTCTGCTCTTGGCACTGGAGGTGCTGAAATATCCTGAAAAGTGCTGTGAGGTTTGCCATGACATTTGATTTGCAAATGAAGAAAGACTGTAATAATAATTGTGGTAGAAGAAGTAATAATAATATTAGTAATAATAATAATAATAATAATAATAATAGGAATCTCTTGACTGTCACTGAGATTTCTCCACTGACCTATGTAGGAAGTTTTTTATCCAGTCACAGAAGGATTGATCAAATCAAAAATAAATTGGGATTTCAGGAATTCGAAAATCGACATTAAATCTCCTTTTTGCAAATTTGAAATTTGAAATATTGAAATAAATTAATAAAGGGAAAAAGTTGATGCCATTGGGATATAATCTATAATATACATAATATATATATTATATAAAAATTATCTTACAATATATTTTATATAAATTATATTATATTATATTATATTATATTATATTATATTATATAATTATATTATATTTATTATATTATTATATTATATTAAATATAGTTTATATCATATTTTATTTATATAAAATACATTGTCAGATAAATTTTATATAAAAATATATAATACAAAATATATATTATATATAAAATATATATTATATATTATATCCCAATGGCATCAAATTTTTCCCTTTATTATTTTATTTCAATATATAAACAAATACAGGAACTCTCTTAGCATCCTGCTGAGTGTATGTACATATCAATATCTTTATGAATTTATGTCCATATTGATATATTTATATAAATTCATCACTCTGTTCATAAATAACCACTTGGCAACATCTTGCCCATATATAAATATCTGTAAATAATGTCTGTTGCCATCATGTTGTCTGTGTTATCTGCAGGCTCCTTTTCTCTTGGATACCAAACTTCCAGCTAAAAATGAATTTTTTTTCAGGAGAAATTTCTAAGTTTCTTTCTAGCTGGTCTGTTTGAAATCATTTTACTGAAAATAATAAATAATTAATAAATAATTTAAATTTTTTGGGGGCGTGCCTGAAGGAAAATCAACTCTTTTATTAGCAGCATTGAACTTTTCTTTTTCCAGATTAGTTTTGAGCTGGGGAAAAACCAAACCCAGGAGGGGTTTTCATCCCTCTGGGGACTCAGAGGGGAATCTCCTGTTTGTTTTGGAAGTGGAGATCAGGCTCCCAAGGAATAAACAATCCCTTTCTTTTTCAGCACCATGAATATGTAGTGCCCTACTTCTCCTGGGCCATTTGGTTTCCTCTTTTAAGCTTGTCAGGCCAACTTCTGCAATTTAAGAAACATTTCAGAAATCCAGAAACCACAATGAATGAGCAATTTGGAAGTAGAGCAGTGAACAGTGTTTGAAACTTCTGTTGAGCCATAAGTGGAATAATTTATTTTTTTTTTTGCCTCGTGTGTTTTTCTTGACCTTAAAGTTAAAATCCCGGTTGCACGTCTGGGTTAGAGACAACACTGTGACTTTAAAACTGTATGTCGATATAGTGCTAATAAACTGCATTTTTAATGGTCTCTTGATTATGAAAAGATAATTTTAAAGACAAGTGATTTTATCCCAAACACTCCCTCTGTTTCTGCATATGCTAATTTACTTGATTAATTTGGAGAACATCTGCATAGAATTCTGTACACTTACCAGTGGTGAGATCACACTGCTTTTCAAGTATCAGCCTCAAATTTCACTTTCCAGACAGACTCAGATTTTGTGTCTAATTGGGATGCCAAATATACAAAGGTACCCCAGAAGTGTGTAATTATGTAATTTTCTCTTGATCTTTCAGAGTCTTCCTGCGAGCAATTAATCAGTATGCAGATATGCTAAACAAAAAATTCCTTGATCAAACCAACTTTGAGTTACAGGTAAGAAAAAAAAAAACAGTTTTAATGGAATAAATTATATTAATGTGAGAAATTTCTGCCCTAAACACGAAGTTTGGGTGGGTTTATTCCTTGTGAATCCCAGTTATCCCAGTGAAATCATTCCAGCCTCAGCAGGTGTTGTGATCCATTCCTGACTTGTCAGGAAATCACAGGATCACAGCAGGGTTTGGGGTGGGAGTCTGCCTGAATCATCAGAACACAAAGAATTGGGATTTGTAGCTGGGAAATATTTGTTGGAAACATAAAGGCAACGAGAAGCTGTATTAAGAATTTATCAAGAAACACCATCTCTGTGGTGTCTGTTCTTTTCTCCTTGAAATATTTATGTGCATAATTTAGAGACTTTTAAGTTGTTTTGTAGGTGTGTAGAGAAAGATTTCAGAGAATTAATGGAATCTCTTCTTGTCATTTTGGGGGCTTTCAGCTCTGGAACAACTATTTCCACCTGGCTGTTGCTTTTCTCACGCAAGAATCTTTACAACTGGAGAATTTTTCGAGTGCTAAAAGAGCAAAAATCCTTAACAAGTAAGTCCTGCTCGTCGTCTAAATCATGGCCAAGAACTCGAGGTCTTGTTGCCATAATTTCAGTTTAATTTCTTGGCTAAATCTCTTGAAATTGAGATGCAATCAGGGGATAATGAAAGGTTGGGTTGAAAAGCATGAATCAAGTGTTGTGTGTGTTTCTGCCCTGGCATGGAGATGGGAATCTCACCATTCACCACTGATGAATCCAGTGTGCAGGATGTTCAGAAAGTCAAGATTCTCACAAGTGGTAGCATCTTCTAAAAGTGCATTTTGAAATCACTCCAGCTTCGTGCTTCTGCTAATCTCATTTTACATCTGCTCTTTTATTAATTCCATCCTTCAGAGGGAGTGTTGGTCCTTCCAGCCGTTTAGGGCTGTCCCTGAAGGATGGGTTGGGATCAGTCCAGCCTTTTCCTGCTTCTAAAGGGGTTGCATTCCCTCCCTCCAACCACCCTGCTGCAGTCAGGATCCCCCAGCAAAGCTGGCAAAAGGGGGCAAAAAGCCTGGAAACAAGAGTGGAACGTGAAGATTTTGTTCAACCAGAGCCATTAAGGGTGGGAGAGACCTCTAAGCTCGTGGAGTCCAAGGCCACCTCTGCCCCATGTCCCCAAGTGCCACATCCTGACAGCTTTTAAATCCCTCCAGGGGTGGGAAACTCCACCTCCATGACCAGCTCCAATGCCTGACCACCCTGTGAGTGAGGGAATTTTCCCAGCTCTCCATTTCACCTCCCCTGGCACAACTTGAGGCCCTTTTCCCCTTGTCCTGTTGATATTCCTCCTGCTTTTTGTTGGTGTTCCACAGCAGTGACCTTATTATTATTGAACTGAACACCGAGCTCTGGAAAGAGCCAGTTTGGTGATTTCAGAGTGTGTGGATTCTTTTTTTTCTGTGCTCTAATATTTGGGAAGAGCAGCTAGAAAAGCCAGGTGTTCCCAGAGCCTGTGAGGTCACAAAAATGGGGAATTTCCAAGCTGTGATTCCCTGAAGGAGCACAGCTCAGGCTGCTGGTGTGTACAGTAAATAAAATGTGTCTATTTAGAGAAAGAAAATGCCTTTTGCATCCCTTCACCTTCCCAATTCAGGCCTTTCTGTCTGTTATTAGGATAAGGGAAATGCCAGGGATAGTTCATCACTGCTGCAGGGACTTGATTTTCAAGGTTTTTTGCTCGTGTGGCTTTTAGGTTTTGACCAGGAAATTCAGGAAAAGCTCCTTATCCCATCCCTTGTTATGGGAGCCAAGTTTTGCCCTGCAAATTCCACCACTCCCTCCTGAGTTTTGAGGCGTTTCCTTGGAAGTTGTGCTCTACCTGAGCCTTGAAAGAGAATTTTAAAGCACTTTAGGATCTGCTCTAGCTGGGACTCGTGAGGCCTCCTTGATGAAACAGGAATATTTACAAGTTCAGTGGAAAAGTGGTGTCAAGCAGAGCTCAGGGGTTGGGGCTTGTGCTATAAATACCATAAATCACATTATAGATAAAGGGGGTTTTTTTTTAAGGAAATTGAGCTGGTATTGCAAAGCCAGGTATGTTTTATTTAAGGAAATTGAGCTGGTGTTGTAAAGGCAGGTATGTTTTATTTAGGAAATTGAGCTGGTGTTGCAGGTAAATTTTATTTAATGAAATTTAGAATCCCTCTGCTCTCTCTGCCCAGTGTTAGTGAGCACCTCTGAGAGCATTTTAGTTCAGCTCAGACTCCTGCCCTGAACAAAGAGCCAAAAGCTGAGCTGTAATTGGCCTGGAAATTGCTGTCAAATACATTTGTGGACTGATAATTCCCCTTTGTCAGGACGAGAACCACGGGCACAAATTTTCTTGGAGTGATTTTTATAATAAACAGAGCAGTTTATCTCGCAGAAGGAATTCAAGGAATCAACAGGCATTTCTCACTGCTAATATAAGTAAATAAATTAAGGCATTTGAAGTGGTTGCTTAATAAAGTTTGCAGAATTGTAGATCTTTGTTTCTAATGAATTTGCAAATTGTTATTTTCGGTTTAATCAGGTTTTGGAGACAGGAATCGAGACAATAAATTTGAGATTCAATAAATGCATGGTCTGGAGGCGCTTCCATTGCTGGGTGAAGGCACTTCTGTGTCAAAAGGGATATAATTAATCAGTTAATTCAATATCACACTCACCCATCTTTTTAAGTACATATTTCAATTAAAACGTCAAATATTTAATAATTAAAATTTAATTATTGTAATTTGTAGGTTTTGCTAAACATTGCATTTAAGCATTAGATAATAACAGATTCTTAATGATGCAGAAGATTCTCTTTAATCCATATTAATGACAGGGTGTCTCACTATTATCCCCAGAAATCCTGCAAGTTGCCAGATATTACAGTTTGGCTGTAATTTAAGTAATGATCTTTAACTTGCAAATATTCCCTGTAGCAAATGCATCCCTGGAGCTCGTTAGGGATCTGATGCCATCCTTGATGAAGGCATTGGGATTGTTTCCACTCCTTGGAGCTTTCCTGTGGAGAGGGAGGGAGTGGACAGTGACCCTGATGGGAGTTTTAGGGTGGATGGGCTCCCAGCCCTGCCTGGGGCCAGGGAATGCTGGAATTGTCAAAGCTGGAAACATTTTTTTCCCCGGAATTTTGATGTTGACAGAAGCCTTGCTGAGCTGGTGGGGGTGGCCAGGTAATCCCAGCAGTGTGGGTCCAATTTGAGAACGTGTTCTGGAATTTCTTCACTTTTTGAAGGCTGTGAATCTGATTTTGAAATGAGATTTATCTGCTTGTGGCTCTTGGGTTTATTTTGCTTTAATGCTGGTTTGGTTTTCCTTTTTAAGGTACGGGGACATGAGAAGGCAGATTGGGTTTGAGATCAGGGACATGTGGTACAACCTGGGTAAGTATCCTGAGCATGTTAAGTTATCCTTAAGCATCCTAAGCCTTCAGTGTTCCCAAAAAAGCAATTTAGGGGGATATTCCTGGAAAAATTCAGTGCCAGGTTGGGTGGGACTTGGAGCAGCCTGGTGTATGGATCACTCCCTGCCCATGGAATGAGATGGTCTTTGACATCCCTTCCAACCCAAACCATCCCACCATCCTCTAAAATGAACTTGCTTTCTCTTGAAACAAAAGTCTGCCTGCAGACAGCTTTTAAAAATCAGGTGGTTAAAGAAATCAAGCATGTTTAATTCACCATCTGGGAAGGCACATCACTCTTGTTAATATTTATGTGTCCCGTGGGTTTTGTGGGTTTCAGTCTCTTGCTGAACACAAAGCCATTGTTATGGTGATACAGATTCCATGGGGTTTTTTTTCACCTTAAAAATATCTATATTCATGTATTTATATTTTACTCACTTGAGGGTGCAGTACCTGGGACTGTAGCAAAATTGATGTGTCTAAGGGTTCTCAGTACCTCAGTCTGGAAATTCTGCTTCAACTCTGCTTTTCAGCCTTGTCTGGCTGCATCAGTGACTCAGGAAAACCAGGAAAAGAAAAAAAAACACATTTATATTTACTCACTTGAAGGTGCAGTACCTGGGACTGTAGCAAAATGGATGTGTCCAAGGGTTCTCAGAAGCTCAGCCTGGAAATTCTGCTTAAATTCTGCTTTTCAGCCTTGTCTGGCTGCATCGGTGACTCAGGAAAGCCAGAAAAAAAATTAATATATTTACTCACTTGAGGGTGCAGTACTTGGGACTGTAGCAAAATGGATGTGTCTGCGGGTTCTCAGAAGCTCAGTCTGGAAATTCTGCTTAACCTCTGCTTTTCAGCCCTGTGTGGCTGCATCAGTGAGTCAGTTGGGAAGCTGGAGCTGCCTGGAGCTCGTAGGTAAATGAGGCAGCTCTGCCTCTCTCCAGCCGGGCTGCTCTCTGGGTATAATCTGCCTGTACAGGGATTGAATTTCATGAGAAACTGAGTGTTTACTGTGACCTGAGTGTACTCGTCTGCCAGATTTCATTTTCCTGAGCTTAACAGCACAGACACTTGAGCTCTTCTGAGTTTTTATCACAACTTCCCTAAATGATCAGAAATGAACGCGTTCGCCACTTCACTCCTATCTCTGCCTGAGCCGTCGTTGCTGAGAGTTGAAAAACCCCGGCACCTCTAAGAAAGTGCCAAGGGTTCATAAGTATTTGATATCACAGAATTTGCATCCTATCTGCTGGAATGATGAGCAAAGGCTTCAGAGAGCAGCTGAGTTCACTTTTATTAGAAGCATCTTTGGTGAATTAAGTGTCTGGAGAACAGATTAGAGCTTAGCGCACGACTGAGATGTGACTTGACAGGCAGGTAATAAAATCAGTGTCGTGCCTGCTGCTGCAGCAGCCAGCGTGGGCTGCTGGCAGCCTCTGGGTGAGTAATTAGCCAAATCCTCCCCTCTCCCAGCCCCACAGACCTGGAGGCACGGAATTGTTAAGGTTGGAAAAGGTCGAGTCCAGTCCCAGCACTGCCAAGGCCAGCACTGCCCCGTGTCCCCCCAAGTGCCACATCCACAGGGATTTTGGATCCCCTCCAGGGATGGGCACTGCAGCACTGCCCTGGGCAGCTGGGACAGGGCTGGACAAACCTTTCCATGGAGAAATTGTTCCCAAAATCCCCCCTGAGCTCCCTTGGCCCAGCCTGGGGCCGTTCCCTCTGCTCTGTCCCTGTCCCTGATCCCAAATCCCCCTGGCTGTCCCCTCCTGGCAGGAGTTGGGCAGAGCCAGAAATTCCCCCAGAGCCCCCTCTGCTCCAGGCTGAGCCCCTGCCCAGCTCCTCAGCCACCTTTTGTCCTCATTAATATTTCTGGCCTCTTTGGATTCTTGAAGTTTTCCCAGAATTTCCTGGACCAAAAGTCGAAAGTTTGGTGCAGGCTTTTCCCTGCAGCTGTTGTCAGCTGAGGTGATTTGATCCAGGCTGGGATTTGTGCAGTGCATTGTGCCTTTCACTACTGCTGCTGTCACACTCTGCTCTTTGCAGGTTATTTAGTTGCTCCAGGGTTCAGTTTCTCACCATTAACAAGGATAATAATTTCCCCTGCAGTTTTGGGAATCGATTGGCACAAGGGGTAGTGTTTTCTTCAATATTTCTTTCTGTGCTGTCATGAAAGCCTTTTATTTTTAATGGATTTTTTATAAATGGAGATTATCCAGGTAAGATGCCTCTGCGACCTCCTCAAGCTGTAATACTTGTGATTCTCTAAGATCCATTAATGGGATCATGAATGCCAAAATCCCACATGTGAGGGAGTCAGGAAATTGCTGCTCTTCCCAAGAGAGGCAGAGGAAGGTAAATGGGAGGCAGGACTCCAGTCCAAGGCAGCCTTTGTGCTCCTCCTGAGCTGCACCTTGATTTTCCTCATCTTCTTTGTCACCCAGAGAGTCCATGTTAAACTCATGGATCATGTTTAACTTCTGGCTCCTCACCAATCTCATCTATGTCACAGCATCAATTAAGAAGGAATTCCAACTTCCCACTGCATGGGAATCGATTGAGGGGTGCCTGACACTTTTCTCTTGGAAGCTGCACTGCATTAATCAAATTATTCATGTGTACATTCAGAAACCAAATCAGAAGTGAAAGGCTGGAGTTCTGGAAATCTCGAGCACAGGATTTTTATGTCTGTGCCATTGTGCATGAAATGTGATGAAACCAAGCCACCCTGACTTTTGATTTATGGATTAAAGAGTATAGAAAAGCCTCAAAAATGAGTATTTTGTCTCATCAGGTTTTGTTTCTAAATACCATGATTAGCACACGATGCCTGCTGAGTTAAAACTCCCCAGCTGGGAACAAGGCAGTCCTCCAGCTATAATGCACATTTAGAAGTATCCTTTTTTTTTTATGAAATTAAATAGTAAAATAAGAATTCTTAAAGTTTTTACTTGGCTGCCTGTTTCTGATGGGGAGGGGGAGGTGTCAGTAGTCACACCTTCCTATTTTTATGAGCAGGAAAAAAAAATAGAAGAACATTTGTAGTGCAGAACAGCACTTTAGAGGCTTTTTTTCCATCCATACCACAAGCTGAACTTTAAAATGCTTGCTTTGAGTCACTCTTTTGTTGAAACTGGGACTTCTTAAACCTTGCTGAGACATTAAGCATCAAAAAAAGCATGAAACAGGCCATGGCCTGTCTGGGAAATGCAGAAACTCAAAAAAAAAAAAAGGAACTGAAAAGGGTTTTGTGATGCAATTTAGCCCCCAGAGCCTGAGAGGAGGCTGTGGTCCAGGTGAATTCTCCTGCAGTTGGGTGGCAGAGCAGCTGTGGTGACATTTCAGGTGCCATCCTGGTGGAAATGATGGCAGAGCAGTTTGTGGTGACATTTCAGGTGATATCCTGGTGGATGGAAGGGTGGCAGAGGAGCTGTGGTGACATTTCAGGTGATACCCTGGTGGAAATGGTGGCAGAGCAGCTGTGGTGACATTTCAGATGGAAATGGTGGCAGAACAGTTTATGGTGACATTTCAGGTGATATCCTGGTGGAAATGGTGGCAGAGCAGCTGTGGTGACATTTCAGGTGCCATCCTGGTGGATGGAAGGGTGGCAGAGCAGTTGTGGTGACATTTCAGGTGATTCTGGTGGATGGAAGGGGGAGAGGAGCTGTGGTGACATTTCGGTGTATCCTGGTGGAAGGGTGGCAGAGCAGTTTGTGGTGACATTTCAGGTGCCATCCTGGTGGGAAGGGTGGCAGAGCAGTTTGTGGTGACATTTCAGGTGCCATCCTGGTGGGAAGGGTGGCAGAGCAGTTGTGGTGACATTTCAGGTGATATCCTGGTGGGGAAGGGTGGCAGAGCAGCTGTGGTGACATTTCAGGTGATATCCAGGAGAAGGGGATGGCTGCTGGTGTCCTCCTGCACCCCTGGCAGGGCTGACATCCCCAAAGGTGTCTTGACAGGACCCTCGATGTCATTGGAGGGAAGGGCAGGGTTAAAAACAGCCCTGAACTTTGTGTGTTACATAAACAGAAGTCATTGCACCTCACCCTCTGTGGGTTAGTCAGGCATGTTCCCAGCTGGCCCAGGGGACAGGGGAGGCTGCTGGCAAGTGACTCACAGGGGTTTGTGGCCCTAATTGAGACGGGAGGAACCTGGGAAGTGAGGGTTATCCAGCGAGGAGAGCCCCTTGGCTTTGGTTTGGGGTGATCATGGTCCCTTCCTGCTGGGTGAGCACATCCCCTGGCCAGGCCCAGGGTGCTGCAAGGGGAAGGTTTTGCCTTCAAGGTGGTGGTTTTTGCATGTGATTCCTAAAGCAGCTGCACAAGTTGGTTTTCAGAAGAGGCTCCTCAGTTTTCTCCCAGATTTGTCACATTTGGGTCTCTGCGTGGGAGTTCCCACACTCCCGAGGTGAATTCCTCGACTCCTCACTGGGTTGTTTATCAGACAGGGGGATGGATGCCCTGGGGGACCAGAGAGGATTGATTCCCTTCCTGCTTTGCTCCCAGTGCTTTCTCTAGTGGCCCAACATCTCCCAGATCACGTTGTCCCAGCAAACCCACGCGTGTCACCAACGGTGTGTGTGGCACAGCCATCACCCAGGGCTCCCACTTCCCCCAGAGGCTGCCAGCTGATCACCATCAAATCAAACATTCGAATCTTGTGTGCATTTTGCACAGCCCAAGTTCAAAAGAAGTTCCTCTTCTGAGGGAATTCCTGTGCTTGAGGCAATGGAAAAACCCTCCGTGGCACAGGGAGAGCTCTCAGGGTGATGAACAGCTTTTGTCACCGTTATTTGTTTTCTGCAATATCGACTCTGACACTCCTCAGGCATAACACAAGAAATCTGTCACCTGAGAGGCCCAATGTAATAATCCTTGTCGGAGACTGAGAGAAGCTTTAGACCTCTCACTTGATATTCCTGAGCAGCCCCCAGCGCTGCAGCAGCACCCAAAGTCACCATTTTCCTTGAGTATTAATTTGCCCTGATCCGATTGCTAAATGCTAATAGGATTCAGGAGTTTGCCAAATCAAGGAACTTAAATTATATCTGCTAAAAAAAGGAGCGTGTTTTGGTGGTAAAGGATTTTTCTTGATTACATTTGTTGAGATTTATGTTAGTTCTGGTCAAAGTGAAACTACCAATTAAAGACTTCACTGGTTACTGTCACAGTGGTGTAGCACAGTGGAATAAAAATGAGTTGAAATCTGTTTCTGTCCTGTACCTCTGGTGAGTGCAGTGGGAAGCAAGAATTTGAAGCTGGAGAAAGCTGAGGACTGGACTCCAAAGAATGTGTTCTGAAGCACGATACTGGGCAGAGAAGCAATGTGTGAACCTGGTTGTGAGCATCATCTGTGAGGGACATCCCCAGCTCTGGCCTGAGCTGCCAGTGGCTCCCAGCCTGCTGCTGCTGGAGAAATGTCTCTGTGTTTGTGTTTCTGGAGCTCTCAGGGCTGGGAGCACCACTGTACAGTGAGGTGGGGGAACCCCAGCACAGGGTGAAGCTGTGGCTGCCCCAATCCCTGGCAGTGTCCAAGGCCAGGCTGGAGCCCCCTGGGAGAGTGCAGGGTGTTCCTGCATGGCAGGGGTGGAGCTGGGTGAACTTCACTCCCAACTCCAACCATCCTGACGATTTTTTCCCTGGACTTACTCACCAGATAATTTGCAGCACACACTCTCTGCATCCATTTAGCCAATAACAGAGGCAGTGACCTGCTCCCTTTTCCTAGGCTTGTATTTATTAGGTGCCACGCTCCTGCTAGGCTTTAATTTCCCTTCGCTGTGTGGAGCAGAGCAGGGATAGGGGGGAGAGGCAGCTTCCTCTTGGGAGGCTAAATCTGCAATCAGGTTTTGCAGGCAGCTCAGCTCTGAGGAAAGGAGACATATTGTGGGCTGGCTGAGCTGTGCTTTCATGTCTCGAGGCTCTGTTAGGCTGCACTCGTGGTGACATTTTGATAGACTGACACCGAGAACATTTTGTTCACACAGGAGTCTAAATAAGTTAATACAAGTGATGTGCCTTTTAGCCTCCCCTCCCTGCCAGCCACACATTGTGTTTTAAAATAAAACCTGGAAATTTGGGTGTGAAAACTCGTAGTGGGAAATGTGGCGAGTCCCAGCTTGACGACTGATTCAACAGCTCCTCTTGGTTTGGGTTTAGACAATACCTCCTCTCCTGTGGAATTAATAATAATAATAATTACAGGGGTGGTCATCATCATCATCATCATCATCATCATCATCATCATCATCAAACAAATACCAATAATAAAAAAGTGTTTCAGAGCTATTAAAACACGCTTTGCTATGCTCCATGAGGATTTATTAATACAGCTTTTACATCTTCTGCCAAAGCCAGGGTTGTTCACTCTGCAATGCCTCTTTTCCCCTAAAGGTCAGCATAAAATCAAGTTCATCCCAGAAATGGTGGGGCCTATCCTGGAGATGACACTGATCCCCGAAACGGAGCTGCGGAAAGCCACGATCCCCATCTTCTTTGACATGATGCAGTGTGAGTTCCACTCCACCAGAAGCTTCCAGAGGGTAAGCACAGAGCTCAGACATGGAAAGTGAGGAAGATTTGGCTCTTTTTTGACAAAAGACATAAGGAGTTTTGTTATTTCTCCTTTTTTCTAAGGAATAATATAGTTATGGATTTGCTTTTTTTTTTTTTTTTTCTATAATTCCTCAGGGGCTGGGGAGTTTTCATCTGTTGGTTTGAAGTGGTTATTGAAGGAGAAATTTGCATGTAATAAATGAAACCTTTGGTTATGGCACAGGAGTGAAGACAGATGTCTTAAATTGTCACTGTGACTCACACAAGGAGTTTGCTCCTGAGATAAATTGGACATAAAGGAAGCCTCATAATGTGGCAGAAGTATAACCTGTAAGGATTTATCCTCTCTACTCTCTTGTAATTCTGATTTCCCTTACCATTTTATGGATTGTGAAGAGGAAAAAAACAATCCAGCACTGTCAGTGCTTCTTCCTTCTCTACAGGCACTGCAAAATCTCAAATAGTCACAGAGCATTTTTATTCTGTTTTATTTGAACCTGCTGAGGGGAGCCCTGGAATACACACACACCCCGTCTTTCCCTGATAGCTTTGACTTTTGAAAGACAAGTGGAGTGAAAGAAAGTTTCCTGATACCATTCATCTGACATTGCTTCCCTTGAAACTTTGCTTATGGATTGAGTTTAAGACTAGTTAGGCCAGGTAGGGTTTGGACTAAGCCAGTGGAGCTGCTTCCCACTGTGAGATTGCTGTCAGTTCAGGATATGACCTTGTGAATTTTGCAATAAAGTGTGACATGTGTTGTTTGCTTTTCTCCCTTTCTATTGGCAGTTTTCTTTCTTGGATGAAAAAACGTTATCCTTCTCCATCTCTTTCTCCTGAACTGCTATTGAGGAGCAGCTCTTAATAAATCTGTAGGCAGAGTAAATGAAAATCTGCGTGGGGAGACTTAAGCAAGGGAAATGGCATCAGCTTTATTGCTTTGATTTGTTTTGTGCTGGATGGTGTGTGGAGAGGTTGTGAACTGTGTTTTGGCTTCATCCAATTACTGCATAATCATTTCTTCTCATGTTTGACTCCAGTGCTACTATAAAGATTGAAATGCTCGCTGGGATGCCATTTAAACAGTTTCCTGTCAGATGCTCTCTTTTGTTGCTTGTCATTTTTTATTTGTACAATTATATAGATCATGAAAAATCCGAGGGTAACTTTATAGCTAAATTTATGGCCCTCAATTTCCCTGACAGAAGGAAACCAGCTTTGTGTGGAATAGTTGGCTGATTTTAATAAATGAATGTCTTAAATATTTCACTTGGGGGAGGGGGTTGCTGTTTAAGAAGAAAAATGCCTCGTCCTCAAGTCAGAGATGGCTGAGGTTGTGCTTGACAGAGGATTCCTTGTGGCACTGTAGCTTCCTTATGGATGTAGCACTGACAGGCCAGGGGCAGAGGCAGCAGCCCCCTTTTCCATGGGTTTGGAGGAACCAGCCACATCCTACAAGGAGGGATCAGTCTGGCCATTGATGATGCAGTTGTGAGTTTGTTTATCTCAGGTTGGCCTTTGGGGCATGGAGATCACAGGCTTGGGAAGAGCAGAGGGTTGAAGGCAAGTCTGGGTTGGATGGGACCTCTGGAAGGGATCTGGGCATTAGGTTGGGTTGTCTGGGACCACCTGAGGCTCCCTTGGGAACATCTCCAGTGAGGGTTGTTTGAGCTTTTCTCTGGCTGAGCTGTGCCAGGGTTCAGTCCTGGCCTTTGGAAGGTGTCCTTGCTTGTGGCAGGGTGTTTGGAATGATAAAAGGTCCCTTCCAAGCCCAACCATTCCAGGATTCTGTGATTCTGACTTCCTGCTTTTTATTTCCCCGTGGAATTTCCTTGAGTCAGCTTGTGCCCGTTTCTGCTTCCATCTCCTCTTTGAGCAGTTCTGGGTGTTGGAATGTTGGAGTTGGATTTTCTCTGGGTTGAGCAAACCCAATCCCTTTACCCAGTGCAGGTTGGGCAGCACTCTGCCCTTGTGGGTGGCTCTCCTTTAGCCCATCTCCAGCTTCTCAGGGTCCCTCTGAGCTGGTGGATCAGAGCCACACAGGGAATTCCAGCCCTGGTTCAACAAGTGCAGCGGTCCTGTTGCTGCTCTGGCTGTGCTCTTGCAATCCAGGACACATTTAGGTTCCATTGAAGGAGGACACTTTTATTTTCATGTTCAGCTTGGTAAATTGGCTTTTCCCAGCCACCTTTTTGTACCTGGAAAAACTTTCCATGAGCTCTCGCTCCGTGGTTTCCTCAGGAACTGAAGTGGGGCTGTCTCGTCTGTGGAGTCCTCACTCATTTTCTTTGTCTCTTGTGTTGAAGTGATAGAAATAGATATTTATTTTTTTTCTTTTTAATATTACCAGTACCTAGGCAAGCTTTGATGCTTAATGGGTCGATGTAATGTGCTGCTTTATATCCTTAATATGCAAGGACCAATTATCCTTGTCCAGCACTGCTTCCAGAGAGAACTTCCAAATGGCATGGTTGGCTGCTGTTAAACTAATCTGCCAGAAATCCAATTATCTAACCTTATTAGTCACATCAACAAGGGTTTAGATTGGCTCCACTTCTCCAGCAGATGTATCAACCTCATGATTTGTGGGGGAGGAATTGCAGTTTTTTTGCAAGCCTCCGATGGTTTGTGTGATAAACAGGCAGCTTTCCCTCTGGTGGTTTTCATTCCAGGAGGATTTGAGTTTGCCTGGTAAAACCAAGGACAGACAGAAGGTTGTTGTTTTTTTTTTTTCTTTCAGTGTATTTAGAGACAGAACAAGATAAATTCCCCTTGTTTTTACAGAATTTTATTAAGGCAAACTGAATGAAAAGCTGAATTTTGTCCTCCCTCTCTGAAGGTGCTTTGAAGCTTTACAGGACTTCAAAGTAGGCTGTGCCTCAAAGCAGGAATCCCATCCTAAAATCAGCTGGGGCTGAAGCTGCCCTGTGAAGGAGACACCCCTTGGCTTCTCCCCTGGTGTCAGGAGTGGAGCCTGTGGCTCAGAGGGATTTTGTCACAGGAGCCATGAGAGGGAATTGCTTTGGTTGTTCAGGACCTGCTCAGGTGAGCAGGATGGACCCCGTGGGGACAACAGGAGGGCGAGCTTCAGGTGGAATGTGGAATTGGGAGCATGGCAAGCTCCTGGAGTCACTGCCTGTTCTCCCAGCTGTGCCTTCATGCCTCATTTCCTACCAGCACTCTTTGCATCAGTTTTACCTCCCTTTTCTGGACCTGTGTCACTGCTGGTACCATGCTCTGCTTCCATGTCCTGAGCCCATTTGTAACATTTAACAATAGATCTCAGTATCACCAGCCACTCCAGCATTCTGATTTTCACATGCTGATTATTGATGAGTTTCAGATGGATTTAATTCCCCTTAGTCAGAAGTTTCCCCGAGTTTATCTGAACCTCTCTTGGCTTTCAGAACCTGTAATTCCTGATTCAGTCTTTTTGCCACTTCTGAGCCCTGGGTTAACCTTCCTTTCCCTGTGCTGTGGATTTGCAGACAGGGCACAAGTAAATGACTCTCCCAGTTCCTGTTATCCCACTGAATATTCAAATCCAAGACACTAATCCCTCACAAAGGATTGGTTTCAATAAGTAACCTTTTTTAATTACCTACAGTTGAAGTGTAAATGTGGCAGTTTTTCTGGGTTTCTGGCCTTTTGGAAAATATCAATAATCCTCTCTCACTCCACGTGGAGAGCAAGGGAGAAAGTGCAGTGGCCTCCAAAATGATCCCATCATTTTGAATGTTCCAGTTCTGTTTCCCAGCTGGAATGCTGTGGAAAAATAGGAAAGAGACTGGATGAAACCACTGGGAGTAACCACCAACTTTCATAAAAACCTCGGAGCAAAGTTTTGCTGTACTTGTGTGCCATTTCTGCTTTAGGACTAATTTCTGGTGGTGTGATCTGTCACTTGAATTTTATATGGCAAATTATTAGGAGCCCACATCAAAATGAATTTATAGCAGGTTGGAGGGCTGGAAGTCCTCCTCATCTACAGCAAAATTAACTTGTCAACCAGTGCTACAAATTCAGCCTTCCTCGAGGTAAACCCCAGCCCAAAAGTGATCAGTTGAGCTGACACGAGATGGCTCCCCCTGATTTATTTGCTCCAGGTGGGAAATTGTCACAGACAGAGGAAGCACTGGATGTGCTCTTTGCTCAAGTTCACGCTCTCATCCTGAAGAGAAGCTGAGATTTTGATCAGCTGTGAGGCAAAGTGGATAAAAATGTCCTGTGATCTTCCTGGTATCACCCCTCAAGTGTCAGCAGGAGGATGTGGATGTGGCTCACTGATGGGGCAGATATTCCCCCTAAAGCCCCCAGCAGGAGCCTCAGCAGGTGGCACTGGCTCTAATGGAAACATTGGAGATTTGGCAGTTCTTCATTTGAGACTAAATCCCATCACAATAATTGCTGGCTTATTTATGCATTAAATTCAATGTGATGCATTTATTAAAAAAAAAAAAAAAAAAAAAAAAAAAGCATTGGGGGGGAAAAGAAAGGATTAGGAAAAAAAAAAAAAAGAGAAAAGGACAAATGGAGTTTATCAAGAGATGCCAGGCGCAGTGTCCCAGAGCCATTGGCTTGTGCAGCTCCAGGGTCACGTTCCTGCTCCCATCATGGGAGATGATAAACCTCCAAAGCTCCAGAAACCTCAGCTGGTATGGATAAAAAACCTTCCTCCATGGAAAGACCACAGAAGGAATTTTAACTGATGCTAAATAACGTTTATTCATCTGGCTGCCATGATCTGCATCACAGTGACTCCATGAGAAATAGCAGGAATGACTGAAGAGCAAAGGTATTGTTAATAATCCTTAAAACCCCCAAAATGCCACAATTCTGGCTGTGTTCAGCCCAAGAGGCTGTTAAGGGAAATGGCCCAACAAAGTGTGGATTTACAGAGATTTAAGTAAAACTGATAGTGGGAAGATCCTCGAGATCCTGCATGACAAATGTAATTGCTCTTCTGTATCTGAGTAATCTCTTCCTAAAATATACATCACCTGGGGCTGGCAACAAATGTCATTTTTCACCTTGGGTTAGAAAGTCGATTTCTTTCTGGGCTCATTAGGGAACAGGATTTTTGTGACTTCTGTTTCATCATTGTGTTGTTTCAATATTTTCCTCAATGCTCAGGTACTGTGGGAACACGTTTGGTTCTGGGAAGGGGTGGATTGCATTATCCTGCCTTTGCTCATTTTCCTGTCATTTTAGTAATGGATTCATTGTATTCACTGTGACCAGGGACAGGCCCTGAGGGAACAGCTGGAGCTGTGTCAGGGAGGGTTTGGTTGGATTTAGGACAGGATCTCCCCCAGAGGGTGCTGGCACTGCCCAGGGAATGGGCACAGCCCCGAGGCTGCCAGAGCTCCAGGAGTTTGCACAAAGCTCTCAGAGGGATTTGGGGGGTCTGTGCAGGGCCAGGAGCTGGACTCAGTGATTCCTGTGGGGCCCTTCCAGCTCAGGATATTTTATGATCCAGACAATCCATTCTTTCTCCATTATGTGCTGTTAACATCACCTGCAGATGCAAAGCACATCTCTTGGCATTTACAGAATGTTGGTACTCTTGGTGCTTGTGCAGGGGCCCTTTGCTTCTGCTCAGTGTCCTTAGGGGGGCTTAAACAAGTGACAGTGAAATAAAACCTGGTGACAACTGTTCTGTCACCAAACTCCCACTGGGAGCACTGGGCTCCCAGTTCACCCAGCCTCTGCTGCTGAGACCTCTGTCTTTAATCCTGTGGCTGTCTGTGCTTATTTAATGAAGAATTAGGAATTAGGTGACTTCACTGATCCATTACAGAGCAGCAAGCCTGGAGTGAGCCTTCCTCCACTAACAGTGCACATCCATTCCTGGCAACAGCAGCTGAAACCTTCTGTAATCATTCAAAATCCTGGGAATTACCCAGTTTGCATTTAAAACGTATTCTGATGGCCACTTTTAAGTTTGAATTCGTTTAATATTGCCCAAATAAAATTATTCTGGGGTTGTTTGAAACTGTTGCCTTCCCTTCTGCAGGGTTTGTGAACAGGCTGTGTCCTCCAGTCAGTGTCTGTGCTACAAGGGGGTGTCAGGGATGCTGGGGGGTGCACCCAGCCCCACGTGTTGCCTTTCCTCTCTCAGAGAGCTTCCAGCATTTTTATGTTTAATCCTGTTGCCATTCTGTGCCCTGCCCTCAATTCCTGCCATTAATCTCGTTCTTTAGTTTTCCACAATGCAAATATTTACACTTCATTTAGCACCACGACCAGTGATTCCTTTAACCAAAGAAGTCCTTGTAGGGCAGGAGAGCCTAAAACCAGAGACTGCAAACTCTAAAAGTCAATCAAGCTTTAAACCAGGGGCTAAACGTTTCACTGAGGCACCCAACCAATCTGGGAGGCATTGAGGCTCCAGTAATAAAGTGAAATATTTGCCAGCTGATTATTTACGCTTGCTTTGTTTAATTACAGTTCGAGAACGAGATCATCACCAAACTGGATCACGAAGTGGAAGGAGGCCGTGGAGATGAGCAGTACAAAGTGTTATTTGACAAAATGTGAGTGTTGATCAGCAGCAAAATTTATGTCACGGGGAAGTCAGGAGAGAGAGCAATTAGACTACAATGAACTTTGTAGCCCAGAAATAATTAAAATCTGTTAACGATGCGCAATATTTAAAACTGCACCTGAGTCAAGGTTTTTCTCTTCGTGAGATTAACAAGGCGAACTTAATTGGTTTTCCAGTCTCTTGGAGCACTGCAGGAAGCACAAGTACCTGGCAAAGAGTGGGGAGACTTTTGTGAAGCTGGTGGTGAGGCTGATGGAGAGGCTGCTGGACTACAGGACCATCATGCACGACGAGAACAAGGAGAACCGCATGAGCTGCACCGTCAACGTACTGGTGAGCAGGAGCACCCCAGAGCACTGCAGAGTCCCCAAAAATCACCCCAGAGCACTGCAGAGTCACCCCAAAAATCACCCCAGAGCACTGCAGAGTCGCCCCAAAAATCATCCCAGAGCACTGCAGAGTCACCCCAGAAATCACCCCAAAAATCACCCCAGAGCACTGCAAAATCACCCTAAAAATCACCCCAGAGCACTGCAAAATCACCCTAAAAATCACCCCAAAAGTCACCCCAGAGCACTGCAGAGTCACCCTAAAAATCACCCCAGAGCACTGCAGAGTCACCCCAAAAATCACCCCAGAGCACTGCAAAATACCCCAAAAATCACCCAAATCACCCCAGAGCACTGCAAAATCACCCCAAAAATCACACTAAAATACCCCAAAAATCACCCTAAAAATCACCCCAGAGCACTGCAAAATCACCCTAAAAATCACCCAAAAATCACCCCAGAGCACTGCAGATCACCCAAAAATCACCCCAAAAATCACCCCAGAGCACTGCAGATCACCTCAAAATCACCCCAAAAATCACCCCAGAGCACTGCAGATCACCTCGAAAAATCACCCTAAAAATCACCCCAGAGCACTGCAGAGTCACCTCAAAATCACCCTAAAAATCACCCCAGAGCACTGCAAAATCACCCCAAAAATCACCCAAATCACCCAGAGCACTGCAAAATCACCCCAAAAATCACCCAAAAATCACCCAGAGCACTGCAAAATCACCCCAAAAATCACCCAAAAATCACCCCAGAGCACTGCAAATCACCCCAAACACTGCAAATCACCCAAAAATCACCCAGATCACTGCAAAATCACCCCAAAATTGCATAGATCATGCAAATCACCCCAAAAATTGCCACAGATCACTGCAGAACCACAAAAATATCAAAAACCCACAAATCACCCCAAAATCACTGCAAAATATGCAGAAATCACCACAAAATCACTGTAAAATCACCCAAAATCCCCCAAACTGCCCCATAACCACACACAAATCACCCCAAAATCCCCCCAAGCCCCATTACCCTCCGAATCCTGTGCCTGTAACAAAGACCTTGTGTCAAGCAGAGTTGGGATTCTCAGGGAAATTTGGATTGCTTTAGGGTTTTTTCCTATTTTTTTCCTGTTTTGGTGAAGGCAAGTCTGTGAAAACGTGTCTTATCCCTTCTTTAATTGTTTCTACAGGAAGATTTAAGGAGCAATGTTACTGTTCATTGGCATTTACAGTTGATGTATGAACAACCCTCGTGCTGAAAATCACTTGACATACAGAGTGCTGGAGTTCTCTGCCGTTTATTTCCAAAATTTCCATGGATTTGCAATCCAGTTTATATACTGCTCTCTGCTCAGCCCCTTTATCCAAATTATTTGAAGGAATTGGAGTGACTGTTTCATTCACAGCAGGAAAAGCTTGGCTTATTTTCCTCGCTGATAGGAAATTTCCTCCTCTTAGATCCTGAAATCCGGGAATGTCCACTCCAAACTCAAATCTTGATCCATTTGGGCTGCAGTTGGAAGCAATAATTGTCCCTGTTGTACTTACACACATCACAGTCTTTGGTGGAGATTCAGAAAATGATATTTCACCCCCCAAAAATCAGCACCCTTGAAAAATAACTTTCAGAGAACCCCCAAATAACATGAGCTAAATTTACTTTTTCCACTAGCACTGTTTGCCACTGAGGATTCCAAACTTTCCTCCCCGGATCATCATCAAAGCTTTGATTTTGCTTAAATACATGAGGCACAGGCAGTGTTTATCATTTATGTGATCAGCCTGATGGATTTTGGTCAGGAAAGAGCTGAGTAAATAGTTTGTAGCTTATTTTTTTTCGCACATTATGTAGTTTTGAGCTTTTTTTTTTCCCCCGGCCTCGTGCAGTGCAGCCTTTCCACCGCCCCATCTCATCAGCCACAAACAAAACGGTGCCCACTGCAGCAGGAGAGGAGATGGAGGCATCAAATCCGAAGTGGGGCTTTTATTTTTAGTTTGTTTTTCCTCTCTCTGCACATGAGAAAGCCTCAGAAGGTTTGGGAGCTGGGCACAGAGGAGGCTCTTGGAGGATTCTCACCCTGCTGATGCAGCGGGTGCTGCCGGGTGCCCGCAGAAAGGTCACAGCATCCTGCCCAGCAGGATCCTAAAAATCCTGCAGTTCTCCAAGCAGGCTGGGGAGCAGCAAATCACAGGCTGTGTCAGACTGGGGGAATTCCCTGGGGAAGCTGGGGTTGTTTCTCCTTCCCTTCGTGGGGACACTCAGGGATCTCCCGGGAGTTCTTGCCATGCCCCGGGGGAGCCGTGGGCGTTGGGTTTGTTTTCTCCAGGTGTCCCCCAACAGCATCTCCTGGGTTTGGCAGCTCAGCCTGGCAGGCATTTGCAGGTGGAAGGTTTTGGGGGGGATTTGCTGCTGTCAGGTGCAGTCAGCATGAGGCAGCGAGCCCAGGAGGAGCCCAGGAGGTCCCGGGAATGGCCGGGAAGCAGCTCAGGGTGGAATTCTCCATCACTTGCAGTCACCAGGATTTCAAACTTCACCTTGATTTCACACTCCTCTGTTCCCTCCAGGGCCCACTCAGCCTTTTCAGCATTCTCCAGGTACCTGAAGTAAAATTCAGGCCTTTGCAAAAATCCAACCCATGGCTGAAACTCGGCACAATTCCCACGGGAGCTCTCCAAGGGTTCCTCATTGGGACTTCATTGATCCTGAGGTTGTCCTGGGATTAAATTTATCGAGTTTAACTTGGAGGGTTTGGTCTGCACTAAAGCCAGTGTTGATGGGGAAGGGGCTGAGGGAGCTGGGCAGGGGCTCAGCCTGGAGCAGAGGGGGCTCAGGGGGGCTCTGCACAGCTCCTGACAGGAGGGGACAGCCAGGGGGATTTGGGATCTGGGAACAGGGACAGAGGAGAGGGAATGACCTCTGGGCCAGGGGAGGTTTAATTTGGATCTTTGGGAAAATGTCATGGATTGTCCAGCCCTGTCCCAGCTGCCCAGGTGGAGTCCCCATCCCTGGTGGGATTTACAATCCCTGTGGATGTGGCACCTGGGGACATGGGACAGTGGTGGCCTTGGCAGTTGGTTTTCTGAATTGAACCCAAAACTAATAAGCAGTTACAGCATCTTAAATACCCCTGGAATAACCTATCATTCCTCTATGAAATGTGGTTTCTGTCTTTAAAGGGATCCCTTTTATATTGGATTTATCCCACTTTTAGGACTGGGTTTGTGCTCTTTTAGTGCCTCCTCAAACTTCTTTAATGTAGCATGGAAACATATTTAACTCAGTGAAGAAGGACTTTCTTGGTATTTTTAGATATATTTTAAATTTTGGAGGCAAACTTGAAATTAGATTCAGAAATGCCTTGAATCTCTCCCTCAGTTTATCATATTTTGCATTTACAATATTTGCACTGTTAACCAGTTTATCTCAGGCTGGAGGCGCTCAGATGAGAGTGATGCCAACGTGTGACATATGAAACCAGATAAATAACACTAATCTAACTTTTTATTTCCAAGGAAACTGTTAGAATCCAAGCAGGTGATGCATTGCTCAGATAAGGTTCAGAGTTTGCAATCCATAGAACAACTCTTGCTTAAAAATTATGGGTTTGTTGCATATTAGAAAATTTTCATCCGAAAATGGTTAATGACGTGTGACCTGCAAATGCTAGGAGCAAATTTCTAGCAGTATTGTTCTTGCAAATTCTTAACCTTTGCAATGAGACACAAGCCCTAAAACACTGCAACACGAGACACCCCAGCATTTGATTTTCTGAGTTAAATAACTTGTGTTCCATCACCGGAGGCAAATTTCATTTTGCAGTTTGACGTTACGCAATTATGAATTTTTAATTTGGAGCGCGTTCTGTGTACATTCCAAAGTGTGAAATCAAAGACTTTGTAACCAAATTATGTTGTTTTTTTTTCAGAATTTCTACAAGGAGATCGAGAGGGAAGAGATGTACATAAGGTTTGTAAACATGACTGGTGACAAACTGCCTGACACAGGCTCTGTAATTGGGGGAATTAGGTTCATATTAAGCAGTCACTTGGGGGCTGGAGGAGAAGAGTAATGAAAAATCACACCTTGGCTGAACCTGAAGTAATTCAAAAGCTTATCTGCACAGAGAACAGAGTGCTGGAAGTGAAAGTCAGGAGATTATCTCTGTCCCCTCTCTCCAAGTCCTTCAGTTCCATTACAATGAGCACTGAAATGCTCAGGAGCCAGAATTCCTCTGCTCCTGAAGAAAACAAATAAGGGAAAGGCTGAGCAAAGAAATGATGTTGCCTCCTGGTGAGGGACAAAATGTGTGACTTGGAATAAAACTATTAAATAATACCTGGCTGATACTTATTTTAAACTTGAAAGCTTCCAAAATCTCTTTCCAGACCTTGGAAATATTGTGCTTTCTGTAAACCTCAGTGTTCACAGCCCCCATTTGTGCTTTGGCATTTTTACACCGTTGTGCTAAAATGATGAAGGTTCTGTTTGTAATGCTATTTTAGGTATCTATGTATTACTCATTGTTCTTTCTCAGGTGCTTGTTATCTTCTCAGAAGAATTTTTCACTTGTGAACTCTCTTCCTGTTCTTTAAATGGTTTTAATTGGTCTTTTAGAAGTTTGTAAAAAGAATAGGAAATGGCAGGATTGATAATTGTGGACAAAGTTATTTCTTATTATTTAGGTCTGCCCTGTTCAGCATCTCTGTAAAGACAAATTGTCTCTCACTGTCAAACTGCTATCCAAATTCTCTCTAATTTCTGTTAACAAACTTACAATGAATATCAAACTTGAAAGTATTTTCACTGGCTTTTTCAAAATACAAATTTTAATAGTTTTGTGGGGATTTTTTTTCAATTGTCAGTGTAAAAATCATCAAACAAATGAAGAGACTCCCCTGCCAGAGGTGAGATGATATTGAAGTTAAAGAATGAAATTTATTTCTGAACTCTGTCTTGCACAAAATCTGGATTGGATTTATTCATCACCACAAGGAAGTGGTGGTGTTTGTGGTGTTCAGTCAAAGATTGGACTCGATGATCTTGGAGGATTTTTCCAACCTTAATATTGCCTTGATTCCCTGAGTGTCCATTACAAACAACACAGTGGAAATGCAAAGAGTCCTAAAGATTGTCTGCACACAGAAATGGGAACTTGAACCCATCCCACAATATTTCCTTGTTTGAAGGTAGACTGGAACCCTTGGAATCCTCAAAATAAACCATTGAGTACCATCCCAAACCCACTGTTTCTAAGAGCCATCGTGTCTGTGTCTGGCAGGTACCTGTACAAGCTGTGTGACCTGCACAAGGAGTGTGATAACTACACAGAGGCTGCCTACACCTTACTCCTGCACGCAAAGCTCCTCAAGGTAAACCCCAAAACACGTCCTGAATCTGGGGAATCCCAGCAGCAGCCACCCAGGGGGGGTTTGGCACTCAGAAATCTGCACTTCCAGCTGATGGACAGCTCTGGGCTGGCTCCTGGTTTGCTCGTGGAATTCCTACTCAGAGGAAAGCAGCACTTCACTGCATGGCAGAGGTGCAGCTTGAGCTGGAGTGAAGGGAATGTGGTCAAGGCAGCCCCACAAAATCCAGATTGCACATAGCCAGACTGTAGCAGATGTGAAAGCCTCTAACCAGGTATTTTAGTAAATGAGCTCTGCCCAGATCTTTTGCTGGAGCCCCTCTCGAGTGCTCTTGGCTGTCTGTAACAGATTCAGCTTGGATTTCAGACAATTGCAGAGAGATTCAAATGGCCTTCTTTCCAAGTTCATGCCTTTAAAAGGTGCATATAATTTCAAGGCAGTGTCACCCAGTTTATAGCACATTTGGAGAGGCTCAGCAATATTGCTGCTCTTCAAGGAGTGTTTGGTGTAGCCTGCAATATGCACAAATAACATGTTACCTGCAGAAAGGGCCTGAAATAAAACATCTGAGTGTTTAACAGCAGCCACTGGCAGCCAGGAATGGAGTGAAGCTGTACTTCAGAAGCATTAATTTCCCTGAAAACATTGTGGGGAGGAGGTGTTGTCTCTAACATGCAGCTTTTATATGTGCTTATGTCACCAATGTGGGAGCAGGTACCCACTTTGCTCTCCTGGTTATCGTTTAGGAAGATGACACTTGTGTGGTGAAATCACATTTAATACAGCTGAATCATCACTGGACTCCTAGGTTTAGGTTTTAATTTTGTAAAGCAGTTAATGGGAAAAGTAAAAATCTCAACGTGATAAGAACTGGAGCTTTTGGGAGAGTTTCATTTAGTCCTGTTTGTCTTCCTCACATTTCACAGCCTGCAGTGAAACCTTCCTCCCTCAGGGAGTGCAGGATCTCTTTCCACTCCCCTCAAGGACACGACTCCCCCAGGGGCAGAGAGTCAGGGACAGAATAAATGACAATTTCAATTTCCCCTTGATCTCCTGCTCATTGCAGTGGTGAGTGTGTTGATGAGATCCAGGGAAAGTTTCCCCTCCCATGGCAAGGGATGGAACAGGGTGGGTTTAGGGATCCTGTTCTCCTCCAGGAGATGGATCTCATCCTCAGCAGCCAACTGTTGTTAGCAATCCTGGCTTTAATTTCAGCAAAGTGTGAGTGTCAAATAGCTATTTTGAAAAGTTGAAAAGGGGAAGGTGTTAAATGAGAGCCTTCTGATGGATGCACTGAGAATTATTCGTACTTCAGAGCTGAGCAAACTGCAGCCAAGCCATAAAAAGAGTAAATATGATGCAGAGTGTACATGTGCAATTTAAATTAAGACACTCTGAAATGTATTTACTGTATTTTAAAATCATTAGAGGGTTATTACACAAGGAAACATCTCTAAGATTCATCTGGAGTGCAAAAGCACTGTGCCCACTTCACGTGGATGAACCTTTTAGCAGGATGAAGGACTCACTCCTGAGTAAATGATGGAATAAACCATGCCATAAAACATCACTCCACCTTTCACCTGGCATGGCTTGGACTTGTTAGACAACTTACTTTCTGTGACCTCAAATTCCAGTGTAGCCAGTTGTGGCTTCTCTTAGGGAATGTGTTCAGAGAGCAGGCGAGTGTCTCCGTGTACTCCTCAATTCAGTGGAAGAACTTCATGGGAAGAAATATCCATTTTTCTTTCCTTGGAATGCAAATCAATAGCAGACAGCAAATGCCAGGGTAGGATTTGTGACCGATTTTCCTCCCTGAGTGGCTGTTTGTTTATAAATATAATTTCATTAGAGGCTGGGATTGCTCGATTATAAAAGTGTAGCAATCTGTCTCAATCCTGCAGCCCTCGGTGGAGGGAGGAGTTCAGTGTTGCCTGAGGAGCAGCAGTATTGGGGGGTGTGTCCTGAGCAATTGAGCTTTTCTGTCAAGCCTCAGGACAGGATTTTCAATGGCACTCATCATGGGCAGATATTTCATCCCACTGATTTTAATGGGATCACGTCGAGGGCAAGACTGAGAGCGTGTGAGAATTTCACCTTTAAATCTGCAAGAAGGCTCTGTCTGTGCAGAGGGAGAGGCCAATTACTGCAAGCTGATGAAGCACACTCAAGAAAAGAGACTTTTGATGTGTTTTCAACCCTTTTTGTCAAAATTGAGGTGTTCAAAACTAACAGAAGATAGCAGCTCTTAGCATGCTGAAAAATAAAAAAAAAAAAAAACCTGCCACCACATTGCAGGCTCCAGCAGGTTTGTGTTGCTCAAAAGCAGAGTTCAGAGCAGAGCTGTCAGGGGGGTCTGCATGACCCAAACACAAACATTTTGGCCAAATCTAGAAGTGATTGGGTGAAATTTAATAATATGTAGGAGCTGAAGTAGCAGTAATTCTGGGAATGAATCTGGGAGTTGCTCAGAGCAGCTGTGGCTGCCTCTGGATCCCTGGAGGTGTCCAAGGCCAGGTTGGATGGGCTTTGGAACACCCTGGGACACTGGAAGGTGTCCCTGCCCATGTGTCCTAGTTTGGCCTATTATTTTATTCTAAAAATACAAAAATTATCTAAACATTCTAAGTTTTATTTTTGTACGTTGTCAGTAAAAAAAAAAAAAAAGTATATTAAAAAAAAGTATTTTAAAAGGTCTAATTTTTATTACTCTTCTCTTAGTTCTGTTAATATATTTTCTTTATACCTTTCAAGCTTAAACCTACTTTCATCTTAATTAAGAAATTTCAAATGAACAAACCAAAACCTACTGCACAAATGAATCTTTCTACCCAGTTTCAAACTAAATCTGCCACACCATGGCGGATGGGATGGGATTAATGGGATGGGATGGGATCAGTGGGCTAGGATTGGATCAATGAATGGGATGGGATTAATGGGATGGGATGAGATCAATGGGATAGGATTGGATCAATGGGATGGGCTGGGCTGGGCTAGGCTAGTCTGGGATGGGAGGGGATGGGCTGGGATTAAATGGGATGGGATCAATGGGATAGGATTGGATCAATGGCTGGGATGGGATTAATGGGATGGGATGGGATCAGTGGGATAGGATTGGATCAGTGGCTGGGATGGGATGGGATCAATGGGATAGGATTGGATCAATGGCTGGGCTGGGATTAATGGGATGGGATGGGATGGGATCAATGGGCTAGGATTGGATCAATGGCTGGGATGGGATTAATGGGATGGGATGGGATGGGATGGATGGGATTAATGGGATAGGATTGGATCAATGGCTGGGATGGGCTGGGATTAATGGGAGGGGATGGGATTAATGGGATGGGATTAATGGGAGGGGATCAATGGGATAGGATTGGATCAATGGCTGGGATGGGATTGATGGGCTGGGATGGGATCAGTGGGATAGGATTGGATCAATGGCTGGGATGGGCTGGGATTAATGGGAGGGGCTGGGATTAATGGGATGGGATTAATGGGATAGGATTGGATCAATGGCTGGGATGGGATGGGATTAATGGGATGGGCTGAGCTTTAAGCTCCTTTCCAAGCCAAACCATTCCATGATTCCTATGACTGACATCCTTGCCTTGCTCCAGCAGGCTTTGCTGGCCGAGCCAGAGCTGCTAATTGCAGCCAGGCTGGGTGATGTTAATTAAGCTCTGCAGGTCCTCGGGGGGGTTGAGCCATCCCATCTCCCTGCCTGCAGCCCTGCCCTCCGGGTTGCTGCCTCTGGGCTCCAGGGTTTCTCTCCCATAAAGTGAGGTGTTCATTGTCTCCCCAGCAGGCCAGGGTCACTCTCCTCAACCCCCCAGGAGTCCAGGAGCTCCCTGGCAGCTCAGAGGTGGAATTAGCCTCCAATTACAGCATCCAGCTAAATGCTCCTTGTGCCCCAGGAAGCCAAAGGGCACAGCTGTGACAAAACCCCTTTGTTGGTGCATTAAGTGCAGTAGCACTTCTTTAAATAAAGCCCCTCTCTTTCCTTTCACTAAAGAACTCCTACCTTTGGATTTGCTTTCACTTTTGCCCTTTTTTTTGTGTGTGATTTAGTGGTCAGAAGAAGCATGTGCAGCACATCTTACCCAGCGGGATGGATACCAGGCTGCTACTCAAGGACAGCTGAAAGATCAGCTCTATCAAGAAATTATCCATTACTTTGACAAGGGCAAGGTAAAAAGGGAAGGGAAAAGAAAAGTGCAAATGTATTTTATTGCTTTTCTCTCGAATGTAGAAATTTAATAGTAAACATAGTTTGCATCCAGTGACCTTCAGGAAGCACTTACAGATAATGGTGCTACAAAAAAAAAAATGAAAATAAACCAATGGTACATTTATAACTCCTCTTTTAAGGGTAAATATATGGGCATCTGCTGCCATGGAGTAAATAAAAAAGTGATGCATGTAATTTGGAGGACTTTTTCTGGCAGTTACAAGAGCTAATGGAATCCTTCAGCTCCCCTTGTTTTTCCTCATGTACACAAAAATAATTCCCTGGGGGCCTGGATGTCTGTGGTTCATATCATAAATATCCTGGGAGGAGGATATTTCATTGCAATTGCATCTTCTAGCACAGGAGGAATTTGCATTTGGCATTGCTTGGTGTTGGAGAGGAAGGGGGTTCATGTGGGAGATGGGGGTGGATCCCTTTTGGATATTTCAGGCATGAAATACTCAAGTATAGAAGTAGGAATCTCTTTTTGTCAGAACATTTCAGGAAAGTAAACTTGGGGTTTAAAAGGAAACCCTGTAGGGTGAGCAGAAATGGTGTTTTCTGGTATAATTGAAATATTATCCAGCCAGCCCATCCTTTCCAGGTGAGTTCTTAGCAGCATCAGATGAAAATCCTAGAATAAATTTGATAGGAACTATAATTTCTATCATTTTGTTAGAAATGATGCTTTAAAAGTCAAATTTTATAGCTTATCTTAATGCAGTGTTTAAAATGTGTTAATGAGTGATGCTAGAAGGTGTCGTTCTGGATTGGGATAAATACTGTCATTCTGGACTGGGATCAAAGTTGTAAACCCAGAATGGTGGAGTGGAGCACAGGTGGCTCTTTGGGGCTGGGGCTGGTGGGGGTCACCTGGGGACAGCTCCTGCTGCCCCAAAAGCTTTTCCTGAGTGAATGACAAGAATCTCATTTGAATGAGGGTCACAGCTGGTTTTAAAGCTTATTTTCATCTGACATTCCTGTCTGGAAGGAAAACCAGGAGTTGCCTGGGTTTGTTTTGTTGGTCTCTGTCTTTGTGGCTTCCTGGTGGTCCCTGCTGGGGTCCAAGCCCTGGGAGTTGTTCTGCTGAGCACAGAGCTCCAGTGCCAGCTCTCCTGTGTGACTTTGGGGTGTGGGAGAGAATTCATCTCCAAACTGCTCTTTCCTACTTCCAGCCTCTCATTTTCTGGTCGCTCAAGCTGATGATAATTTTTCACATTTACTCCATGAAAAGGGAAATTAAAAAATCAATATACACTGAGAATATTCATCTTACGTGATTTTGCAAATGTCAGGAAGCTCCAAGTGGAGGTTCCCAGGGTAGATTGAAGGTAATCCTCTCATTTGGGATGTTCTGACATTAACTTCAATCAACTTCTTGCATTCCTGGAGCAGTTTGCAGAGCCCAGCAGCTGCTTTAACTCCCCATGACCAGTGGCACACCTGAAACAGCCTTTGTGCATTTTGGGGGAGACTGAAGCCATGCCAGAATAATTCCTGGCTGTTGTGGTTTCAATTCGAAACTGGGCAGAGACACCAATTTTTGTTTTGGTTTAATTTTGCCAATTTCAAAGGTTCTAATCAAGAGCAAAGCAGGCTTAAGCTTAAAAGTAATAAGACTTTATTAATTAATACTAAAAGGAAGGAAAAACATCAAGAATGAGGATGGAACCTTCAAAACAGTCTTCCTCCCTCCCCACAACTCTTTTTTTCCTCTTAACTAACAATGTAACACAACAACACTCAGAAATCTCAGTCAGTTTTTTTACCTCTACAAATAGTCTTTCTTTGGTTCATTTAGAGAGAAAAATATTCTTTGCTAAGGCTATGGAAAGCTTCTTACAAGAAAAGAACTCTTGTGGCTTCATTTTTCCTGGGTTTTTTTTGGTGCCATATTCACCCAGCTGGGTCCCTGCCTGGCAGTTCCCTCCAGATCCCACTCGTTGGGTTTCCCTTCCCAGGAAGTCACCAAGAGGTGGCAGGAGAAGGGCACCACCATGGCCAGGTGCCTTCCAGGCTTTCCAGGAGCTCAGGAGTTTGGGTTAAAGCTGTGAGCCTGAACCTCTCCCACCCCACCTGCCCATGGGAAGCTGTGCATTTGGGGGGGTTAGAAACATGATGCAGGGGAAACAGAGCAGAGGGATTTCCAAAGATTGGGTTTGAAATGTCAGCTCTTTGTTTTTTTTTAATTTAAAGGCTGGTGTCGTTCAGCCTCTCAAAAATCAGGATCCCTTTCTCTTGGCAGAGTAATTTCCCAGGGGAACTCACAGTTTCCTTATCTGTTGAAAGTCAACCATGAGGCTTATCCCTCAAATATTGGCATTCAGGGGCAGTGAATTCAGATTTACTGCTCCACTCACAGGCTGGAATGTGGCACCTCATGTGGGCTGAGAACAAAATGCTGCCCTCACCACGAGCATCCCTGGTACTGGTAGTTCAAGGTCCAGTTTGGATTCCTCATGTTGATTTCTATTCTTGATCTGTATTCTTAGGAAGTTTGGGGGTTTTTTTACTGTATTTGGCTTGTGGTGCTTAAATCAACCTTTTCTAAAGCCAGAGTACAGCTTTCACCTGTAGGGAAGGAGCATTTGTGAGAAACAGCTTTGGAATTTGCATTTGTTCTACTTTATGGATTTGATTCCTGATTAGTTGTGCTCTCCATTCCTTTCCTAAGCTCCTTCTTTCCAAAAGGAAAGTTGTTTCCCTGTACCAGGGATCCTTTTCTCTCCTTGATTATTCTTCTTGACTGCACTGTGCTTTCCAGTCTCCTCTCCATCTCTCTTGGCTTTTGCCCTTAAATCCTTATCTCAGCTTATCCCAGCAGTGCCCCCCATCCTTTGAACAGCTCTCAAGTGTTTGCTCTCTCCATGTTTTCCTGAAGCTTTGTGATTTCCAACAAAGCCCTTAATGCAGGGACTTCACTGGAAATTGTTGGGTTGGAATATCCCAAGGGGAGGAGGGAAAACAGTGACAGGAGTGACAGGATGAGGGAAGGGCTGATCCTTGTTTTCCTTTGGTGGAAATCAATCCTGATGGATTTCTGAATCCAGGGAATGCTCCTTGGCCAAGATGAGGTGTTGTGTTAAACCACGAGGGGAGCAGCAGTGTGGGCACAGCCATGGGCTCAGGTTTGCTGGTGATGCTGCTGCCCATAAATCAGGGCAGGTTTTCCTCTGCTCCTCCATAAATTCAGAATGTTGGCGCTGAGGAGGAAAAAAGTAAACAAATGCAACACTGCTCATTTATTTCTGCTCCTCCTTTCTCCCTTCCTCCTCCTCCAAAAAAAAAAAGCTTTTACTGCTTTACAGCAGCCACAGAACAGAAAATATCTGAAATTATACAGCAAATGCCATGCTTTGGCTTAAAAGCCTTTTTTTTTCCTGGCTCCTGGGATGACATCAAATGGCTTTTTCTTCCATCTTAACAAGTGAGTGGTGAAACTCACCTGTCTGCCAAAAATCTGTGTGAGGCTTGTGGCCAGCTGAGCCCTGGAGCCGTCCTGAGAGCTGGGAAGGACACAGAGTCTGGGGAGAGGGAGGCTGCAGAGTCTGACCCTGTTCCAGGTGAATATATTTATTTACTTCAAGAGTTTCCAACCTGGCTGTGTGTTGAATGCAGTACTAACAATAGAGAAATGCTGAGTTTCAGCATTCTGTTGAAAATCCTGAGCCTTCATGCTGGTTAATTAACACTACCTGAAATTTAACCAGCTTAGAACGTCCCTCCCACGTCAGAATATGGCACCACAATATTCTTATCCCAGACTGTTTCACTGCTCCTGACCATTAACTCTGCAGGAGCTCAGAAATACCCTGAGATCCTCCTTTGCTGCTATTAACCTCAAAAACGAAACTGAACGCTCTAGTTCTTTCTGGCCAACAAGAAATCCAGCTTGAAAAATAAATTAAATCACTGGGTTTTCCCTAAAAAAAAAGATCTGCGTCTGCAAAATCTCGCCCGTAACAATTTGCAGCTCGTGTCTCCACAACTAAATTTAGGCTCTGCACATTTTTCTTACCCTGAGTATAAAAGAAGCGTTTTCCTTCCAGTATCAGCAGCCTCTCTCCCTGCTACCCTCTGCAGATAAATTGTTTCTCCCATTAATGAGTTGTTCCTCGTACAAATCCTGTGTAGTAGCTCCCTGTACAACTCATTTCTCCAGAAGACTTGCCATGTCCTGGGCAAAGCTAGGAAAGCTTCCAAGGCAGGAAATCTGTGAGGCAGCAGATTGGGAGTTATTGACCTTCAAGAATATAGATTTCATTTATCAGGATCCTGGGCCACGGCCGTGCTGTCCTCACCTGAATAAATTGGCTCTGGAGCAAAGAGCTGAATTTTTTCAGAGGGTTGTGCAGGGGATGTGAGACTCATGGGCTCTGCTTCTCTGGGAGTGGTGGAAATATCTCCAGCTTTGGGTTGGTTTTCTGGGATGTCAGAGGAGTTGTGGTGCAGCTGCATGAGGGAGAAGCCAGGAAACAGGCTCAAGTTGCACCAGGGGAAGTTTAGGTTGGATATCAGGAAAGGTTTCTTCCTGGAAGGCAGAGGAACAGGCTGCCCAGGGCAGTGGTGCAGTCCCCATCCCTGGAATTGTTCCAAAAATGTTTGGATTTGACGCCTGAGGACAGTTTATTGCTTACCAAGGTGATGGCTGATGATCTCAGAAGTCTTCTCCTACCTTGGTGGTCCAATGGACCCCTGGACCTCTGGAGTTCAGGGCTTTCTCCACTGGAGAAATGGAGTTCCAGAATCCAGCTTCTCATTGTTCCTCTGGAGGAACAGCTGGACACTTGGGATCTCCAACCAGAGATGCTGGAGCACAGTGAGGTTTTTAGGAGGCTGTAGAAACAAAAAGTGGCTGCTTTTCTGTAAGGCAGGGGTCTTGGCTGGAGAGGGACAAAGGTAGAGACTGGCAAAAATGGAAATAATCTTTTCCCCTTTATCCCTTTCTTGTGATGTATTTGCAGTACAATAGAAAAAGTACCTGAAAGTGTTGCATTAAAAATAATGAGACACAATGTCAGCAGGAGAATTTGTAAACTGACTTTTACAGAAACCTTAAAGGAATTCCAGTAATTTAAGCCAGAAACGAATGTTGTTCTAATAGCTGAAGCTGCTCTGCTGAGAGGGCTGGGTTTGTTCCATCTGGAGAAGAGGAGGCTCCAGGGAGAGCTCAGAGCCCCTTCCAGGACCTAAAGGGGCTCCAGGAGAGCTGGGGAGGGACTGGGGACAAGGGATGGAGGGACAGCACCCAGGGAATGGCTTTGAGCTCACAGTGGGGAGACTGAGGTGGGATTTGGGGCAGGAATTGTTCCCTGGAGGGTGGGCAGGGGCTGGCACAGGGTGCCCAGAGCAGCTGGGGCTGCCCCTGGATCCCTGGCAGTGCCCAGGGCCCGGATGGAGCCCTTGGCACAGTGGAAGTGTCCCTGCCATGGCAGGGGTGGAAGGAGAGGAGCTTTCACCCAAATCATGCTGGGATTCCATGGTCTGGTTTTCTCCTGTTCATTTCCACTTTCTTCCTAAGAAGAACGCCAGGATTATGTGATTACTGGCTGTGTGTTGTACATGAACTAAATCTGGATCACATTTAATTTGAGGATTCATTTTTCAGGCTCTGGAACATTTACAGAATCCATTATTGATATTAATATTCAGTAACATCTCAAGGCTTTGCTCAGGCTACAGGAGGTGCAGTGGAAGCAGCCTCTGCTCCGGTGTGTTTGTGGTGTCGACAGACAAGGGTGGGAAGGTGAAAAAAAAAAATCAAAGGAGATTTAATTCTGCTAAAGTTGTTATTTAATCAGTGGCAGTGCTGTGGTGTCTATAGGCAGTGATGTGTAGGCAGAGTGTGTCTGCTTTCAGAATCACTGAATGGTTTGGGGTGGGAAGGATCTTTAAAGGTCACCTGGTCCCACCCCATCACAAGCAGGGGCGTCTGTCAGCTCTGCCAGGCTCCTCCAGCCTGGCCTGGGCACTGCCAGGGGCACCCACAGCTGCCCTGGGCACCCTGGGCAGGGGCTGGTGCCTTAAGATTTAGCTTTTCTGGTTTTTAGGTTCTGTGCTGTTTTGGTAGGTAGTTTTCAGTTTCATATTCAGTGCTACTGAGCTCTCCTCTCAGAGTAGACAGATAAAACAATTCCTGCTCTAGTTTGGGACCAAGGGGAACTTTCAGGCCCAAGAACAAAACCAAGGGTGAAGTGAGAAGAAAAACAAAGAGGATGGAGCTTCATGACCTGAAGTTATATTTGGACAATTAACTCCAATGTGCTGATGGACCAGAACTTATAAAAGTGTGGGACCTCATGGTCAGGTGTCCATTCTGTGCCCATTTTGGGTTCCCCTTGGATGTGGCCCAGCTGGACTCTTGTGCTGCCCAGCTGTGCCCTTTGACACCTTTAAATAAATCCCAGCTTTATCCTTTTGCTCTGTCTGGTCTCTGTTCCAGCTCAGCCTCCAGAAGGCATCAGGACCTGCCCACCCTCCCAGGGAACAATTCCTTCCCAATCTCCCATCTAAACCCACCCACCTTTTGCATTCCCAGACAAGGTTTGGGAGCACATCTGGGCTTAGTCAGTGGGAAGAACCAAGGGAGTTCTTTTACAGCGTTGATGCAAATCAAAAATTATTTTGGCTTCAGTTTGTTTCCAGTCTCAGTTTGGAGAGGCACTGGTTAAATCTGGAACACACAAACAGGGAACCAGGACAAGGGAGGTGATGGTCACACCGTTGTCTTTGAAGTGAAAATATGCAGAAGTTATGGATGACTGAAGTTCAGAAGAAAATGGCACTCAAAATGAGGGAAGGCTAAGTGATTTTGAAAGCTTTCACTTGCTGGCTTAACAGACACCTGAATATTAGCTCAGTTCCTATAAATTGGTGCTGGATGGCCTTTCTGAATCAAAATCAACTCAACTTGGTGTGGGAAAATGTCCTCCTTCTTCTGCAACTGCGCCTTTACTCTTAAATTCATGTTAATTTTTGTTTAAAAATAAAAACATGCTCTGTATCATCATGCTAGATTAGATCCATAATATGGATAAAAACATTCAGATCCTTCCATTTGCAAAAATTGCATCGCAGAGCGTTCAGGCTGCCTTGTAATTTCCTGCAGACGTGATCCCTCATTACCGTGATTGTAATTAGTCCTTCTGATGCATTTTTCACCTTCAAGGCACTTTACAAACACGAGGCAGCTCCTGCTCATTGCAGTCCTCTCTCCCTAGCTAAATAACATTCTGAACCTTGTTGGAGAAATAAGTAAAATCAAGAGGAGGGGTCGAACATCACGAGGAGCTGCCAGGAAAGGTTAATGAGGAAGCAGATTCTGCCCCTTGTGAGCATTCGTGGCTTTTTGATCTTAAATGAGGTCACCACTTTGTCCAGACATCATCCCAGCTGCTTGTTGCAGGACTCAGAAGCTCCTCTGCCCCACAGTGCAGTTTTTAGCCCTTGTGTTGTCTTTACTTGGAGGGCAGGAATCTCTCTCCTTTCTCCCATAGCTGTTTTTCCCTCTGCATCTCCTGCAGCAGCTCCCTGCCTCTCCAGGCTGCTGCTTTTCCAGCCAGTCCCACTCACTTTGCCAGGACAACCTCTCAGTCCATCCCTCCACTTGAAATTTGGCTCCTTTTTTTCCAGACAGGAGCTGTGAACCAGTTTTCCAGAGGGATGGACAGTGAACCAGGGGGACCCATCTTGATTTTTGTGACATAGGCATGTTCCATGTGCAGACTTGCTGAGGATCTGTCCTTAATTTGTTTATTTTTCAAATCAGTATCTAGAACCAGGAATTTTTCTCAAAGTCTTACTTTATCCAAGTTTTCCTGATATACTAAGAGATGGAATTTCTGGTTGCATCAGCAGACAAATGGAATTCACCTGACACTGATTTTGGGGCTTTGAATGTGGAATTTCATTTTTGTGGCTTGGGCAGCTTTTAGGTTTCAGGGTGTAAAATATCTCTTATTTGCACCGAGCTTTAAAGAGGGTGGGATTGAGGGATTTTTATGGAATGAGTGCAGGGATCAGTTGTGAAGGTTTCCCCAGGTCACCCCTCCTCTCCCCAGAATCCACTTCCCTCCATCTTTGGACGTTGCTGTGCCTCATCCCAAACTCCCTGTCCCCAAAGGTGGATGTTTTTGGGGAAAAATGGGGAATTTTATGTTCAACCCTCCTCCCTCCCCCTGCTCTTGGCTGCTGCATCCCCTCAGGATTCCACCAGGGCAAGGAACCTGTGGCCAGATGCTGAGGGGAAGATGACACGGTGTGGCCAGAGGATTTAAATTTATGATGAAGGCTAATAAAATCTGCATTTCTAACTCATCCTGAAACTCATTTTTATAATAAAGTGAGGTCAGCACTGCCAACCAAATCTCAGCAGCAGAGGCAGATCATCGAGTTTGATCTTAGATAGCCTGGTGTGCTAATTTAAGCGTATTTTTGGGTTTGAGTGGTTCTTTATCTTTGGAGTAGAAAAAAAAAAAACCAAATGAAAAATGCACGTTTAAAACCATCCTTGCTGCTCCTCATTAAGATTGTTGCCTTCTGAAGAGCTGAAGGATATTGTTAAATTTCTTTGGGTCACTTGAGACGGCTGCTGAATTTCATGGTTGAGGAACGAGAAGAAGAAGAACCAATGGAAATATAATGAGTATTTGTTCAAAGCAATATCTGCAAATTGCCTGTCCTGTCTAATACAGATTATAGATATTAGAGGGAGAGAGAGGTGATTATGAAACATAATCAATCAGCAGCCTTGCTCCAAAGCCTTAGGTCCTGGGTTTCTTCATGGACAAGGCTGTGTTTACACATTACTGGATGGGCTGGCAGGAATCATTTCACTTCTGGAGCTCTTTGATCCTTGGACTTGATTTGCATCCAGTAAATTTGCATCCCGTGCCAGGGAAGGTCATGAGGAGATCACCTTGAGTGCCACCAAGCCAAGAATGCTGGTGGCACCTGGGATGTGTTAGAATGGACCAGGGCAGGGATTGTCCCTCTGGAGTGCCACTGCCCAGGATAACCTCCATAACCTCCATAACCTCCAACCCTGGGTCAAGTGTTGGGCCCCTCAGTGATAAAAATGTCACTGGGGGGCTGGAGGGTGTCCAGGGAAGGGAATGGAGCCCCAGGAGGGGCTGAGGAGCTGGGCAGGGGCTCAGCCTGGAGCAGAGGGGGCTCAGGAGGACCCTGAGCTCTGCACAGCTCCTGACAGGAGGGGACAGCCAGGGGGATTTGGGATCAGGGACAGAGCAGAGGGACCAGCCTCAGGCTGGGGCATAGGAAGGCTCAGGGGGGATATTGGGAACAATTTCCTCATGGAAAGGGCTCTCCAGCTGCCCAGGGCAGTGGTGGCTGCCCATCCCTGGAGGGGTTTAAAGCCCAGTGGCTGTGGCAGCTGGGCACAGGGGCTCTGGTGGCCTTGGCACTGCTGGGGGCTGTTGGACTCGGGGAACTTGGAGGGCTTTTCCAGCCAAAACAATTCCCTGGTTCCATTAATAGAGACAATTATAACCCCGGCCCAGCTCTTTGGCACGTCAGCTGCTCAGTGTTTTCAGGCATGTGACACAATTCATTTGGTTGCTTTATTCAGCTTTATTTGATTCTAATGTTGATGTTTAACCAAGGTATGTAATTCAGCTTCTTTTTGTTGTTTTGTGATTTTTTTTTTCCAACAGATGTGGGAAGAGGCCATTGCCTTGGGTAAAGAACTTGCAGAACAGTATGAAAATGAAATGTTTGATTATGAACAACTCAGTGAACTGCTGGTAGGTTTTTTTAATGACATAGACACTGCAATAATTTATTTCAGAGTTGAATTTCTAAGCTTTTAAAATTATATAAAAAATACTATAGCAATGACAGGAAAATGCAGAAACAAGCTACCCACCATGTCTTTGTTGGACCAGTGTCAATTAACTGGCTACCACTGGATTGTCTGAAAAACATTGAATTTTATTTTTGTTTTAGCTGAAAGAAAAACATTTCAGTAATGTTAAGCTGATTTATTTGGGGTATAAAAGGAAATTTTGAATTTAAATATAAATGGGAACATAAAAAAAAAAAAAAAATCCCCATTCTCTCTCGAGTGTCTTTCTATATTCACGTTTCTTTTTTTAGGTATGAATAATCCCCAAGCATTCACGTCTCCAGTCAGTTATTTTTGCCCTGACGTTACCCATTCATTATTCCTGCACCATTTTTTCCTCCTGTTCTCTTCCAAAGAGATAAATGGCAGCTGTCACTGTCCCTCCTCAGGTCCCAGCCATTTCCACAGGAGCTGGGATGTGATTCCAGTTGGGTTCTGAAAGTTCTCGACTCTGAAGTTTTTCATCCCTTTTGTTTTTGCACTCAGAGTACATTTTCCTTGATTTCTCTGAGTTGTTTTTCTGTTTTCTTTGTCCCAGTGTGTGTGAGCTGGGCATTGCTGTGGTGTTGAACTCAGCTCCACACAGCCCCAGCTCCTGGTGGGGTGGGCACAGGATATTCTTCATTTCAGGATAAAAGGAATTGGGTAGGATTGTTCCTCAGCTAGAAAGGGTGTCAGGTGTGATTATTCACCAGGGGATGGCTGCTCTCTGAGTCCCTCAGTTTTAGTTTTCCATCTCCCTTTTGCTTGCACATGGGAATGTGAATGGGTTTGTCTCAGAGGGAGCCTCTCTTTAATTATCCTCCTGGATCCATCTGTGAGGAGAAGTTGGAATTTGCCCTTTGTTCATCGTAGCCAGTGATCACAGAATGATTGAATGATTTGGTTGGGAGGCCCTTAAAGCTCATCCAGTTCCACCCACTTTGCCATGGGCAGGGACACCTTACACAATCCCAGGTTGCTCCAAGACCAGCCTGGCCTTGGATATTTCCATGGAGTTTCTCCCTCTTGTAAGAAGGGAGTCCCAGAACTTCCAATCCTCACATCAGACAATTGAGTGCTCTTTATTCATCAGCCAGGAGATGAGGTGCCACAGAATTAGCCCTGGCATGCATTTTCCTCCCAGGACAGATCAAAATTCACTCTCCCATCTGAGTCAGGTCTCTCATACCCCATCAGCTTTTCTTTGTGCTGCTGCTGAACGGCTCTGTTTTTTCTCCCACAATAAAATTTAGAAGTTTTTTGTTCTCTCTGTTCTCCCTCTTGTCTCTTTTCAGCAAGCAATATTAAATATTAGCCTCTAAGACAACTCACAAGTGACAGAATAGTTTGGCTCCAGGCGAGCTGAGAAATGCTCGGCAGATCTGGGTCTTTGTAGTCTTGGTGCCATTTACTGTTGCCTGTCGTGTGGGAGCAGCACTAAACCTCCCCCCAGATCAAAAGTCATTCTCTTTGCAGAAATAATAGACTAAAAATAAGTTAATGAGCAGATCTTCTGAAGCTGCTCATTTGCTATTATTTCATCATTAGAGATAAAGAGGAACGCGGCGTCGAAAGCAGATGGCGTCTGACATGCGTCGTGTTTATTCCAAAATTTACATTTTCCTGCAGTTCTCAACTGCCTGCTTTCCATATGCAAATTCATGGTTGTAAATATGGAAGAGAAGTAGTAGAAAAGTGTAATGGGATGTAAGAGCCCCAAACTGACAAGTCAGCACCATTGGGATGAGCTGCGTGCAGCTTCGTCCTTCTGGTGTTTTGGTGTTGGAAGCGTCACAGCTGGAATTTCAGATTGCCTTGCAAATTCCTGACCCTCACTGCCAGTGAAATACTGGATGTGAATCAGTGAGGTTCACCAAGATGAGGTCCATCAAAATTGAGGTGTTGGATATGAGCATTAAGGTTCAAAATGATGAGATCCATCAAAATTGAGGTGTTGGATATGAGCAGGAAGGTTCACAATGATGAAGTCCATCAAAATTAAGATATTGGTTATGGAACAATGAGGTTCACAAAGATGAAATCCATCAAAATTGAGATATTGGATATGGAAAAATGAAGTTCACCAAGATGAGGTCCATCAAAATTGAGATATTAAATATGGAGTAGTGAGGTTCACCAAGATGAGGTCCATCAAAATTGAGGTGTTGGATATGAGCAGGAAGGTTCACAATGATGAAGTCCATCAAAATTGAGATATTGTTTATGGAACAATGAGGTTTACAATGATGAAGTCCATCAAAATTGAGGTATTGGTTATGGAACAATGAGGTTCAATGATGAAATCCATCAAAATTGAGATATTGGATATGGAAAAATGAAGTTCACCAAGATGAGGTCCATCGAAATTGAAGTATTGGACATGGAGCAGTGAGGTTCACCATGATGAAGTCCATCAAATTGAGCTGTTCCTTAGGGAACACTCAGATTCACCATGATGAGAAGAAAAATCATGGCTACAGGGTCTGGTATTTCCAAATAATGCCATGAATCTGATAGTAAGATGTAAAATAGAGGAGAATGAAACATCTTAAAATTAGAGATGCACACAGGACCTTAAGTATAAGGAATCTCCTAAAAGCACATTCAAATCCCTCCTGTTTGCTTTGCAGAGAAAACAAGCCCAGTTCTATGAAAACATTGTGAAGGTGATACGACCAAAACCAGATTATTTTGCTGTTGGATATTATGGCCAGGGCTTCCCAACATTCATAAGGGTAAGTGTCACCTGTTTCCACAGAGGTTTCTTGCTCTGGAAATTTCCTTTGACTTGGAGAAGTCTGCCTGACACTGACAGGTGCTTTTTAGGTGTGTAAGACAAACTGTTTTTTCCTTTCTGGTTTCTAAGGTGGAATAGTTGAATTTTAGTAGAAAAACTTTCTCTTCAAACATATTCAGTCCTTTCTATTTCTTCAGGGTGTCACTAGAAATGAAGATAAATGACCCAGTCCATCACTCGGGGTCATAACCATCTGAAATGGTGACATTTGTGCCTGACAGGTTAATATACATTTATATATATAATATATATATATGAGCATGGTAGAGAAGCCTTTTGTGTGTGACCATATTTTCAGGTGAGTGTCCTTTCCAGCACTGTCCCCAAAATGAAGCTGACTATCAAAGGTGTGTGTGACACCTTTAACAGCAATTTTTATCATTGATTTGTCCATGTCATGGGCCAATTTAAGACATGTGTCACTTGGTTGGTACCAGGATCATAGCTTTAGTGACATTTTAAGGGTTTTTTCACTACTATTAGGATTTTTATGGGTGGAATTAGTAGGTAGAGAAAAGTGGGATCATAACGAGTCTGAATTGCATCTGTATTATGATTCTCTGGCACTTGGCAGTTGGTGATATGGAAATAACCCATTATTATTTAGTTAACTTCCCAGGGCATCCTGTGCCAGGGCCTCACCACCCTCGCAGGAATGAATTCCTCCCCAATTTGCCCTTTGAAAACCAGGCTGATGAGTGCCCTGCTGGTGGAGAAAATCCTCCCTTTTGCCTCAATTCCAGCATTCCCTGGGACTTACAAATGTATATATGGAAATTACAGTTCTACTGAGGCTTCTAAGCCATCTATTATTACCTTGCTTTCCCCTACTGAGCTTTTCAAAAGGCACCAATGCAGAATTAAACCCAACTGGGCAAATGTGAACAACTCCAGGTTCCCACCCCCAGCCAAAACACCCTTCCTTTAATAAGTGCTGTCTAATTTTTTTACCAAGTATTCATTTCGAGATGAGTAATGAGGTTAAGCATATTCAGATGCAAATTTTATCCAAACTTGCTTTAATATGTTTGATCAGTTAAAAATATGCAAGTTGTCTTTTACATTTTCCTTTAGAATTTAATGAACTCAGCAGATAAATGACTGTATAAAATATCTCTTCATTTTCTCTATTGGCAAAGAGGAAACCAATGCTTACAAATACAATGAACTTAATTTTAAAGCTATAAAAAGTTTAAAATGGCAAAAATCTAATACATTAATGTGAGTCTTTTTATAAGAGTCAGTATTTTTGGATCTTCCTCCTCAAACATGCATTGTTTTATGTTTCTGTTTTTCTCTGCTCCTCTTGTTTGCTCACCTTTATTTGCTCACCTATATTCAAGGTGCCTTTGAATAAATCTTTATGTCTAAAAAGCCTAATTCAGTTTATTTATTGCTATCTGTTCCATCATGAGCTGTGCAAGGTGGAGGAGACATCTTGGATTCGGTAACAATTTCTCTTAATATCTTTTCAATGGCCACCAATGTTACAGATCCTTGAAATCAGGTTTTGAGGTGATTTTAGTGTGGCTGATAAAAATACCTAAAGGTAAATGCAGGCTCAGTGATCCCAGGATGGAACTGGAGGTGAGGAAGGAAACACTGATAAGATATTGATGACGACACGGAGTGAGGAGCGTGAAATCCTTCGTGTTCTGAGAGGCACTGACAGTGTTGGTGTCAGCACTTCTGAGGCCCCAGTGCTGTGCTGGGAGCACTGGTTTGAGCTCTGGGGGTGTGAGAGATTTTTCCACTCCCACACATCTCTCTCCTGATCGGGGAGTCCTTTCTGCAGAAGTTAGGAAAGACGGCAGACTGGACTCTTGGTCGTTCTTGTTATTGTTTCCTTATCAGCAGTCTCAGCACTCCAGGCTTCACACCAGCTCAGAGTGAGGGAGAAAAGGCACCAAAATCCCCACAGGATCAAGGTTCTTTTAAAGATGATTCACTTAGAATTATCACCAAGAACGTTCATTATTTCTGCTTTTCTACCAATAACCAACTAAACTTCTGTTCACGTGGCTCTAGACTGTGGCAAATTCCAGACAATGGTCCTGGGTCACCCACACTGGAGTAAATACATGAAGAAGGAGGAAGAACTCAAACCACAAGGATCCTTATCTTGTATCCATTTGCTTACCATCCTAACAAACCCCAAAATCTAAATTTCTCACCCTGTGATAAATGACATACTATGCTCCTATCTAATTTGCATTCCTGACAATTCTGTTCCATCCCAAAGCCTGGGAACCCCTTTCCATGGACCAAGGCTAAAGCAGTGTTTGTCAGGAAGTTTGGACCCTTCAGAACCTGCAGGGAAATATTCCCTGCAGTCTGGACTCCAACGTGGGGGTGCCTCTGTTTGCAGAACAAGGTGTTCATCTACCGGGGCAAGGAGTACGAGCGCCGCGAGGACTTCGAGGCGCGGCTGCTGACGCAGTTCCCCAACGCCGAGAAGATGAAGACAACCTCCCCCCCTGGCGAGGACCTCAAAACCTCCTCTGGCCAGTGTATCCTTGGCTGTGCCCCCAGTGCCACCAGGACTGATGCACATGTGCTGCCAGGACAAAAATCCCTCCCGCTAATGTTAGAAAGGGTGTGTTTTTACTGACAGCGCTGGACACACGTTGGGAATTGTTTCCCGAAGGTGTGGGTAAAATCACAAAGCCTCTGCTCTCTATTTAATCATAAAAGTTTTGTATATTCATAGGATTACTTCATACACCTATACATTTGCATTACCTAACCACAGCTGCCTCTGCTCTGTGTTAAAATGTGTTTGAAGTTTGGTTACGCTTGTGCAGTTCTCTTCTGGAAATGGGGCAGTGGGTTTGGAATGGGGCAGTGGGTTTGGAATGGATCAGTGGGGTTTGGAATGGGGCAGTGGGTTTGGAATGGATCAGTGGGGTTTGGAATGGGGCAGTGGTTTGGAATGGATCAGTGGGGTTTGGAATGGGGCAGTAGGTTTGGAATGGATCAGTGGGTTTGGAATGGGGCAGTAGGTTTGGAATGGATCAGTGGGTTTGGAATGGGGCAGTGGGTTTGGAATGGGGCAGTAGGTTTGGAGTGGATCAGTAGGTTTGGAATGGGGCAGTGGGGTTTGGATTGGGGCAGTGGAGTTTGGAATGGGGCAGTGGGTTTGGAATGGGGCAGTAGGTTTGGAGTGGATCAGTGGGTTTGGAATGGGGCAGTGGGTTTAGAGTGGATCAGTGGGTTTGGAATGGGGCAGTGGGTTTGGAATGGGGCAGTAGGTTTGGAGTGGATCAGTGGGTTTGGAATGGGGCAGTGGGTTTAGAGTGGATCAGTGGGTTTGGAATGGGGCAGTGGGTTTGGAATGGATCAGTGGGGTTTGGAGTGGATCAGTGGGTTTGGAATGGGGCAGTGGGTTTGGAATGGATCAGTGGGTTTGGAGTGGGGCAGTAGGTTTGGAGTGGATCAGTGGGTTTGGAATGGGGCAGTGGGTTTAGAGTGGATCAGTGGGTTTGGAATGGGGCAGTGGGTTTGGAATGGGGCAGTAGGTTTGGAGTGGATCAGTGGGTTTGGAATGGGGCAGTGGGTTTGGAATGGATCAGTGGGGTTTGGAGTGGGGCAGTAGGTTTGGAGTGGATCAGTGGGTTTGGAATGGTTCAGTGGGGTTTGGAGTGGGGCAGTAGGTTTGGAGTGGATCAGTGGGTTTGGAATGGGGCAGTGGGTTTGGAATGGGTCACTAGGTTTGGAATGGGGCAGTGGGGTTTGGAATGGGGCAGTGGGTTTGGAATGGATCAGTGGGGTTTGGAGTGGGGCAGTGGGTTTGGAATGGGGCAGTGGGTTTGGAATGGGTCAGGGGTCCTCTTCATCTTGGCAATCTCTCTTTCCCTCCTGCTGGCAGGGTAAGCTGTCCCTTGGGCCCAGCCCAAACCCCTGACCAGGTTCTGGACAGTTTAGGGCCCAGCTGCAGTCATGGTTTCTTCATCTCCACAATATCATATTTTGCTTGTCTTGCTTTACAAATACCACTAAGTAAATAATATATTGTCTCAGCTCTATCTAGGTCATCTGCTAATAATTTGCTAGAATTTAATAATCTACTTCTACTCTTTTTGCTAAGCTCTTCTAACTCTTAATTTTCCTAATTTCTTGCTTCAGTACAGCCAGTACAACAGTGCATCCAGCAGCTCAGGTCAAGGATTTATGGCCAACCTGTTGCACTTCTGCCCTGATGGGTGTAACACACCAGTTTTGTTGTTTTGTCCTTTTTTTTGTGTGTGTGTGTTCCTGTTGAGCTGTTTGCTCTGTGTGACTGAAGTTCCCCTTTCACTTCTTAACCAAAATTCAGATATTCAGTGCTTCACTGTAAAGCCCAAACTGGATTTACCCTCAAAATTTCACAGGCCGGTGTCAGAGCAAATTGTGAGGTGAGTTTGGGTTGGGTTTTTTTCATTTTCTCCGTCCCCTTTATACCACATTATTGTTGGATAATGAATCTGTTCACAGCCATGGAGGGTGGGCTTTGTGAAGGCATTTAATGGTGATTTTGAATATTGGCACACATTCCAACCCACTGGAAAGCAGTGATCCCATATTGGTTCACAAACTTCCTCTGATATTAGAATTTAATATCAATTTCTAAACAGACAGTGTTTGATTTTCATTGTGCATTTGGGGCTTGGAACTGCCTGATCTCTGAGGTCACCTCCAACCCAATCCATGCTGTGATTCCATGATTTTTTTTCCCTCTTTTCAGTTTCTACAGGGTGAATGAAGTCCAACGCTTTGAGTATTCACGCCCTGTTCGAAAAGGAGAGAAAAACCCAGACAACGAATTTGCAGTAAGGAATTATGAAGAAAAAAAAACACTTTGGGGTTACTTGTTTTTCCCCCTCTATTTTGAGCATCTGAGCCATTCATTATCTTTTGCTTGTTGAGAAATAAATTCTAGGTTTAAAGGCATTATTTTTCATAGAAAGTTAATTAAGCCAATTTATCATGTTCTCGTTTATACCAACAGGAAAAGAAAATGGGCAAAGCTGTATTTATTTTGTAAAAACAGCTCTTCTGAGAAAGGATTTTAAATTATTACACCTGAAACTTGTCTTGCTGTGAAGATTCCAGTCAGGCATCTGAAAGTCTTTTGTCACTAATACCTTTTGCTTTTTTTGCTTTTTTTTTTTTTTTAACTAAACCATTTGTTTCATCTAATGGTCCATAAAATGAGTGCTGTGAGAGGGCCCTGGCACAGGGTGCCCAGAGGAGCTGTGGCTGCCCCTGGACCTCTGGAAGTGCCAGGTTGGATGGGACTTGAAGCAGCCTGGGATAGTGGGAGGTGCCCCTGCTCCTGGAACTGGATGGGTTTTGGGATCCTTCCCAAGCCAAACCAGTCTGGGATTCCATGAACATCCAGTAAAACCAGGGCATCTTTCCATGGTATTCTCTTCCAGGAAGGGAGCAGTTGTTCCTGCTGAGTCCCAACCAGACTGAAATCTGAAAGATGCTGCTCCATCTTCCATTTGAATTTCCTCCATCTTCCATTTGGAATTCCCCCCTGGCTCTGTAACATCTGCCACACCTTGGTCCTGGTGATGTTTTAGGGCTCTGCTCAGGGTCCCAGCTGTCCTTTAACATGACTCCTGTGTTCCCTTTGCAGAACATGTGGATTGAGAGAACCATCTACGTGACAGCCTATAAATTACCAGGCATCCTCAGGTGGTTTGAAGTCAAATCTGTTTTCATGGTAAGTTTGGCTTTATCATTAAAAAAATGGGGTTTTTGTACAGCCAGGGAGCATTTCTTAGTTCTGTGAGCAAGGAATCCATGGGATTGTGCCTGGCACATCCTGAGGGAACCTGCTGAGGGTGCTGATTGCTGCCTGGGGGTGACTCAGGCAATGCTTTTCCATTCCCAGGGGAAGGGAATGCAGCCAGCCCTTTGGGAATCTGTGTCTCTCAGCAGGTGCCCAGAGTGAAGAGAGACCCGAGGTGCTGTAGGGAAACCCTGCTCCATCCCAGAGAATCTAGCCTGAACTTTATGAAAGAGGCTCTGGATATTTTGATTGTCATTAATTCAAAATATCCCAATAATCAGAGGCATTGTATGTCTGCATTTCTTACCACTCGTGGTTAAAGGTTGTTTTTGTTTCTTCTCCATATTTTGCTAAATATACCCTCAGCAACCTCACAGAGTAACTCCAAATTACTCATTTCTCTGTTCAACCATTTAGACTGTTTAGATAAGACATATCCATTAAACGCCTTTAAGATTAAATTATTCTTATGCAGCTGTAATTTTTAAGTAGCAATAAAAACATTGTTACTGTGTTTTCGAAATCTCTCTTGTGAGGCTTATTTTTAAAGGAAAAGAACAATTTGCATATGATTAATTAAAACCTTTTTCATTGCTCCATTGAGGTTATGTTGGACAGTTGTATTTGGATGAACAGAAGTAATGCAGAAAATTACTATGGTATCTATAGTAACAGAATATGAATGTGCCGTGTGACAGTAATAGGCAGCTGAATAAAACACATTGAATTTTTAATGAATTTCATAGTTTCAATATAACCCTGATGGAGAAGATTGTATTTATCTTCATGATGGCAAGAAGTGCTGTTTGTAAAGGCTGGCAGTGCTGAGGAGCAGAGCCTGACAGGCACTCTGGGCTCTGCCTGGCATCAGAAGGGGCACAAATCCTGGGAGGGTGCTCCCTGTCAGCCTTCTGGGAGCAAGGGCTGGATGAGTTGCATGGCTGAGAAGTGATAGCAGACTGAGACTTAATAATGTGTGGGAAGACTGCTACAGATAACTTCTGACCTCCTCTGGCACAGCTCCTACAAAATGGGTATTGACTCGCCTCCAGATCCCTGTCAGCTAAAATGCTGCAAGGAGGATCACAGGCTTTACATCCCTGTAATGCTAAATTGTGATTATGGATACAGATATTATTGATCCCTTGCTAAGCACCAAGATACTCCAGCAGCTCTGCCTGTTTCATATTTTATTGATGGAGCTGGAATATCGTTAAAGGGAGAGGTGAGATTGCATCAAATCAGTGCTGAGAGAGCGGAGTAATTTCATAAATGCAGTGTCTTATGTTACATAACCCAGAGGAGCATGCAGAGTTGCTTTAAATCTATTGGCTTTTCAGATTCCTTCTGAGTACTTTTAGGTAAACCTTTGCAATCTGTTCATTATCTGCAAGGAATTTGGGGCCAGCATTTGTTATTCTGTATCTGATTTGCTTTAGCTGGACATGAGAAGTTGTGGGGGAAGGATTTGCTGAGACCAGCCAGGGAATTAGAAATCAGATTTTGAATCACACTCGAGTTTAAACAGCACAAATGCTAATCTCTGTTTTGTTTTTATCTTGGGGTTTTGTACTGGTGCAAATGTCTCAGGAGAATGTAATTCCTGTTTTCCCTGGATGGAGTGAGGAGTGCCCAGAGCAGGAAGGGAACAAGGCTCAAAATTTACACTTATCAGAAACAGCTTTCACCAGGATCCAAAGCCCAGTTTGTAGTAGTGGGATGGCAACTGCAATTCTCCATCTGCCTTTCAAAAATTAGAGGGAGTGTTACAAGAGTAGTAAAAGAAAGGAGAATGAGAAAGAAAGCCATGATTGCTGCTACAGAAAAGTCAAAAAGCTGTCAGCTCAATGAGTGCTAATTTCTGGAGATGCTCAAGAGCTTTAAAAGCAATGGTTCATCAACACATTATTGCATAGTTATAAGGCCATTAATACAAATGACAGAATCCTAAATTTAGCCTGTGATGCTCCCAGCAGCTCTTGCCCAATCAGAGGCTGATGTGGCTTCCCTCCCCAGTGCAGGTTGCCCCCGTGGCAAGCTCTGTCCGAGCCTGGCCTGCTCCCTGGTCCCAGCACAGACACCAGCCTCCTGCCCTGCTTCCAGAATAATTCAGCAGGCAGGCTGCTCAAAATGCTAATTAAAACATCCTTGATGTAATCAGCTGGCAGGTGTAAGAGTAACAGCTAAAGAGATTTGATTATAAGTGGTTCTCAGAAACAGGGTAAGCAACTGATAGCCAGGTAGAAGTGCTGCTTTGTTTATGTAGCATTTATGTAAATGAGGCTGTAATCAAATATACACTTGCATTTTCCTCACAGGCCTCAATTAACCTTCCTTTCCTCTCCCCTACCACATCATTTTTTTAATACAAGCAGGCTGTGTCTTCCAGTGAGGACTCTCTATGCTCTGGGTCACTGCAAGTTGCTGATTTTCAGCCCATTCACTAATATTTCAAATATTTTAGTAGTGTTTTTTTCAGCATGAACTTTTTGAAGGACACGGTAGCTTGGCATAAAATGTAGCTGAAGGTCAGTCAATTAAAATAAAGCAAGTTTTAGACAGCATAAGAGCTGATTCACCCCGTGAAGGCATCTGAAGGTTCTCTTCATTCAAGTCTGGGTAGAAAGAAAATTTCTCCCTTCAGTTCTCGATGCTCAGATGAAGAGAATGTGATCTCTTGGGGAAAAGCACAGCAGATAGTTTAGATGTCATCCCATCAACATATTCAACTCGATGTCCTTGGAAACACACCAGAATAATCACTGCAAAAATATCTTCTTGATTTTCGAGCGGCTTAGGATTACATTTTCCATCAGAAAATCCACGTTAAAGTTATCATTTCTTTCTTGCTGTTACGTTAAGCTGGATCTTCTTTGTGCTGCTAAAACTCACCAACCCTTAATCTCTGATGTTGTCCATAATCCTCCAAAAAACCTCACGTGATTGCTGCCAGGGCCTTTCTGGATGTTGTGCTGGGATGTAATCCCTCCTGCAGCAGCAAAATGCAGTTAACTTCCTCCACTGATACCCATCATTGTATCAGTTACTGCAGCACAGAGATACCAAACACCTCAGTGCCTGCAGTCACCCTGGCTGGTAATTCTTGGTCAGAAATCCCACAGTAACCTCAGTTCTGGAATATTTCTGCCTGGGGTGTTAGTGTGATGCACAGAGGGAACACAGTAACACACAGAGCAGGTGTTTGGGCAGAGAAGAAGAAAAGAACTCTCCAGTTTATTGCTGACCTCGTATATAAAAGTTTCTGGACAATGAAGTTAGCACTTCTCCATCTCCACTGCTCACTTGAGAAGTCCATCAGGTGAGATCTTTTCACAAAGAAATGCAGACATGATCCTTGTTCATCTTACAATCCATGAGAACTGACTCCATTGTACCAAAACAAACCAGAAGGCTGATTTCAGGGACGACACGCGGGGTATTGCCGAGCAGCTTGAAACCCCTACCCCCGACTGGAAACCTCCTTTTGCTTGGCTTTAGGTGGAGATCAGCCCGCTGGAAAACGCCATCGAGACCATGCAGCTGACCAATGACAAGATCAACAACATGGTGCAGCAGCACCTGAGTGACCCCAACCTGCCCATCAACCCCCTGTCCATGCTGCTCAACGGCATCGTGGACCCCGCCGTCATGGGCGGCTTCGCCAACTACGAGAAGGTGACGCTGCAATTCCCGGGCTTCCACCTCAGCTGAGCCTCAGCTGAGCCCAGCACGCAGGGAGGGAGCAGCTCTGCTGGCAGGAAAGGCTGGGGGTGTTCAGCCTGCAGAGGAGAAGCTCTGGGGTCACCTCAGTGTGGCCTTGCTGGGCCTGAAGGGGTTCCAGGAGAGCTGGAGAGGGGTGGAGGGACAGGACACAGGGAATGGCTGCCACTGCCAGAGGAGATATTAGGGATAAATTGTTCCCTGGAGGGTTTTCAGGGGCTGGCACAGGGTGCCCAGAGCAGCTGTGGCTGCCCCTGGATCCCTGGAATTGTCCAAGGTTGGACACTGGGTTTGGAGCCCCTGGCACAGTGGGAGGGGTCTCTGCCCTGGCTTTGTTTGAGCTTTAAGGTCCCTTCCAACCCCAACCATCCTGCAGCTTCATGGTTATGGGGGGAGACACTCAACAAACCAAGGGGCAGCAAACCAGGAGAGCTGGGGACAGGGGATGGAGGGACAGCACACAGGGAATGGCTTTAGCTAGAAGAGGGCAGGGTTAGGTGGGTATTGGGAAGAAATTGTTCCCGGAGGGTGGGCAGGGGCTGGCACAGGGTGCCCAGAGCAGCTGGGGCTGCCCCTGGATCCCTGGAATTGTCCAAGGTTGGACACTGGGCTGGGAGCCCCTGGGACAGTGGGAGGGTCCCTGCCATGGCAGGGGTGGAAGGAGAGGAGCTTTAACCCAAATCATTCTGGGATTCTGGGATTCCATGCTCTGGTTTGCTCCTCTTCATCTCCACTTCCTTCCAGGCAAGGCTTTAAACTGATTTATTTGGGATTTGGGGCAGGGATTGTTCCCTGGCACAGGGTGCCCAGAGCAGCTGTGGCTGCCCCTGGATCCCTGGCAGTGCCCAGGCCAGGCTGGATGGGCTTTGGAGCAGCCTGGCACAGTGGAAGTGTCCCTGCCCTTGCAGGAGTGGAAGGAGAGGAGCTTTAACCCAAATCATTCTGGGATTCCATGGTCTGGTTTTCTCCTGTCCATCTCCACTTCCTTCCTAGGAAGGCTTTAAACGGATTTCTTGTGGCTGTTAGGAAGGAACTGGTCCCTGGCAGTGCCCAGGCCAGGCTGGAGCCCCTGGCACAGTGGGAGGGGTCCCTGCCCTGGCAGGGGGGGCACTGGGTGGGATTTGAGCTCCTCCCAACCCGAAGCTCTGTGATTCTGTGATTCCATCATTCTCACTTTGTGTTTGTGGCTGTTACTTGGCAGAAGTTTTAAGTTGCTCCATTTATCTTGGTTGTAGCTCATCCCTCTGGTAGCAGAGGTTTCATTTGCTGAAATAATGGCTCATTTCTCTCTCTCTCAATTAGGCTTTTTTTACTGAAAAATACATGCACGAGCATCCAGAGGATCATGACAAGATTGAGAAGCTGAAGGATCTGATTGCTTGGCAGGTAAAAAAACTTGAAGTCAGCTTTGGCAGAGGCAGGTGCTGTGCAAAGGCAGCTTGGTGTCACTTTGGAGGAAATTCAGACATTATCCTCACCTTGGATACATTTCTTTGCCATTTAAATCTGTCTTGGAACTTGAGTTAAAGTTCATCTTTTCAAATCTGACATAATTGCTCATTTTGATAAGCTTGCAGAGAACAAATATGACCAAGATAGTTTCTTTTTTCGTTTTTTTTTTTTCTTCTTGTAAACATAGTAAGTGGTTATCTCCCATCTGTATCAAATGAGAATATATTATTTTCCAGGGCAAACAAGAGACAATTCCAGTTTTGTTCCTTACTCACATGCTGGACGTTTTCCTCTGGTCTCAGGATAATTTTATGATAACTAAAAAAAAAACACCAGGTTGATTGGAAATGGTGCTTTTTTCCCACAGAAGAGGAAAGTGAATCATTGTCTCTTCATATTCAATTCTGTCTTTATAATAAAGGGAATAATTTACATTTCTGTAGATTTCAATCTTAGAGGTAGTAGAACGAAAGCTACAGGATTCAAAAATAAAATATCCTCTGAAGGCCATAAAACTATCAGTGAGTAAAAAAATCTTTGTGTCTGTAAAAAATAAAGAGTTTTTTTTTATTTATTTTCTTGTGAGCTTTTAGAAAAAACTAGATTTTATAAGCTTTAAGTTTTATAGAGGAAAATAATTTGGTCCCAGCAGACTGACTTGGTGTCAGCTCTGTGTCTTTGCCTCTGAGAGTGATACTTCAAATGAATTCCAGACACACTTTCCCTCAGCACAGGCTCACTTTGGTGACACTTGTGTATTAAAATAATATTACAGCTTGAGAATCACTCTGGCAGCTGATCACACTGTATTTTAATTATTCAGGCCTTTTAAACCCATGATTTCCCTTCAGTTTTGTACTTCCAAAGCAACAGGAACCAGGAAAACAGAGAAAAGGGATCAATTTTTTTTTTTTGTCTCTCTGAAAATTAGAGTCACTAAAAGCCCTTTCAGTGCTTTTAAATTGCCTTGGGTGTTTCATACACATTTAGGGGATCCTAAAATTTTAAATTCCTCTCAAATTACTTCAGTTTTCAGCCAGGTGGGAGTCAGCTCCCAAATATTGGGCGAGGGATGTGTATGGAAGCCTTGGAAGGGGCTGAGTTCATCCTGGGCTCACAGGGATGGAAGCAAAAAAGGAGATTTCATTTTTCAATAATGTGAGGCTTGGAGTTCTGTATTCACATGGAATTTTCTCCCTGCTGCATAAATCAGTGTGGGGATATGGAACAATTGTTTTACCAGCTGACCAGTAAAATTTCAGTTTTTTATCCCCTCGCCTCTTTCTCCATTGTGCTGTGGAATTCAGGATATTTCCCTTCTATAATTCCTGCTAACTTCAAGTGTACATTTTGTTTCTGTCTCTTATTAATTTTCTGTCTCTTATTAATTCAGATAAATTCCATTAGCAGTGCATTGTCCATTTTTGTCCTTCTTGATGCTTTTCCAACATAGGCAAAAAAAAAATGTTCCCATGCAACTGCACCATTTCAAGCTGATCTTTCATTTTAACATGAAGATAATGAAATGATTGATTGAAATTAAGGCAGAGAAATGAATGATTGATGACATTAGTCACTCTGCATTTAGCTAAAGTATTTACAGCACAGCAAAACAGAAAAATACCATTAAAATCAAAACCTTGTGCTCCTTCTACAGGGATGAAAGAACTGCTGCATACCAAATTCAGGTTTTATGCTCGTAGTTTATGATCCCCTTGCTCTGAAAGATTGTTTGCAAAGATTATTGAATAATTCAAATCAATGTCGTTTTTTTCATTCTTTTTAGCTGAGCAGATCGAGATTCAAAAAAAACCAAAAAAAACAAGGGAAAACAAATCAGGGAATAATTTGAAGTTGTGGTGGAACTTTATAAAATTTTTAAATCAGCCAAGAACAGTTATTAAATAAGAAGATTATTCCTTTCTCCAAGGCCAAATTAATTGGGAATATCCTGAGTGTGGCAAAATTCTGCCTCTGGAGGTGTAAAATTCCATGTCAGTCATCACCACATCTCCCTGGAAAGGAGACACAGGAGGAATTTGGAAGTTGGTAGAAGAAGAAATGGTAGCACAATTCGAAAGTTCTAATGCAGTTGATAAATGTTTAAAGATTAAGTGGGCTTGGAGAGGGAGGCCAAATATCCTGACTCAGCAGCCTCATGTTGTTCTGTGGCAAAGCCATGGAGCATTCATGAATTTCAGCTTCTGTGAAAGATTAACAAACCCCTTTCCTTCTCCTTCTCCTTCTCCTTCTACTTCTCTTCTCCTTCTCCTTCTCCTTCTCTTCTCCTCCTCCTTGGCCACCTCCTGCTTCTTCTGATTCTTCTGCTTCTCCCCTTTCCTTCCCTTTCCCTTTTCCCTTTTCCTTTCCCTTTCCCTTTTCCCTTTTTCTTTTCCCTTTTCCCCTTTTCCCTTTTCCTTTTCCCTTTTCCCTTTCCCTTTCCCTTTTCCCTTTTCCCTTTCCCTTTCCCTTTCCCTTTCCCTTTTCCCTTTCCCTTCCCTTTCCCTTTCCCTTTTCCCTTTTCCCTTTTTCCCTTTTCCCTTTCCCTTTTCCCTTTTCCCTTTCCCTTTCCCTTTCCCTTTTCCCTTTCCCTTCTCCCCACATTTTTTATCCTGTAAATAATGTAATTTATTTCCTGTCCTTGATTTTCCAACCTGGAGGTGGCTGATCCCCAGGACAGGTTCCTCAGTGCATTTTCTGCCCATAAAATGGTCTCAGCTCAGACCCCTCCTGTGCTTCACATTGGTAATTCCATGTTTTTTTTTTTTTATAAAGAATCCATTTCCAGTGTCAACAGTTCTTTAAAATTAACAAGCCAAGTGACCACTTAGCCCTCCAAAACAGGAGGGTCACTGTGTGGCCTGGTAATTATGGAAATTTAGAAATTCATTTACTTATTGAGAGCAGGGAAAACTTTCTGATTTCGTGTTCAATTTTTGTCGAGTGCATATCCGTGTGATTATAAATAGAAGCCACTACATTTAAAAAAAAAAAAAAAAAGTCATTATTCTTCTCTTTGTAGTCTTTTGGGAGAAGCAGCTCTGTCCATTTAAATAGTGCCCAATCTCAGGGAATCATCTTGATAAGACTTCTCGAGTTTGTTCATCTGTAATTCATCTGTGTGTTTATTATTCTCCTTACTAATAAAGCTGCTCCTTCTGATTGCTGCTCAGTCTTATTAGAAAAATCTGTTTTTAATCAGTATTATGATTTAATTATGAATTATTAAGAAGAAGCCTCTTAGCTTGATTGCTGCAGAGAATATCTGAGTTAGAATCAGAGCACTGTGTGGGCTGAAACGGACCTGGAAGAGGAAATATTTTTCCTGAGCTGGAGGTAGAAAACTCTAATGGTGTGTCTGGGTAGCTGTGGGAATGAAAATGTCTCTCTTAAAACATTTCCAAAGGTCAGCTACACCTCCACACTAGGAACTAATTATATAATCCTGTGCTGGCATGGATATTTTGTGACAGAAGCCTTGAAGATAAATGATTATTTTCAGTTACAAAAGAGAATTAATTTAATTTTTTCCCTCTTCTATTTTCTTCCCAGAGAAAATAAAATAATTTTTCTAAGGAGAACTATACAGCATCTAAAACTGTATGTTTTATTAATAAATATTGCTCTGCAATATATATCTGTCCAAGGATGGAGCTCATTTGCAGCTTTAGAAAGAGCATTTATTAAAGAAAACATAAACTATTTTCTTCTTTAGGCTTTTATCCTCATGGAACTGGGAAAGGATTTGATATTAATAACCTGGTGTGAGACTCATCATTCATCAGTTTGGTGTTTTAAAGTACAGAATCTGTGGGGGCTTGAGAATGGGATATCACTGGAGGGTTTGTGCTGTGGGATGAATCCAGTATGGGATTTCTGGGCAGAAGTAGGGCTGAATTTAATTTAAAGGACTTTGCTTAACAGAAAAAAAAAAAAAAAGAAATCCTGGAGAACAGGGGTTTAGATCCTGTCGTGCATCATATGCAAGGAATGATGGTGGTCACTGTGATCATAATAATAATTCTTCTCATTTTTAATAATTTGGTATTGCTGCTTATTAGTATTTATTATTGTTGTTATTATTAGTGTTACAGCTGTTATCAGTGTTATAATTACTATCCTGTTGCTGTTCTTCCTAATACAATTCCTTCTGCACGAGCTCTCTCTGCCGTGGCAGCGCTGCGCCGTCCCTTGGCTCGGCAAGGGCTGGGCAGGGTGGAGCTGCCCAATTCCCAACTTCTGCCTTGCAGATCCCATTCCTGGCTGAAGGCATCCGGCTGCACGGGGAGAAGGTGACAGAGGCCCTGAGGCCGTTCCACGAGAGGATGGAGGCGTGTTTCAGGCAGCTGAAGGACAAGGTGGAGAAGCAGTACGGGGCTCGCGCCATCGTAAGTTCCCCCTCAATTTCTCCTTCCCACAGCATCTGGAATTCCCTTTAATTCCAGCAGCAGTGTGATGGTTCCAGTGATTTAAAAAAAGCCATGTAGGTGCAGCCTTCCTGGTTGTTGGATCATCAAGTGATGGAATACTGAGATGTTGAGGGAGCCTCGGAGCTTTCATTCCTGAGCACTGGAGCAATTTCTAAACTGCCCGAGTCTGTTCATTGACAGTGGAGATAATCCTTTGGTTCTGAAGGATTTGGGCTGCAAACATGGATTTAAAAATGGATTCTTCCAGAGCTGCATGTCACCTTTCCCTTGGTGGAATTCCTTTAGGGAAGGGAGGGCTCTGCTGCTCTGTGGCAGCGTGTGGTTGTGCCTACACTGAATGTAGGGAGACAGGAGATCCACAGCTCCTACTTCAGGAGTTTAGAAGGACTGAAATTTGTGCTTTTCTCATTCCAGCAACTTCTTTCCAGTTGCTGCTCCATCTTTAGGGGAAAGCCAAGAATTTCATGGTGCTTCCAGTGGAGGTTTGTTCTGCTTTTGAGTGTTGAGTACGAAGGTTGGAACAAACAAAGCAAACAGCTTTTTAATTCAGGATGGAATTGATAATTCAGTCCAAAATAAATATGTTGGGTGCTAGGATGAGACCATATTTTTCCTGGAGCAGAGGGGGCTCAGGGGGGCCCTTCTGGCTCTGCACAGCTCCTGATAGGAGGGGACAGCCAGGGGGATCAGGCTCTGGGGACAGGGACAGGAGGAGAGGGAACGGCCCCAGGCTGGGCCAGGGCAGGCTCAGGGTGGAATTTCCCCATGGAAAGGGGGACAAGGATTTGGAAGGGGCTACCCAGGGAGGTTTGGACTCCCCATCCCTGTGGGTGTCCAAGGAATGAGTAGATGTGACGCTCATGCTCTGGGCTGGGGACAAGGTGGAGGCTGGGCACAGCTTGAACTCAATCTCAGAAGATTTTCCACCCTAAAAATTCTGGGATTTTGTCTATAGTAATTACATCTTTTTTAATGGGGACATTGAGATCTTACAGGGAACATTCCAGCCTTTGTGGTATCCTGTAACTGATGTTCTGTTTGTGGTCCTTCAGATCCCATCTTACAAATTTATATATTCAGGAAAAAGTTCAAACAGCAATTTATTCCCAGGGAGAACAGAAGTAATTAACATTAATGATACCTGCATGTCAGTCACTTCAGTAATACCCATTTACATCATCAAGGAGATGACTGGAAAGTGGTGTTATCTCTCTCATTTCACTCTGCTCACCAGTAAGAATTTTCAGGATTGATGGAGTTTTATCACTTCTGTCTTCCTTGTACAAGGCCAATTTACCAGTAGTTGACAGGGTGGAAAATATACCTGTAATTAAACAGCATGAGATTCTTATTTGTTGACTGCAAGAGTTCAATTATTTTATGCATATATCAGTTATTAATGACTAACAAAGCTTGGAGAAATATTCAGAACTCTCAAATTGTTTGAAACTAAACTGAAACTTTCATATATTTCCTTCTTAACCTGGTGTTATTCTTAAATTGGCTCTCCTGATATTTTTGACATAAAGTTTCTCTTCGTGGCTTTTTACTTTGTGTTTTTTTGGGTTATAGAGCCCATTGCATTGAAATATATTGACAGGGCCATCACAACGATGGCAGGATTAAGAAATTATATGTAAAAAGGTTGTTTTTTAAAGGCAAGATGTGAAAAAGCATGGAAATACCGTTGGAACAAAGGAATTCTTGGAACGTGCTTAAAATTATACATCTGCCTGTGAGGACCTAAATATTTCTTTCTTGTCCTTTAGGTGGATTCCTTTTCTTTGCTGGCAACATGTGGTATCAGTTGTTATTAATTTATCAATGATACCAAGCTCTACCTGGAAGAAAATCTGCAGAGCCTTCCCACATTCCCTTTTGTGAGAGTTCTGCCACTCCCACACATTTCTCCCCTGCAGGGGAGGCCTTTTGCAAGAGTCCTTGTTAGGAAAGAAGGCAGACTGGACTCGTGGCTGTTCTCCTTCTCCAGTTGTTTATTGTTTCCTTATCAGCAATCTCAGGCTTTACACCAGCTCAGTGTGAGGGAGAACAGACACCAAAAACCCCAAACACACAGGATCAAGGTTCTCTTAAAGATAATTCACCCAGTTATCACCAAGAACATTCATTATTTCTGCTTTTCTGCCAATAACCAACTAAACTATTCACGTGGCTCTGGACTGCAGCAAATTCCAGCCAATGGTCCTGTGTCACCCACACTGCACAACATGGAGCAGATGAAGAAGGAGGAAGAAACCTAAAATGACAAGGATCCTCCAGCTTGTGTTCATCTACTTACCATCCTAAAAAACCCCAAAATCTAAATTTCTCACCTTGTGAGATACTATGCTCCTATCTCATTTACATTCTGGAAAATTCTGTTTCATCCCAAAGCCTGGGAAGCCCTTTCCATGGACAAAGGTTAAAAGCAGTGTTTGTCAGGGGGTTGGACCCTGTTATTGTGATGTAGAGAGGGAATACAGTAATATGCACATAACAGGTGTTTAGGTAGAGAAGAAGAAAATAATTCTCTAGTTTATTGTCGAGCTCGTATATATAAGTTTTTGGACAGTGACCAGAGACTGGACAGAGAAGTTCCCACCTCTCCATCTCCACTGCTCTCTTGAGAAGTCCATTGTGTCGCTGTGGGCAATGAACAAACCACACGAAACCTCGTTTATGAAAACTTCATCTGACTCCAATGTTTATTCAAAACCTGACCCCCTTTATCTGTCTTCCAGAGCAGGCCATCTCATTGATCAGAAGAGTGCCAGAACTCTTCATCCCATTGGCCCAAAACTGAAAGATAGAGAGAAGTCCATCCCACAGAGAAGAATTCAAAACATCACTCTTGTTACAATAACACTTGTAATGTTTATGCCAAGCCTGTGAGAACACAAGGTCTTCCTGAACCATAACATCATGAAGAAACTGAGTCTAGAAACTCAGCAACTTCAGGCCCAGGAGCCTCAGACTACACTATTAAGTGATATTTTTTCACAAAAAGAACGCAAACGCAATCTTCCTTTCTTTTCCAATTTACGAAAACTAACTTTATTATACAAAAATCCAAAAAAATTCGTTTTTCAGAGACAACAGAACCCTGCAGAACCTGCGGGGAAGCATCCTCTGCGTTCTGAGCTCTGCCCCTTGGTGTCTCTGCGTGTTTGACGCGTGTCCTTTCCCCGCAGCTCTGCAGCCTGGAGGAGCGGCGGGGCAGCCGCCCGCGCTCCATGGTGCGCTCCTTCACCATGCCCTCGGCATCGCGCCCGCTCTCCGTGGCCTCCGTGTCCTCCCTCTCCTCGGACAGCACGCCCTCCCGGCCCGGCTCCGACGGGTGAGTGATCCCAGGCGGCATTCCCGCATCTCACAGCTGGAAACGGCTCAGGGGGAGAAGGGAGCGTCCAGCCTCTTCTCTAGTCCGGGTTCAAGGCTGAAGTTGTGGGGTTTGAAAGTTCCGGTGGTTTGGTTTTCTGAGGTTCTTTCTCCAGGAAAAGTGGGGGAACAGCGTGGAGTGTTGTTGTAACGATGTGTTGTATGTTCCTTCTGAGAGGAGGGATTTCTCTTGATGTGTGAGAGTACTTTACATGCCATGAACAGTAGAGACAGTGCTCAAGCGAGATCTCTGAGGTTCAGGTTTGAAGTTTATTATCTAGGGTGTGAGTGAAAGAGCCCAGCTCAGAGTTAGCTCAGAGCAGGCTAGAGAACAAAGAGAGCAAAAAAGTAAAGAATGTAAAAACATATGAGCATAAAAGCATAACAGAAGAGAAGGGAACAAGAAATAGACAAAAGAATAAAAAGAGTAAAGGGATGAGAGCAAGCAGAGAAGAGCAGTGTAAGAGAGTAAGAGTAAGAGCAAGAGCAGGAGTAAAAGCAAGAGAACAAGAGTAAGAGTAAGAGCAAAAAGCAAGAGTAAGAGAGCAGGAGAGCAAGAGTAAGAGCAAGACCTCTCCTTTTACAATGACTTAGACCTCTTTCCATGTTAAATATTCTATTTTCACAGTAACCAATCTAGTAACAAATACAAATTTTCTGCATTTACATCCATCCTATAGGAATCAATCCATTCCCGTGTTTTACTCCGTTCTAATCTCTAAATTTTATCAAGGGACCTTTCCTACCATGTTTTACTCTATTCTAATCTCTAAATTTTATCAGGGGCATTTCCTGCCAGGCCAGGGAAGAAGGGTCTGTTCTGGCTTGGTGTTTCTGCTTGTAAATTCTGTTCCTAACAAAGAGAGAAAGACCCTTGGTCAGCCAAAGCTGTTCTAGAAACATTCAAACAAACCCTGCTTTCATTTCAATGTCTCTTCTAGTTTCTGCATTCCTAGCATCTTTGGCTAAATAGTCATATTTGTAGGACTTTCTTGTTTCTTCCTCTCCAACACCAGGCTGCACCAGGAGGGGCAGCATTCCCACATCTCACAGCTGGAAACAGCTCAGGGGGAGAAGGGAGCATCCAGACTCTTCTCTAGTCCGGGTTCAAGGCTGAAGTTCTGGGTTTCAAAAGTTCTGGTGGTTTGGTTTTCTGAGATTCTTTTCCCAGGAAAAGTGGGGAAACATCATGGAATGTTGTTGTAGCAATGTCTTTGTTGTACATTCCTTGTGACAGGAGGGATTTCTCTTGCTGTCCCTCTGGTTTGACCAGTGTGGGTGAAGAGCTTTTTCTTTGTCTCACCAATCACACTGGTCTGTGGAAAATTGTATATAAGGGAGAACCACCCCTAATAAAAGGGATATTAACCTTCTTAATGATTTAAAATCTGTGTCATGTGTTACCAGAAACACTGACATCTTCCAGCTCCTGGAGGGGCTCCAGGAGAGCTGGAGAGGGGCTGGGACAAGGACTGGAGGGACAGGACACAGGGAATGGCTTTGAGCTGAAGGAGGGCAGGCATGGGTGGGATATTGAACAGGAATTGTTCCCTGGGAGGGTGGAGAGCAGCTGGGATGGAATTCCCAGGGCAGCTGTGGCTTCCCCTGGATCCCTGGCAGTGTCCCAGGCCAGGTAGGGCAGGGCTTGGAGCTCCCTGGGATACTGGAAGGTATCACTACCCCTGGAACTGGATGAGTTTTAAGGTTCCTTCCATCCCAGACCTTTCCATGATTTTTTTTAAGTGACAGCCTAATATTGGCTAAAAACCCCCAACCTACAGAGACATTTCTCTCAAGGTCTCTTGTTCTCTAACCTACATAAAAACAACACTCTTTTTTGCCCTCTAAACATCCCAACAACACCCAAAACCCCCACAGAGGAGCTCAGTTCCCTGGTTTTAGTGTGTCCCAGGTGTGTGAGTGCAGCAGGGATGCTCTGTGCAGCCAGCCCTGTCCCAGGAGCTCAGGGCAGGACTCCCTGACTGCTCAATCACTGCTGCTCACCTCGGCTGCCAGAGGAAAAGCTGCTTATGGCAAGATTGTACTTCAAGACTTAGCAAGATATTTCACATGAGAACTGGGAATTCTGTTGATAAGCCCTGTCTCACAGTCACATTCCTCAAAGAACAAAATAATCTGTTTGCTGTCTGGGCTTTCCAGGCAGCCTCAGATGTCCCTTCTCTCTCTTCCTCCCCTCAGGCACCCCTGTAATCCAGAAATGCAATATTTGACCAAGGCAGCAGTTTTTTAAAGCCTTCTGAAGGGCTGCTGATTTACAGGGCTGTGCTGGAAGCTCCTGTGCACCTTCAGAGGGGAGTTAGAGACTAAAGGCATCAAGTAAAATTAAATCCAGCACCTAAGGAGCAGCAGGATGCTTGCCTTGATTATAGAGAGTTTCTTTAGTCTTTGGGAGGAGCACAGCTCAGCCCTCATTCCACTGCCCTCTGGAATGTGTTTCCACAATGTGGGACAGCAGAGATCCTGAGTTTTGACTAATTCTAAACAAAGTTGTCTTGCTGAACTTGGGCAGAGCAAGCTTCCCAAGTAAGTGAGCAACTTCGTTTTACCTCTGGAGAAAAAGAACTATTCTTTCCCTGCCTCTCTGGTTTTCCCTTCAAAATCTTTAAATGTGTTTTACTTTCTTACTGAGTGTGATTTCCTTCAGGTTCACCTCTCAGCTCTGTCGTGGTAGGTGTCACGTAGCAGTTTTTGAGGATCTGAGTCTCCTCAGATTCTTTATTTTTACAAAGATCCCACAAAGATCCCAGTACAGCTCAGCACCTGCTCTGAGCCCAGGGCAATACAGGGAAATAGAACCAACAACTCTTGTCACTGAGACCTGTAAATGCCCCTCATTTGTTTGATCAGTGGAGGAGGAGAAGAAAAATTACCAGCTGTAACTAATATCATGAAAGACCTCAAGAATTCAAGTGGCTGTAAAATCCTGGGGGTGGTTTGGCACTGCTCACCTGGCAGAAGTTTCCTCCTGTTCCTGCTGTAGTTGGTGGGGTTTATGGTCAGTTCTCTTCTTGTCTTTCCCTGTCTCTTCATAAATTAAATTTGAGAATAGATATGAAGCTAAAAAACCAATTGAACATGAAGCTCAGGGAGTGTCATATCCAAATCACCCTGTTTCTATTTAATGCCATTTCCAGCTCCTGCTCTGGAGCTTTTAAACAGCAAAGACTCGAAGCAGACTTTGACTCAGGATGTGTTTTACAACTCCCAACTCTATGGATAAATAAAACTGACTTTTAAAAAGACCCTTGGGTTTATTCCCTGCTTAGAATGGGACTTAGAAATACAAATGTGAGCACTTGCACTCAGTTTGTTGGAAGCAGGAGAATCCTGGGGTCCCGTGGGATTTGTCAGCTCTTGGCAGTCCCAGAGTGCTTCCAGTTGGAGCACAGTGTGCTGACCCATTTTAGCACAGATCCATTAATAATCCAAATAATTAATAGTCCTGATACAGTGCTTGGAAGGGAAGCAATTCATCATTGTCTGAAGGATGGAAATTCCTCCTGTAAATTTGCAGTTGGCCTCGGAGGTGCTGGCACTGCCCAGCCCAAAATACACAACTCAGGCACCTGAAAAGTCCTGGTGGTGGCAGAGCTGGGCTCTGGCACTGGAGTTTTTTGTGGCCCTGGGCAGATTGTTGCCTTCCCTTTTCCCTGTCTGTAAAATGGGATGGATAAATTTGTGGGTTTGTTCCCAACCCGTGGGATTCAGGCTTTGGGAAATGGCTCAGGTGCTGCTTTGAGCATCTTCCCATCAAAGGAGCTGTTGTAGAATGGAAACAACAACAAAAAATGACAATAATTTGGGATATTGCTGCTGGATATTGCTGCTAATGGTGGGGATTAGGATAATGTCACTGCAAATTGTCTGGAATATGAGTACTCTGGAATTTCACAGCAAAGACTGTGGCCTGTACCTGCATGCACCCCATGGTATGGGAATGCTTTTCCAGGGCTAAAAAGTGTCCTTTGGGAATTTTTGGGTTGGTTTTGTGATGTGGTGGTTTGAGACAAGACTTAAAATCTGCCAGTGTGATTTTGTCTAGGTGTGATCTTAGTGGGTTTTTTTTCATTTATAATATAAAATAAATCATAAAATACTTTGTCTAGCCAAGAATGGGATGCTGGAAGGTGTCCCTGCCCATGGCAGGGGGTGGGACTGGAGTTTCCAGGTGCCACAGCATGGAGAGTGGCAGTGCTAAATGAGAACCCCATTTTTCATGTGAAATTCAGGAGTTTGTGCAGCCACAAACCAATAAATTTACTGCAGAGCAGGGAAACCTGCAGCTCTGCTTCTCCAGCAGTTCTGCAGTAATTTTTATTATAGGACAATTATGATTGTTGTGACCTTCTGCCCTCTCCTTCTCCCTCTAATGAGTTTTCCTGGATTAGCAAAGCCTCATTAACTCAAGCAAGACTTTGGGAAATATGTAAATAAAAATTGGTTGTTTTGAAAACAGCATTTTATTGATCTAAGCAACAACATTTTCCTTTAGGTTCGTGCTGGAGCCCCTCCTGCCAAAAAAGATGCATTCTAGGTCGCAAGATAAATTGGACAAGGATGACCTAGATAAAGATAAAAAGGAAAAGAAGAAGGAGAAGAGGAACAGCAAGCATCAGGAGATATTTGATAAAGAATTTAAATCTACTGATATTTCTCTGCAGCAGGCTGAAGCAGTGATCCTTTCAGAAACGGTAACTTTATTAGCAAGGAAAGCTTTATCTAATTCTGGGCCCTGTTCTCTCTCTCTTTTGAAATCAAAATGTTGATTTTTTTTTTTACCTTTTAGTTCCTTTGCAGACCAGAAATCACTTGGAGGGGATACACCACAGTGTTAATCTACATGCTAATGAATCAAAAATACAGATTTGATTTACGGGGGGGGAAAGATCCTCTGGAAATCTTCACCCAAAGCACTGTGTGACTATTTGATAAAGGAGCAGATGGCACAGCCTAGCTGAAATAAATGCTGCCATCCCAGCAGCCTTTGGAATTCCCAGGAGGGTGGGGTGGATTTGCCCATGTTTCAGCTGCAGGGTTTGGTTTGGTGGGATATTCCAAGGTCACTCTGTCAGCAGCTGGGTGTCCTTGAAGGGCTGTTTGGAGCAGAAAATCCTGAGTGGTTCCTGCATGTAAGGATATTAAAACCAGGGCATATCTCCCTTAAACCCTCTCTTCTTGGCTTAGATTTAATTCACTGGAACTGTCCTCAGGGCTTAGGTAACCCGAGGAGTTGGAGCTGGGAAATTGAAAGCAGGGATGTCTAAAGCTGGAGCAGGGAGAGTGTGAACTGACTGTGACCTCCAAATCTCTGCCTGGACACCTGTTTGGAGGCCAGGAGTTGAAAATTTCCTCTCAGAAAACAGTGGAATGTTCTTTTCAAGCTCTTCACAAGTACTTGCAGAGCCAGCTTTGCACTCAGCAGAGTCCTGTTGCTGCTGTGTCATTGACATTGGATTTTGAAACAATTTCTCACCTGTGATAACTGGATCCTTTAATTCTGTTTGGTATTTATAGGAAGATATTATTTACATTCAGCAACACTTCCTCTGCTTTCTGGATTTTGCCCTCCTTTTCCACCCAGGGATGAGTTAATCTCTGACAAGTGTCTTGGGACATCCTGAAAAATCAGAGTTCTTGTGTTTGAGGTGTCCAGTCAGAAACTCCAATAAAATCCCATCTGGGTGTCTCAAAGCTTTTCACCTTTGAAACCAATGAGTTTTCCCATTGACTTCAGTAAATTTTGCATGAGTCTTGGTTTGATTAAATGGGGATTCCTCCTGCCAGAGCCAGCCAGGTGAGCATCACTTGGCACAGATCTCCACCTCTCTTCATTTCGCTGCCATCATTTCGCTTTGCACCATGCAGCAGCTGTGTTCTGACTGATTGAAGACTGGGACCCCCATAGCAGCACTCCCACTGGCATCTCCCAGATCCCAAAGGGACCAGCAGAGCTCGTGGGATGTCACAGGAGAGGCAAACTGTGCTTCAGGGCAGCTGAGTCAGTTGGAGCATCCAAGGATGCTGGGGAGCCGGCTGACGTCACTGGCAGCTCTCAGAGGTCTTGGGCTCTGGAAAAAACTTGGTTATGACTGGGAAAACACAAATTCTAGCTGGAAAGGAAGGCAAGGTAGATAACCCCTCAGGGCATATTCCCATTTGGCATCTGAGGAGCACAAACCAGCAAAGCCCAGCGTGGTTTGACTCGAGTTTCTCCACTGTTCCCAGCCAGGAGCTGTCAGTGTGAGCAACGCTCCCCTGCTTATGGAGAGGGAGGGAAAGGAAATGTCAGAACTGCTTACTTACAGTTACTTTGAGCTTCTTCAAGTCCACAGATCAATAATATGAAAAGGAGTTTGCTGTTGAGAGAAAAACTCTCCCTTTCCAGCCTCTGCAGCAGCCTTGATGAGCTCCAAGACGACCGAGTCAATTTGGAACGTTCGGTGTGAGCAGGGTTCATCTTTAGGTGAAGCAGAAGAAACTCTTTTGAGATCAGTTTACACGAGTGCTTGCCTAATTCCCACTGCTGTCTTCTGGAATTTTGAACAGATAACATCAAGGATGAGTTTAAAGATAAAATTTGTCTTAAAATTTTTGCATGCTGGAGGCATCCCCTGTTAATGATATGAAGGGAAATTTGGCAGGAATTCAGCTTTTCCAGAAGTGTTCAACATTGGCGTGCAAGTTCCCTTTTTAAGCTGAAATTACTCCCAAAGCACTTTTACCACTGTGTTGTATGAAGAAAAAGACATTTTGCTTTTTCCTGCATTAAGAACTTGGAAGAAGAAAGTTTGCTGGATTGAAAATGGAGAGGGAAAAAAAATAAGGATTTTTTTTTTTTAAATAAAAAAAAAGTTGGGAGTACAGATTTGACTAGAAATGGAAATTAAACTTTAAAAAGTTTCTAAAGTGACATTTTAGTAATTAATACTTTTAGTTACTAAGTTTTTTATTGCAGGTACTGGATTCATTCTGCTGAGAATTTTACAGCTCATTGTGCTGTCACTCATTCAGTTAAAACTTTTCAGTTATTTGGTGAATTTTTTTAACAGATTCTAAGTTCTGACTTCTGAAATATTTGGGGATTTTACAGCAGAAGACAAATTTCCAGAGAATATCAAGTGAGAGGAATGCCAGTGGCCATCCCCATCTCTGCAGAGCTCCTGCTGCTCTTCCCAACAACGATGTCTAAAGAAATGAGTGTTTCCAGTCTTTTATGGGATCTTCTTTTTTTCCAATCACATGAATCAACCATGGAAGAAAATGGTGAAATTCTGAACCTGCGGAATTATTTCATGGAGCTTTTAGATTTGGAAAAGGAGCAGTCAGGGGCTGGTGAATTGCATGGTTGAAATGCTCTTCCCCAAATTCTGCTGCGCTCACCATGGATTTATTGACTGATCCAACCCCAGGCCTTAATTACATAAAACAACAAAGATAAATTAAGCACTTGAGTACGTGAAGATGATCAGGAATATCTTCATCATTTCCTGGAGATTGATTATCTTCTCTGGAGTATCACACCAACCTCTTCCACACTGATTGTCCCTGTCAGTGCTTTGATGCCAGGAGCTGAGAGCAGCTCCGAGGCCAGGTCGTTAGCAGAGCCCTGGAAGGCAGCTGTGGAAATCAGGACAAGGCTGTGTGTTATTGATTTGCTGTGTCTGACATCACTCCCCATTGATCTGCCCTTCCTTAGACCAGGAACAATTAGCAATGGCTTCATTATGGATTGGTGGCCTCCCAAGAGCTCGTGTTCCTCAGCTGATCCCTGATTTGTGTGGAGCTTTCAGAGGGGGCCCAGTTTGTCAATCACAGGAGAAGTTCACATTTATTTCAGTCATTCCAGAGTGGGTTAACTTGGGGACTGCCTCCTGTTGGTTTTCTCTTGATTCTGGCGTTTCTCTCACCAATTAACGTGTTTTCCTTAGCTGCTTTTTTATAGTTGTCTGAAAAAGTGATTGCTTTGCTTATCCATTCTACTAAAAATACACTTTAAAGGATGTGGAAAGCAGAAACCTTTGGAGTCTCTAGGATTTGATTTTTAGCCTCAAAAAAATTTCTTAGAGGTCACCCTGAGGTCTTGAGAGAAAGTATCTCATCATTTTTTTCCCAAAAACAATGTCTGTACTTTTTGGTCATTCATTTGTAGTAGAAGGGTCTCACAGGCACAACCTTTGATGCAAAGCCTTTTAGGGTTTGTTTTTTGAAAAGAAAATTTCGGATTTCTCCTTCCCAACATACTTCATAAAAACCTAAACGTTGGGAAAAGACAAAATCCTTTGAAAAAGCCTGGATTGCTGCTGGCACTTTCTGTTTTGTCCCAGTGCAGCACCTTGTAGTAATTCCCCTTTTAACTTCAGGCTGCTGCTCCATTTTCTGGGATCTGTTTGAAATAAAAACCTCATTTTTTTCACTGTGATTCCTGTGACTATAGGGGTGGTGAATGAGGAAATCAGTAGAGCTCAGAATTAAACTCAGTAAAAAGAATCGCCTTAAACAAAAGCATGAGTTGCCCATCAGATTACAGATATCTTTTGAGGGTTCCTGATGGAAAATTTGACTGGATTATGGAGCAGCCAGAGCAAAAATAAAAGAGATATTTCAGTGAATTAAACATAAGCACAGTCAGGAGCCACCAAGGAAGTGTTTCTGGACAGATGATGTCTTCGTCTGAGGAGAGTCGAACCTGCAAATGGTTAAAGAGAAATTTTAGCAGGAAAGTTGATCTGTGTGCAGAAAAATGAAGATTTTAAGTGCTGTGTAATGTGGTGTGAGACTCTAAAGTTCCTCTGGTTTGGGGAATTAGGGTTGTGAGGAGCTGTGGCTCCTTGGCGGAAGGGAAGAACGCGGCGCTGGCGATCGGCAGCGCTGCCCTCGTCCTGCTGAGCAGCAAACCGTGGCTCTCCCACCTCTGACTCTCCCTTCTCTGCCTTCCCTGCCTGGCTTTGTGCCCCAGATCAGCCCCCTGAGGCCGCAGAGACCCAAGAGCCAGGTGCTGAGCGTGATGAGCGAGCGGCGATTCTCCGTGTCCCCGGCGGCGCCCGGCGCCCAGCTGAGCCCACCCCCCGTCACCCCGCGGACCAAACTGGCCTTCAGCATCCAGCCCAGTAAGTCTGCCTGGGAAAGAAACCTCTTTTCAGGGGGGAAAGGGATTATCCTGGAGGTCTCATCCAACTTAGCTGTGATTCTGTGATTTCCGAGCGTTTCTTCACACCCTGGTTTGAGTTTCGCCTTTACCTTCTATTTTTCATTGCCTTACCTCCTTTACCTTCTATTTTCATTACCTTGCCTTTACCTTCTATTTTTCATTACATTACCTTTACCTTCTATTTTCATTGCATTACCTCCTTTACCTTCTATTTTCATTACATTACCTTTACCTTCTATTTTTCATTACCTCCTTTACCTTCTATTTTCATTACATTACCTCTTTACCCTCTATTTTTCATTACCTTACTTACACCTTCTGTTTTCATTACATTACTTCCTTCACCTTCTGTTTTTCACAATTAAAAACAAAAGCTAAAGGAACCTCTAAAAACCAGCGTGTTTAAATTCTACACATCTTTGAGAGCATAGGAACAAATGGAGACAAATTTCAGCTGTCTCAGGATGAGTAGCCACTTATTAGTGAGAAGCACTGTTGACCACTGAAGATTTCAATTTGAGTAAAAATATTATCTGGCACTGCACTGTTTTCTTGCACCAGGTGTTACTTAACCTCTTCCTGTTGCCAGCAAAAATTAATTCAGTGTTTTACAAGAGGAAGCCAAATCCTTGCACTGGAACAGTTTCTTTTCAAGTTATCATTAACAATTAATTAGGCGTAGAGTAACAGTCAAAAATTCATGTTGTACTTGATCCCATATTGAGTGTTTTGGAGCATAAAGGCTTAAAAAGCAATATTTTTTTGGTAATTGTACATTAAAAAAAAAAACCTCTTTGATATATTGTGAGTACAAGCCAGAAGGGAGAATAAAGGTCAGGCTTTTTGAAGTAGTTTTTGTTTGACATTGACATCTATCACTCAGCTTTTCTGTAAAATAGCATCTGTTTGCTTCAGTCTGTAGCAAACCCGATTGCAGAACTGGGTGTAATCCAACACCTATTTCTTTCTTTCCCAGTGCTCTTTCCCAAAACCTGTTATTCAGAGTTTGCAGCTGCCAGTGTGTGACAAAAAAGGGAAAAAAAAAAGAGTTTTTTGTTACATGTACCCAAGTCCTACTCCAGGAGTAAAGAGTTCAGTGTCAGTAAAGAGAAGGAGAGATGATCAGTCTTCAGAAAAAAAATTTTGTTCCATCAAGGTCACTGCTTTATTTACTTGTTTTGGTACTTTAAAAATTTTTCTCTTAAATGTCAGACACCCAAAACAAATATTTTGATTACAATGAACTCATAACTCTCACCTTTCTTTACAATTTTATAGCAAAAAAACTACCAGTATGCTAAAAACTGGGAATACAGAGAACTAGAAGATATATACTCCTGCTAAAGCTATTTTAATTGGATTTTTTGTTCATATGTACATATTATTAACACTTAATTTGATTTCTCTTTTTAAAAAACATCTGAAGTTACCAGGTATTTCTGAGGATATTTCTATGCTAGAGATTGGTGGGTGTTACATAAAATAAGATCAGCTTATTGCACCGGTCCAGAATCATTGCAGGACTTACAGTGATGAAATTTTGTAGGAATTCCAAGGATAAAGAAGTTCCTTCAGAGCCCAGATTGGCTAAAAGCAGTTAATGGGTTGCTAAGCAATCCTGGCTGCCTGTTAGCTGGCTCTTCAGGAGAAAGGGGGTGTAAAATGAACATGTCAATGTAAATGAACATGTACATGTAAAATGTAAGGGATTGTTCGGGTAAGATGGAAAAAGGGTCCCTTTACCACCCCCAAGATCTTCCCAGTGGCACATGGCCAGCAAGGAATAAATACTCAGAGCACATAATAATGAATTTCCTTGAATAATGGGAGCACCCCAGAAATTTGGGGTAATTATTTGCATAGTGCCCATCTCAGGGGGGTTTAGTTCAGCTGAGGAAAGCAACAGATCTGCAGCAAGGAGATTTTCATGGGACAACACCAAGATTTCCTGAAGCTTTCACTCAATGCCTGTTTCTGGTGCAGGGTAGATATTCCCTGGACTTCTCTGGACTCTGGGAAGGATCAGAGACTGGGGCAAATCCTTGTTTTTCAGGACAGAATCTTGCTGTGCCACTAAGCGCTTGGCAGAGAGATGCCAACACGTTGCCCGTGGATTTCCTGAGCTCTTCCCGTGGCTGGCAATGCTCTGCCCACATTTGCAGGGATTTATTGCAGCCTTCCTCAGGGTGAGGTTGGGAAGGTGCCACGGACAGGCTGCAGGAAATTCCAGCTGGAGCAGGAGCTGGGGGCTGCAGGGAGAGGGGGAGAAGCAGAGCACGACACCACTGCATGGACGGTTGGGTTCCATCCAGGATTTTCAAGCAGGGTTGCCTCCACACTTTGTATCCTCTCCTGCTGTGCTGAAAATATTCCTCAGGTGTTTCCTGAAAACCTGCCTTTCCATGGATCTTCCAAGATCTCTTAAAAGAAACAGTGGATTTGGGGTATTCCTACCAAAATGGGTCTCACCACCCCCTTGGGAGCACCTTGGCTTAGGGGAAGTCAGAAGTTTCATCATGGAAGAATTTAAATCTTGGTAGTTGGAAAAAAATCATGTGGAATGCAAAGCTGAAATGTTCAGGGGGGTTAAATTTACTTTAGTTTTGGGAAATTGTGTGTTACTCCACTCAGTTTCCCAAGGAATGTCTACAAAGAGGCCTAAAACCATGGCTTGGTTCTGGTAAATATGGAAAGGTTTCTCTTTCCAAAGCAGGATTCATGGTTTTGCTGAAGCTTTAATTAAACACATAAAAGAAAATGCCATTTCCCAAACATTTCCTGTGTTGTCCTAAAGTGCATGGAGAAACCAACCAAAAAAAAAAAAAAATGCAGATATAAATCCATTTAGCTAAGATATAGATGTTTGGTAGTGGGGGAGATGGGCAGGACCTGTGCCCAGGAGTTGTTTTGTGACATTAAAGATCTGAAATTCCTGAGTTCTTTAGAATGGAGGGGGAATTCATCCAGCATGGACAGGGAGTTCATTCCCAGCATCAGTCTCTAGTTACAAATTTGCAGTTTAATTCCATGAAGGAGATTCCCGTGGAGATCCAGAAAGGAAACTCTAAGGAATGTCTGGGGAATGGAGAAATCCTCTCTGTAGAAAGGGAAGGATTAAAAACGGGAGCGATGGAAAAAGCAATGAGAAGTTCAGGTCCTGGTGGACAAACAACATTTTTCAGCCTAATGGAGAGGAAGCCACTGAAAATGTGGAGTCCCGGGATGGAAAATAACCTTTTTTTCAGTGTAGTCAAGAGTTCAGGTGGAAGGATGAGGAGTAAAATCACAGTTTTCAGTGACAAATCAATAGAGCCACCTTAGAGTTAAATCGTGTTGTGAGAGGCCATTTTAGAGAACAGTAAAATCACACTTTTAATAAAATATTGATATGAGCTTTGCAATAAAAACATCTGCATAAACAAGTCCTCTCTTGTTTCACAAATCACCCCAGTAAAATAAAATAGGAATCACCTCTTTCTTTTCTTTTCCTCAATAAAATTCCCTCATTAATAAAAAAAATAATTTCCGTTTCTTATCTCATAGAGATCGCAGTGGATTTTATTGAAATGAGTGTATTAAAATGAATTACCCTGAAATACACTGGGGGGGGATTTCTCCCCAAAAACCAATGTATCACTCAGGCCTCCATAAACTTTATTGTCCCTTAGGCTATTTGCCTCTCCAGCACATACCTGGGAGGATTTACCTGCTAAGAAAAGGGAATTTTCTACCCAGCAAACAGGAATAATGAATGTGTGGTACTTTCTGGTGCGTGATTTTATTTACTCAACAACTAATGGCTGCTCATTTGTTATCATTACCTGGAGCCTGAAAGTTTTGGAGAGAGATGTACTTAATTCCTGGCTTTCATTTTCTGCTTTTTATTAAAAGGGAGCTTTTATTTTACTGGGAGAAAGTCAATAAAACTTAGCCAGATTGTATTTTCTTCATGCACTTTGCAAAACTTTTATTGTGTTTTAATGTACAAGGCGAGCTCGAAGGTGGGAAAATTATATTTTCTAAGCTATGAATATTTTGGTGGGGGAATATGAAACAAAAATTATGTTTTATTAAAAACAAGGGGTTGTTCTGATGCTTTCTGGAGGCTGACCTGGAACAGAGAGCAGACAGAGCAAAAGGGTAAAGCTGGGCTTGATTAAAAGGCTGCACAAGAGTCCTGCTGGACAGCACCCAGGGTGGACACAAAATGGTCACAAGATGGACACCTGACCATGAGGTCTCTCACTTTTATAAGTTCTGTTCCATCAGCATATTGAAGTTCATTGTGCAATTACAGCTTCAGGCTATGAAGCTCCATCCTCCTTGGTTTCCTTCTCACTTCACCCTTGGTTTTGTTCTTGGGGCTCAAAGTTGTCCTTGGTCCCAAACTAGAGCAGGAATTGTTTTGTCTCTCTATTTTGAGAAGAGAGCTGAGTAGCACTGAATATGAAACCTAAAACTACCCACCAAAAGAGCCCAGAGTCTAAAAAACATAAAAGCTAAACCTGAAGGCATCAGTTCAAGTATTTGGAGGGCATTTTCAGTGACTCCAGGGCCGGGTTGGACAGGGCTTGGAGCAGCCTGGGATAGTGGCTGCTGTCCCTGCCCATGGGCTGGATGATCCAGGAGGTCTCTCCCCGATGGATTCACAGGGTTCAGGTGCTGCAGAGTTAACCCAGGGCTGGTTTTTGCAGATCTGGAGCTGAATGGGATGTCCAGCTCCGACATCCCCGACGTTCCCCCTCCTCTGCCCCTCAAAGGAAGCACGGCCGACTACTGGGAACCTGCTGGAGAGCCAGGACCTGATCAGCCCCACCACGTCCCCCCCTGCCCACCAACGGGTGAGTCCCCACAGGTTGGGCCCTTCTGCAGGTTTTTATTCCCTGAGCCAGCCCGGGGGAGGTGGGCTCCTGCTCCTGCATCCCTCAGCTGCTCCAGAGGGCTCTGCGGGGTCAGGAGGGGAGCAGCATCCACCCGAGGGAAAGCTGGGTTCACTCTGGGCACTTCCCAGGCAGATGTTGTCAGGTTTGTTGGGCAGGGAGCTGTAACCAACAGGAGCAGCAAATTGGATTTAAAGCCTCTCAGTCCTGTGTCAGGAAAGGAAATAAAACACGAGCCTGCCACCTTCCCTTGCTGGAGCTCCGCTCTGCCTGCACTCATTTATTTCCTTGAAGCAAACTCGTGTCCCCTTTGAGGCAAGGAGCTCAGAAACTCTTCATCACCAACTGGTGTGCAGCTTTCTGAGGAAAATTCGCTTTTCCAGCTTTGTTTCCTGTAGCTGGAAGCTTTTGAAAATAACGTGGTCCTTTTCTTTAAAGCAGCGCTTTTGAGAAATGCCTTTTATTTTCTTTATGGGCAAAAAATATACATTTTAAGGGGGGTGGAGGGTTGATCCTGGCTGGTGCCCACCAAAGGTGCTCCATCACTTCCCTCCTCAGCTGGGCAGGAGAGAAAATACAATGAAAGTCTCATGGGTTGAGATAAGGACAGGGAGAGGTCACTCACCCCTTGCCCTCAAAACAGGCTTGACTTTAGGGAATCAATTGAATTTATTATCAACCAAATCAGAGTGGGGCATTGAGACCCCACGAGGTCACAAGTTTTCTTTGACTTTGGAATGTTGAATTTTGACTGAGCTGTTTTGTGGAAAACTTCCCAGTGGAACTGATCCCTTTTTGTTTGCAGAGGTGTCATGCAGGATTCCTCTGAAGTTCACCATTCCAGTGAAATTCTGCTGAGTAATTTGCTTTCCAGCAAATGTAATGGCAACAGGAGTATTTCTAATCTCCACAGAGGAAGAGTCAGGCAGGAGTTTGGGCTGACTCTGGGAATAGTTGTGTTTAACACAGATTTTCCCAGCTTTTTCATGGTTGAAATTGTGCCTTTGTTGCTGCAGGAACTGACTTTTTTGGAATTTTTTTACCATTTCAGGCTGAATGGTAACGAAAAACCCAAACAGGTATTGAAGTAACTTCAGGAGTGTGGATAGAGAGATTCAGAACACCGTGTTTTACTCTTCATTTATATATACTGAAAAATTCTCTATTCCCATCCTCTCTTCCACAGCTGCTCCCCATGGCTGGATCATTTTAGTCAATATTTTCCCTTTTCCTCTCATTTCCATCAAACTTTTCTGCACTCCTAACCTTATAACCCATTTCCCCAGCCTCTGTCTCAGGGGCCAGCTCTCATTTGTCCTGAGTACAGACCTCTAAGTGGAAAATTACAGGATGCACAGCAGGCCTGCCAGGAGGTTTGTCAAAGGAATCCATCTTCAGGAAGAAAGCTGAGAAATTCACATTAGGATTCACATTTCTTCAAGTCCTGCCTGCATAAACTCCAGAGTAGTAAATTCATTTTGTGTGATGTACTATGAGGTTTAGGCTGTGGTAGTAGCTCAGGATTGCTAAGATGAGTTCAGTTCTTAGCTAAAAAGAATTAAACAGCGATAAGAAATAAAATCCTGGCAGCCAGGGTTTTTTTTTTCCCTGACTGCTGAGATTTTTGGAAGGGGTTTCCACTCTGTGGAGGGATGTTTTTAGTTACTCCCAAATGCCATGGGGGTGTGGTTTGGGCAGCCCAGGCTGGAGATAACTCAGCCTGATTTGCTCTGTGACCTTGTGAGCTCCTGTACCTGCCACAAGCAGCATTTCCACATCATTAAATGGGAGTTCATAAAAATAGTACCAATATGCCCCGTGGTTTTTTGCAAAGTTTTATTCAGCTCTTAATATTTTTGCTCTTTCCAGTCTTGATTGCTCAGGCTCCTCTCATTTTTTTTTCAACTGCATTTTGTCTCTGTAGGAACAGACCCCATTTTTTGACATCTGGTGTTGAGGGGCATCAGGATTTAAAAGCTAAGAAATGCAATAAGATACAGGCTACATCTTCTTATCTAACTGCCCACAATTTTCTGCAGCATCTGTATTTTTCTAAGCTTTCCAAGCCCGTGGAATGTGGTCTCAAAGCCTGGCAGAAAGCAGAGCTGTGCCAGAGCCACCTGTCCTGAGCAGGGCCAGGAGTGGCACTGGCTGATCCTTGCAGGTCCCCTCCACCTCAGCAGACTCTGTGATTCTGTATTGGGTTCAGAATTGATTTTGGAGAAGGTTTCTAATCTTATAACAGTCACTCTGTGCCTTTATTTCATCAGGCTGGTAGGCAGGAAGCTTTTAAAGAACATCAAGAAAATGAGCAGTGCTGGACAGGAAAGATCAGATGGGTAAATTCTCATTGCTGCCGTGATTAAATCCCACTCCACAGTTTTAATGACTTATGTTTCATGGGTCAAATAGCTCCATAATTCATAACTGGATAATTCTCTGCCTGGTAAACTGATCATCTTTTAAATTACACTGCCGTTGTATCAGTGAAGAAAAATCAGTAAAACCTATTAGAGATAAGATTATCAGAGTAGCTTTTAAACTGGAAATATCTCCTCGTGTGAGGAATGATTGTGTTTTTCACTCTGGTTGTCTTGCAGCGGGTTATGAAAGGCAGGAAAAGTGCTGTAGTGAACTCCAAAGCAGGCAGCCAGAGAGGGATCAGATGCTCCAAGTCAAACTGCAGGCAGTAAAGTCATTTATGAGACAGCAGCCTCAGATATTCGGAGTCCAGTGTTTCCTTGGTCTACCTGAAGTCTTTAATCCAGGTGATCACCTCGTTATCACTTCCTGATTGTCCCTTACTCCTTGTTAACTTTGGGACCCTTGTAGATATTTTCTTGCTCCCTGTGATTTGTTCTGCTAAAAATGTCCTTAGTAATATATGGGAACATTTAAAAAAAAAAAAAAAAAAGAAAGAAAGAAAGAGATCTACAACTCCTGCAAGGATTATTATTACATCAAGGGATTCCTTTAGGCACTTATCATTCTTTATGGGTTCATCCTCACCCTTGCATACAAATCACCCTCCTGCTTAGTATTCAGAGCAGGGAGGGAGCTCAAAGAAGATAGACAAAGGAGCACTTGGGTTGCTAATATTGGCTATAACCCTTCCTAAGCTGGGATAATGGTTGGGATGGGAACATCTCCATCAGTCCAGCACGGGTGGGGTGTGGGCATGGCTGAAGCCTGTGAGGAGCAGGACAGGCTTGGGTTGGCTCTCTGCTCTCTGGGGATGGTTCTGGTGCTTGTTGGGATAGAATGGGATGATGGATTCAGATCTAACACACAGAAGGCACAACCCGGGGGGATTTTTCATGTGTTGCAATGCAGGTGCTGCAGTGCTGGAAATTCTCTCTTGTATCAGCTGCAGTGAGCAAAAACTGACCTTAAAGGCTCCAGCAAATGCCTTGTCTTCATGTGGGCAGGGAGAAAGAGGCTGGCAGTGCAGCTGGAGCTGGGGAGGAGCAGGGAATTAGGGAGCACAACTGGAGGGGTTGCAGTAGGAGCCTCCTCTCTGATCTCTGCTGTCTGTGAGCAGGGGCAGCACCCAGGGAGTGGCTGGAGCTGTGCCAGGGCAGGTTGGGTTGGATTTAGGGACAGGATCTCCCCCAGAGGGTGCTGGCACTGCCCAGGCTCCCCAGGGAATGGGCACAGCCCCGAGGCTGCCAGAGCTCCAGGAGTTTGGACAGTGTGCCCAAAAGAAAAAAAAAAATCAAATACAGGGTTTATTTGCCATCTGATCATTATTTTTGCCTGCTGGGGATGGGAAACCTTGCAAGCCCTTCCTCCTGAGCCAGTCCCTCACTCTTTGGGGGTTAAGATGTTGCTGAGCGAAGAGTTTCAGAAAAATTCATTTACTTTTTAATAAGTCTCCAAGTGAGTGGACTGCCACTGCTTTTGACAGGGTTTGGAGTGAGATCTGTGCTCTCCTCTGCCTGCCCAGATGTGTGATGTAGTTTAGGAGTGGCCCTGTCCTGCTCTCCTGCTTTGGGCTGTGCTGAGAGGCTGGTTTATCTCTCTTGCAGGACCTGGCCCTCCAGTGAGGAGTACAGGCTCACTCTGGACTCCAAAGCAAATTCTGGGAGTTGTGCTCATCACTCCTGGGGCCTGTCTGTGCTGGACAGGAACGGGGAAGCAGCACTGGGGAAATGGAGTTATCATCCCAAGGGGCAGGACAGTGGGGTCCCCATGGAGAAATGTGGCTCCACAGGGGGAAGGTGGGCTCAGCTGTGCTCCACAGAGCTGTCACACTCCAGGAGCCAGCTCCCCCCCTGCATGAGGGGTGCAGAGCCCTGTCAGGTCACCCTGACATTGTCCCCCAGGGGAGCAGCCCCCAGGCTGCCAGAAATCATGGGGGCAGTCACAGAATCATCAGTTTGGGTTGGGAGGATCTGAAATCCCACCCAGTGCCCCCCCTGCCATGCAGGGACCCCTCCCACTGTGCCAGGGGCTCCAGCCTGGCCTGGGCACTGCCAGGGATCCAGGGGCAGCCACAGCTGCTCTGGGAATTCCGTTTCAGCTCCTCCCCACCCTCCCAGGGAACAATTCCTGCCCCAAATCCCATCCAAACCCACCCTCCTTCAGCTCACAGCCATTCCCTGGGTGCTGTCCCTCCATCCCCTGTCCCCAGTCCCTCCCCAGCTCTCCTGGAGCCCCTTTGGTCCCTGCCAGGGGCTCTGAGCTCTCCCTGGAGCCTCCTCCTCCAGCTCTCCAGCCTGGCTCCAGGGCAGAGGTGCCCTTTGGATCTGCTCTGGGATACTGCCCTGGAATAATCCCACATTGCCCATTTTGAGGCATCCTCCTGTTCCATTTCTCCTGTGGCCCTGTGAGGGGGTGGGAACACAGTGAGTGCATCTCTGCAGAACATCCCTTCCAATCCCTCTGCCTGACCCCAGAGGAGAAGAAAAACAACCTTTAAGGTAAGCAAACAGGCTCTCCCAAGCAGGTTTGAAGGCAGCATGGAGTAAGGAATCTGAGATTTCACCAAAGTTGTACTGATCACAGACTGAGAAAGCTAGGACTGCTAAGCCAGGCAGGCTGGATTTTTGCTGGAATCTCTTTTCTGTATCCTACCAGGACAGCACCACTCCCCAACCCATTTTACACCTTTCCTCATTCCTCCCAGGGCACTCCAGCAGGGCAGGTGATGGCTGAGCCACAGTCAGAGGAGATTCTAACAGCTGAGGAATGAGCCAGGGCCTGAACAGTCGTTTCACATCAGTTACCTGCTGGATTTGCCACAGAACTCTGCTCCCTGGGTCAAACAGCCAATTAGCTTAAACTGTCTGTAATTTGGTGCCATTAGTGGAGCTGGGCTCTTCTCCCTGCTGGCTCTTGCAGAACAGGAGGGGTTTTCTGCCAGAGCCTCACACTCCAATGCCATTTGTCATTGCAGAGACGAAATAACCACGGAGGTGTCAGGCATCTCAGCTCCGTGCTGAAGGAACAACTCCGTGTCTGAAAGCATTTTCACACTCCTGGGTGGCTGATGGTCTATTTACATCCCATTTCTGCTGCTCCTGACCTAATTAGATCCCTTAATCCTTGCAGCCAAAGTGCTCCTCGCTGGATCTCCAGAGCGTGTCCTACCAATGGCCATTGCATTTCAAAGGAAAAGAGTTCCTTGCACAGGAAGAAATCCCCTGCTGTGCCACAAGGACCATTGTGGAGAATCAAATTCTGTTTGATTTTTTTTGTAGTTGTTGCTTTTAACAATATTCTCTGAACGAAAAACAACTTGTCTCTCATTTTGCTGCTTCACAGTAGCAAAAAAAAAAAAAAAAAAGAAGCATTTTCTCATCTTCTGTAATTGATTTTTACTACATCCCAAACACGCCTGGTGTAGTGCAGTTTATATCTCTCTGTAAGAGAACGGAGACAAATGTTTTTAAACTTGATTCTTTTCTGTATCAGGGAAAGAAAAGGAAAAAAAAAAAAAAAAAAACCCAGCAAACAAATGGGAGCAATTTCATGTCTGTAGCAGAAGGAACAGATTGTTTCTGTGTTGCAGATGTGCCTTTTACATAAGGTTTCTGCTTCCCCTGAGGTACCCCTGAGTCAAGGATTCTGCCCAAAATAGGTTGGGATGTGAAGCAGCAGCCTCTGTCTGTCAGGAAGGAAAGGGAAGAGTCAGGTTCACAATTAACCACTGAGATATAAACTCGAACTCAGCAAAGAGAGCCTTAATTAAATACAAAATCAAGGCAAACTCTATTTTTATTGCAAAGTTTCTAAGGGGGAAGCGCAGCAAAAATGAACTTTGTAAGCTTGGTAATGATTTTTGTGAGTGTGGTGAAAAAGGGAGGGAGGAAATGTGGCTGAATTTCTTGTGTCCTGGGATAAAAGGAAGCATGGATCAGCCCTGGGAGGGATGGTTTGGAGTTGCCCCAGCTCCATAATGGAATGTTTTGTCTTGCAAAATTCCCAACAACGTCGCCCCGACCAGCATTACACATCCTACTTAATATATTCATTGGGAGCTTATTATATAAATGAACATGTGCTAAATTTATCCGACTTTCTAATGGAAATTGTAAATTCAATTATAATAATTATCTACCTATCTCTGCTATTTCTTTCTGCCTAATTTGCTTGCAGAATCTGAGCTCGGGTAGGTTTTGAGCTTGTTATTTATAGCATATATATTTAGCTTCTTCTCATTGTATTTGCATTGTCTCTGCTTTTCAGAACCAGGTTTTCAGGGCTGATTTGATTGTTCTCTGATCAATATGAAGGGGCTCATTTGGTTGAGAAATGCCTTTGATCTAATTGAATTGAGAATTATTGCCAATAGAGTGTTATTTAAATTCCAAATGGATTTGCACAAATGATGCTATCAGCAGAGTTGGTTGGGGGTTTTTTTTGGTTTTTTTTTTCCTGGTGATGAATATGAAGTTGAAGAGAGCAAAGCAGAGAGGAAAGTTTTCTCTTTTGTGCTGTGCTTTTTGAGGGGCACGTGGTTTATGGAGTTTGAAGGGAATGTCAGCTCCATGAGATGCTGGATGTTCTGCAGACCACCAGCATTTCCCAGAGCTTTCCCAGAGCCCTTGCCTGGATACAGGACTGTAATTAAGCAAGTTTTCAAAGGTTTTGGAGTCTTGAGCTCCCAACTGACACTTATTCAGGTGCCTTAGCAGGAATTCAGGAGTTAACATGCCCAGATAAGAAGGGGATTTGCCCAGGTACAGGAAATATTTAATGGTTCTGGCTGTACCAATTCAGAAGCAGATCAGCAGTGGCATTTTAATTAAAAACCAAACAAAATCTCCACTTTTGCATGCAGTAAAAAAATGAAATCCTTATTTTATCTGCCTTTCCCATTCATCTGTTGCCTTTTCTGACTCAGAGATCCTCACGTCCCGCTGGAAGTCGGGAACAAGGAGCCTGCTGTGGGAAATCATGGAACCATTTAGGGTGGGAAAGGCCACTAAAATCACCCAGTCTGGTGTTCCCCCAGCACTGCCAAGGCCACCACTGGCCCCAGTGCCTTTTGCAGGCAGGCAGGGAAATGCAGCTTTGCAGGCCTGGCCCCTGGCTGCAGTGCCTCACTGTTGGTTCAGAGATGCTCACTCAGCAGCAGATCAAAGCCAGAGCCTTTCCAGGGTGCCAGAGAGCATTTTGAAGCCAAGGAGGGAGCTGGGAGCAGGCAGAAAGAGCAGTGCTGCTGCTGGAGAGGCTGGGAGAGGGAGTGTGGGTGGAGCAGAATGGGGAGAGCAGCTCAGGGCATGGCTCACCTGGTGAGGGTTTGGGAGAGAGTTGGGAGGAATGAGGAAAGGTGTAAAATGGGTTGGGGAGTGGTGCTGTCCTGGTAGGATACAGAAAAGAGATTCCAGCAAAAATCCAGGCTGCTGGCTCAGCCAGTGTGCAGTTCTAGCTTTCTCAGTCTGTGATCAGTACAACTGTGGTGAAATCTCAGATTCCTTACTCCATGCTGGCTCCAAACCTGCTTGGGAGAGCCTGTTTGCTTACCTTAAAGGTTGTTTTTCCTCTACTCTTACTCATCTCTGAAAACTCCCAGTCCTGAGATTGCAGGAGCATCAGGAGCTGCTCTGGGCAGGGGAGGGGCTGAGATGTCCTGGCATCACCCTGAACCTCTTTTCTTTTTGGGACAGCGTGCTTGGATAGCTTTGGACAGGCCCAGTTTGGGTTCTGTGCACTGCCCTGGGGTTTCTCAGTTGTTCAGGTACCAGGATCTTCCTGATCCTCATGCACCATCAGGGATTCTGTGCAGCACTGAGGCCCTGCAGGTGCTTGGGTCTCGGATTTTTGTTTTGCTGTGATGACCTGAGATTTCAAAAGTCTCTGTTGTTTCCCCAGCCCTGTGTCTGAAGAAGAGGTCGAGATCATCTGTTCTCTTGTTTTCAAGGACTGTTTATTCTTGTTATCTTACAAAGACCTGCTGAGGTCTTTGTTGCAGGCCAGGTTGTGCCAAAACTCTCAGCCCTTGGGACGGTGTTATCTTTTATATCAAAAATTATATATGCTTTATTTACAATAACTCTCCAATACCTATCAACCACATCAAACAGTGAACCTTTACTCTAAACCAATTAAAAAGTGCCACCAGCACAGCAGAAGATGGAGAACAAGAGACAAAGAAGAAGGACAGGGACACGCCCTAATTCCTCCATCTTTGCCCTCTAAACCCACATTCTAAAACCCCCAAAATTCTACTTTTTCACCCTGTGATATGTTAATTGTCATTCTACCCAAAATCTTGTGACCTGTAAATTTTCCAGGACAGTCAGAGGGATGTCCTGGGTTCCCACACTTGGGCTGCCCTTGCAGAGGTGCCCAAGGAATTTGGGCTGGTGCTCATCAGGCTGTGCCTGGGCTGCTGCTGGGCTGGGTCAGGCAGGACAGGAACAAACAGCTGGAAAAGCATCGCTGGGCTTGGAGGAAAACAAAACTCCTGACTGGGGGAGTGGGGGAGAATCTCAGGGAGAAACCAAGCCAGAGCAGTGTCAATGAGCTGTGACACTGCAGCACAGGCTCTGGGAACCTGTGCAGAGCCCAGTGCTGGGGAGAGCTGCCTGCAACCTGCAGTGTTCTCAGCTCCTGCCGCAACAGATTTTATCATTTCTGTGGTTCAGCAGTAGGGAAAAAAAAAAAAAGTCTTCATTTCCATAATGGCTTTTTTAATTTGGCCAATTAGCTGGTGATTTTAACTGGGGATGCTCTTCTGTTGTGAGATATGTAAAGTGATTTAAAATACGTATATTTGAATGTTCCGCATTTCTGTTTGGAATATTTTAATTATAACTCTGTGTGTAATAGTAAATCGTGAGTTACTTATCTCTCTAAATGATTTTAAATTGTTGCTTTTTTGGGGTTTTTGTTTAAATATTTTCTGTTCTAACTGTGCAAAATCCAAAACATAATGGAGAAGCAATGAAGCCATTGCTTCAGCTTGGTTTTTAAGCTCTGAGTGCCTAGAGGCTGAGGGCAATCGATACAGACCAAGAAATCAATATCCTATCATGATATAAAGTAGGGAATTATAAACTTCTCCAGTGCTTTCAAAAGATTTTTTTTTTCCCCTTAAATATTGAGCTAATTAATCCTGAACTCTTGAGAGATTTTTTTTTTTTTCACTGTCAAAAGTAAAAGTTATATTTAAAAGTCACGGCTGAGAGCGTTCTGTGCTCACAGCAAACTCTGCAGGGGGAGGTTTCTGTGTGGCAGAGGGCTCCAGCCTTACCTGCTGCCTCTAGCACTCAGAGATGACACGAAAACATTCCAGAATTGCATTAATTCCTAACGAGATCTGCCCAAATTGGTTTCTTCCAGCACCTGCCTCCTCCTCTCCCCAGCAAGACTCCGCCGCCGCCGCCGCCCAAGACGACGCGCAAGCAAACGTCTGTGGACTCTGGGATTGTCCAGTGAAGAAGGAAGCAGGGTTTTTTTCTCCAAAGATAAAGCTGTAACAATTCATTTCCCTAAGTATTTTATGGTCTGTAATGTTTACCTCATTCGGGTGTGCAGTATCTAACATTTAGTGCAATGATAACTCCGTAAGAAATCCATTTCTCGCCACGCGTCGGACCCAACACTACATCCCCCTGGTTTTTGGGGTTATTCCCTCCCTTCACTTGAAAGAAATCTGGATTTCTACTTGAGACTGGGAACTCCATCAACTGACAGAACCCTCTTCCTAAACCTTCTCCTTGCTTCTGGATAACGCCAGGCACAGAGCTAAACGTGGAGATTAAAATGAGAGCTGGAAATTTTGTACCTGAAGATTTTGGGTACCTCTGGAGTTTCAGATGAGCAGAGATTTTGTACTTAATCTCAGTGTATATAGGAATCAATGACAATATTCACACGGAATTCAGGGCAAGAGGAGGTTTCCCAGTGAGGTGAAGCTGCTGTAGGATTTCCCTGATTAACAGGGATTTTAGCCCAGGGTTAAAAATCAGACACCACTGATTTGTGAAATCGGTCTGTGCTACAAATAACCTGATTGCAGTGAGCCAAGTGGAGATCTGGGGCTGTGACCACGATGCCATCAAATTTAAAACCTCTGGTGAGAGCAGGACAAGTGCCAGCCAGCAAAACCTCCCCTCTGACCATGAGGCTGCTCAGGGAATTTGGAAGGTGCCCTGGGTATTTTTGCAGGTGCTGGGGTCCATCAGTGCTGGTCCCTTTTTAAACAGCCCCTCCCAAGGGCACAGGAGCAGCAATTCCCAAATGTTGGAAGCCAAGCAGGCGAGGCAGAGCTGGCTTGGCTGAACAGGGATCTCCTCTTGGATACCAGGTGGAAAAGGAAGGGGCCAGTGGGAGCAAGGTCAGGGGGCATGGGAACAACACAGAGGTGCTGCTCCCCTCTGGAGGGACAAAATTCATGTGGTCAAAGCTCACTTGGAGTTGGAGCTGCCAGAACTGTGGGGGACAGAAATACATCAGTGGCAAAAGGGCAGTGTGAAAATATCATCAGCCCATTTTAGGGTGATGGGCCCCTCACAAACAGGGACAGGGCTGAGGCAGAGGTGTTCAACACAGCCTTTGTCTGCAGTGGGTCACAGACCCAGAGGGTCCCAGTGCCCTGAGCTGGAGGACAGGACTGTGACAATGAGCACCTCCCAGTCAGCCTGAAACTGCAGCCCCAGCTGAATCCCTGCACATCCAGGGGCTCTGATGGGATTTATCCAGAATCCTCATCTGATGTCATCATAGAACCTCTCGTGATGATTTTTGAGCAGTCTGAGGAATCCAGAAAGGTCCCAGCTGACTGGAAGCTGGGGAATGTTGTCTTGCTTTTGAAGAAGAGCAAGAAGGAGGACCCTGGAAACTACAGGCCCAGTCAAATGATGGAAAAGATTATTCTGGGAGGTACTGGCAAACACCTGGAGGACAATGCAGTCATGGCTCACAGCCAGCACAGCTCCAAGAGGGGAAGGTCCTGCTTGTGGAACCCGATTTCCTTCTGCAGCAGGGTAACCCAGCTGGCTGAGCCAGGAAAGCCAGGAGATGGAATCTTTTTGGACTTCTGCAAAGCTTTTGATGCTGTCTCCCACGGGATCCTTCTGGACAAAATGTCCATTGTCCAGCTGGAGAAACACATCCTGGGATGGGTGAGCGGCTGGCTCCAGGGTTGGGCACAAAGGGTGACAGTGACACCAGGCTGGCACCAGCCACACTCTAAAAAAGACATTAAAGTGTTAGAGAGTGTCCAAAGGAGCCAGGAGGATGGGGAAGGGCCTGGAGGAGAAGCTGTGTGAGGAGCAGCTGAGGGCACTTGGAATGTTCAGCTGGAGGAGACTGAGGGGAGAGCTCAGGGTCAGCAGCATCCTCCTGAGGGGAGTGCAAGGCAGGAGCTGAATCCTCACTGGAATTATCAGGGACAGCACCCAGGGAGTGGCTGGAGCTGTGCCAGGGCAGGTTGGGTTGGATTTAGGGACAGGATCTCCCCCAGAGGGTGCTGGCACTGCCCAGGCTCCCCAGGGAATGGGCACAGCCCCGAGGCTGCCAGAGCTCCAGGAGTTTGCACAAAGCTCCAGGGATGCCCAGGGTGGGAATTTGGGGAGTTTGGGCAGGGGCAGGAGCTGGATTGGATCATCCTGTGAGTCCCTCCAGCTCAGGATAATCTGTGATTAGTGAGGTTTGTAAATCAGTCCTTGGTGGCCACCCACTCACATCTTCATTCAGTTGGATCTGGGTGTCCATGAGAGGAAAACAAAGAAACCCTGGAGCTCCCAACAGCACGAGGGAGGGGGAGAGAAAACAATGAGCAGGGAGGAGACTCCTGCTCATTCTGAACCTAAATGTTGAATACAGAAACAGGAAGAGCTTTTTCCTTTCTTTATTGTGTATTATTTCATGTTGGATCAGGATGAACTGAGAGGAATCACTTTGTCCTTGTGCCATCATTCTGTACAGTGTTTGTATATATGATGGTTTTTAGAATGTTTTAATTTTTATGGTGCCTGCTTTTCACATCATACTGAGTTCATGTGCCTGCAAAGAATGCTTTGTGTATTCTTAATTTCCTAATTGCTGAAAGTGTAAAGAAAAAACAAAAAGTGTTTGTTTTGGTTTTTTTTTTCCAGATATTAAGCTCTGAGAAATATCAGACTGATGGGATGGGGTATTGGGAGGGAGGAAGGAAACTAACTTTGTATTCTAGTGGTTTTTTTATTGTCATCACACTTTGAATTTTTTTATTATCTGTGATCTTTTTACTCTTACAGTAGATTGTTTTTAAATATACCACTGACTCAAAAAAAATAAACTGTTATTTTAAAAGCTTGTCTAAGGAAATTAATACATTCCCTGGGTATTTTTGATCCTCACTGCAGAATTTTTGGGAACTACTACATCGTGTAGAGGGCTGCATATACACTTCCTTTTTTTCAGGACAGTTTAGGAGGGGAACTCATGAGGAAACTGAAATCTTTTATTGTACTGTTGTGATTGTCCCTGCAGGTTGGAGCTAAAACACACATCAGCACTGAGAACACCCATCCCTGTGTGCTGTCCCTGCCCAAAATGATGGCTTGGGTGTCTCTGAGTGAATGCTTCAGGGAACAGATGAGTTTTATGTCATATTTTCCACCTTGGGTACCTGCTACACCATGCAAGTTCCAAGCAGAAGTGACTTTACACAGCAGTGAAACAACACTGTTGTTACAAAGGCAGAAAAATTGCCCTTCTCACAAAAAGTGGCTCCAGTGGTCAATTACATATTCTCATTTTTTTTGCCTTAAACCACAGTGTTACTTTGGATCAAACAAACACACTTTTCCTTGCTGTAAAATCAGCTCCTGGAGCATCTCAGGATTTACTGTTGGCTCTCATCCTGCAATTCCCTCTTTGTTTTGTTCACATAATCCCTGATCAGGAGGAGCAGGCAGGGAAGGATTCCTGGCTGCAGTCAATCAGATATCCGTAGTCAATCAATAATGTGTTACAACTTTAATTCTATAAGTCTTGTATTTAATTGAGAATTGCTTCTTGCTGCTGCCAGGGAGCTCGTGCTGGGATGTTGGGTGAGTTTTCCTCTTTTCTCTTCCATTTGCTTCCTAAAGGATGGGAAGAGCTTTCCCATCGACTTTTGGGTGGGTGCCTGTAAATTGTATTTCTGATAATGTGTTTGTTTTCACACGTCCTCTGCAAATTCCTGTGCTCATGCAAGTGTTATAATTCAGCCCTGTGAGACTCCTCAAACAAGAGCTGCACTTCCAAATCACTCTCCCAGTACAGACCCCAGAGCTCATTTGTGTGTGTGTTTTACAAATGTGCAAGCTGAGCCTGGGAATTGAAAATCAGCTCTCAGAATTGTCACTGCTCCTACAGCCCAACAGCTCCTCGGCAGGACCCAGAATGAACAGTGCCCTCCTCCAAGTGGGGTACGAGCACAGCTCAGCAAAGCCAGCAGCTGATTGCCCACAGGCAGTGAACAATCCCAGGAATGTTGTTATTTCCCATGGTTTGCTCTCTTCTTTTCAATCCAGTTGGGAGTCAGAGCATCCCGGTGCCATGGGAATTCCTTGTCGCTCTGTGTGGGACTCTGTTGTCTCTCTGTTCCAGGGAGCTCATTATGAAACAATCCAGAAAAGAAACTTCTTTGACTTCAACCGGTGGTAGGATCTCCTGTCCCTTCCATCTGCTCCATTCCTGTGGGAATTCAGCCCTAAATGGCTTCAAGGAGTGTTGCTTTCCCCACCCCCTGGAGCTGCCTGTGGAGAAGGTGAGATGGGGCTCACCTGGTTAATTTATCTCCTCTTTATCCTGCCAGTGCCCCCACACCCCAAGGTCCCCACTCAGACTTGATTCAGATCAATATTTCTGCTTGCAGAGGTGACCTGTCCACCTTTGCCAGAGCAGACCTTGGCCAGGGAATTGGCAGCATCCCCAGGGGCCACCTTTGCAGCTTGGGAAGAGTCAGGGATTGATTTGCCCCAGGTGCTGCCCTCGGGGGCTTTGTGACACTGACTTTGTGACACTGACTTCCCTGGAAGAAGCAATTCAGAGGTGCCAAGTTCCTGGATAGTGGAAAAAAACAGAATTTCAGTGGCCACTAATTTTCCCTTCTTGAAAAGCAGCTTGAATTCACTTGGTGAGAATTGGCTCACAGTGCCAGGATAAAAGGAGATTCCTTAATTCCATTTCCTTGTCTCAGCCTGGAGCGAGGGTGGATTTTACAGGTGCACAGGTCAGCCCCACACAAAACCACACAAGATTTGTTGGACAGGGCTTGTTTGCTTTTTAATCACATTTATTTTCACTGGCAAGCTCAACACAAAGGTCACTCCTTAAGCTGGTTCCTGTAATTGACATTTATGATTACTGAGATGTCTCCCATGATACCACAAATTCTGAGGGTAAAAAATGGTTTTAAATTCAGTTTTGTCTTAACATTTTTCTTTACCTTGGCTGTAGTGCTGTGTGACTTCACAGAGGAAAAGGATGCAAAGCTGGCAGTGCTCATATATTTATTTATGATACATGACTAGAGATTCATGTGAGTGCAGGTACAGCTGTGTATTCAGGCACACACATCAAACACAGATTTTTAATGTGAAACATCTCACTTCACTGACTGGTTGAGGTCTCCACCTTCTTGCTTCACCTATAAATATCTTCCCTGCCAATCCTGGGGCTTTTTGGGGCCCATCCCATTCCAGATGTTTGCTGTGGTGTGAAGCCAGGCTGTGGCTCCATCCCCTGCACAAACCAGGTAAGGCTTTTCCAGTTTCCAACCTCACCTTGCCCTGGGATAAATCAATATATTGGAGCATGTGTAGAGATTCCCCCCTGGAAAACAGAGCAAGCCCTGGAGTGATGGTGAGCACTGCAATTCCGAGTTTTCCTCGGTGCTGTTTTGAGCAGTAATGGGGAGCGTGAGGTCCAGCTGCACTGACATTTCAATTTCCTCTCCTCCTTTTGGACTTTCCATGGCTCTAAACTGAATTTCAGGCTTGCAGTTGCCATCTTCTAGGGGATGCAGAAAGGTGGGGATCAGTATAAGGAGTCATTTTTACCTTCTCATCCCAGAGTCCGTGCTGTGTGTTATCTGAAACAGTGACGAGGTGAAACAGTCCCAGCAGCTCCAGTCCAACCAAAACATCTCTTAGCTCAGCAGGAATTATGCAGCCTAAACCACTCAGTAACCTGCAATTTAACAGGAGGAACCTTGGTTTGGGGAGTGTGTTCTTGCAGCCAGAGGGGAAGGCATTGCAGAGGGCAGCGGGTTCTGTTGAGCTGTGATTTCTTGTTTCTCTGGAAATCAGATGTGTTTGCCTGTGTTAAATGGTGTGAGCTCAAAAGCTCACACAGAAAAAAAAACTCCAAAAAATTAACCATAAATTAAAAAATGTTAAAACACCTTTTTTTTTTTCAAAAGATGAGGCACTTATTACCTGCTTGTGTTGCAGGAGGCCTGATGTGAGATTTTTTTTCTACATTTTATTGAGATTTGGTTGTCAATAATATTCAGTTTATTCTGGCTATAACCTTCCTTCCATGAGTTTATTACTGTGTACACTTGGCAAATAGATTTGTTGCTTTTTCCCGAGCTGCTTACTATTGTTGAGTTGCTTCGCAGAGGAAAATAATTGAAAAAAAAAAAATAGAAATAATGGGATTTTTAAAGGAGTTCGTGTCTTTCCTCACTTTGTGATCCCTGTGGAGGTGGGCAGAGATCTGTGGGAGTATTTGAGCAGGGAATATAAATACTGGCCAAACACAGAGACCCTTGGGAAGAGACAGAGCTCCTCTGAGCCTCCCATGGAAGCTCCTGGAGAGAACTCAGTGCTGCTCTGATCTCAGCTGCTCCGTGGGCTCTGCACACAGTGGCACAAAAGTGACTTTGGAAAAAGGAATTCCTTTCCTCTGGGGTGAGGTTCTCTGGTGTTTGTGTAAGGTCAGGAGCAGGAATTGTGTCTTAGGTTAGGCCTGGTCTCCTAAAGCCCTGGAAAATGGGAAATTGGGGTGGTTTGATGGCAGGAATGGGGCTGGAGCTCCTGTTCAGTGGGGGAGCTGGGGGGCTCAGCTGGAGAGGAGAAGGATCCAGGGAGAGCTCAGAGCCCCTGGCAGGGACCAAAGGGGCTCCAGGAGAGCTGGGGAGGCACTGGGGATGGAGGGACAGCACACAGGGAATGGCTGTGAGCTGGAGGAGGGAGGGTTTGGATGGGATTTGGGGCAGGGATTGTTCCTGGGAGGGTGGGGAGGAGCTGGGCTAGAATTCCCAGAGCAGCTGTGGCTGCCCCTGGATCCCTGGAATTGTCCAAGGTTGGACACTGGGTTTGGAGCCCCTGGCACAGTGGGAGGGGTCCCTGCCCTGGCTTTGTTTGAGCTTTAAGGTCCCTTCCAACCCCAACCATCCTGCAGCTTCATGGTTATGGGGGGAGACACTCAACAAACCAAGGGGCAGCAAACCAGGAGAGCTGGGGACAGGGGATGGAGGGACAGCACACAGGGAATGGCTGTGAGCTGGAGGAGGGAGGGTTTGGATGGGATTTGGGGCAGGGATTGTTCCTGGGAGGGGCTGGGCTGGCATTCCCAGAGGAGCTGTGGCTGCCCCTGGATCCCTGGCAGTGCCCAGGCCAGGCTGGAGCCCCTGGCACAGGGGGAGGGGTCCCTGCCAGGGCACTGGGTGGGATTTGAGGTCCCTTCCCACCCAACCCATTCCAGGATGTCTGGCTGGCATTCCAAGAGCTGCCTGTGCCTGGCCCTGCCCTGGCTGCCATCATCATCCTCAGGACCCTCCATCCAGCCTGGCAGTGGCACTTCCAGGAGCCCCAGGGCCTCTCCCAATGGAGATGTGGGGCTGCAGGAAATTCTTTCCTCATTTAAGTTGGTGCAGCTGAGGAGCAGAGTTTTGGAGGGACCCTCACAGCACATGGCAGGGGTTTTGTGATCCAGCCAGGAATTTGGGCAGGTATCAAAAGATCCCTGTGCTCCATCCTGCTGGCAGCCATGAATCAGTGAGCCCATTCCATTTGATTTCACTCCAAGAAGAATGAAAGAGAAGGGAGCCAAGTGCTCCCCTATTTTCTCAGATAATTTACCTGTAGCTGTGAAATGAGTGGTGCTTGCATTTCTCCCTTGAAACAAAAGGCTGGAGCAGGGGAGGGCACCTTCAGGCAAGAGCAGAGCTGGTGGAAAAACAACGTGGAGCTCGTGCTCTTGCTGTGTTTGCCAGGGACGGGCTGGGTGCTGGGCATTCCTGAATTCTGGGGCTGGAAAAAGGGGGAAATGGGGAGGGGAGGAAATCAAAGAGCAAAACTGGAAAATGCATCTCTATTCCCCAAGCTCTGGGATCTGGATGGGGAAATGTTCATGTCTTTGAGGGCAACGTTTTCTACAAAATATTCCCCTAAAAACCAGTGGTTTAATTTTTTTCTTTCTGCTCAGTCTGCATCTAAAAGGGAAATGGGAGCTGAGCTTTTAAAGGTGCCCTGAAATTGGAATTGGCAGCTGAGCCTTGCATTATGCACTCAAGGTTACACAGTACTTGCTGCCTTTGGTGGGTTTTGCTTCATCTAAACCAGTCCCCCAAAAAAAGGAAACAATCTAAATTTGGATTTAGATCACGGCAAAGCCGTGCACGTCTTCTGTATTGCCAAAAAAAAAAAAAAAAATCTAAATAAACAAAATCTAAATAAAAATCTAAATAAAAATCTAAATAAAAATCTAAATAAAAATCTAAATAAACAGTGCCATTTTGGTCCTCTGGAAACACCTCAGTGATCTTCCAGCTTCTCCTCTTCCCTTTTACCTCTTTCTGTTCTGTTCTGACATCACCTTGCTCCTCAAACCTGGCTGACATGAGCTGCACCCAGCCCAGTCCCCAGGGATGATGGGCCTGGCAAGAGCCTGGCCTCCTGAACCCAATTTTGATTTTACAATTCCTGAATCGATTATTTTCTAATTCCTGCAGCTGTATTTTAATGCAGGTTTGCTTTGGGTTTGTTTAAAAACCTTATAAGGGGAGTTAAAACCCTATAAGGGGGTGTTTAAAATCCTAAAAGGGGGGTTAAAACCCTATAAGGGGGTGTTTAAAATCCTAAAAGGGGGTTGCTTAAAAAACCTTATAAGCATGGTTGTTTAAAATCCTGTAAGGGGGGTTAAAACCCTATAAGGGGGTGTTTAAAATCCTAAAAGGGGGTTGCTTAAAAAACCTTATAAGGGTGGTTGTTTAATATCCTGTAAGGGGGGTTAAAACCCTATAAGTGGGTTGTTTAAAATCTTGTAAAGGGATTTAAAACCCTCTAAGGGGGTTTAAAATCCTGTAAGGGGGGTTAAAACCCTATAAGTGGGTTGTTTAAAATCTTGTAAAGGGATTTAAAACCCTCTAAGGGGGTTTAAAATCCTGTAAGGGGGGTTAAAACCCTATAAGGGGGTTGTTTAAAATCCTGTAAGGGGGTTGTTTACAACCCTCTAAGAGTGTTGTTTAAAAAATTATAAGGGAGTTATTTAAAACCCTCTAAGAGTGTTATTTAAAACCCTCTAAGGGGGTTATTTAAAACCCTCTAAGGGGGTTATTTAAAACCCTCTAAAGGGGTTTTAAACTTTTGCTGTCTCCTTCCCAGATGAGAAGGATTTAGAGGAAGGGCCACAGGTAAAGCTGTGGGAATTTCAGCCCTTTGAAAAGCAAATTCTTCCCTAAAAATCCAAAACAAATGCCTGGATTTGGGCAGGACCACCGAGGGAAGGAGAAACTCCATTTCTCCCTGATAAAAGGGAAGCCTTGGGTGATAAAACCAAACCCATGCAGGAGTGTCACTGTGGGATAAACACACGACACAGACTCTGTGATTCTTTCAAGGCTGCGTGAAGAATGAATGAATTTATTTTTAGGGATCATTCTCTTTTATATATAATTTTTTACAGACCACTGTGATTGGTGAGAGAAAGACAAACCTCTTCACCCACTTTGGTCAAATGTGGTGTGGTCTTGACCCTGGCCCGAGACTGAATGGGTGTGTGGATAATTAAAGTGTCACCTCCATCCTCTGCAGCTTCACACCCTGCCCCTTGCTCTCCACAGGTGTGGGAAACCAGGAAATCCTTCTGATTGTCCTGGGAAGATTTAAAAGTCACAAGAATTTGGATAGCATGATAATTAGTATGTCACACAGTGAGAAAGTAGAATTTGTGGATTTTAGATGAGAGATCAGGGGGCAAAGCTGGAGGCAATGGGGTGTGTCCCTGAGCTGCTTCTCCATCCTCTTGTTCTCCATCTCCTGTGGTGGTGTGGCACATTTGGGTTGGTTTGGAATAAAAGGACACTGTACAGCAGAGTGGATAGATATTGGAGAATTGTTATAAATAAAGCATACATAATTTTCAGTATAAAAGATAGTGCCCTCCCAAGGGCAGGCAGATGAAGGAAGGACAGACGACAACAATGAAGACAGACCAAAAAAGAGAGAGCACTGGCCTGCAGAGAAGCTGTGGCAGGCCAGGGAACGAATATGAGATAAGCAAAGAATAAACAAATTCCTGAACACGAGAAAACAGACGACTCCACCTCTTCTTCAGACACAGAGCTCGCAGAGACAACAGAAACACCAGGAAGGCCCAGACAAAAGAAAAAACATATATATATTTTAGCAAACCTAATTAGGGACCCTAACACACAGGGTCTCTTTTCCCATGGCTTCCCAGGACTTTTCCTGCCTTTTTCCAAGGGACTCCAGGCTTGGAGTCCCAGCAGCCCCTGGATGTCCCTGCAGAGCTCTGCAGGCACTCACACCCAGGGAAGGCAGGCTGAAATGTTTGCTCTGCACTCTGCTTGTCAGGTTTCCAAAGTGCCAGTTTGGTTTACTGAAATTCTTTTCTCATGGAAAGGACACGTCCCAGGACATCCCTCTGACTGCCCTGGAAAATTTGTAAGTCACAAGAATTTAAGTAAAATGGTAGTTAATTTATCACAGGGTGAAAAAGTAGAATTTTGGGGTTTTAGAATGGAGTTCAAGAGGCAGAGATGGAGGAATTTGGGTCTGTCCAGTCTTTCTTCTTCATCTTCTTGCCCTCCATCTTCTGCTGTGATGGTGACACTTTTTAATTGGTTTAGAGTAGAGACACTGTCCAACATAGCTGATAGGTATTGGGAAATTATTGGAAATAAAGCACATGTAGTTTTTAGTATAAAAATAACACTTCTCAAAGGGTGATCCTGACCTGCAAGAAAGATCTCAGCAGGTCAGAGCAAAAATGTACTAAATAACAGAAAAATAAACAACCTTGAAAATGAGAACAGAGGGATCTTGGACTCTTCTTCTGATGCTGGGCTGGGAAAACAAGAGACTTTTCAAAATTCGTGTCACAACAGCAAAACAAAAACCCAACACATAAACACCAGGATGGTTTTTGTAACATATCCATGGTGTGAATTCTTTCTGTGGGAGGGATTTCTCTTGATGCCCCTCTGGTTTGGCCAAAGTGGGTGAAGAGGTTTGCCTTTCACCAATCACAGTGGTCTGTAAAAAAATTATATATAAAAGAGAATGATCCCTAAAAATAAATTCACTCATTCGTCACACAACCTTGAAAGAATCAGAGTCTGTGTCGTGTGTTTATCCCACAGTGACACTCCTGCATGGGTTTGGTTTTATCACCCAAGAATTCCCTTTTATCAGGGAGAAATGGGATGCAGCCATTCAGGGGAAAACTCTGGGCTGTGAGTACTCTGGCCTTTGTTCTAAGCATTTGACCATTTTCCTTTATTTAGGGAAACATTTCTTTGCTCCAGCCCTGCCAGAAGTGCAGCACCAGCTCAGCGTTAGGGCTCAGCAGATCAACCTCCCCATTTGTGCCTCAGCCTTGTCAGGCTCCATTATTCTGAGCCCACTTTGACAGTTCTGGGTTAGAAAGGCAGCAGTTGCTTCTGGAATGCCCCTCTCTGTAGGACAGCTCCATTCCTGCTGACTTTGGACATTCCTTGTGCCCAGGACAGGTTTTGGAGGGGGAGGCTGCCTCCAATATTGCACAAACCCATTTTATTGCACTTGGCAGGGGCTGGGGCACTGGGTGGCAGCCATCCTTCTCCACCATGATAGGGAGCCAATTTAATTATCAATAGAGCTGGTTTGTGGGGCCATTTCACTCCTCTTGGGATCTGTATGGCTCTGGAATTCTGTCCCTGCTGGATAACTGCAGGCAGCTCTGCTCTGGGCCCCAGTTGCAGAGGTGACCTCAGAATTCCATCTTTGCCAGTAAAATGTGATCAAACCTCTGCAGGTTTTTTTATTTTCTTTGGTTCCTGTGTTGCTTGGCTTTTTAAGGCAGTTATTTATTGATTTATTTTGAAAGAAAATGTCAATTAAAAATAGGGAAGGGCAGGATGGGGGTGGTTCAACAACAGGTGCTTAAAATTTCCTTTGGGAGGAATCTCCCTGATGACTTTCTGGATCAGTAGCTGGATGCTTCCACGGGGTCTGGGTGGGCAACAGAGGCAAAACTTCAGCTGTTTTATAGCAAGTAGTAATTTCAGCTGTTGTGTAACAATTCATGGCTGCAGCTGGTGTATAACAAGTAATTAGCTGAGCTCTGGGTTGCAGCAAAAGCACAAGTTCTCGTTTTCCCCGATTCCATCTCTGCATTTCTGGCTGGCTTTGCCCTGTGTCTGACCCACCCTGCTGTCCCAGCCTGCCCTCCCCTCCCCAAATCAGCCTTTGGTGCATCTTCCCCCTGCCAGGGGAGGATTTGATGCTGGAAATGTCAGGGTTTCACTCCTAACTGGCAAACAGGCAGGGGAAGTGCCAAGCCAACGTGGTGACCCCAGAGCAGAACTGTCCCAGATCCTCACGTCTTGTTTGGAAATTTGATGACAGCCTCGTTGCCCGGGGGTCCAACATAATCACTCCTCAGCTCACTGACACACTGCCTCTCAGCATCTGTACTAAATGTGGTTTTATCCCCACTGCTTGTAAGAACACTTCTGAATTCTTCAGATGCACAGGGAGGAAGAAAAAAAACACAAACCCAGCTCAAGCGTAGAACGGCTGGAATTTTTAATTCCAAATGTAAATATGCTTTGAAAAGGATTCTTTCTTCCCCCCTCTCCACCCAAATCCTTCATTGGTGATGCTGGGTTTGTCCTTGTAAGAATTAGCTCTGGGTAGCACCCTCAGAGCTGCTTCTGTTGTTACATTTCCAAGAAAGCTTTGGGATCTCTGAGCCACCACTGGCAAAAGGGACTGGAATTTCCTGGAGTGAAATCTGGGATTCTCGTTTGCCTGTGGCCCGTGGGAATCAGGGACCTGGTGGGCAGCACCTGGCTCAGCTCAGGGTCAAAAGTGCCCTCAGAATTTCAGGTATTTTCTTCTGGCAGCTCTGCCCTTGTCCCACTGGGAGCTGCACCCCAAAGTGAGTTTCTGATCTAAGATTGCTTTCAGTAAATCAAATTAAACAGCTGGATACGGATGTTGTGTTTTAAACCCAAGGAAATCCGAGTTTTTCATACCAGTTTTGCTCTCCCATGCAGAATCTCTGAACTTTTAAGGTTGGAAAAGCCCTCAGAGAGTGGGTCCAACCCTTAACACCTTACATCAAACCCTGAAGTACTTATGAACAACTTTAATTTTACTTTTGCTCTTGTTTTCCCTGTTTTCACTGCCTTAGCCCTGGGAGATGCTGCTCCTGACAGGACCTGCTCTGCTACTGCAATAAAACCCCAATTTTATGAGTTGTTTTTTTTGAAAAGCAGTGGCTGGAAGAGCTCTGGCAGAGGCAGGGGAAGGGCATTTTAATGATTACATTTCATTACCTCACTGATGTCACCTAAAATCCTCACACCCTGAAACTAATGGGAGGCATTAAAGGAGCTTCAGTGGGCCCAGAGTGGCCCAGGGTTGTGGCAAATGCATCAAAAAAAAATAAAAATCCCAGAATAATTAAGGCTGGAAAAAGCTTCTGAAATTATTGAGTCCAGCCATTCCCACAGCTCGTATTTGTAGAAAATCCCAGAAAGCTCTGTGTGAAACCTGGCTGAACTCAGCCCAGTGCTGGGTAAGGGCTGCTGGGTGTCTCTCAGATCTCCTCTCTCCAGACACATTTACAGATTTTCTTCACTGGTTCTCACAGGGTTTGCAGGTGCAGATTGTTTTTCTCTATAAGGAGAGTTTGTTGTGTAGCTGAATTTCCATGCCTCTAATTTTTCCTTATAGGAACTTATAGGCCTGTTAGTAATTCAAGAGGAAAAGGGAAGGAAAGGAGAAAGGAAAGGAAAAGGAAAAAGGAGAAAGGGAAGAAAGGAAGGAAAGGAAAGGGAAGGAAAGGAAAAGGGAAGGAAAGGAAAGGAAGGAAAGGAAAGGAAAGGAAAGGAAAGGAAAGGAAAGGAAAGGAAAGGAAAGGAAAGGAAAGGAAAGGAAAGGAAAGGAAAGGAAAGGAAAGGAAAGGAAAGGAAAGGAAAGGAAAGGAAAGGAAAGGAAAGGAAAGGAAAGGAAAGGAAAGGAAGGCTGATTTTTTAAGGCCATTCTTTTATAATCTCTTTACCTGTATTAACAAGCTGCCACACAAAGCAGGCACTGGCTTTGCCTCAGACAATTCTTTCATCCCTCATTTCTGCTCCCCACGCCTCCTGTGCAGCTCTGGCAGGGGGGGAATGCTGCCCTGCAGCCTCTGCCTGGTTGTTCGTCCTCTTCTCCTGATTTTTGGATGGCATAAAGACCCTTCAGCACCTTCAGACAAATCCTGTTCCTCCAGAGAGGAGCTGGCAGCTCCTGGGGAGCTTTCTGGAAGGCTCATTTCATGTGAGCAGCCACAGAATTTGTACAAGCAATGTTTGTAGAACTGGCTCCTTGCAAACGTTGTGGAAGCAGATATTTGGCAGAGCAATTAAAATTTGGGAGAACTTAATTCCTGTCAGTCACATGTTGGGATATTTATTTCACCCAGTCCCTCTGTGAAGTGCCTTCATTTTCCAGCACTTCCTGGAACAAGGTTGCTTTATTCTGAAATTTATCTTTATGGGGATGGTTTTGCACCATTTTTTTTTTTTTGCATTCTGCTTTGTTGGAATTAGTGCATTTAGTCTTGTGCTTGGGCTGTTGATAATGACAAAGTGCCTGAAGAAATGGAAATCAAGCTGCTGCAAATCCCAGAACCATATTTTAAAGGATGTCACTGCCACATGCTTTACCCGAGCTGGGGGCAAAGGGCTCATCTGGGGACATTTTTCTGTGTCAATGCTTTTTCCAACTGACTTTCTCCTTGTAATGATTCCTCTTCAATTATCTGACAGGCAGTGCGAGTCCAGTTGCTGAAATCCTGGAGTTTTCCATCATAATTGAACCTGCATCCAACTAAACATCCCTGAGGAGTCCTGAGCTCCCAGCCTGTCACAGCTCCTGCCCCAGCAGCTCCCTGCTCTCTGCTCCACAAGAAAAGGAGACTGAAAACCTCTTCTTTCCAAAGGTAATTCCTTTAATTCACACTTTCCTAGCTGCAGCCTCAAGGCATGTCCATCCCCATTTCAGGGACGGGTGGGGATGGTCAGGACATACAGATGGAGCCCTCGTGGGGCTTGCTGTAGGAATTAGTTGGAATTGCTTGTCTGAAACAAAACTATGAAAACTGAGGAGCTGAAGTCTTTGTGGGAGTGTTTTTTGCAGTTCTCTGCTCCTCCAGGACAGGGCTGGATAAAACAGAGTTGTGCTGAAGTTCCTGTAATGAGATGCAAATGTCACAAACCAAAACATTGCAACGATCCTAATGATGAGAAAAAAATGTGAGCCCTGCTAAGAGAGGTGAACAAATAAAAGGAAAATAAATCCTGGAGAGCAGGAGGAATCACACAGGCTTAGGAGCAAATAACAAAGGGCTCCATCATACAGAGATCCTGTTTGAAATGATCATCTCAAATAATCGAGGCACTTCATTTACAAGTGGATATTTTCCCAGGTTTTTCCAAAGATTCCTGAAGCTCTCAGTGATTCCATGAAGGAAAATCTGCTCCATGATCTGTAACGTGCACAGCCCATATGTTTGTACACATTTGGTCTCTCTGGCTGCCAAATTTAAATCCTTTTTTGGGGCAAGACACAGGACTGGGAGTGCACAAAAATATCAGACATGGGACCAGAGGTCCACAAAAATACCAGACACGGGACTGGGAGGTGCACAGAAATATTGATTCATGTTTTCCACTTTACACAGAATAAAATAATCCCAGAAAGCCCTAAAGCCTGAAGTGCTGGTGGATTTCTCCAGGGGCAAAGAGACAAAAGAACTCGCAGAGCTCTCCAGCAGCAGAATCACCCTTTTATTTCCAAGGATGTTTCAGTCCAGGCAATTTTCACTTTTCTGTGTGGAACAGGAGGAGAAGGGAGCAGGTGATGTGATAGGAAGGAAACCTGGGGGTTTCTTTAGGGTTTTTATCCAAAATTCTTCCTGGAAAGTTGTGGTGCCTTTGAGCTGCTAACCCTTCCTGGAGATGGACACAGGCTGCTTCTCCTCTATTTCATCATGAGTGCATTGCTCTCCTTAAAAAGTGTCTAGGGGCGTTTATTTGCAGGAAAAATAAAATGTAGCTATAAAAAACCCATCCACAAAACACCTTTGGCTTGTCCAACAAAATGTGAAAATCTTTTATGTGGGTACTTGACATTCTGTTTGCTTGCTCAGCTTCATCACAAAACACTTCATGGTGAAACTAAAGAATTGCTGTCCAGATCTATTTTGGTTTAATATTTTTTTTTCCCTTGACATGGGATCTGAGCCTCCTGAGGAAACAGTAATTTTCTGCTCTGCACTGAAAAACTCCTCACCTGGAGCTTTGTGGTGAGATCCTCTCTGCTGGTGGTGTGGAGCTCTCGCAAGGTGTTTGGGCTGTTGCTTTCAGGAGGGGAAAAGAAGAGGGAAAAGTGAATTTGGGGACTCTGCTGTGAGTGTTCAGGTGCAGTGATTGCTGCTGTGGGACAGATTTAGTGCAGTTGCTTTGGCAGTGCTGGGTGGTTTGCTTGGAGGGTCTAAACAGATGGAAAAATGGATATAATTTGGGTTGGTGGCATCCCTGGCAGTGCTGCACTGTGATAATATCTTGGAGCTGTGTTAGGGTTTAAAATGAGCCTTCCCTTTTTTCCTTTCCTTTCCTTTCCTTTCCTTTCCTTTCCTTTCCTTTCCTTTCCTTTCTTTCCTTTCCTTTCCTTTCCTTTCCTTTCCTTTCCTTTCCTTTCCTTTCCTTTCCTTTCCTTTCTCCTTTCCTTTCCTTTCCTTTCCTTTCCTTTCCTTTCCTTTCCTTTCCTTTCCTTTCCCTTTTCCCTTTTCCCTTTTCCCTTTTCCCTTTTCCCTTTTCCCTTTTCCCTTTTCCCTTTTCCCTTTTCCCTTTTCCCTTTTCCCTTTTCCCTTTTCCCTTTTCCCTTTTCCCTTTTCCCTTTTCCCTTTTTTTTCCCCTTTCCATCTTTCTTTTTTCCTTCCCTTTTCCACTTTTCCTTTCCCTTCCCAATCCAAAGGGGCTGGCTGATAACAGGACACATAAACTCCTGTTTTCTCTTAACCTGTAATCCATGGCACATTAACCTGTGCTGGGATTCATTTTGCTCCTTTTATTATTAACATTTTCTCCAGGAACTGCCTTTCTGAAAATCTCAAATCATGTCCAACCAGAGATGAAATATTTTTAAAAATAAATTATTATTGTTGATATTATTTTTATTAATAAAATATAATAATAATAATAATAATAATAATAATAATAATAATAATAATAATAATAATAATAATAATAATAATAAAGCTCCAAGCAGTTACACCTGAAATATCTGTTAGGAATCAATTGGCTGCAGTGTCCAGGAATTTTAATTTGTGTTTGAACAGTCCTGAAGGAGCTGAGTGTGTTTTTAGCAGAGCTGGATGCAACAACCCTTGATGGTGACCCAGCAAAAAACCCCGGGGCTGTCTTGCCCTGACCATCTAAAGTTCCAGATGACTTTTGGATGCTCAAAAATTTATGCACTTGGAAGACTCAATTATATTTTGCTGTTCTATTTAACAAGGAAGATGCTGTGTACATTAGTAAGGGTGTGTATAAACTCCATTTAATAAATGTGAGAAGGAAGCTGCTCCCATCCCCCAGAACGGGGAGTTCCTGGCTCTGTGCAGTGTAATTATGTTTAGATGAGGATGAGCACCATAAAATGAGCGGGGGGGGGTGGAATTCTGAATTCTGGGGGTGAACAGGACCACACTGAGACGTTGAACTGCAGTATTGGTGTCAGAGACAACAGGGAAAGGGGTTTGTTTTGGGTTTTTTAATTTTTGAAATGGAGGACTGGAGAAAAAAAAACCAACACAGGATTCTCCCGGCAGGTGCAGCTGTTTAATCCCAGAATCCCAGACTGCTTTGGGTTGTTGGGACCTTAAAGCTCATCCAGATCCCCCTTCCTCTGTCCCAGGGGCTCCCATTCCCAGTGTCCAGCCTGGCCTGGGGCATTTCCAGGGATCCAGGGGCAGCCCAGCTGCTCTGGGCACCCTGTGCCAGCCCCTGCCCACCTTCCAGGGAACAATTCCTGCCCCAAATTCCATCCAAATCTCCCCACTGTCAGCTCACAGCCATTCCCTGGGTGCTTCCCTCCATCCCCAGTCCCTCTCCAGCTCTCCTGGAGCCCCTTTGATCCCTGCCAGGGGCTCTGAGCTCTCCCTGGAGCTTTTCCTCTCCAGCTGAGCTCCCCTAGCTCTCCAGCTTTTTGCTGAGACACTTTTCTCTTCCACTTAACCCTTTTTCCTTCCACTTTTCCGTGCCTCTGGCTGGATGATCCCCAGGATCTCCTTTGCTATCCCTGTTTGTCCCTTTCTGACCCTTCCAGGGGAGGGAAGTTGGGAGCAGAGCTCCCCAGCTCTTCCTCCCTGGCTCCTCCAGCTCTCCCCAGGGGATGAGTGCTCAGAGGGCAGAGCAGAACATCCCTGCTGACCTCAGGGAGTGCAGGCAGACCCTACACAGGCTGGGATTTAAACCCTGCAGGCAGCTCAGCTCCCTTTTTGGCTGCCAGGCTCCTGAGCAGAGCAGTGGGAGCCTCGAGCACCAGCTGCAGTTTTTTAGCATCTCTTGCAAAGCCTGAATTTTCTCTCTGTTTCCCTCTGTTGCTTCCCTGCCCGTGACCTAAATTATGAGAAAAAGGCATTAAAGCCTGGATTTTAACTTAAGAGCTGACTACACCCACAGGAGAAATGAAAGCCCAGTGTTGTTTCTTGATTGAAGGTAAGCAAGCAGTGAAATGATGCTGCCAGCAACAGGACACTCGGAGCAATATCCTGCTTTTCTTGATGGCTTCTTGTCCTCTGCAATCAGGCTGATCCCCCAACCATATTTCCATGGCAGGGAGTTGGAACAAGATGGTTTTTCAGGTCCTACCTGGTGCTCCTGCTGTAAGCATTGAATGCGTTCTTTCTTAAAAACGATCCCAATTTGCAAATATTTAATCTGAATAAATGCTCTGAGTCCTTGAGTGACCCCACCTCCTTTGATTGTAGCTCCTTTATGTCTACTCAGCCAATTCTTCCACCTGCTGGTAATCTCCTAATGGGTCTGAGGAATGGCATGCTCTGGCTGCGACCCATATTTACCCTTTGGGGCAGGTCTGGCTGTTGTTGGCCCACGAGTGACTTTACGTTGGATTTATCCTGGGGAAGGAGCAGGATTTGATCCCTGCAGGTTCCTCCTGCTCAGGATTCTCTCCCAGCCCAGGTACCAATGGTGTATCCTGAGGCAGGGGTGTGGATTTTTTTCCAGTGATCCCAAGGAATCCCAGGCAACTGGGACATCTTCACCCTTGGCAGGGAGCTCTCCTGGCCAGCCCTGCCCGGGTCAGGGCTGCAAGCACCCTTGGGATGAGCCTGGGGTGTTTCCTCACTGAGTTAAGGTCCTTCCTGCACTGGGGAATTTATGAATAGTATCAATTAGAGATGGGAATTCTGAGCTGCTTTAGATGGTGAAATTTATTTTCTTACCTTCTACACAGTCAGGGAGGGTGAGTTCTGCTCACAGCTCTGCTCGTGGTTCAGGAGGTCACAAACCTCTGGTTACAAGACCTTTTAAGGATTTATTAACTAATAAAATATTTCTACCAAGAATATTTACCTTTTTAACCCAATAATCAGTTATTGTGTTTCATATGTTTTGCTCAGTGTGGACTTTCTTAACCAATCCTCTAATGACATACGAACTTCAAATTCCACATTTTAAAACTTCTTATTATCTTTATAACTACTTCTATATCTTAAATTTTAAATTCTAAGCTCTCTAGTACTTAGTTTAACATGGTATTACTTAAAGTACAGCTCTACATTTTTACTACTAACATCTAACTTAGGCAGTGTTTCTCAGGTCTCAGATTGAACCCTGCATTCAATTCAAAGCTTTGGCTCACAGGCTCAGTGTCCTGAGAGCTCTCTGTGTGTCAGATTCCAGCATTCCTGGGCTGAGATTGTCCTGAATAAAGAGGATTTCACTGCCCAGGACATGTAGTCTGGGCACAGCCTGCTGGCAGGGATGGAGTGGGTGCTGTGAACTCAGAGAATCCCAGCTCTGGGGATGCTGGACCCCTCCCTACAGAGAAAGAGCAGTGGGAGAAGATAGAAAACCCCACAGGGCTGAAAATAGGGAAAAAAAACCTCTGGGATGATCTTCCTGTGGCCTTTCAGTAACTGGAAGGGCTACAGGAGAGCTGGAGGGGGATTTTTTTAACAGGGAGGTAGTGACAGGAAAATGGGGAATGGTTTTGGACTGAAAAACAATAGGTTAGATGGGATATTGGGAAGAAATCCTTCCCTGTGAGGGTGGTGAGGTCCTGGCAGAGAGCAGCTGTGGCTGCCCCTGGATCCCTGGAAGTGTCCAAGGCCAGGCTGGAGCAACCTGGGATGGTGGAAGGTGTCCCTGCCCATGGCAGGGGTGGAACTGGATGAGGTTCAAGGTCTCTTCCAACCCAAACCAGTCTGGGATTCTATGAAAACATCACTTTATGCAGCAGGGAAAAAAAAAAAAATCACAGTAAATAAGTTTTGTTCTGGTTCTCTGTTCATTCTGGCAGAAAATGGGACTGAGCACGGAAGGGCAGCAGGGAACATGAACCCTACATGAACACAGTTGCTCTTCTTCCAAGCCCCTGCCAAGCCCCTCTTTGTGCTACTCGACCCCAAACGTCCCAGTGAGGTTTGGGGAGAGGTTCAAGGCTGGGAAATGACCCTGGCAAACCCAAAGCTACCCAGTTCTGCCTTTCCCCTCGCTGACATTTGGCTCAGAAATCACCCATATCCATCCTGCGAGCCACAGGGACTGCAGAGGCTCTGGCTGGGGCTGCAGAGCAGTGTGAAAACACAGAGCCTGAGACTGCCCAGGGCAGCAGAGCAGGGCTGAGCTGGGAGTCCCCCCAGGGAGAAGGAGAACTTTGTGCCCAGCTCGTGGGGCTGTGGCAGAGCCACTTGCAGGGAGCACATGTTAGGGCCCCTGCCCTCCCATCAGGAGCCTGGCAGGAGCTGCAGCAGGGTATTTTTAGCTGCTGTCCTGCTGGCTTAGGCACTGCTGATGTTATGGAGTTTGGCAAGGCAGAGGACTGCGGGGTTGTTCGAGTTTCAAGGGATCTCTTCCCTGTACCGTTCCTGCTGCCAGGAGAGGCTGGGCACTGTGGGAGCTGCTCATTCATCATTTGGGGTGGCACTTGTGTAGTCTGGTGTTTCAGGCCTGAATTCTCTGAGTTTCTGAAGCTCTGTTTTTCTAATGTTTTAGCTGGCTGAAGCTCGTTTCAAAAAAGAACATAAACAAGACATTGTTTTTGTAACTCTATTCTTGTTTTGATTTCTTTCTATAAGTTTGTTTTTTTTCATGTCGCTCTGGTTTGACCTATGTGAGTGAAGAAGTTTGTCTTTCATTCACCAATCACAGTGGTCTGCAGAAAATATATAAAAAGAAAACGATCCTTAATAAAGAAGAGCCAGATTCATTTCTTCAAACAGCCTTGAAGGAAAACTCACGAAGAGTCCGTGTCATGTGTTCTTCACTGCAGTGCCAGCACTTGGAGCTTCTGCCCAAGGGCAGGAGCCCTGTCAGGGACCCCTGAGCCACAGCATGCTGGTGAAGCAGCAGGAGAAGCATCCCCTGATCCCTGGGGCACATCCCTGGAAGCAAACCCAGCCGGCACAGCCTGGCTGCCTGCAGGTGAGCAGCGAGTGTGAGCCCCAGAGTGCTCCCAGGGCTTTCCAGGCAGGTCTCAGCCCCTTGGAAGGCTCTGCCCTGCCCGTGCTGCCCCCTCCCAGCCCAGCCTGCGTGGAGGAGTGACTACTGGAGTCCGTGCTGGCGTTTTTCCAGTGCACTCCTGAGCTGGGATTTGGGTTTAAAGGCTCCAGTGAAAGGCGAGGCTGCCAGCAGGCAGGAGCTGGGAGGGAAGGAAGGAAAGAAGGAAGGAAGAGTGCCTGGGTTTGTGAGCACTGCACGTTGTTCCTGGCAGCCAGAGCAGTGCCAAGGGCACGGAGAGCTGCTCCTTTTCGTGTCCTGTGCCTTCAGTGCTGAGCGGCTGGAGCAGGGAAGGGCTGTGGGGAGGAGCTGGGGAGCATCCCCTGTCCTGCCACAGGGAGCAATCCTGACCCTCAGCACCTCTGCTCCCCAGAGAACGGGGCTGGATGAGCTTGTCTAATATTGCATTTTGTGTTTATTCAGATTAATCTGTGCTCTTGATTAAGAAGGAGCAGTTGATTACCTCCAAATGTAGTGGCTGGGGGGGTAAAAACCCTGAAGACCCTGATGCTAAAAGGGGAATTCAGGGGATGGAGAGGGGAGGGATGAACTCTGCAAATCATTCACTGATGCAAATAATAGAAGAAAAAGGGAGGCAGGTATCACAGAATCATCAAATTCTCGAATCATGGAATGGTTTGGGTTGGAAGGGACCTCAAACACCTTCCACTATCCCAGGTTTGCTCCAGCCCCATCCACCCTGGCCTTGGGCACTGCCAGGGGCAGCCACAGCTGCTCTGGGCACCTGCCTTTTGACAGAGAAGAATTTCTTCCCAATATCCCATCTAAGCCTACTTTCCCCTTTTCCTGTCACTCCCTGACCTCATTAGAAGTCCCTTTGCAGCTCTAACTTCCAGAGGAGTTCTATCAAACAGTAAAACGTAATTGGGCACAAAGAAATCCTTGCACAGAGCAAGAAAAATCCAGCCAGCTGCAACAGGCTTCCAGTGAGGAAACAGAAACTTCTCCTGTCTTGTGGCGTGGGATATTTTTGGATGAAGCCTTTTATAAGAGGGAGAGAACACGAGGGGAAATCAGGATCGTGTTCAGACAAAAGGCACCGAATTGTTTGATAGCCACATTCCCTTTCTCCTGCTTGAGAACCTTTATGAGCAACCAAAGTCGCCAGGAATTGATCCAGAGCTGGCATTTCCAGAGCCTGCAGAGCGAGGCAGGCTCACAGTTTGATTTTTCCTTCCTACCAGCACATTTAAAACACAAGTGCAGCTGGGGCTCAGCTCCTATTTGTTTGCAGTTTAGCGGGTCATTATGGAGAGGATCCTTCTTTTCCAAAGGCTTTTGCAGGAGAGGAGTCTCCTATAAAGAGGCTGCAAATCCTTGTTTATTTAAGATAGAAAACAGCAGCGAGCTAAAGGAGGCAGGGAGAACAGATGGGAAACACTCTGCATTTGGGAGAAAAAAAAAAAAAGGGTGTCCTCTCACCTCCTCCAGAGGATGAGTGCTGTTCCAGATGTAGCCACTTATTTCCTGAAGGTGCTGTAGGTCTCGTGTCACAAATCCAAGCTGGCATCTTGCCCTTCCCCAGAAATGCCAGGAGCTCCTCAGGGGAGCAGTGAGCTGTCTCCGTCCCAGTGCTGCCTGCCCGGGAGGGAGTGGAGTCCCCCTGAGCTGTGCCTTGGAGATTTGCTCCTCATTCCCAGCCAAACGAGAGCTCCCTCCGCCCCGGAGGGTTTTAGGGATGCGGAACCCCCTGGCAGCTGCTTTGCATCCCCCTCGGCTGTTTTGGCTGGCACAAAATCCTGCTCAGGGTGAGCCATTCCCCCTTTGCGAGTTCCGAGTACCCCGAGGAGCGTTCAGCATGCCCCGTGCCCCTCGCTGACCCTGCAGAGATGGATCCACAGGTTCGTGGATTTTTCTGTCCCAAAACCTCCCAGCACCATTCCTTGCCCTGCCTGTGCTGCCAGGACTGAGTTTTCCCTACACTGCTCCCTTTTTCCCATTCCCAGCTGGCACTGTGCTGCTGGCGTGACATCCAAGGACTTGGGGAGCAGAAACAAATGGGTTTGTGTTGGGATTCTGCAGGGGAAAAAACACGCAAACTTGCTTGAGCCAGATTATCCCAATAGAAAACATTGGATACGTTTTCCTTGTCTTTCCTTAGCCTTATCCGTGGGAGAACCCTGAGGTGCAATGTAATAAAATCCATTTTAAAATTTGTGCCCTTCAAAGCCATTCAGCTCCTTCTCCCTATTCCTTGCTATTTAGAATATTGATGTTAGCTTTCCTTGACTCCTTTAAAGTCTGATCTCTTTAAAGTTTCATCTCTTCCTCTAAAGTCACATCAGACTTTCCTACATCCTTTTTCTCCTCTCTCTCCTCAAAACCCTTTTGCCTTTTCTTGTCTATCCAGGCTCTTTTCTCTTTCTGGCTTCTCCCGCAATGACTATTCAGCCTTTCTCAGATCATCGAGATCTTTGTTGCCTCTGAGCAGGAATTTGGGTTCGGCTTTGACAGGTGTCTTTTTAGCTCAGCACTGACATCTTTTCTTCGGCAGCCACTTCCTGCAGGATCTATTTGAGAGATTTCTGAGTGCATAAATTACGTTGGCACGCGCAAATCAGCGTAGCGAAAATGTTAATTACCTCCACGTTTCCGCTGCTGAGCCTCCCCTTAACGGTCTGAGCATCTTTTGTCTGCTCTGCTCTTTCTTTTCTTTTACCTCCAGATGAATTCTCAGAGGGCTTTAGCACTTGGTGGGGTGCAGGGAGGGTTTGTTTTTCATGCTGTGCTCCGTGCAGGTTGTTTTTCTGAAGGCGTGCTAAGGAGCCTGACAAAAGAAAAGCGAGGGATCCATAAATTAGAAATATTTCCTGATACGTTCTGATATGTTTTGACCAAAAGCTTCATTCCTGCCGCTTCACGTGGGCTCCAGCCTGAGCGTGGTGACATCAGCAGAGTTGGGTGACATTTAAAGCCCCGTGGAGGTGGCACTTGGGGCCATGGGGAACGCTGGGGAATGGCTGGACTCAGCCTTAGAGGGCTTTTCCAACCCAAACTGTTCCATGAGCCTGTGGTTCTTCACTCCCAAAGCAGTTTGTGGTTTCTCACCTGGTCATAACCTCACTTTTAGAGGGATGTGAGAAAGGTGAGCACAGGAGGGACTGACCAGACCCAGTGGGAGATCACCTGGGCCTCAAACAACCCATGAATTAAAAAAATTAAATCAGCAATGCACCAAAGTTTACCCAGAGAGTCTCAGGCTGAACCTGAAAACCCTGAGTTTTAATCATATGGGGGGTTGGTGGCAGCAGCAGTGTTGGTGACATCAGGGGGGTTGGTGATTTCAGGATGGTGACATCCCCAGGGTTGGTGACATCAGCAGGGTTGGTGACATCAGTGGTGCTGGTGACATCCCCAGGGTTGGTGACATCAGCAGGGTTGGTGATTTCAGGATGGTGACACCCCCAGGGTTGGTGACATCAGCAGGGTTGGTGACATCAGCAGGGTTGGTGATTTCAGGATGGTGACATCCCCAGGGTTGGTGACATCCCCAGGCTTGGTGACATCCCCAGGGTTGGTGACATCAGGGGGGTTGGTGATTTCAGGATTTTGACACCCCCAGGGCTGGTGACATCCCCAGGGTTGGTGACATCAGCAGGGTTGGTGATTTCAGGATGGTGACATCCCCAGGGTTGGTGACATCCCCAGGGTTGGTGACATCCCCAGGGTTGGTGACATCAGCAGGGTTGGTGATTTCAGGATTTTGACACCCCCAGGGCTGGTGACATCCCCAGGGTTGGTGACATCAGCAGGGTTGGTGACATCAGCAGGGTTGGTAATTTCAGGATGGTGACACCCCCAGGGCTGGTGACATCAGCTGTGTGGCCCTTTGTGGCCTGTGCCAGCAGGTGCCCTGTGCTGTGGGATGTGGGGACGTTTTGGATTCATTCTGGGACACGTGCTGGGCAGTGGGTGAGGAGCTCGTGCTGCCTCTGCCCACACCAGCTCTGACTGTAACCAGGAAAAGCAATTTACAGATTTAGAGATGACGATTTAGACTTCAAAACTCCTGGGGATGGTGACTGTGACACAGCCCACGATTCCTGTGTGATGTAGGATCAAAACTGGGATTTGGGAGCTAATTTTTCCTCCTGGCATGGGAGGATCCCTTTGCAGCTTCGTCCCCTTTGCCGTGGCAGTGACGTGCACAGCCCCAGTGATGCAGGAGAGCTCCAGAGTCAGGTGGCAGTGAAGATCCTGAGCCTCCACAAACCCTGGGCCCCGTTCCTTCCATCTCCTGGCAGCCTTTGCTGCTCCCCTCCTGCCTGCTGAGCAGCCATCCAGGAAAAGCAAAGCTGTGGAGGGGCAGGACTGGCAGTGCTGCTCCTGCCTTTTTGATTTCCCTGCTGCAGATCAGACCCGTGTGTCAGAGGGGCTGGAGCCTGGCCCAGGGCAGCAGTGTCTGGGTGGAACTGCATCAAAACCTGCCTGCTGCAGGGCAGCTGTGCATGCTCCTGGGCAGGGCACAGTGCCAGGGCTCAGCAGAGGAGCTGTCCCTGCCTGCACGGGGCTGCAGCAGTGGCTCACTCACGGGCTGCCAGCCTGCCAGCAGCTCAGTGAGCAGCTCTGTCCTTCTGGAGAGCCTCTGAGGATGAAACACTGCTGGTTACCCAGGGCAGCCAGCACAGGAAAACGTGTCCCTGACCTTTACTGGGGTCAGTGCATCCTCCCCAGGGAGCTCTGGGGGGCACAGGGACAGGCTTAGCCCTGGGCATGGGTGCCAGTGCTTGGGGGTCTGCAGATGGGAATTTGGCACTGCCCAAACGGGCAGCAGGGTGGCCAGAGCTGAGCCTCCCCCAAGCTGCACCATTTGGCCTCAGAGCCCCTCACCCCTGTCAGTCAGGGCCATTCTCCTCCTGGATCAGAGAATCCTGGAATGGGTTGGGTTGGGATGAACCTTAAAGCCCATCCAATGCCACCCCTGCCATGGGCAGGGACACCTCCTGCTGTCCAGGGGGCTCCAAGCCTTCAGCCTGCCCTGGAATGCAGGTCCAGGTGCCATTCGGGGATAAGCTCTCCGGGCGGGATGCAGGATCAGTCTGCTTGGACACTTGCAGGGATCCAGGGTGCCCATTTTCAGGGGATAAGAGCTCTCCAGGGCAGGGAATGCCCAGGATCAGTCAGCCTTGGACACTTGCAGGGATCCAGGGTGCCCATTTTCAGGGGATTAGAGCTCTCCAGGGCAGGGAATGCCCAGGATCAGTCAGCCTTGGACACTTGCAGGGATCCAGGGTGCCATTTCAGGGATTAGAGCTTCCAGGGCAGGGAATGCCCAGGATCAGTCAGCCTTGGACACTGCAGGGATCAGGGTACCCATTTTCAGGGATTAGAGCTCTCCAGGGCAGGGAATGCCCAGGATCAGTCAGCCTTGGACACTTGCAGGGATCCAGGGTGCCCATTTTCAGGGGATTAGAGCTCTCCAGGGCAGGGAATGCCCAGGATCAGTCAGCCTTGGACACTTGCAGGGATCCAGGGTCCCATTTTCAGGGGATTAGAGCTCTCCAGGGCAGGGAATGCCCAGGATCAGTCAGCCTTGGACACTTGCAGGGATCCAGGGTACCCATTTTCAGGGGATTAGAGCTCTCCAGGGCAGGCAATGCCCAGGATCAGCCAGGTGTATCCCCAGCAGCTCTGCAGCTCCCTGTGCCTCTGCAGCTGAGCTCTGGTGGTGCAGGTGAAGGGTTTGGTTTTGTCCCCTTGCAGCAGTGAGAGCACAGAGGGAAGGACCCAAGGAATGAACTTTGTGCTTCTGTGCTTCTTCTCTCATTGTGTCCTGCTGGGATTTTCTATTCTCACCGAGTCAGAAGCAGGAGTATGTGCTGGGAGCATGATTGATTTCCAGCTCACACCTTGCAGTGGTCTGAAAGCAAACCATGCTGGCTTTTGGCTTCCTCAATATTCTTGAAAGCAAGGAAAAAAAAAAATCGTTCAGAACAAAATATCCCAGCAGCTTTCTCCAGCAAAGCAGTGCTGAGGTTTCACTGGGAGCATCCAGAAGGAAACAGGATTTTGAACCTTGCCTTTATCAGCAGCTGTGGTTGTACAATTTTGGGGGTTATGTCAATGATCACACAGACAGGTTTTGGTTTGTTCATTCATTTTTTTGTTTGATCCTTTAGCAAAGTCCCACAATGCCAATTTAAACACCTCACTGGGATGGGGGAAGGAATATCATGTTGTAAAGCTTATAGGCTTATTAACCTCAGAAATCTGCAAGGTTTGATAGGCTCAGCTGTGAGTTTTGTGTTCTTCCATGTGATTTTTGGGGGAAAACCAGAGGAAAGCAGCACTGAGGTTCAATACAACATCCCTCCACCAAGGCAAGCTGGAGGTGATACTGTTGCTGATACTGCTGCTGATTTATTCTCAGAAAATACAAATTTTATGGATGCTGGGAGGTTTTATTGTGGTTCTTAATGATTCATTTGACCCTTGGTAGCTGCCAATGAACCCACCCTGGGAGCAGAGCCTGTGCAGACAGGAGACAGAAATGTCAATGGCCACTTGTTCTGTTCAACCTGATTCCTCCAAACCTGAAGTGGGAATATCTGGAATGGATCTAAATCTCCACCTGTGCTGCATGCATGCAAATCACAGGTGTGTTGTGTTAAACTGCATCCTGGAAAGCTGGGAGAAATAACCTCCAAGGAGGGAGAAGCAAACGGGAGGGTGTGAATGCTCAGGAAATTCCTGTGTGTGTCTCAGGGGTGGGCAGAGCCCTGGAGCCCGTGCTGGGCTGGTGGTGTCTCCTGCCTTGGTGCCACCTGTGTCTCCAGGACAGGCTCAGGGGGGATTTGGGGAACATTTCTTCCCCAAAAGGGCTGTCCAGCCCTGGCAGGGGAGGAGTTCCAATCCCTGGAGGGATTTAAAGCCTGGGGAATGCTGGGGAATGGCTGGACTCAGCCTTAGAGGGCTTTTCCAACCCAAACTGTTCCATGAGCCTGTGGTTCTTCACTCCCAAAGCAGTTTGTGGTTTCTCACCTGGTCATAACCTCGCTTTTAGAGGGATGTGAGAAAGGTGAGCACAGGAGGGACTGACCAGACCCAGTGGGAGATCACCGGGCCTCAAACAACCCATGAATTAAAAAAATTAAATCAGCAATGCACCAAAGTTTACCTAGAGAGTCTCAGGCTGAACCTGGAAACCCTGAGTTTTAATCACCAGCCTGTTGTGGCCCCTCACCTCCCACTAAAAGTGTTTTGTGAAGCTTAATTTCAGATTAAAACGGAGTTGGACTAAATGCAGACACAATGGGAGCTGAGCTGAGCTGTGCTCAGGCAGAATTCACCCAAAGTGCTTTTGTCTGCAGCAGGAACACAGCCCAATCCTCTTAGCCTGGGAGGAGGAGGTCCTGGACCAGTGGGAATGGGAGGCTCCATTCAAAGAGAGGATTTGCTCTCAGAATAGGAGGGCTGGAAATGCAAACAGTCCCCAGCTCTGCTGATGGGTTTATAAAGGGTTTAAAGCTGCAGGCTTCAAATGAGGCACATCTCACCCTCATTTCAGCCCTTCTGGCCTGGAGAATCCTGAAGAGCTTTGGCAGCAACCACAATTCTTTTTAAACCACTTTTTCTTTTTAAAAAAAGTCATTTCAGAGTCGTTGGATTTTGTCAACCACGATGTGGTCAGCACCACCACAGTGTGGGAGAAATGGTCAACCACAAGCTGAGATCACATCAGGAATTTTTTGTTTGAAACTCCTAAAGTTTCAACTTTTTAAACCACTTTTTCTTCTTTAAAAAAGTCATTTCAGAGTCGTTGGATTTTGTCAAACCATGATGTGGTCAGCACCACCACGGTGTGGGAGAAATGGTCAACCACAAGATCACATCAGGAATTTTTGTTTGGAACTCCTAAAGGCTCTTCCATGCCTTCTCCTGGAATGAAATGCACTTAATCAGGAGCCTGACTCACAGCATCGTGGAATCCTTATGGTTGGAAAAGATCTTCCAGATCATCAAAATGATCTGAAATATTGCAGGGAAATTTGGCATCATTTGTAAGAGCTCAGGTCTCCCCAAAGACTCCCACAAAGTTCCCTTCTGGAGCCCTTGTGTGTTGATTTTTCAGTGTAAACACCAAAGGAAATGCAACATTTGCTGCTCTGTGTGTGTCTGACACTCTGTGCCTGTCAAAAAATGATCCTCAGTGTCTTCTTTAGAATCCTGGAATGGTTAAAGTTGGAAAAGCTCTTGGATCTGTGAGTCCAGCCATTAACCCAGCACGTTTTTGTAGATGTGGTGCTCATTCTCAGAAAAAATAAATGGAATTTCATGGTTTTCAGCATTCCTTGTGCAGTCCAACATTCTAGACCTTATGGGATTCAGCACTTTCACACCACTCTGGATAAATAAACCACAAAATCCCCAAAAATACTGCCCCATTCGATTTGTTGCAGCAACAAATGATGCTTTTAGACATGAAACACTTGCTGTGTTGCTGGAGATGAACAGAGTTTATTAATGAGATTAACAGAGTTTATTAATCCTGTAGAAGTTTGGATTGACTAAACTCAGTGTGGGCTGAGATATGGCTGCATAGTGGAAATTAATGTCCAAAGAATTCTAATTGTCAGAAAAAAAAATCTCATTTTGTGCATTAAGAACTAAGCACGTAAAAAATAATGTTGGGGGAGGAGAAAAAATAGGAAAAAAAATATTATTCTTTGTATTGTGGTTGTTTTGAGAATAACTCTCTGAGGAACTTCCCACTTAAAATGCACTTTTAATGTTTCTCCCTTACTGCCAGGCTTTGCAAGGTCTCCACCTGATATATCAGAAGTGGTAACAAACCCTTGAGATGGAATTTTGAAATCTTTGGCCCTCTGACCACACTTGCAGCGATGACACAGAGGTAACAATAAAACCACTTGAGAGACATTTAATGGGACACTTCAAGTGAAATCCCCGGGCTTGCTAATGGCAGCCAAGAGTGTTCTTGCCATTTTCCCATTTAACAAGAAGAAAAGGCCAAACAAGGAGCAATTAGTCAGAATAAAATCAGCTTTGATGACATTTTCCCTCCTGAACTCTGGTATAAAATGGTCACCCGAGGAAGAACCGAAAGGATGTGTGAGGAATTTGGATGTAGAGCTGCATGTTCAAGCACACAGTGCTGGGTGAAAAATGAACAGGTAATGTTGGGTTGCTCTCTGTTCCTATTTTGCTTGATTTTGGTCCAAATTTTCGTTAATCTCAGCTTCTCTTTCAAGTCTGTGCAGGTTAAAGCTGGTTTTCATCCTGTGGATCTCCATGACGTTGGTGTGCTCGGGTTTCCCAGCTGGCCCTTCCATGGTAAGCCTGTCCTGGTTTGGCATTGATTCATATTTTGTCCCATTCCCTAATTACTCCCAGATCCGTTTCATCCCTCTTAATTTACTCTTTGATTTCAATTAATTCTGTTTGCTCGATCGCTTCTTTGCTGCTGTGTTTCCATTTTTTTTTATAAAAATGAAATAACTTTCTTGTATTAAAGCTATTGGTTAAATATTATTACCTCATTTTCCTGGAGCATAGCCTAATTTTTCCTGGAGTTCTTAATAAAATATGCAAGCCTCATAAATAATCACGTGAGCAGCTCAGTGCATATTTAATGTGGAGTGTGGGGAGCTGAAATCCTGGATGGAAAAGAGGAAAACACAAAATCTCTCAATTCAATCTGAACTCCTTGCATATCTACAAGAGGTTCAATTAGATATATATGCATTAATTTCTCTTATTGCTAGTGAGTTTATCAATTAATTAACTTCTTTATAATCAACTGATTTATTCAGACACAGCTGGATCTGAGTAGCCACATTTCCTAATGGATGGGTTCTCTTTATGGCAGTGATATCATGGTTAAAAGGAGTTTAATTGCTTCGATAAACATCAAAATAAAAGTTATTTATTCAGTAAATCTAGTGAAATAGCAACTAGAAATTCAAAAGGGGAATATCTCTGTGCCTGTTTTTTTGGGATTTATTGGGTTTTTTGCTTGCAAAAAGTGAGATTTTTTTTCTTGTTCAGAACAAAATTCATCCTGGGAAACACCTTGTAAGTGGCAGAAAGTGTTGGTTGCAGAAAAAGTCATTAAACAAACAAAAAACTTAATAACCAGCATTAAATATGAGCAATAAAACACTGAATTAAAACAAATCCTAATGAAGTTAATGGTGATTTTACCAGCAATTCCAAGTGTTAATCCTATGGCTTTGCATGGAATTTTTAGAGATGCCAGAATATGTATTTTAGATGGAAAATCAGCTGGGAAATCAAGATATGATAAAAGACATACAGAGAAACCATGGGCATGCCAGGAAATGTTTTTATTTTATAGTTCAGCAGTAATTAAATGCAGTTTATTTTAAGAGCTGTTGAAATATGTCAAAGTTTTTATGTAGGCATTTTTTGTCCTATAAAGTACAAGTAAAAGGAATGTGTGCAAAACCTTGGGTTTTTATCCAAACCTGGATTTTTTCTCCAGACTTTTTAAAATCCCCATTGCTATTTTGTCATTATTAAACTACTCAGAGCTATTTCCAGAATTGGTCATAACTACTGAAAAGCCTCCTCCAAATTTTAGCTTTACAGGTATTTTTGTTTTCTCTTACCTGTAATTTAAGCCTCAGAAGTTCACGTGGGTTATAAAAAGCTGGTATTTTATTTTTCCCTGAAAAAAAAAATCTCATTTTACAGCAATAAACACCTGTGCTGTTCCAAGGAAACTGCGTCACAGCTGGTCAGCATCACCGAAAGCAATTCATATCATACCCTAAACATAATTGTATCAGTATTTTAGACCAGAAATCTATAAAAAAAAAACTATTGGAAAAATCTGATTTTGAACACGATAAATCCTTAGAAAACAACGGCTCATCCTTGTCATTCAAAGCAGAAATTGCTTTTGTGTTTCTGCTTTGCTCTGTGTCCCGAGCAAATACACAAATCCATAATTTTACCTTCTCTTATCTCGTTTTTTTCTCTTTTTTCTGGGTTTTTGTTTGTTTTTAATCTCCAGAGCACCGACCCTGTTTATCTGACCTGCCAGCTGTACGGGAAGCCGGATTTGTGCCTGGTGCTGCTGAGCAGCTGCCTCTCCAAGGTGGGCAGGGATGAGGAGCTGCTTTTTGGGAAGCTTCTCCCCTCCACAAAAGGTCCTTCCGCAACGGCGTCGGAGCAGGAATTAAAAAAACTTCCATCCGAAGGGCAAAGTCCTGAGCAAGTGTCCCAGAGCCCGGCCCAGGTTTTGACATCTGAGATTCCACTCGTTGTTTCCAGTTCCTTTTGATGCTTTTTCTCTGACAAAGCCACCTCTGGCAAAGTCCCCAGCGCTGTTGGAACCCTGGGCACTGGGAATTTCACTCTCTGTGCTGGCAGGGAATGATCCCCAAAGATAAACAGCTCTGGACCTGGAAAGGCTTCCAAAACTGAGTGAGAGCACTGAGAGTGTGAGATTGAATAAAAGTGTGTGATAGCACAGGGTGAGAGATTGAGAATTTAAGGTGCTGGGTTATAATCTTCTTCTTCATCTTCTTCATCTTCTTTTCTTCTTCTTTCTTTGTCTTCTTCTTTTCTTTTGTCTTCTTCTTTCTTCTTCTTCTTTTCTTCTTCTTCTTCTTCTTCTTTCTTCTTCTTTCTTTTCTTCTTCTTCTTCTTCTTCTTCTTCTTCTTTTTTGTCATCTTCTTCTTTTCTTCTTCTTTTTTGTCTTCTTTTTGCCTTCTTCTTCTTCTTCTTCTTCTTCTTCTTCTTCTTCTTTTTGCCTTCTTCTTTTTGTCTCTTCTTTTCTTTTTCTTTTTGTCTTCTTCTTTTTGTCTTCTTCATCATCTTCTTCTTCTCCTTCTCCTTCTTCTCTCTCCTTCTTCTCCTTCTTCTTCTTCATCTTCTTCACAAGTTTGGGTGATTTTGTGTGACTGGTTAGAAAAATCCACAGTGCGGGACATGGATGGCTAATTATTGGGTTAAAAGATAAAATAAATTAGTCAACATCTCATAATTAAATAATTTAAGCTTAAAAAGACCTTGAAGACATTACTCTAGACTCCATTTTTGCTCTGTTAACATGTAAAAACACCCACAATCAGTAAAACCATAATTAGATAAAGAACAATAAATGTCCAAATCCAGACAAGAACTCTCTCTCTCTCTCGCACTTTTAATCCTAATCCTAAGAAGAAGATGAAGCAAAAAGAGTTCTCCACACTGTGGAATTCTCCCATCCCCAGTGCCTCACCAGATGTGGATTTCCAAGCTCCAGCCAAGCAGAGCAGATGTAACTTTGTTCCCAAAGTTCCAGTGGCATAAAGTTTTTGTCTCGAAGTGAATGTTTTCATTTGTTTAATTTCCCTCCATTGTCAGGAGACAGATTTTAATCAGGTTGCTCTTTGATTAATACAGAGATAATCTCATGCTTTGGGGGGGATGTGTGCACACAGCCTGTGGGGAGAACAGAGGATGTTATTCCCAAAATCCCTCCTCTCTGCCAGGCACGAGGCATTCCTGTGCTTTCCCATCCCAAACTACATTTTCTCAAAGGCAAGTGGTAATTTTAATACAGATTTAAAGTACATTTCATTTCAGGTTTCCGATGATATGAAGGGCCATTGGTGAAAAAATCAGGCCCTACGTGGAACTTCCATTTTTTAATATAGTTATTTAAAATGACTTTGGCAGGAAATATTCTCTGGAGAGGTCTCATCTCACATCCAGAAGAATCCTGGGAAATCACTCCAAGGCAGGCTATCAGCACTGCTCCCTGTGCCTCAGTTAATTGACTTAGGTAGGCAACAGCCAGCTGATGAAATGTGCCAAATCTGGGATTTTTTTTTTTAAATTTCCTGTCAGAAAAAAAAAGGAAAAAGTCATTTGGTGTGAAATATGTAAATGTGGGGTGGAGGAAAGGTCACCTGATGAGTTACACATGTGCAAGAAGTTGTACTTGTGGCTGTGTCCCCTGAGTGTAACAAGCTGTGCCCTTGGCTTGGGAATGTGGAGAGTGTCCCTGCAATCGATATTAATCCTAATAAATCACTCCATGGATCTTTTCTAATATTGCCCTGTTAAATATCACAGCTCAGGAGATTTGTTTTAACCTTCCAATGAGGTGGTTTGGTGTCATCACCTCTGTGATGCCCTCCCTGAGCTTCTGGGGAAAGGTGAGCCCAGCATGGAGCTGTGCTGGTGGGAGAGCAGGTTATTCTGGATCATTTCTGGATCTCCAAGGAGATCAAACACGTTCCTGCCTGTGTTTGTCCAGGCTGGAAAGTTTAACACATCCTGGTTTTAAAAGTCACTTGAGTTCCTTTGGGGTTGTCCTGAGGTGTCTGGGTCGAGTGGGAACCATGGAAGCCAGGAACCATGGAACCCAGGAATCATAAAATCCTAGGAACCACGGAATCCTGGAACCACGGAGTCCTGGAACCATGGAATCCTGGGAACCACAGAGTCCTGGGAACCGTGGAATCCAGGAACCATAAAATCCTAGGAACCATGGAATCCTGGGAATCATGGAACATGGGACACCTGAAATCCTACAAACCATGGAACCCAGGAACCATGAAATCCTAGAAACCGTGGAACACCAGAATCATGGAACCCAGGAACCATGAAATCTAAGGAACAATGGAATCCTAGGAACCATGGAACCTGGGAACCATGGAATCCAGGAACCATGAAACCTAGGAACCATGGGATCCCAGGAACCATAAAAACCTAGAAACATGGCACCATAGAACCATGGAACCCAGGAACCATGGAATCCTGGGAACCATGAAATCCTAGAAACCATGGAACCCAGGAATCATGGAACCCAGGAACATGAACTCCTAGGATCCATGGAACCTGGGAACCATGAAATCCTGGAAACCATGGAACCCAGGAACCATGGAATCCTAGGAACCATGGAATCCTGAAAAATGCCTAAGGAGTGTTCTGGGTCTTTCTTCTCCTAGGGTGCTGTGGGATGGGAGCAGGCCCAGGATGGCACCGTGGTGACACTGCAGCCAGGCATGGCCCTGTGTCACTCCTGGCTGCTGCCATTTCAGCCATGGCAGATGTCCTGCAAATTTTCCATCCCAGACACTCTCCAGGACTCTCCAGGACTTCCCCAGGAGCAGAACTTCACTGCCTTTGGCCATGGATAAGTGAGGGGCTGGGAACCATTCCTGGCTGGTGACAGAAGCCAAAACCTAAAGGTCCTGAATGCACAGATTGTCCAGAGCTGTGGCTGCCCCTGGGTCCCTGGGGTGTCCGCAGCCAGACTGGACAGGGCTTTGGAGCTCCTGGGACAGTGCCAGGGGTCCCTGCCATGGCAGGGGTGGGATGGGATAAGGTCCCTTCAATCCAAACCAGCCTGTGATCCCATGATCCCATGGATCCACTCTGGGTCTGTGCATGGCTATGGGGATGGAGGTGTTCTGTCCCAGTGCAGAGCCCTGCCCTGCTCATATCCCCACCCAAATTATCTTGCAGGAGAGCAAAAACCCCCAACAAATTCAGATTTACCTTTGTTTGGTCTTTGGGATTCGTTTTTGCTAACATTTTCCTACATAATCAAATATATTCCTGCCTTGGGATGAGCAAGATTGTCTTTAAGCCAACAGAACTCTGTGTGGAGCTTGGAAAATCAGGCTCCTCCCTTTCATTTATTGTGCAGGAATGACAGGAACACGTTCAGTGTTTTGGCATTTGCCTTTTAGCAGGGCACATTCCAGAGGGATGCAGAGCTCTTGTCCTGCTCCCATGGCCTTTTATCCCCTTTTATCAAAAATAAGGGATGCAAGAAAAATTGGCTGCTGGAAAAATCCCATTCTTTATGATTTAGCCAGTCCCTACCAGGCCACTCCAGCTGGAGGGATCTGCATGTGCAGAACAATGGGACCAGGAGGCCACCCAGAGCCAGAAGTCACCTAAATCACCTAAATCCAGAGCAAGCCTGGAGAATGTGGATTTTCTGTCTCTGGAGGGCTGATCTGGCCACTGCTGCCCACGGAAGCCTCACCCTGCAATGCTGAACTCCTCCCTGAACTCTCAAGGTGGCTTTGTTTTGGAGACAACACAGAGTAACCTCAGTGATCTCTGTCAGGAAATGAGGATCTGAGGGTGCCATGGCCGGGCACATTATTTTTTCTGCTGACAGGAACTGGGAATGTGTCAGAAAATGTATTTTTTCAGGAAAAAGCGAGCAATGGGAACAACCACAGGGATGCCAGCCTGAACCGTAATTAATGTGCTGTCATTTATTTTATTTCTTTCTGGAGAACAGGGATTTGTGATGCTGTGAGAAGAAAATCTGTGGATTTCTTGATTATTTTTCTTGACTAACCTGACAGAAAGAGAAAAGATAAAAGAGTTCAGAGCGTGGGAAGAGTGATGCTTTGTCTGGGGTTGAGGAGCAAGTTGGGAAGTTGGGGATGTTCTGGCCAGTCTTGGCTGAGTAATTTAGTCTGTGACTTTAGAAAAATAATTTCCACTCAATTTCCCCATCGGAAAAATTAGAAACTGCCTTCAGTGAGCCATCTTGACTGAGCAGTGGTAGGACTGATCTATTTGGGAAGAGTTTGGGGACAGAAAAGGGTGGTTTCAATAGCTGGAGAGGCTGAGGAAGAGGACATGAAGAATTCCTGAATCCATAAGGATTTTTTTTCCCTTACTTTGCTGTAACTTGTGTCTACCTCTGGAAACTATAGGGATAAATTTCCAGTGATGATTCCTTGGGTTTGGGCTGTGAGAAGCATCCCTGAGCTCACCAATCACTTTTTGGAGCAGCCAAACTGGATTTAGCCATTTTCGATTCTAGTTCAAACTAGAAACCAGATTCCCCTGGATTTACTGAATAAATGACTTTCATTTTGACATTTATTGAAGCAATTAAATTGCTTTTAACTGTGATATCACTGCCATAAAGAGAACACATCCATTAGGAAATGTGGCTACTCAGATCCAGCTGAATAAATCAGTTGATTATAAAGGAGTTAATGACTGTATAAACTAGCCTGTGCTGGGCCCTGGGGCTGGGCTGATGCTACCCTGAGATTGTGGGAGCTGCACCTCCATCCCATCCCAGCACTGATCCAGTCCTATCCCATTGATCCCATTCTAGCCCATTGATCCCATCCCAGCCCAGCCATTGATCAATCCTATCCCACCATCCATCCCATCCCATTGATCCCATCCAATCCCATCCCTCCACTGATCCATCCCAGCCATTGATCCAATCCTATCCCACCCATCCATCCCATCCCAGCCATTGATCCAATCCTATCCCACCATCCATCCATTGATCCATCCCAGCCATTGATCCAATCCTATCCACCTATCCCATCCATCAATCCCACCCTAATGATCTCATCTATCTCATCTCATCTCATCTCATTCATCTCATCTCATCTCATCTCATCTCATCTCATCTCATCACATCCCATCGATCCCATCCCACTGATCCCATCCCATCCCACTGATCTCATCTCATCCATCCCTTTGATCCCATCCCATCCCATTGATCCCATCCCACTGATCTCATCTCATCTCATCCCATCCCATCGATCCCATCCCATTGATCCCATCCCATCCCACACCCGGAATGGCCCCTTCCCAGGAGCAGGAGGTGTCACCTGCTGCTCCTCCTCTCCCAAACCCACCCGTGCCTTTGCAGGAGGTTTGAGGTTTCCACTGGTGAACCCAAAGGGAACAAATCCCATAAAACACCAGCGAGTGAAATCTGCCCAAAGACAGGAAGAGCAATTAACACTTCTCTTCTTCTTCACAGATTATTGGCAAGGAAGGCAATTAAACAGCCTGATGTAATGGCATCTAATTAGCTTGCAAGCCTGAAAATTCCTCGTTGTAATGACATCCCAATACTCAGGTTTCTGATTGCCCAGAACATAGTAAAGTATGGATATCACACTTAGGTTTCCTTATTTGCTATTATTTGTCTGTATGTGGTAATTTATTCCTGAAAATACCAAGAGGAAGAAAGGGAGAAATATTTTGTTGCTTTTAACTCTGGATATAATTTTGACCTTAAGAAAGAACAAGACAGATATGAGAGAGTATATTAGATGTTATTATTACTGTAATAAAATAGAGATAAAAATCATCATGCAGAAAGGCTCTAAGACAACTATTAACCATTTGTCATATAAAGAAAATCAAAATTTAACTTATCAGAGAGTCTGGCACTTTAAAGATTCATCATGAAAAATTACTTGGAACCGTGGAGCATTTATGCAGAATGTCATTGATGAGCTGTCTGCTTAAATGTTGAAAGAGTTTGGGGAAAGATTGAAAAAATGTCAAAGATATGCCTTTTATCAGTCTCACCATATTTAAATTTATTTTTGAGAGTGAAGCAGCATGGCAGGACTTCTTTTCTTGAAGGAAACAAGCTGAGCTCACTGTCATACCCCAACGGGCCGTGGCTGGTGAGAACAGCCAGGGGTGAGGATGGACCTTGGTGGCTGCAAAAATGACACAGCTGAAGATCAAACATCACTCTGGGGTTGGGCACAGAGCAGTGTGGGGGGTTAGGGCAATTTTTCTGTCTTTGTGCTGATGGGCAGAGTTTTTCTCCTAGTTCCTTCACAGATTTGAGGTCACTGGCTCGGTTATGCTGGAAAAGAAGGTGATCTTAAAAGCTTGGATCAGCTGAGAGCCATCCTCTCAACTTCTTCAGTGAGATCCTTCCAGAAGACATGTAAAGGCTCAGTGAGATGAAAAATGAGCTGTGGAGAGCTGCTCTCCAGAATCATCCCAGAGATCCCAGAGATCATCCCAGATATCATCCCAGACATCATCCCCAGAGATCATCCCAGAGATCACCCCAGACATCATCCCAGAGATCACCCCCAGACATCATCCCAGACATCATCCCCAGACATCATCCCCAGAGATCACCCCAGACATCATCCCAGACATCATCCCCAGACATCATCCACAGAGATCATCCCAGAGATCATCCCCAGACATCATCCCCAGATATCATCCCAGAGATCATCCCAGACATCATCCCCAGACATCATCCCCAGAGATCATCCCCAGATATCATCCCAGACATCATCCCAGACATCATCCCCAGAGATCATCCCAGAGATCATCCCAGAGTTCATCCCAGAGATCATCCCCAGACATCATCCCCAGAGATCATCCCAGAGATCATCCCAGATATCATCCCAGACATCATCCCAGAGATCATCCCAGACATCATCCCCAGAGATCATCCCCAGAGATCATCCCAGAGTTCATCCCAGAGATCATCCCAGACATCATCCCCAGACATCATCCCAGACATCATCCCAGACATCATCCCAGACATCATCCCAGAGATCATCCCAGAGATCATCCCAGACATCATCCCAGAGATCATCCCAGAGATCATCCCAGATATCATCCCAGACATCATCCCAAGATCATCCCAGACATCATCCCAGAATCATCCCAGACATCATCCCAGACATCATCCCAGAGATCATCCCCAGACATCATCCCAGAATCACCCCAGACATCATCCCAGAGATCATCCCAGAGATCATCCCAGATATCATCCCAGACATCATCCCAGACAGATCATCCCCAGACATCATCCCCAGAGATCATCCCCAGACATCATCCCAGACATCACCCCAGACATCATCCCAGACATCATCCCCAGATTTCATCTCCAGACATCATTCCCAGATTCCCCCCCAGCTCCCTGGAAGAACAGGGAGTGGTTGAGCCTCTTCCCCAGGTCTGGCCTCAGATGTTCATCATCAGGGTCAGGATATTTTGTGTTCACTCCTGGTCTAACGAGCCTGGTGAGTCTCTCTGGAATCCTGGAGCCCCTCACAGAGCTCTGAGCACTCACAGACTGCCCTGCCCACGGAGCTCCCTCCTGGATTCCTGCGATTTGTGCCTAAGGGTTCTCTGACCCCCAAATCTTAACTGAGCTTCCCAAACCTCAGCCAAATTCCAGAGCTGGGAGCTCCACACGGAGCCCAGGCTGCTGTGGTTGGCTCTGTGTCTTCATTAGCATCTTAATTAGCAGCACAACACTTGGCTGAAGCAGAGGTCTGTGAGGATGTTGTGGAAATTTATTGTTAAACTCAGTGATGTCAGCATTGTTCCAGAGTCATTTCGGTCCCCCAGCTCTGCTTTGCTTTGTTTTTTTAATAACTAAAAATTACACTATCAGTACATGATGGTTATCATGTTGCAGAGGGGTATTTTTTACTTCATTTTCAAGTAAAAATCATCAGTTAATTAAGAAGAACAAAATAACTCTCAACTCGAGGAAAGAAGAGTATGTGTGAGCAAAAATGGGGGAAAAATATATAATGAATTATGTGAATTATGTAAAGTGATCATGTTGATTAATTTACACAATCTTAAAGGAAAGAAGATAATTTCCCCATGTGAGTGGAATTGGGCTGAATGAAAAGACAATTATGAACCCCCCAAAAAACGATGGTTTCCCTCTTGCAAATCTGGGGTGTTTTTATATTTTCTTTGCCTTTCTGCCAATATCAATGATAATGTCACTGGATTTCTCATGGAATATCCTGAGCAGGAAGGGATCCACAAGAATCACCAAAGTTTAGCTCCTGAAAGAATCCTCTCCATGGATGCTCCTGTTGGACCCAAACTCCAAAATTCAAATTCACGCAGCTCAAGGGAGGCCACCAAAACACTTGGAACAGCCCAAAAATTTCCTCTATTTTTGTATCGAGCTGACGTTTTCCTAAATTTCTCCCACCTAAACCTCCTGACTTTCTGCTGTCAGTGCCCAGGTGTTTGTGCTGCACTTTTTGAACTCCTCCCAGTGCCTTTTCCCCAGAGGCAGGCAGATCTCCAGGATCCCTTGGCATTTTTGCATGTCGAGCATGGTGCCAATTTGCATATTTTGGTACTTGAACTTTACAAATCACTCCTTATGATCAACAAATAAGGTGTCATTTACGTGCTTGTGTTCAGGAAATGAGTTACATTTATCTTCCCTGTGTTCTCAGGATGAATTCAGGTGTTTTGGCACAGAGCACTCGCCTCGCCTGCCTCGTGCTGTTCACCTGTCAGGGGCTGCACCTCTGAGCCTGTAACTGCTTAATTAATGATATTAGAGATGCTGCAGCCTTATAAACGGCAGCTTTTACCCACTGGCCTAAGCTGGTTGGTTTTCAAAGGCAATATTCAATAATTTAGCTTTTGATTCAGGTAAAATACCTTATATTTTAGACGAATTTAGTCATACTGCATTAAAAAATACATAAAATTTTTTAGAGTCCGATGGCTGAAGACAGTTTCATCTGACAAATTAATTGCAGCACGTTTTGCAGATGTGGTTGTCCATTAATGATTATTAATAAATGTTTTGCAGCTGGGGCTGCCCCTGGATCCCTGGCAGTGTCCCAGGCCAGGCTGGACATTGGGGTTGGAGCCCCTGGGGCAGTGGGAGGGGTCTGGGTGGGATTTATGGTCCCTTCCAAACCAAACCATCTGGGATTCCACCATCCCATCACTCCCTTTGCTGTTCCTTCCAGCTCCTTTCCAGTTGCCAGGAGCTTTTACCCCACTATGTTTTTTCTTTACCACATTTCCAGCGAAATGCAGAAATTTTTTTTTGATGTGCAAATCATGAAAAGAAATCAGGGAATCAGGGAAAAGAAGGGCTCCCACCTGACCCACCCCTGGCATTCATCAGTGGACACTACCAGCAGTGTCTCATGGATTTTATGTTGGAATTCTGGGGCCCACCAGCAGTGTCTCACTGGTTTTATATTGGAGTTTTGGGAGGCACCACCAGCAGTGTCTCATGGATTTTATGTTGGAATTCTGGGGCACCACCAGCAGTGTCTCATGGATTTTATGTTGGATTTTTTGGGCACCACCAGCAGTGTCTCATGGGTTTTAGTGATTTTGGGCCACGCAGTTCATGGTTTTATATTGGATTTTGGGGCACCACCAGCAGTGTCTCATGGATTTTAGGTTGGAATTTTGGGCACCACCAGCAGTGTTTATGGATTTTATGTTGGATTTTTTGGGGCACCACCAGCAGTGTCTCATGGTTTTATGTTGGATTTTTTTGGGAACCACCAGCAGTGTCTCATGGTTTTATGTTGGATTTTTTGGGCACCACCAGCAGTGTCTTATGGTTTTAGGTTGGATTTTTTGGGAGGCACCACCAGCAGTGTCTCACTGGTTTTATGTTGGATTTTTTGGGGGCACCACCAGCAGTGTCTCACTGGTTTTATGTTGGATTTTTTTGGGGGCACCACCAGCAGTGTCTCATGGATTTTAGGTTGGATTTTTGGGGGATTGCAGCCCAGCTGTGTGTTTCCCTCAGCTCCATGGTAAATAAACAGACAAAGCCATGGGCAGCAGGAGCAGTTTTCCAGGCAGGAATGCTGCACACCTGACAGACATCCTGGAAAAAATTCAATTAAAAAGTGGGATCTTTCCAGGTAGGAATGCTGTACACCTGACATGCACCCTTGCAAAAATTCAATGAAATAATGGGATCATTCCAGGAGTTTTCCAGACAGAAATGCTGCACACCTGACATGCAGCTTAACAAAAATTCAATTAAAAAATTAGACCATTCCAGGAGTTTTCCAGGTAAGAATGCTGCACACCTGATATGCAGCTTAGCAAAAATTCAGGTAAAAAATGGCACCATTCCAGGAATTTTCCAGGTAGGAATGCTGTACACCTGATACGCAGCCTGGCAAAAATTCAGTTTAAAAATGGGACCATTTCTCCTCTAGGAAATTCCCCCACATTCCCAGTGCCACCTCGGGCAGGATTCTGACTGATTCTGCTTCTGCACTTGGCTCTTACATCCAAAATTCTGAACTTGTCCTTTTTTTTCCTTCTGCTGTTCTATTGATAGGATTTTCTGCTCCCATCTGGAATTTGTGTGGCATCCAGACACTGCAAATTAATTTGTCTCAGCAGTACAGCAGGGAAAATCATAACTAATCATGGGAAGGATGGATAACCATGGGATGGCACAAGGGAGAGCTCCAGAGGAGCAAGGAAGGGTTAAAACTGCATCTCTAATTCCCATATTTTTTAGGAGGGAGTGTTTTGTCCTGTAAATTCCACAAGAAAAAGTTCCAGGGGAAATAAAAGTCTGTGACTTCTGTACATTTTGCTTTTTTTTTTTTTTTTTCTTCATGATCACAAGCTTGGCTTCTTAAATTAGCTGTGATGGGAGGAGTGGAAACATTTTCCCAGCGAGCCTGCAGGTTAGCATTCCATAATTATTTTTGTCAGGAAGATGAATGCCATCCTAAAAAAAGTTGGAAGCTCACAGCCCCTCGGCTTTGATATATGAATATTGCCACTGTGGATGTTGGAATGGCATTCTGGATGCTTTGTGGGTTTATGGCTGTGAGACATTCCTTAGGCTGATTCAGAAACACTTTTCCTACACATTTTAAAGCAACTTTTGGTCTTTGGCTTCTCTTTTATCCCTTTTTGTTTTTTGTGGTTTTTTTTGGCTCATCTGTGATTTCAAAACACTTCTGGAAGTGAAGAGGTTGGAGGATTTAGGAGATATTCATCACACAAAATTCACAGTCACCTTTTAGCCACCTCCAGTTTAATACCCTGCAATGTCAAGGAAGGGCTGAGCTGCATTAATCCCCCCAAATTCCAGCTGGGAAATCCCAGAGCCCTCACAGAGAACTGTTGCAATGGGGAATATTTCACGTGTGTGAGGTTCTGTCAATTGCCCACCCTCCCAGCTATGCAGATATCATGAAAAAGTCGGTTTGGAGAGAAGATTTCCCAAGTTTTTAAATGAAAATAGCAGCTTTTGTTTGGAGCATGTTTGTGCCCTCAGCCCCAGCCTGCCCAAGCAACCAGAGCTGGTTAAAATATATTGGAAAAAAAGCAGGAAAATGGGAGACTGCCCTCTAACGTCAACAAATCCCAGGAAAAGGGCCTGGAAAGCAGCACAGGGAGATGGAGGGGGGAAGGATTGGCTCTGGGTGAACAGAATTTGGAGTAGAAAAGCAGAAATTCGGGGGGTTCAAAATCAGCAAATGCAGCTGAGCTTCCAGGAGAAGCCAAATCCGAGCCTCACATTCCATTTGTTTCTCAAATCCTCCCCCAGCTGAGGCTTCATCTGTTTCCTTCCTGCTTTTAATGGGCTGGACATGGATTGGGATTGGCTCAGGTGATCCATTGTGACCACTTCTGACCTTACCCCTTCTCTGATCCTGCTTTCCATGGGAAGGAAAATGCAGAATGTTTCATGCCAGTTGTTAAAACACCCAGATTAATAAAATAAACACATCTCAGATCTGTTACCACTTCCTATTGCAACAAACGTGCTTTAAAAATATCAAAATACCCTAAAAAAAAGAGGAAAATTCAATATTTGCATCAATATCAAAGAGCAGTGAAGCCAGGGAATGGTCCCAGTGTGAGCTCCTGCTCACCACCAGATTTTGGGGGTTTGTCTTCCCAAATTTCACATTTGTGGTGTGCCCAGCAGCTCCACCCTGGGACCAGAGCTGCTTTCCCAGGGAGGAGGGCTTGGGGAATAAACGTGAAAGGTGTTCCCAAAACACTCCAGACTGCAATGCTTCATTTTATGCTCTCTCAGCCAGCTCCCAGGAATATTCACAGGGGAGGGACACCAAGGTGGATGCAAATCCAAACGTGATTGAAACATCAATCACTTATCCACAGAGAAATATTTACAGTGGGTTTGTTTTTTTTTTTAAACTTGACAAAGGGATAATGAAATGTGTATCCTGGGGGTGGGGGGGGTTATGGGCAAATTTTATTCCAAACATTTGCAATTAAGGCAGAAATTGTGTGCTCTCCAAGTATTGAAAAAGGCCAGGAAAGAAACAAAACCCAGGAGGGTGGAAATCAGGCTGGCCAGGACTTTTCTCCCAACAGTTTTCCATTGGAAAATGCCAGCTCATAAAGAAGGGAGTGATGTGAGCACATCAATCACTGCTGACAGACACAGTGAGGAGCATTCCCTGCCAGCTGCCAGGCTCCTGCTCCAGTCTCCTTCAGGATCAGAGCCAGGATGTCCAGACACCACATCCCCTGTCCTTCCCAGCCCTGGAAGCCACCAGGAGCCCCAGAGCCACTGAAATCCAGGCTCACTGTGACCTCTCTGCTGATTTCCTGGAGTGACACCTGCAGGTGTGTTTGGGATTTTTTCCCATTTATTTGATATTTTTAACCTCAAAATTACCTGCGCTGATTTCTGGGCTCTGGGACAAGAAAGGAGAAGCAAATCCAAGCTGAAAATCACGGCAAAACCTGGAATAAAAAGCCCTCCCAGTCTCCCAAAGCACTGACTCGAAAGGACCAGCAGGTTGATTGTCGTTAGCAAGTGTTTATTCCTTGTTTTCCAGATAATCCCAAGCAAGCTGGGGCCACAGGGAGAGAGAAGTGCCAGCCGTGGAGAGCTGCCAGCTCAACTGGCCATCCCCAAACTGCTCTGCAGGCTCAGGAGGCTTTCCCAAACCTCCTTACATCCCCCAGGGAGGCATTATCCCTGCAGCTCCTGCTCCTGCACGGTTTGGGAGGGATGGGGGAACTTGGAGGGGAGCAGGAGCTGCTGGATCCACGCCCTGCTCGAGCTGCTGGAGCTGTTCCTGCGACAAAAGCACAGTTTTATTCCCTTTCTTTCCCTCCTGGCTGCAGCAGGGTGTGTTTCCCAGCCCGGCAGGAGGTGTTCCCACTCCTTGGCAGCAGTTTGGGTGCCCGTGAGCAGAGGGAGCTGCTGCAGGTGGGTCCTGGCACACACAGGGAGGGGGTTCGGGCTGGAAAAGTGGGAATATCACATGGGATGGCTTCCACTGATCACCAGGATCCTTGTACCTGTGAGTCCAGGATGGAAAAGTGGGAATATCGCATGGGATGGCTTCCACTGATCACCAGGATCCTTGTACCTGTGAGTCCAGGATGGAAAAGTGGGAATATCACATGGGATGGCTTCCACCTATTCCCAGCATCTTTGTACCTGTGATTCCAGGATGGAAAAGTCTAAATATAATATGGGATGGCTTCCACCTATCCCTAGGATCCTTCTGCCTGTGATTCCAGGCTGGAAAACTCTAAATATCACATGCAAAGGCTTCCACTGATCCCTCAGGATCATTTTATTTGTGATTCCAGGCTGGAAAAGTGGGAATATCATATGGGATAGCTTCCACTTATCCCTCAGGATTCTTGTACCTGTGATTCCAGGATGAAAAACCCTAAATATCATATGGGATGGCTTCCACCTATCCCTAGGGTCCTCATGGCTGTGATTCCAGGCTGGAAAATTGGGAATATCACATGGGATGGCTTCCACTGATCCCTCAGGATTCTTATACCTGTGATTCCAGGCTGGAAAATTGGGAATATCATATGCAAAGGCTTTCACTGATCCCTCAGGATCATTTTATTTGTGATTCCAGGATGGAAAAGTGGGAATATCATATGGGATGGCTTCCACCTATCCTTAGGGTCCTCATGCCTGTGATTCCAGGCTGGAAAACTCTAAATATCACATGCAAAGGCTTCCACCTATCCCTAGGATCCTCATGTCTGTGATTCCAGGCTGGAAAAGTGGGAATATCACATGGGATAGCTTCCACTGATCCCTCAGGATTCTTGTACCTTTGATTCCAGGCTGGAAAATTGAGAATATCACATGGGATGGCTTCCACCTATCCCCAGGATCTTTATAGCTGTGATCCGAGGCTGGAAAAGTGGGAATATCACATGGGATGGCTTTTAGTTATCCCCAGGACCCTTGTGCCTGTAATTCCAGGATGGAAAACTTTGAATATCACATGGGATGTCTTCCACCTACCCCCAGGATCTTTGTACCTGTGATTCCAGCCTGGAAAACTCCAAATAGCACATGGGATGGCTTCCACTGCTCCCTCAGGATGCTGGAGGTTGCTCCTGCTAAATGCTGACTAACTGTTCTCCCTTTCAATGAGAGCTGCACACAGCTGTGGCCTGGTTTGAATGGAAATTCAGGAGAGGGATGGGAAAGTGCCATTGCTGGGTGTGTGGGGAGAGCAAGGCAATATTGCCCTGGCCTCCCTTTCCAGGAGCAACTTCCAACCTCTCTCCCCAAACACAAATCCCGTGGGCAGAAACCAGGATTAAATCTGCCGTGGTTTTATTTCCTTGCAGCACCTCTGTTTGAAACCTGAACTAACTTGCAGAGGAAAGCAAGGAGCCCTCTAACACCAGAATTCCAGCAGCAGAAACAACAGGCAGGCTCCAAAGGGCAGTAAAATATTCCATGAGCTGTAAAAAACAGAGGATTCTGCAGCAGTGACTGAGGAGTTTTATATCCTGTATGGATTTCCTTCGAATTTTAATGAAGGAAACCAAGGAACAAGGAAGATTCTCCCACTTTGGTAGCAAAAAAGAGTGGATTCTTTGGGAAATGAGTGGGATGCTTTTATCTTTTCCTAATGAAAACACTGCCACCAGCTGGTTCATAAATGGGTTTGACTGAGGCCTTGCACAGAAAAAAAAATAGTGGGGGAGTTTTAACCCACAGCTAAACTGGATGTGATATTTGAGGTCAGTGTGTTTTCAGAACAGAAAGTAATTAATTATCTGTGTGCTCCATTTCATTTCCAAATACAGGTACGTGATAATGAAGCAATTCACGCTTTTTGCCTTAAAAATATATATATATTAAAAAATATCTTTAAAAAAATATCTTGTTAAACAGAGGTGGGCAGGTCATGGGCACTTTTTTCACCTTCCCCCTTCAGGAACTGGGGGGACCATCTCAGATTCTGCTCCAGCTCAAACACCTCCAGGTTTGAAGCTGATTTCTTTTATTATTAACAGTGAAATTAATTGAACTGAGACGCTTGAAATGCATTAAAATGGCTTTGCCTTTTCAGATCCATGGGTTTTTAGTGGTGCCCAGTGTTTTGCTGAGCCCCTGCTCACTGGAACAAACCCTGACAGCTCTGGGTTGTGGGGGCAGCACAGGCTGCAGTTCTGGACACCTGCCTCTTTTCAGCATCCACAAAGATCATTCTAGATTCTGGCATTACCACTCAGTTAGAGGGCTTCTTATCAACAATTAATTCAATATTTGAAGTCAGTTAATCAATGAAGTCAGGGTATGAAGTAGCCACATTTAAACCAAAAACCTGCACATGCATATGGGGCAGGAAAGTGCATCGTGCAGGTTTGAATTCCCTGATTACTTGTGATGTGTCTCAGGATAATTTCACTTGAAAATCGATGTTTGGGAGTACCCAGCTTCCAACTGAGAGATTCCCAGCACAGTGGAGAACTCTGTGTTCCACGGGAGTTTATCAGGAGCTACACAGAAATCCTGATTGCACTTCGAATTGCCAGCAAGTCTGGCAGAAGGAAGAGAGCATCTGAGGGGTGGATGGCAGCTGGACAGGTTTTGTGGTGTCCCAGGGGGATGTGCTGGCTGGAGCTCCCAGGACTGGGAATGGTGCTTGATCCCGGTGGGTTTGGGATCAGATCCCGGGATGGCAACACAAGTTCTGCAATATTGACTCTTCCAGATCTCATTAAGTGTCCCCTCATTAACTACAGGGTAATCGGGCACTCCTCATTTCACAAAGAGAATGTGTTGACCTTTAGTCGAACAGACACTTCAGGGGAAGAGTCAGAAAGCTCCTTTTGGGAAAATGAAAACCGTGGCATGTCAGGCATGACAAACATCTTTATTTTCTCCCCGTTTGTTTCTGAGGCTTAACTTCTGATTCAGCACATGGGCACCTGCAGGAAAAGCTGTTTTCCCAATGTTCTCGGCAGATTTCTGCTTGGGATTATTTCAGATTGCAAAGTTTTGCTTGCTGATAAAATGTAAATAAACCCGGGGGCTCCTATTCCCCTTTGATAAAAGAATTAAGAGAATAAAAGGCAAAACAGTCCCTCTTAAAGATGTTTGCACACATAAAATCGTGAAGCTTTCCGAAGGTCGCTCATCCAGAAATGAAAACAAAAGTGATGTTCACTGATGTTTTGTGCTGTAATTTAGCAGATTGCCAGCTAAATACCAGGTTATTAATTGTCTTCTTTTCCCAAGCCCTCCTTAGGGATATCTGGCTAATTTTGAAGGCAGATCGAGAAAATATCTCCGGATTTAGGAAACACATCCAGGCAGCAGAAATGATGGTGATTTTGAGCAGAGATTCCTGCAAACAGATCTGTTACTCCTACAGGAGACTCCTGACAGGTCCAGAACAAATATTCTGACAGCGAATCGACTCCTGAACTGCATGAGCCAAGCACTTTAAAAAAAATGCTGTGTGTTGACTCAGTCAAAGGTTTTCTACACTGTTGATCAACTCAGCTCTTCCAGCCTTCAAAGGAGCGATTTCTGTGTTCCTCGGTGTATCCTTTGTGTTCCCCTTGCAGGGATTCGTTAAAACAGCACTAATCAGTTAATTCTTACACATTTAAAAAGCCTTTTGTAGACTACAATGGGCTGTGAGCAGCACCTGAACGACACCTTAGGGATTAAAATGTTTTCCCTTCAGGAATTACTCCAGGCTAACAACGCCCACTGTTTTCCATCGTGTTTCCCAAGGGAACACGAGCCTGTAGAAGCAGGAAAGGACTACCCTGAGGGGGAAAATAACGAGGAGGATGGAAAATCCAGGCTGGTGAAACCCTTGGTTTCCCAGTGACTAAACAGAGAGTGTGGATTTCCATTTTGTTTCCCAATCCTGGCCTCCCGTGTGCCATCTCCATGCTGGGTTTCCAAAGAGGTTCCTCCTCCTCCTCCTCAGGTGGCTCCTGCCTGGCACAAAGAGCACTGAACCAACAAATCTGAGGTTTTTGATGTGACTCAGAAAATCCAAACAGAGGATGAAGGAGACTCCGGAGACGGTTCAGCTCTTGTGTTGCCTCCAAGCAAAAAAAAACATCTCCAAACACGAGATTCCTGCTGTGCCAGCAGCCAGCAGCAATGCTCCAGCCCCTGGCCATGAGGAGATCCAGGCAGCTCCTGCAAGAGCAGTTAGGAATTCTTCAGCTGCCATTGAGCTGCTCCCATTTTCCTCCTTGCCAGTGGACAGGAACAGCTGCCTGGGGGTTTATGCCCCTCAAACAGCCTCCCTTCGTCGTCCTTTTCTTATATTAAACTAAATCAAAACGTTAAACTTCTTTTTAAAGAGTCGTGGGTTTGTTTTTTTTTTTTTTTTTGTTTTTTTTTTTTTTTTTGAACCTCTAGGGTTCACCTGTGACCTTTCTGAAATTCTCTCTTCAATTAAACGTCTCTTTTGCAGCAGTCCCAATCTCAGCTCGTGTTCAGCATCTCCCCTCTTCCAGCCATTCCTGAAGAATCACTGCATGGAAAGCCGCTCCTACCCGAATTTTGCCTTTCTGAGTGTGTTATTTTTGAAAATCAGCCTTCTGATTTCTTTTGGTATGATGGAGTCAGTTCTCATGAATTGTAAGATAAACAAGGATCATGTTTGCATTCCTTTTTTTAAAATTATCACCTGATGGACTCCTCAAGTGACCAGTGGGGATGGAGAGGTGGGAACTTCTCTGTGCACTCTCTGATCACTGTCCAAAACTTTATAGATACGAGGTCAACAATAAACTAAAAACTTCTTTTCTTCTTCTCTGCCTGAACCCCTGCTGTGTGTGTTGCTGTGTGTTTCTATCTGTCACAGTAACAGGAGTGTGTCCCATTTAATCATTTTCCTGTGGCAATCTTCAGTTCTGGCTGTTTGGGTTCTTTTCTATTTTGTGACACCCTGATTTTTACACAAAAGGAAATACTGAAGAGAATCAGGCCAAGAGGAGATTCCCCTGGATGCACAATGAGTTATCTCCAAGTGTATTGATGAATTACTTCCTAGGGGCTAGAAGAAACCACTCTTTCCCAACAAACATCCAAATAATCTGGTTCTACCATACAATCTCATTACAGAATCCAACACTTTACACACACAAAAAAAAAAAAAAAAAAAAAAAAAACTTCCAAATGTCTCTGCTGCTCCAAAACAAGGCATGAACTGTGTCATTAGCTTTGTTTTCATCGTCTCCTCTGCCTGAATTTTGAAGGTGTGCACATCAAGCAGCCGGCGTTGCTGGATTTTGAGGCAGGTGACACTTGTGGCTGGCCGGATGGCTCTGGCGATGCTCTCAGTGTGTGTAGGGAGTTGTCTCTACGTGCTGGATGAAAAGCTGCCCGCATCCTCAGGCTCCTCGTTGTTCACTAAATGTCTTTTACGATCCTGCCGGGGCCCCGGGCGGAGGTTGTGGCGGTGGCTGCGTGAGCAATTTTCTATTTTTGGGGGTTTCCTATTCAGTGTTTTCACTCCGGGCTGAAATCTCAAACTGACTGAGCTCAGCTCCTGAGTTTAACAGCGAAGCTCAGTGTGGCTGGATTAGACAGCAGAGATTTCCAATATATTCTCTTTGTGGTGGAGGGGAAGAATTTCAAAGGGGAGCTCTTAAAGGCTGAGGTGGATGTTGGTCTGGATCAGGGAATCGTGGGATGGGTTGGTTGGAAGGGAACTTTAAGGGTTTTCTACTCCAACCCCCTGCAATCTTCATCCAGACCATATTTCTGTGGATGAGGGGCATCATCTCTCTGAGCTTCTTCAGGTGTTTGATATTAACCATGAGCCTCAACTACTTTTTCTTTTTAAAAAATAGATCTTTATTAATCATTCTGTTTTGTTTTGGTTTTTTTTTTTAAATTTTGAAAAATCCCTATTTTCATTCCCTATGCTCATTAAATATGTGCTGTAAAAAAACAAACAAACAAACAAACAAACAAAAAAAAACCTGTGACTGTCCTATGCTAGCTCTACAGCAAATCTAAAAGAAATTTGCAATTTAAAATAACACCAAAAAATTACTGGGTTTTTAACCAACACAAATAGGATCAGCTGGAAAAGAATGTGTGTTGCTGGTGGAGGAATCAGAGTGGCAATCTGACACATTGTCTGGCAAGGTCTAATATTAGGAATATTTTCTCAAGTGCTATAAATAAACTGGAAAGAGTCTGGAAGGATCTTGCATGTCTGACTCAGCTGGTGCTTCCCAGAAAAGTTTTCATCAGTCCGCGGCTACTTTTTTTTTTTTTTCTTTTTTCTTAAGTTGCTGTTATTTTTCCTTGTTTTACAAAGGAATTAACCCGTGGGAAGTGGAGGATTTCCAGTTTTAAAGCAGCTCTGTGTTGAGGACGTGAGGCAGAAGGAGAACAGGGGCTGCAGCACTGGAGGAGATTGTCCTGGGAAATTATCCAAGACTGGAGAACAGCAGAGAAAAGTGTCTCAACAAAAAGCTGGGAGAGCTGGGGGGGCTCAGCTGGAGAGGAAAAGCTCCAGGGAGAGCTGGCAGGGATCAAAGGGGCTCCAGGAGAGCTGGGGAGGGACTGGGGATGGAGGGAGAGCACCCAGGGAATGGCTGTGAGCTGACAGTGGGGAGATTTGGATGGGATTTGGGGCAGGGATTGTTCCCTGGCTGGGCTGGAATTCCCAGAGCAGCTGGGGCTGCCCCTGGATCCCTGGCAGTGCCCAGGTTGGACCCTGGATCTCCTGGCACAGTGGGAGGGGGCCCTGCCCTGGCAGGGGGGGCACTGGGTGGGATTTGGGATCCTTCCAAACCACTCTGGGATTCCCTGGCAAACTTCATTCAGAGTTTTCAGTTAGTCACTTAAACTCAGATTACACAGCAGATTAAATCCTTTATTTAATTATCCATCTCTAATTCCAAACAGAACTTTCAGTCATTGCAGTGAAATTTAAGCACAGCTCCACTCATCCCCCCCCTTCCCCCAAATTATTCAGTTTAATTTTCTCTGCTGACGTGAGTAATAAGACAGCAGAACATTTTACAACAAATATTCCATTATTTCCTTGTTGTTGTTTCAGAATCGTTTTATAAACATGTTTTTTCCTGAGTGTTTTCACTTGCAAGAGAAAGCTGCACCTCATGTGGGTGCCTCACAGAATTCAGCCAATAATCTCAGCACTCAATTAAATTTGAAATGTTTCTCCATTAAACACTTATTTTACCACAGTAAATAATTTAACGGGTTTTCATTTAAAAGTGTCTCACCTCACAGAGTTTTCAATCTTCCCTTTTTTTAATAAAGTCACATCATCCTGTTTCTTGGATCTGAAATAAATGGCCTTTTGCCTGAAGATTTTTTGGGCACGATCAGTGCTGTAACTCTGCACGTACATCTGCATTCTCCGTCTGAGTAATCTGGGAAAATAAAAGAAAAATAAACTAGGAAGTGAGCTGACAAATGTGGAATCAATAGATAAAAATGGAGTGCACTGACATTTCAACAAAACCTCCATCAATTCCTGTCCCAAATGTGGAACTGCTGATTGGCACAAGTGGTAATGACCAGGATAATTCCCATCACAGAATTCCTGTGATGTACTCAGATAATTATCCAGACCATCTCCTCCAGTGTTCCATCCTTGATCCTACCCAAAAAATTAACTTTCTGTTGACTTTGAGCAAGGGAAACTTTCAATAACCTAAAAATCATTAAAAAGTCCTTGTTTCCTGGGAATTACCTTTTATAAACAGACTGAAAGCTGAGGTTTCCCTTCTGCAATCAGGAATCTGCCAGGTGATTTTGGTAGCAAACTGGGAATTATTAAAAAAAAAAATATTTAGGGGGTGGGAAAAATATTTTTATCAGTCCTTTTTAATTTTTTTTCTGAAGGGAGAAAACCAACATAAATTCCAAGATAAATTTCCACTTGGTTCCAAGGACCATTCCCATTTACCCCTCTTGGAGTGAAGGCTGTGGCTGGGATATTTTTCCAAGATTTATATTTCCAAAGATCCTGCTTTGTCCAGCTGTGGGAAGGGGGAAATTCTGTACAGGAAACTCATTTTATTCTCCTTTCATGACCTTGGAAAGCAGAAAATACAAGGTGAAGGGGTAGGAAAGGGGCAGGCTGAGGAAGCAGCTTGTGTAAGGACTAAAACAAACTGAGGTTTGAGCTTGCTCAGAAGGTAGAGCTGATGAGTAAACACAGCTAATAAATAAAGTAAATAAGTATTGGGCTATGCAGGAATAGACAAACCTTACAGGATAATCCCAGGATAAGAGATTATATTATAAATTTAAATTTAATTTATAATATTATAAAATTTATTATTTTATAATAAATAATTTTTAATTAAATAATTTCAATTAATTACATTAAAATTAAGGGGTTTACTTGTTTCTGGGGGGTTTAATCTGCCCTTAGAGAGAGGGCTGGCTCTGAACAGCTCCTGCTCCACACCACGCTGTCCTCACCCCTCCAGGGCACGGCAGCTGCAGCACAGAGCATCCCAGCTTTTCTCCAGCTGTAGGGAAAGCAGGCTCAGGGAGCTCCCAAGGCTTGGAGCACTCAGGCTCAGAGATAGAGATGGACACAAAGTCTGGCCTAAGGCCTTGGAGGAGGCTTGGGGGGTTAGAACAGCAAAACGGGCATTTGTAAATGGAAATATGTTTTAAGCGAGTAGAAATACACTTCATATAGGCAAATAAATATGTTAAGCAAGACAGTGGAAAATATTAAAGTTGGGTAATAGAACCTGCTAGAGAGCTGTTAGAAGCAGAAGGTACAGCAGTGAGTTTTTGTAGAATTATGTGATTGGATAAAAGAGATGCATTGGGGTAGAAACGTAGCAAATGTAGCAATTAATGACTGGCTTATGGAGAGGCCAGAGAACTTTGTGGAAGGAGTTGATTGGATGAGAAATTTATAAAAGACTTTTTAACTAGAATTAAGAGGGTTTTCTGGTGTCAGGGTGCTGAATGTAACACCCTAAAGGTCTTAGCACCCTGCCCTGAGATGGTTTTGCAATCAATCACCCTTTAACCCCCACATCAGTGAACCCTGTGTGCTCTGTCCCCTGAACATCCAGCCACTCCTGGTCACTCTGGGTCCTGCCCAGCCTTGGCCCAGGGGTCTCAGGTTTTTGGAATATAAATATATAAAAAATATAAAAATGCTTTTTTCTCTTATTTTGTTTCGTTTTCCTTGTGTCCCTTGGCCCTGGGGTTTCTGAGGCTTTCTGTGAGCTTCTATGAGCTTGGCTTGCACCTCACTTAACTTTGTCTCTGTCTCTGTCTCTGTCTCTCTGATGATTTTCTGTTTTCCCCAGCCCTGAGTCTGAAGAAGAGGCTGAGATCTGTTCTGGTGTTCAGGAATTTGTTTATTCTTTGCTTATCTCATGTTTGTTCCCTGGCCTGCCATGGTCCTCTCTGCAGGCCAGGCTGTGCTGAACTCTCTCTGCCCTTGGGAGGGTGCTATCTTCTAAAATTTAATTTTTAAATTACTTATGCTTTATTTATAACAATTCTCCAATACCTATCCACTCTGTTTTACAGTGTCCTTTTGTTCCAAACCAACCCAAATGTGCCACACCACCACAGCAGATGGAGAACAAGAGGATGAAGAAGCAGCTCAGGGACACACCCCATTGCCTCCAGCTTTGCCCCTGATCTCACATTCTAAAATCCCAAAATTCTCCTTTTTCACCCTGTGACATGCTAATTATCATTCTATCAAAATTCTTGTGACTTATAAACCTTCCCAGGGTGGTCAGAGGGATGTGCTGGTTCCCACACAGGGGCACGAGGCAGGCTGAGGTGCCCATGTCCCTCTGGGCTCTGCTGTGCCAGGGGCTCATAAATCCCTGATGTTCCAGCTGATGGAACCCTGGTGTCCCTTGTGCTGAGAATTCACTCCTTGGCCATGAACCTCCTCCTTTGGCTGAGGAGATGGGAGGGGAGGAGGCTGTGGATGGGTTAAGGCAGTAAATTTGTCCCGGCGTATTAAAAATGAGAATTAATTGCTGGATTTTGGCAGCTCTGAACTCCAGCTCTGCATTGCAGCACGTCCCATGACTGGCAACTGGGCCAGGGAGGTGGCACCTGTGCTGGCAATAAATTTGTCCCCTCCACCCTCCTGCAGAGGTCACCTGAGGAGCAGGACACTGAGTAAAGCCCAGGCCAGCTCCTTCCTTCCAGCACTCTCCTTGCTCCCTCTCTTTTCCCGGTGGTGCCAAGCTGCCTCTGTCAGACCCTGAGTGCCAGAAGTGCTTTTGGAAAGTTTTCCCATCTCTCTGCTGAATGAAAAGCAGCTCCTGCAGCTCTGGGGTGGCTCTGTTTGCTCACCAGGCAAGGCTCAAGTGCTGGAATGGGAAGTGGAGGTGTTCCAAAGAGCACGGAGTGGGCTGGGATGGAAGGGGCCTTAAAGATGATTTGTTCTGACATTCTCCACTGTCCCAGGCTGCTCCAAGCCCTGCCCAGCCTGGCCTTGGACACTTCCAGGGGTCCAGGGATCCACAGCTGCTCTGGGCACCCTGTGCCAGAGCCTCCACCCTCCCAGGGAACAATTCCTGCCCAACAGCCATCCCAAATCTACCCCCTTTTGATTTAAAACCATTTCCCCTTGTCCTGTCACTAAAATATTTGATTCTTTCTCTGCTCCAGCCTCTCCCTCCTGAGAGGGTGAAGTGAAAAACTGAACAAAACCTCTCAGGGGGTGTTAAATTCAAAGCAAACCCAAGAACTGTCAGCCTTTAGCTGAGGATGGAGCAGGGATGCTCCTGCTTGGACTGGAGCCTCTCTGGGAATGAGCAGAGATGTTCCAAGCAGCCCCAGGGCACGAGCCTGATGCTCCCAGCCCCCTGGGACCACCTGAGATGGGCTAAATATGAGCTAGGACAATTGCTGGGGTCCTGGAAGTCCCCAGGATTCCAGGCTGGGATGGTGGCCGTGCTGCCTGGGGAATTGCAGGAGCCCCATGGAGAGAGGAGGGGTCACTGCTGCACCAAGTGTCCCCATTCCAGGAGCTTCTCCTCTCACACAGAGCCCAGGGAATGATGCAAACAGCAGACTTGGCTGGGCTGGGTTGAGGCTTTTGTGTCTTTTTTAATTCTCTTGTTGCTTACACATGAAAATAATGGTAATAGTCCCTAAAAGCTGTTATTCCCCACGCTGGGAAAACACTCTTTAGCCACCTGCTGGAACAAGCATGTTTCAAATGCAGCATTTTCATTTGTAAGAATATAACCCTCGCTGCTTGGGAGGTTTTACTAATCAGCTGCTGATTTTTCAATTCTAGTACCTCACCTATTTATTTATTTATTTGTTCAAATGCCCTCTGCACTTTATTTAAAGCTAAGATTTTATTTAATGTTTCTTCAGACAACCAGAATAGAATGATCAACTCCCAACTTAGGGTTTTTCCTTCATTATCTTGTATGTAAAGAAAAAAAACCAAAAACATAAGAGACAAGAATTAAACTCTTTTTTGGGAAATAACTTCTCAGCAGGTGCTTCACACCTGTCTCACTCCAGCGGCAGTGCTGTGATTGATATGAATAAGTTATAAATGCCATGAATATTTAAATTTTTACACAGCACAGGCATTTTTTCAGGCAAAAGGGATGATTTAGCTCGATTACTGTCTGCTGCTGCCAGGTGGATTCCAGGTGAAACAGGGTCTGGGGCTGTGGTTTGTGCTGGCAGGGGCTGAGCAAAGTGCCAAGCTCTTTTCCCTCCTCACATTGTCCTTGCTGCAGGTGGCCACATCCTTGATCCTTTAGTCTTCCATAAAACAAAAGGAGAAGCTGTGGAAACACGCTCTGGCTGGCTTCCAGTGAGAGATCCTGCCCTGAATTCACAACGAGGACTTTGGGAAGAAGATTCTGCTTTGCTTTGTCCCCTCCCTGAAGGGTTCTGGGTTCCTCTCCCGTAGTGCTCAGGAAACAGGGAGTTGTTAACATTCCGGTCATTGGCATTCAAATGTAGGAAATGGCATTTAGGAATTCTGCTGGAGTAATCTCAGGTCGCAGAGATTAGGGTGATTAGATGATTTGGGGTGGAAAAGCCCTCTGGGATCATCCAGCCCCAGCTGTGCCCCATCCCCAGCCCGGAGCACTCAGTGCCATCTCCAGGAATTCCTCGGACACCTCCAGGGGTGGGAATTCCAACGCAGCCCATTGCAATGTTTAACAACCTTTCCATGGGGAAATTCCTGCTGCTGTCCCCCTGAGCTCCCGTGCCCAGCCTGAGATTGCTCCCTCTGCTCTGTCCCTGTCCCAGATCCCAAATCCCCCCTGGCTGTCCCCTCCTGGCAGGAGCTGAGCAGAGCTCAGGGCCCCCCTGAGCCCCCTGTGCTCCAGCTGATCCCATTCCCAGCTCCCAATGTCTCCATTAAAATGATGAAATTAAATTCTCCATGAGAGGAATGAGGGATTTGTCTTTCCAAACCATCCCTGAGAGAGAAAAGAAGCAATGGGAAGGATTCCACTGATGGATGAATGGGAAAAGATATTTACCTCTACAAACAAACTGCAGGTTTGCTACTAAATGAAATTAGATATTGAAAGATGAAAGAAACAATGGGAAGAAACCATAAATTCTGTAAGAATTAAAATTAAAGGGAGGGTTATACATGAGAGGGGAATCTCAGGTATGAGGGGTTCAGGGCAGTCTGTGCCTCAAGTACCTCAGGCAGTGAGGAAAGAGAGAGGGAAATGGGGCTGGGAAATTGGGATAAAAAGGAGGGAAAATCCTCCAAAACTTTGAGAGATCCCTTTATTATATATATATATATTATATTTATTATATTAATATAATATTTATTATATTAATTTATTATATTAATATAATAAATACTCTTTTATTTGAAAAAAGTCAAAGGACTCCTCTGTCTCCTTTTGGGACATAAACCTCTGGTGTTTGTGAATTAATTTCCCTGACACCCAGCCCTGCTCCTCAGCCCTGAGCCCAGCAGGTCCATCCCAGCTCAGAGGGGTCTGGGTGGCCTCACCAGGAGCATTTTTTTTATCAGCTGCATTTTGCCCCCACTCTGCCTCATCCCCCCAGGCCCTCCTGGGCACACCGTGATTCTCAGCAATCCTTCAATTTTATGAGAAGGAGAATTTGTGGAAGAAGGTCAAAGAAGATTCATAAGGGACAAGGTGTCTAATAACTACACAATAGCAGACAAAAAAAACCCAAAAAAGAATGATCAGTGCTCACACTGTGCTGCTTGAACTTATTACCCTGCATTAGCAGCATTCATAATTTAAAACTTTAATAAACTCCCAGCCTCTTTGGGCCAAGAGAGATGTTGCTGCTGGTTTTATCAGCTCCATAATGGGCAGAAGCTTTATGCAACGTGGTTATCCTGCAGGAGCCAACACCTGATCAGGCTGGGAACATTCTCAGGAGCAGCTCAAAGGGACAAAACCAGACCCAACACAGCCTCGGGACAAGGTGCTTTCACCTTCAGCTGGGAATTGCTGTGGGACAGAGTCTTGGAAAAGGTGGCAAAGAGGTGGAAGGCTCCAAATTCCAGAGCTCAGGCATGCCAGATCCCAGCCTGGGGTGGGCTGGGGGCTCCTCAGGGATGCCCCAGTGTTGTCCCTGAAAATCATCATTCTGATTTGTTTGGGTATAGTGGAGTCAATTCTCATGAATTGTAAGATAAACAAGGATCATGTTTGCATTCCTTGGTGAAAAGAGATCACCTGGTGGACTTCTCCAGTGAGCAGTGGAGATGGAGAGGTGGGAACTGCTCTGTCCATTCTCTGCTCACTGTCCAGAAACTGAGAGAGACGAGGGCAACAATAAACAGGATCTTCTTCCTTCCTTCTTCTCTGCCTGCACCCCTGCTGTGTGTGTTGCTGTGTGTTCCTGTGTCACAGGAACACCCCAGTCCCATCCCCATGGACCTGGACACCTTCCATGGGCCAGGCTGCCCCCAGCCCCATCCAGCCCAATCCCCCTGGCACGGCTCTTCCTCCCTTTATCCCTTGGGGTTTCAGCCAGGTTATTAAATCACGATTGCTGCCTCGAGCAACAGTGGGTTATTCCTTAATCCAGGGCTGTCTGGCACTTCTTTCTCCCATTACACCACAAATATATTTATTTCTCACTCTCCCTCTCCTCCCCCCAAACCAAAGTTCAGGTGTTGGATGCACCAAACCTCTCTTCCCACATTCCAGGTGCTGCTTGATCAGCTCTGGTGTCTCTGGAGTCAGGGATAAACCTTCTGCCTCCTTCCCTCTTTCCCCTCTAATCCCAAAGAGTTTGGGGTTTTTTTTGCCCCAGCACAGCCCCGTGTGTCCCAGGTGAAAGGGGGAGCAGTGAGGAGAGGCTCAGCCCTGGGGGGGTCTGGGTTCCTTGCAGAGGAATTCCTTGGTGATGATTTAAAATGTTTAAAAAGGAATCATTTCTGAAGGGATTGGTGAGGATTTGAAATGTTAAATAAAGGAATAACTTTTGAAGGGATGGGTGATGATCTGAAATGTTAAATAAAGGAATAACTTTTGAAGGGATTGGTGATGATTTTAAGTGTTTGTTTTTTTTTTTTTTAATAATAACTTTGGAAGGGATGGGTGATGATTTTAAATGTTTAAAAAAGGAATAATTTCCGAAGGGATTGGTGATGATTTGAAATGTTTTAAAGAGGAATAATTTTTGAAGGGATGGGTGAGGATTTAAAAAGTTAAAAAAAAAAGAGTAACTTTTGAAGGGATGGGTGATGATCTGAAATGTTTAAAAAGGAATAATTTCTGAAGGGATTGGTGATGATTTTAAGTGGTTTTTTTTTTTAATAATAACTTTGGAAGGGATGGGTGAGGATTTAAAAAGTTAAAAAAAGAGTAACTTTTGAAGGGATGGGTGATGATCTGAAATGTTAAATAAAGGAATAACTTTTGAAGGGATGGGTGATGATTTGAATTTCTTTTTTTTTTAAAGGAATAATTTCTGAAGGGATTGGTGATGATTTTAAGTGTTTGGTTTTTTTTAATAATAACTTTGGAAGGGATGGGTGATGATTTTAAATGTTTAAAAAGGAATAATTTTTGAAGAGATTGGTTTTGAAATTTGAAAAACATTTGAAATGTTTTAAAAAGGAATAATTTTTGAAGGGATGGGTGAGGATTTAAAAAGTTAAAAACAAAGAGTAACTTTTGAAGGGATGGGTGATGATCTGAAATGTTTAAAAAGGAATAATTTTTGAAGGGATTGGTGATCATTTGAAATGTTAAATAAAGGAATAACTTTTGAAGGGATGGGTGATGATTTGATTTTTTTTTAAAAAAGGAATAATTTCTGAAGGGATTGGTGATAATTTTAAGCGTTTGTTTTTTTGTTGTTTCTTTTTTAAATAACTTTTGAAGGGATGGGTGGTGATTTTAAATGTTTTTTAAAACTGGAATAATTTTTGAAGGATTTTTGGTTATTTCAAATGTTAAAAAAAGGAATATCTTTTGAAGGGATGGGTGATGATTTAAAAAGTTAAAACAAAAGAGTAACATTTGAAGGGATGGGTGATGATTTTAAATGTTTAAAAAGGAATAATTTCTGAAGGGATTGGTGATGATTTGAAATATTTTAAAAAGGAATAACTTTTGAAGGGATGGGTGATGATTTAAAATGTTCTGAAGGGACTGTTGATGATTTTTTTCCTTTTGAAGGGATTGTTGATGATTTAAAATGTTAAAAAATAGGAATAACTTTTGAAGGGATTGGTGAGGATGTAAAATTATATTAAAAAAAAAAAAAAAAAAAAAAAAAGAAAAGAAAAAGAAGGGATTGTAGGGATTGTTCCTGACATTTTTTTTTTCCTTTTGAAGGGATGGTTGGTGATTTAAATGTTCCCCATTTTTGGAGTAACAGAGCTGTACCATGAGAGAAGACAAGCACATCCTGTGCGTGTCCTTGCAGGATTTCATTGTTTGCTTAGTGCCAAGCAGAGCAATTAAAACCGAAGGTGAATTCTTTGCACTGAGTCACACTGTGCAAATATTTTCCTTTTTGGGGTCGAGCTACTCTGGGTTTAAGCTCTGCCAGAAGCCTGGATTTTGGTTTTATTGGGTGTGCTGATGGTTTAGTGTTGTGTGGCACAGAAAGAAAGCTTTAGAGAATCGAGGGGGGGGGGGTTAATTTTTAGAATTTAAGTTTTGTTTTGCAAACATCCCCTGTCCCAGGCTGCTCCAAGCCCCATCCAGCCTGGCCTTGGGCACTGCCAGGGATCCAGGAGCAGCCTGTGCCAGGCAACAACTCCTTCCTAATACCCAAAATAAATCACTTTAAAGCCATTCCCCCTGTCCTACAACTCCATAGCCTGGTGAAAAATCCCTTTAGGCACAGGCAGTAACCAAGCCAAGAATATTCTTCTTTTAATTCAGTTTTTTGTGGCCCCCAGCTCCTTCCCCCTGGCAGTTTGGGGGACTCTGCATCAGTCAGACCCCACTGGCCAAGGAGCCCCATCCCTCCCTCCTCGGGGGGTAAAACCACCCCAAAAACTTTCCCAGCATCTTCCCAGGGCTCCCCCTCTGTCCTCTCCAGGACTTGGTGGAAACCAAGAAGTTAAATTCCCTTTTGAATACTAGAAGGAGAAGAGAGTAAATATATTGAATGAGAGTGAGAGAGGAATAAATCTTTAGGCTTTCTAAGTGTTTCTCTGATGAAAAGCAGCATGGAAGCTGCCTGAGTAGCTGTAGAGGGCTAGTGCCCTAGAAATCCAGATAAAATTTAGTATTTCATGATCAAAACACAGTACAACATAGATAGCTAGCCTACAAAAACAGAGAGTAGCAAGGTCAAAAAATAAGTCAAAATATTCAGATAATACCAAAGTCAAAAACATGGCAGGTTCTGCACATACATGAGAAAAACAACTTACATAAAATCAGCTTGCAGTGTGTGATGTATTTAGTAATTTTCATAGGTGTAGAGAAGTGGTGTTAGATTGGTGTTTTTAGCTAATTGGTCAATTTAGAGTTAAAACCTGGCCTTGGAGGCCAGCAGAGGAGAGACAGCAATCCTTATCCATCTGGCTGCTGCTTTGCTTTGCCTGCAAAAAAATAAGGAAGAAGAAAAGGAGAAAGGAGAAAGAAGAAAGAAGAGAAAAGAAGAAGAAAGAAGAAGAAAGAAGGAGAAGAAAAAGAAAGAAGAAGAAAGAAGAAAGAAGAAGAAAGAAGAAAAAAGAAGAAAGGAGAAAAGAAGAAAGAAGAAAAAAGAAGAAAAGAATAAAGGAGAAAGAAGAAGAAAGAAGAAAGAAGAAAAAATAAGAAAGAAGAAAAGAAGAAAGGAGAAAGAAGAAGAAAGAAGAGAGAAAGAAGAAAGAAGAAAGGAGAAGAAGAAAGAAGAAAGGAGAAGAAAAAGAAAGAAGAAGAAAGGAGAAAGGAGAAAGGAGAAAGAAGAAAAAAGAAAGAAGAAAGAAGAGAGAAAGAAAGGAAAAAGAAGAAGAAAAGGGGAAGAAAAATAAAGAAAGAAGAAGAAAGGAGAAAGGAGAAAGAAGAAAAAAGAAAGAAGAGAGAAAGAAGAAAGGAAAAAGAAGAAGAAAGGAGAAGAAAAAAAAAAGAAAAGAAAGAAGAAAGAAGAAAGAGAAAGAGAAAGAAGAGAAAGAGAAAGAAAAGAGAAGAAAGCAGGTCACACAGTTCCAGCCAGCCCCCTGCCAGCTCCTTGGATCTCCAGCTCCAAAGCCACCAGACCCCTGCAGAAAATCTCTGAGGCTCTGGAAAACTCCCATAATTCTGAAATTATCCCAGCTGGCAGCCTGAGGCTCGTGGCACCAAAACCCAGAGTCTCTCTAGGGCCTCACCCAGAGAGAACCCTTCAGCTCAAAAACTGCCCTTCAGAGCTGTTTTATTTGACTGATGCTTTTTAATAGATAAATTTAATATTCTGACAGGCCTCCAGCAGCCTGGCTCCCCCCACAACACATTAACAAGAGCTCCCCACCCTTCCTCAGCATCCCAGGAATTGGTGGGTGATGGATTGGAGCAACAATCAGAGCTCTGAGGCTCAGGAGGATAATTCAGAGTAATTCCATCTGGGGCTGCCAGACAGAGCCAGCCAGTGTTCCCAGGGTGCAGCTGGGAGCTGGAATTGAGGATGGCAAAAGGAGTTTTGGTGGGGAGGGCTGGCTCCCTGCTCCTCAGCTGCTGAGGTTTTAATTTGGTCATCCTGGGGAAAAATTCAGGTCTCAGTTCCTCCAGGGGCTGCCATTGGTACGCCAAAATAATTTGATTTTCTGGGCCGTGGAAATCTATTTCTGCTCTTTTCTGAGAGTTCTTCCTCACTCACAACAAATATAAATATTGCCTGTAAGCTTCCCTCAGAAACAACCTCCATTTGTCTCATCTCCCTGCATTTTGGTGCCTTCCTGGTGTCATTTTACTTTAATCAGTAAAAAACAGGCAGAGGATAATTTTGCCCTGATTTTTTTTTTTTTTTTTTTTTTTTTTTTGTCATGGCTTGGAAGTCTTCTCATTAGAGGAAAGGAACTGCTCACCAAATATCCCATATTCATAACGAGCCCTTTTGCACAGTGCAATTTACCCTGTTAAATCTTGACTTTCTGAACCTCTGCTGCGAATTAATTGTATCTCATGATACAATTTAAAACAGCTCAATGAAGAAAGAAAAATAAGAAAATTTGTAGAAATAGAAATTATCCTTCTAATCTCTCTGATTTGTGAGCCACACTCCTGACATGGCTTAGGGAGGCTGCAGTAAAACAGAGCTGAGGCCTCAGCTAACCATGGCAGGGCAATAAAATAATTAAACAGCCTGGGGGTGGTGTAATTCCTTTAATTCTGAGAGGGTTTTTTTCCCCAAATAAATGTCACAAATGATGTTTAACATCCTGATATCTATTACAGTAATTAATATCACCGTGTCCAAGGTTTGGCAGCGACTTTCCAGGCAATTAATCCCACGAGGTGAGTTAATGCCATGCTCTCCACAGATGAGTTCAGAAGGAAAAAAAAAAGGGTTTAATTGGCTGAGCAGCTCCATTAAAATAAATGGGATGGAGGATCTGTGACTTTGAGCTGGATTTTAGGGGCTGCTCATGGAGCAGGAGCTGCCAGCAGGACAAGTTCCCCCAACCTTGGGTTGTCCCTCTGCAGGTGCCCAACCCCATCCCACCTCTGCTCCAGGGCAGCACCAGGAATTCTGAGCACAAAAATTTGTCACTGGGGTGGTCTGGATGGATTAAAATAAATAAAAAATAAAATTAAAAGGTTTGGGGAGCTCGGGAGGGAGAATTAGTGACATCAGGAGGGTCCTGCTCCTGATACACGAGTATTTTTTCTCTGAGGTAAAAATCCTTCACTCCTTTTCTGTAAAAAATCTTCCACAAAATAAATCTTGTAGCTTCCTCCCAGTTATTTGGGATACAGCAAAATGTGACCAAAAAAAAAAAAAATCTGCTAAAATAAAGCAGAGATCTTCCTCAAAGTGAAATTTGCTGAACCGTGATTCCAGCTTCATTTTTTTATCACTGGAATATTTACAGGAATTATTGTATTGGTATTGCAACAATTGCATCAAATCAGCATTCCTCTGGGATGATTTGTTATTTGCTTTGGGATTTTTATTTGTATTTTTTAATTGTAGAGGAAAATGTGTGTTTAAAAAAAAAAATCCTGGAAAGAAAATGCTTTTTTGGAGTTATTAGGAAATGCAGGGTTAGGCTATTCTGTGGTGTACAGTTAAAAAACTGACTTGAGGTCCTGAACCTTGAGTGTGATTTCTACTGTTAATACATGAGGAACAAATCAACAGAACAGAAAACTGAAAATTTGGCTGCAAACCTCTCTTTTCTAGAACTTTTTTCTGTGGATGCATCTCTGTACCATACACAATTCTAGATTATTTGTTACTTATTATTTGTTCTGGCTGTTTTACTTTCAGATTCTCTGGACAGGCAGGGGCAGCTGTTTAAAAGGTGCAAAATCTTATGGCAAAATTTGATTGGGGTTTTGTTTGGGGTCATTTACCTTTGCAGTTCTGCAGTGAAACAAATCCCACTTCTGGGTTAACTGCAAAGCAGCCACGAGCCAAAGGCCAGGAACTGACCCAATATTAGCAATATTTATTCTCAGGGAATTTGCCTTCAGAGGTCGATTTATTTTTAGACCACTTGTAAAATCATAGAATCGTGGAATGGTTTGGGTTAGAAAGGACAGATTTTGTGGAGTTCAGCCTCTCCAAGGCAGAGTCAAATGAAGTGTTAAAGGTGAGAGCCTGAAAGTGCAAGGAGGTTTTCAGGGAAGAGCTCAGCTGATCATTAAAATCCTCCTGAAATGTGACCCAGGATGGCTCAAACTGCTTGGTTTGGGCTTGAAACGAGAGCCAGAGGTTGTAAACCCAATACAATTCCAAAAAGGGGACCCCAAAGGACCATAAATCAGCAGGAAATGCATCTCTCCCATTTCACAGCCCCAAAAAAGAGAAGAGAGAGCCTCCAGTGCTCCCCTGCTGCCACCTTTCCCTCCAGGTGAGCAGAGGATTCCAAATGACTGCAGCAGAGGTGCAGATGATCCCTGTGCTCCTTCAGGGACAGGATGGAGAGCCAAGGCCACTTCCAGAGGGATCTGGGCCTCCTGGCAGCCCTGGAGCAGCAGCTGCAGGAAGGAGGTTGGTACCGTGCCTCTGACACCCCAGCAGGAGCCTTTCCAACATTTGGATGAAGTTTGGGTGGGAATCAAGGTGCCCAAGCTGGCATCCCTGGCTGGGCAGATATCCAGCTCCCAGGATCCCAGCCTGCACCCTCCTGTGATCTGTGCAGGCTCCAATGGGGTCTGTCCCTGTGCCAGCACGGGAAATCTGGGAATAAACCCCAGAGCCTGATGGAAACACCCACAAGGACGTCAGCCCCCCAGCAGATCCTCGAGGAGACATTCCCTGCCCTGCCAGGAAAAGGGCATTTTGCAGGAACTAATAACCTCTAATTAATAATGGGTGGGAAATCCCAGCACTCCCAAATCAATGATGGGGGTTTTTTTTGGATCAAGGGATGCTCCTGGAGCCCTTCCCTCTCTGCAGGGAAACTGCTGCACAGTGGGATGAGCTCTGAGGTCCCTCACAGCAAAGTTATTTTATTATATAAGAATTCTCATATAAAAGTTATTTTAGGTGGGTTTAGATATTTCTGAAAGGCAATAATAATAATTTGGGTTTGTTTTATTTTTGGCGGTCACAATAGTAAATTTGGAGGTAGTTTTAAGGCTGGGGCTTGCAGCAAGCTGGGACAGTGGGATGAGCGCTGAGGTCCCTCCCAGCCCATTCCCGGGTGGAAATGCGGGAATTCCCGTGTTTGGGATTTGTGGCAGGGATGGTGCCGCTAGATGGCATCGCCAGCCCGCGATTCACCGGGCCCTGCTCTGCCCTGGGAACGACGCTGGGATCGCTCCGGATCCACAGCCAGGAGAGGAGCGTCCTTTGCCGGGAGCAGCAAAGTGATGCCTGAAGTTTCAGCTTTTATATCTTCCAGCTCCCTAAACCTCTCCCGGTGAACAATCCCAGCTCACTCCAAACCTCTCCCGGTGAACAATCCCAGATCACCCCAAACCTCTCCCGGTGAACAATCCCAGCTCCCCAAACCTCTCCCGGTGAACAATCCCAGCTCACTCCAAACCTCTCCCGGTGAACAATCCCAGCTCACCCCAAACCTCTCCCAGGTGAACAATCCCAGCTCCCCAGACCTCTCCCAGTGAACAATCCCAGCTCACTCCAAACCTCTCCCAGTGAACAATCCCAGCTCACTCCAAACCTCTCCCGGTGAACAATCCCAGCTCACTCCAAACCTCTCCCAGGTGAACAATCCCAGCTCACTCCAAACCTCTCCCGGTGAACAATCCCAGCTCACTCCAAACCTCTCCCGGTGAACAATCCCAGCTCCCCGAGCCTTCCCTCCCAGCAGAGCTGCTCCATCTTCTGGATCCCTCCAGCAGCTGCCACTCCCAAATCCCCCCGCCTGTCCGGGACCCTCTCCCGCTCAGCTCCGCTCCCGTTCCCCCTCACCTGCGGGAAGAGGGGAGGGCTGGCAGAGACCCCGAACAGGCACCGGGCGGCTGCGAGCCCTGCCCACAGCCGTGCACCGCGGAGGGATGCCCGGCTGCCCTGCCAGCCCCATGGAATGCCCGGCTGCCCTGCCAGCCCCATGGAATGCCCGGCTGCCCTGCCAGCCCCATGGAATGCCCGGCTGCCCTGCCAGCCCCATGGAATGCCCGGCTGCCCTGCCAGCCCATGGAGTGCCCGGCTGCCCTGCCAGCCCCATGGAATGCCCGGCTGCCCTGCCAGCCCCATGGAATGCCCGGCTGCCCTGCCAGCCCCATGGAATGCCCGGCTGCCCTGCCAGCCCCATGGAATGCCCGGCTGCCCTGCCAGCCCCATGGAATGCCCGGCTGCCCTGCCAGCCCCATGGAATGCCCGGCTGCCCTGCCAGCCCCCTGGAATGCCCGGCTGCCCTGCCAGCAGCCTCCCGCAGCCCGACAGTACCTGTGGCTGGGGCTCTCCGTTCCTGTCCCCGGCTCTCTCCGTTCCTGTCCCCGGCTCTCTCCGTTCCTGTCCCCGGCTCTCTCCGTTCCTGTCCCCGGGTCTCTCCATTCCTGTCCCCGGCTCTCTCCGTTCCTGTCCCCGGCTCTCTCCGTTCCAGCCCCCCGGGTCTCTCCGTTCCAGCCCCCCGGCTCTCTCCATTCCTGTCCCCGGTTCTCTCCGTTCCTGTCCCCGGCTCTCTCCGTTCCTGTCCCCGGCTCTCTCCATTCCTGTCCCCGGTTCTCTCCGTTCCTGTCCCCGGGTCTCTCCGTTCCTGTCCCCGGCTCTCTCCGTTCCTGTCCCCGGCTCTCTCCGTTCCAGCCCCCCGGCTCTCTCCATTCCTGTCCCCGGCTCTCTCCGTTCCTGTCCCCGGCTCTCTCCGTTCCTGTCCCCGGCTCTCTCCGTTCCAGCCCCCCGGCTCTCTCCATTCCTGTCCCCGGCTCTCTCCGTTCCTACCCCCGGCTCTCTCCGTTCCTGTCCCCGGGTCTCTCCGTTCCTGTCCCCGGCTCTCTCCGTTCCTACCCCCGGCTCTCTCCGTTCCTGTCCCCGGCTCTCTCCGTTCCTACCCCCGGCTCTCTCCGTTCCTACCCCCGGGTCTCTCCATTCCTACCCCCGGCTCTCTCCGTTCCTGTCCCCGGGTCTCTCCGTTCTTACCCCCGGCTCTCTCCGTTCCTACCCCCGGGTCCTCTCCGTTCCTTTCCCCGGCTCTCTCCGTGCCCGGAGCGGGGGTGGCCGCCGCCGCTGTCGCCGCTGTCGCCGCTGTCTCCGGCCCTGCCGCCCTCCCCGTTACTCGGCGCTGATCGCCACGGCCATCTGCAGCACGGCCGGCCAGATGGACCGGCTCACGGGCGAGGGTTTCCCGTGGCTCCGGGGAAGCTCCATGCGGCACACGCCGTTCCTCGGCAGCGTGCGGCGCGGGGCCGGGAGCGCAGCCCCGGGGCAGCCCCGGCGCTGCTGCTGTCTCCGCAGGCAAAGGCAGCTGCTGCCCGCTGGAACCCGACTGGCAGAAGCTGTTCCACAACGGCAATTCCGGGAGGAGGAGCGGGGGGCACGGGCAGCCCCGGCTGAGCCCGGCACGGGACAGGGTGTGTTACTGCTGAGAGGCAAGTTTTGTACGGAATTGGTAACTCCAGGTGCAGGGGATGGTGTGCGGAGCGCCGCACGGTGTCCCCAGCGCTTGTCCCTGCCTTTCTTCTCTGCCGGTGTCCCTGCCTTTCTTCTCTGCCCGTGTCCCTCCTTTCTTCTCTGCCCGTGTCCCTCCTTTCTTCTCTGCCCGTGTCCCTGCCTTTCTTCTCTCCCGTGTCCCCGCTTTCTTTGCTTGTGTCCCTGCCTCTCTCTGTCCCGTGCCCCTTCTCTCTCTCTGCCCGTGTCTCTTTTCTCTCTGTCCCGTGTCCCTCCTTTCTCCCTGTCCCGTGTCCCTCCTTTCTCTCTTTGCCCGTGTCTCTCCTTCTCTACCCGCGTCCCTCTTCTCTCTCTGCCCGTATCCCTCTTTTCTCCCTGTCCCGTGTCCCCGCTTTCTCTGTCCCGTGTCCCTCCTTTCTCCCTGTCCCATGTCCCTCCTCTCTCTCTGCCCGTGTCCCTCTTTTCTCCCTGTCCGTATCCCTCTTTTCTCTCTGCCCGTATCCTTCTTTTCTCTCTGTCCCGTGTCCCTCTTTTCTCTCTGTCCCGTGTCCCTCCTTTCTCCCTGTCCCATGTCCCTCTCTCTCTCTCTGCCCGTATCCCTCTTTTCTCTCTGCCCGTATCCCTCCTCTCTCTGCCCATATCCCTCTTTTCTCCCTGTCCGTATCCCTCTTTTCTCTCTGTCCCGTGTCCCCGTGTCGTTGTGGGACACGGAAGGAGACACACACACACTACAGGAGTTTAGAGTACAAAAGAGTACCTTTATTTTTCGACTTCACTTTATAGAATTTCCAGGATACTGATCAGGGATTGGACAATGAGGTTACTGCCTCTCCAACTCCGCTGCTCGAAGTGGAAGTCTATCTTCTGACATCTTTCACAGAAGAATGTAAACAATCTCCATTTATCTTACAATTCACAGGAATCTGACTACAATTATTAAATCGGGTTTTGATTTTCAGGGTGACATCTCCTCTTTCTCTGCCCCGTATCCTTTCCCTCCCTGTCCCAGCAGAAGGCTGGAAAGGTTTTCCCTTTTCCCCAAAGCTGGCCCTGGCAGCTCTGCGTGGCCAGGAGCAAAGCAGAGCTCCGTGCCAGCCCTGCCCTCCCGGCTGGGTTTGGTGTCCCAGAGATGCCGAGGGATGCTCGGAGTGCTCCGGAGATGGGCTGGGGCTGCTCACCTGGAGAAGGTTCCAGAGAGACCTCACAGCCCTTCCCTGTGTTCCAAGGCAGCTTAGAAAAAGGAGGATGAATTCTTACAGCAAGGGGCAACGGTAATCTAAAAGATTAATCTAAAAGAGGGGAGAGTCAGAAATTCTTCACTCGGGAAGTGCTGAGGCCAGGCTGGACACTGGGGCTGGAGCCCCTGGCACAGTGGGAGGGGTCCCTGCCCTGGCAGGGCGGCACTGGGTGGGTTTAAAGTCCCTTCCAGCCCAAACCATGGAGAAAGGCAGAGGGATGTGCCCTCCTTCCCAGGGTTTGTTCCCAGGGAACACCAGGCTGACACAGAGGTCACTCAGCCTCCCAAGCATTTTGCACCAAACCTCCATGATTTCCCCCCAAACACAATCCCATCTCCGTGCCAACCCATGGAGCTGACCAGAACTTCCACAAGGAATTTCAGATTTAATCGTGTATCCAAAACAAAAAGGTGATAATTCAATTTTTTTTGTGTACTGTAACGGGGCTGTAAAGCAAATTTGTACAAAGAAACCCCCACAAAAACTGTCTGAGAATCTAAAAAATAGCAGAGATTTAAGTCCCCGGTGAGAGGGAAGAATCAACTGTACAAAGTAAGTTTTTCTTGGCCTAAAATGTAGCAAATTGTGTTAAAAAATCTGTTTACAAATATCCTACTTAAGTAGATTTGGAGTGAAAGAGAGAGCAAACTGGACTTGTCAGCCAATACCCTGTGAGTGTTTACTTTTTATTAATTCCCTACTAGAAAAAAGCCTTATCCAAGAAAATTTACACAAAAAGGGGGAAATTAAATTTCTGGAATGGTATTTAAAATATTTCAGAGAGAATCTCTTTGTTCCCTTTATTATTTTCCAGGGTTTTCAAGGAAGAAGGAATTCAAATAACCTGTTTCCTTTTCCAAGTGGGTGGGATCCAAGCTGCCTCTGGAGTGGGATATTCATTCCCTGAGGAATGGGCACACATTTCACATGGGAAGGATGGAGAAATTCCTGCCTGGCAGAGCTGGAGGACCCTTCCCAAGCCACTGGACCTCAGAGCTGGGCAAGAAATGATTTCACAGACCCCACATTTCCTTCTGCTCCAGGATACGAAGCTCCAGGTCAGACTGTAAGGGCTGAATTCCCGATTTTCCCCCTTGGCATTGTTTTTCTCTGGGACAAAAGGCACTGCAGGACCCTGGAAATGCAGGAGAACAGAACCCAGGAGGCTGCAGGTGCTCCAGACTTGCCCAGAGTGTCTGGAGCATCCTGGGGCAGGGAAATCCATGGATAACTCTGAGAAAGGACCACGCTCCAGAACTTTTTCTGGACAGTTTTAGGTGCTGATTCACTCTGTACATGGAGGGCACTGTTTGTATTTCTCTGTGCTTCTCTTGTGCTCTGATTCTAATTTTGTGTACAGGAAAAAAAAGGAGATTTTTTAAAAAATGAATCATTGGAGCAGGGAAAGTTGAAATCTCTGGGAGCAAACCCAGTGCCTGAAGGAAGAGCTGCAGCAGCTAACGAGGCTCTGGGCTAATTACAGCTGCAGGCTTTTGTGGGAAGGGGGGTGGGATACTGGGATGGGGGGGACTGGCCAGATTCCCTTGGAAACCCAGAAATAATGGAGGTGGTTTGTCCAGGAGGGTGCCTGGGGATGAAATCAGGAGCTGGGCTGAGACTCCAGAGGAACCACTCCAGACTGGGAGGAGGCTCCAGAGGAACCATCCCAGACTGGGAGGAGACTCCACAGGAACCATCCCAGACTGGGAGGAGGCTCCAGAGGAACCATCCCAGACTGGGAGGAGGCTCCAGAGGAACCATCCCAGACTGGGAGGAGGCTCCACAGGAACCATTCCAGACTGGGAGGAGGCTCCAGAGGAACCATCCCAGACTGGGAGGAGGCTCCAGAGGAACCATCCCAGACTGGGAGGAGGCTCCAGAGGAACCATCCCAGACTGGGAGGAAGGCTCCAGAGGAACCATTCCAGACTGGGAGGAGGCTCCAGAGGAACCATTCCAGACTGGGAGGAGACTCCACAGGAACCATCCCAGACTGGGAGGAGGCTCCAGAGGAACCATCCCAGACTGGGAGGAGACTCCAGAGGAACCATTCCAGACTGGGAGGAGGCTCCAGAGGAACCATCCCAGACTGGGAGGAGGCTCCAGAGGAACCATCCCAGACTGGGAGGAGGCTCCAGAGGAACCATTCCAGACTGGGAGGAGGCTCCAGAGGAACCATCCCAGACTGGGAGGAGGCTCCAGAGGAACCATCCCAGACTGGGAGGAGGCTCCAGAGGAACCATTCCAGACTGGGAGGAGGCTCCAGAGGAACCATCCCAGACTGGGAGGAGGCTCCACAGGAACCATCCCAGACTGGGAGGAGGCTCCACAGGAACCATCCCAGACTGGGAGGAGGCTCCAGAGGAACCATCCCAGACTGGGAGGAAGGCTCCAGAGGAACCATTCCAGACTGGGAGGAGGCTCCAGAGGAACCATTCCAGACTGGGAGGAGGCTCCAGAGGAACCATACCAGACTGGGAGGAGGCTCCAGAGGAACCATCCCAGACTGGGAGGAGGCTCCAGAGGAACCATCCCAGACTGGGAGGAGGGCTGAGCTGGGAGAAGGACTCCAGAGGAACCATTCCAGGAGGGGGAAAATAAGGAAACTGCAAATAATAGAATTTTCATTGAGTTCAAAGGAGGGAAAAATTCCATAGTCATGGAAATCTCTCCTCCTGCACACCCAGAGGAGCTGTGGCTGTCCCTGGATCCCTGGAGGTGTCCAAGGCCAGGTTGGAGCAGCCTGGGACAGTGGAAAGTGGCCCTGGAATGAGATAAATATTTAAGATCCCTTCCACCCAAACCAGTCTGGGATTCTGGGATCCATTCCAGCATAGACCAGGACAGTTCTGGTGTCTCTGGCTATGCCCTGGCACTCTTTAATTTTATAGACATATTCCACATGTTTTATATACTTTAATTCCCAAATTTTCTGGATAGTCCCAACATTATTTGAAAGGCAGAAGAATTACTGCCTGAAAAACGATGAGTCAGAAAGCCAGAGTAAATACATGAGGATAAATGGGAACTGGGAGGTGAGACCAGATTAATTTGTCTTTATTTGAGGACTTATTCCTTCAGGAAAAAGGCAGGAGATCCAGCTGAGCTTCACCTGAGAGCATCATCTGTTAGAGAGTGAAAATGAGAGGGGAGGAAAGGAGAGGGAGAGGGAAGGGGAGAAGGGAAAGGGAGAGGAGAGGGAGAGGGAGAGGGGACAGGACAGGACCCGAGCCCCCCTGCCCTGTGCAGGATGAGTTTTGGCATCTGCTCCTCACACACCCTCCAGAGGGGAAAAGGATTGAATATCAACCCAAAAGGGCAGGAAATGTGACATCCCATCCTTCAATGGCACGAAGGAATCCCAGAGCTGGGAGCAGGAATCCCAGATTCTCCCAGTTTTGCTGTCTGGCCCCATTTCAGCAGGAAAAATCAATGAAATCCCAAAAGCAGCAATTGCAGCTCCTGGCCAGGACCTGGATCCCCCCAGGAGCAGAGGGAGGGGAGCTGAGTCCTGCAGGAGCAGGATTTGCTCCCAGGAATTCCATAATCCCCAAAATCCCAGATGCCACCCCAAGCTGGGTTCTACGGGTTCCAAGCTGAATCATTCCCATCCAACCTGCTCCCACCACGGAGCTGATCGAGGGTTTTCCTCCAGGGCTTGAATTTCCATTCCCTGCAGCCTGGAATTCTAGACAGCCCACAGGAAAGAATCTTTTCCTTCCTGATATTTTTAGGTAATAACAACTACTTACAATTTCCCTTCAGCCCTGATGACTCCCAAGAACATGGAAACTCGGTTTTGTCTTGATTTCCCTCCCACAACATAAAATTTAATATTCCCCATTCTGTTTTCCAGGAAAAAAAAGAAAATAACCCGGGAAGCTGTGTTATCCCACACTAAAGCCCAGGGAAATCCTAGTGCTTAACGAGGATTTATCACAGGCAAGTGTTGGAGCAGAGGGAAAATTGAAAAGAAAAGAAGGAGAAGTAAATCTGATTTATCACATCCTGTTTGCATTTGCGATGGGCTCCTCCTGAGTGATAATCACGCTGAAAATAGAGATTTATTGCTTTTGCAGCTGGATTAAAATAGAACTGAGACTAAACTAACAGCAATTAAAGCCAGGCAAATCATTCATACTCGTTGCTGCAGAAGGGAAACCTCCAGCTGCTGCCTGCCTTCCCCTGCCCAGCCAGAGGCATCATTCCCTGTGGGTTTTTTGGGAATTTTCCCTTCCTCCAGGTTAATCCAGAGGACGCCCCACAGGCACTGCTTGCACACAACCAAAATCCCGGGGAGCAGAGGAAAAACTGCCAGGGATGAGGAGGGATGGGCTTGATTTTTGGGAACCTCCAAGGCTCAAAGCACAGCCCCAAAATCCAATGGTCAAAGGGGCAAACTCTCCTTTCGTGCCCTAATGGAAGGGGGAAACAACAACGTGGGAAAAAAATAAAAAATACTTTGAAGAAATAAAAATAAGTGAGGAGCTGAGTGCTGGAGCTGAAATGAGGCAATAATGGCTCTGCCTGGTGGCCCTCTCAGCAGATAATTCACTGATAATTAACTTTCCCTTTCCCCAGAAGCCCTCAGCGTCCAGTTGGTTTCAGACCTACCAAGAAAATTTGGTTTAATTCTCTTCCCTGATTTGGTTTAATTCTCTTCCCTGGGTCTAAAGTCACCAGCGGGAGGTGAGGGAGAGACCCCGGGGTTGGTCGTAAAGGAATTTCTGGGAATGAAAAGGAGTTTGTGCTCTTCTGGAGTCACTCAACACAAAAGTCTGGTGACACAAAAGATTTACATCGTTCTGAATTATGTGTTTTTATTGTCCTTGCCTGCAATGCTTGGGCTTTCTTTAAGTGATGCTAAAGTCTCGTTTGAGGAACAAATTTTGGGAATATTTGGTGAGGTGAATGCTCAAGGCTGAGCCCTGGGAAATCATCATCACCTCACATTTCCTTTTCTGCTGGAAACACTTGTCTGGATTGGTTTTTGTTTTGTTTTTTTAAGCACCCCACACACAATTCCATATTTGACACGGGTTTTAAGGAGAAATCCTGCTCTGCCCGTATTTTATCTAGAGTTCCTCTCAACAGCTGAACTGGATTTGTTGCTGGGGCTGACACGAGCTGCTCGGGGCCACCTCTTGGCTTCTCATTCCCTGGGAATTTCAGGTGCTTTTCCCCATTCCCTGGGAATTTCAGGTGCCTTTCCCCATTCCCTGGGAATTTCAGGTGCCTTTTCCCATTCGCTGGGAATTTCAGGTGCCTTTCCCCATTCCCTGGGAATTTTAAGTGCCTTTCCCCATTCGCTGGGAATTTCAGGTGCCTTTCCCCATTCCCTGGGAATTTTAGGTGTCTTTTCCCATTCTCTGGGAATTTCAGGTGCCTTTTCCCATTCTCTGGGAATTTCAGGTGCCTTTCCCCATTCTCTGGGAATTTCAGGTGTCTTTCCCCATTCCCTGGGAATTTCAGGTGTCTTTTCCCATTCTCTGGGAATTTTAGGTGCCTTTCCCCATTCCCTGGGAATTTCAGGTGAGTTTTCCCATTCTCTGGGAATTTCAGGTGCGTTTTTCCATCCTTGGAAATGTCAGGTGCCTTTTCCCACCCAGTCCCTCTCCAGCTCTCCCTGGAGCCTTCTCCTCTCCAGGTCAAACAGTCTCAATTTTACCTCCCTTAAGCCTGGAATTTTTGAAAAAAACCCACAATTAAACCCAAACCATTCCGTTGGAGCTGTGCATATTTTCTTGGAGTCGTTTGCCATTTAGGAGTTCATTAACCTGCTGGAAATATTTAATAATTTAAATAATGTCTATCACATTACCCAGAATATCTTTTCATATATTACCCTAAGCCCTTCTCTGACCCTAAACCCTCTTCTCTGAAAGTGGATCCTTTAGGAAGGATCTTCCCATCTTGGATTTCAGCCCCATTGGATGCTGCCAGGTTTTTACTGCCCAAAGATGAAAAAGATCCCTGCCCCATCCTGACACTGACAATTTGAGCTCTTTTATTTGCTGCACTTCCAACAGAAACCTGCCTGCCACATCCAGGAAGGAATTCTCAGTATTTCCCTCTAAAAAAAAGGATTTGCAGGAAGCAGAATCCCTGCAGGTAAATTCCCCTCGCTGCTGAAGGAGGAGGCTCAGCCCCTGGACAAAAGCACCAGTGAAACATTTTTATCCCAGCTTTATATCCCAAGATATATCCCACATTTATTTATGGAAGTTTTTGGCTGGTGTGCCACAGAAATGAAACTTTCCAGCGTTGAAAATGCTGGGGGTTAATTTTGCCAGCCGTAATTGAATCACTGAGATTATTTCTCCCCTCTGTTCTCACACCTGAGGGATCTTTTCTCATAAATAAAATAAAACCCACAGCTGAGAATGAGAGTGAGTGAGCACTAACAAGTAGCTCCAGCTGCTTGGGACTTCCAGGAGAGGAAAATCCAAACTAAACCCTCCTTCGAGCTGCTTTATGACTTCCAGGTGAAAATATTTGCATCAAAATTCATCTTGGGCACAGATCTGTGTACAAAAAGCCTGTTTGGCCTCTCCTTTTTTTTGGCTCTCAGAATTGCCAGGGAATATTTTGTGTGTGATCCAGAGGCTCCCTGCAGCCTTGCCAGGGCATGGTTGGGACTTCAGAGCTTCCCAGAGAAAAGAAAATGTCCTCTGGAAATTGTTTTGGACAGGTGTAATAAATCAATATAAATGATGGAAGCCACCTCTGGGCTTTATTCTTGCAAGTCCGTGCCAGGGAACATTCCTTGGAATAAGTGATGACATCTTCCTTAGAGAAAAGTGAATTATCTGCAGAAAAGGGCAATGCTCTGTTCCCTGGCTCACCTTTAAAAATCCTTTTGAGGGAAACCACAACGTGCTGCCCTTTTCCAGTCCTTCCTCACACCTGACTCTCTTTAACTGCTTTGTTTAAAGATTTGGATTCTCTCCTGCATTTTGCATTTTCCCCTCAGCCTTACCTGTGCAATAAATTGCCTAAAAGCTGCTCTCAACCTGCATTTCATTAAAAAATAGCTGACTAGTCCTCCCAGAATCAACCAGAAGCTGCAGCTCCTTTTCCTTTTGTTTTCAATAATGGAAATTATTTCCAGATTAGGAGGAGTCACCCTCTGGCTGCAGAGAAATAATTTGAATTTCCCCTCGCTGGCAGGATCCTTTCCCATCTGTGGGCAGATTTCATTCATTATCTCATCCTAAACCCAGAGGTCTTATTAAAATCCAATATAATTTCAGATCTGCAGGGAGCTCTGTGAGAGTTGTAACAGAAGAGGCTGAAAATAACATTTAAATCTTCCCTGATGCTGCTTGGAATTGTATTGTTGTGTTTTCTCACCTGGGCAGAGTTTCATTTCGGGGAAAAAAATAATCAAAGTTTATTTCAAAGTGCAGAAATGTGGGAGCTTGAGGAAATCTCAGCTTGTGAGGGCAGCCAGAGGGAGGGGAGGGGATGAAGCAGAGATGCAAAATCTCTGCAAAAATCTCTGCAAAAATCTGGGATGGAAGCAGAGAGCAAATCTGGGGTCCTGCTTCCCTCCCTCCACTGCAGCCCAGCTGCCTGGAAAATCACAATTTATGTGCTGACAAGCCTCCCTTGTAAATGAAATTTTGATTTTCAGCCCCCCCAGCCAGCAGCAGGTTCCTTCCTGTGGCCTTGGGAGGGTTCTGGTGGATTTTTTTTTTGGAGGTTTACCAAAGGCAGCGCATCACTGATGGTGTCTGCCACTGAGGGAGTCTCTCTTTCTTGTAGCCAGGGAAGAAAGCAGCATGTTTATAAAATATTTTTGAGTGCTACAGTTCTATTCTTATTTGAGGTGGTGGTTTTGCTCACACTTGTATTGATCAAGAAATATAAGTGAACGTTGCCTTGGTTACCTTTGCAAAACTCGGTATTTTTGTCCTTATTTGTCAGATTTGGGCTGAATAAAATCCCATTTTCTTTTTGCATCTGTATTTCTGACCAGAATCAAGCAATTACCTTGTCAGTTCTGATTATTTTTTTAAAAAATATTGTATTTTCACTTACCTCTGGGCTCTTTGGGGGCAACTTTCCTCTTATTATTATACATAACATAATATTGTGAAGCAGCCAAAAACTTTTCCCAGGACCCCACCACTCTATTCCACCTCCCTGTGCTCATTCCCAGGGCTGGAATGTCAATTAGAGCCTTAAAATTAATGTAAATTGGGAAATACTTGTCCTTTTTGTGAGTCTTGAGGTGAAATAAAATATTCCTTGGCAGGTGGAGTCAGGAAAGTTCTCCCTGTCCCTCCCTGCCTTTCTTATCGTCCCCTTTTCATCAAAATAAATCAGGAATGCCAAACAAGGAATCCTAGGAAGGAGCCTGCTGCCCTCTGATGGCTCCCGGAGCAAACGGCCGGGAGGAAAACGGGAATGGAAAGCTGGGTGGAAAATGGGAATGAAATCCAGGAGGAAAACGGGAATAAAAAACCACCGGGAGGAAAACGGGAATGGAAAGCTGGGTGGAAAACGGGAATAAAATCCAGGAGGAATACGGGAATGGAAAACTGGGTGGAAAACGGGAATAAAATCCAGGAGGAAAACGGGAATAAAAAACCACCGGGAGGAAAACGGGAATGGAAAGCTGGGTGGAAAACGGGAATAAAATCCAGGAGGAATACGGGAATGGAAAACTGGGTGGAAAACGGGAATAAAATCCAGGAGGAAAACGGGAATAAAAAACCACCGGGAGGAAAACGGGAATGGAAAGCTGGGTGGGAAATGGGAATGAAAAGACAGGAGGAAAATGGGAATAAAAAGCCGGGGGGAAAATGAGAATAAAAAGCTGGGAGGAAAATGGGGGGAAAAAACCTGGGAGGAAAATGGGAATAAAAAACCAGGAGGAAAATGGGAATGAAAAAATGGGAGGAAAACGGGAATAAAAAGCCTAGGGGGAATGGGAATAAAAAGCTGGGAGCAAAACTGGGATAAAAAGCCAGGGGGAAAATGAGAATAAAAAGACATGAGGAAAATGGGAATAAAAAAAACGTGAGGAAAATGGGAATGAAAAGCTGGATGGAAAAGGGGAATAAAAAGACGGGAGGAAAATGGGGATAAAAAGCCAGAGGGAAAATGAGAATAAAAAGCTGGGTGAAAAATGGGATAAAAAACTGGGAGGAAAATGGGAATAAAAAGCCAGGAGGAAAATGGGGATAAAAAGACGGGAGGAAAATGGGGATAAAAAACCGGGAGGCAAATGGGAATAAAAAGCCATGGGAAAATGGGAATAAAAAGTTGGGTGGGAAATGGGAATAAAAAGCTGGGGGGATCCTCCTTTCCCAGCAAAATTCCCTTTCCAGGCGCAGCAGCAGAACCAGGACAGGCAGATCAGTAGCTCCATGTGCTGAGATATTCCAGGGAATGCTGCTGGGTGGGATTTTATTCCCTGATTTTTCAGTTCCTTCTCTTCCAAGAGGTTGTTTTGATGTGGTTTGGGCACCACAGGAGCTGCTCCTCCAGCAGAAAACTCCTTAATTCCTGGAAATCCCATTAATTCCTGGGATAATTGGGTGATGCAGGATTTATGGGCCCCATCCCTGAAGTGTCCAAGGCTGGGTTGGATAATGAGATAACAAAGGTCAGGTAGCAGGAACTGCCTGGATTTGGAAGTTCCTGCCCTAAATTAAGTTACAAAATAAGAAAACTCTGGAATTCTCCATTCCAGAAAGGAAAAGGCTGCTCAGGAGCAATCCAGGACAGGGAGGAACCACGGGAATTCAAATTGTCCAGGAATCTGCTGGACCCAAAGCTCAGCAGAAGGGATTGTGCATCCCCATTCCAGCCACTTGCAGGCTGGAGGAAGGGGAAAAAAAAGGGGAAAAGGGGGAAAAATGGGAAAAGGGGGGAAAACAGGAAAAGGGGGGAAAATGGGAAAAGGGGGGAAATGGGGAAAGAAATGGGAAAAGGGAAAGAAATGGGAAAAACAATGGGAAAATAGGAAAAACAATGGGAAAAGGGAAAGAAATGGGAAAATGGGAGAGAAATGGGAAAGGGGGAAAAAAGGAAAAAGGGGAAACAAATGGAAAAAGGGGGAAACAAATGGGAAAAGGGGGGAACAAAAGGAAAAAAGGTTTAAAAAGTGGGGAAAAAAGGGGAAATGTGGTAAAAAAGGAGGGAAAACTGCTCCCTCTCCTGCTCCTTTTGCTCCCCAGAGGAGAAATCCAGGGCAGCCCCTCTCCCAGTCCATGCTGACCTTCCATAGTGGTTGCTGTGACTCAGTAAATGATTTATTTTATTTTACTCTGGCTAAATAAATCCCTTGAAATCACTTCTACTGAAGTGATCCTGATGGAATTGCAGGGTTGAATATTCTAGATTATATTCAATAGAATATATATAGATACAGATTGATTATTAACAGGTATTAAATTCTAATTATTTGAAACAATTAGGCTATAATATCTATTATTACTATAATAGATATATAATTAGAATAGAATATATATATATATATATATATATATATAATAATGTATAGAACATTCACTGGGCCCTGCATCCTCACCTTGCTTTCTGCAGGGGGGATGGCTTTAGGTTAAAGAGGAGAGATTTAATTTATATATTAGGAGGAAATCTCACCCTGTGAGGGAGCTCAGGCTGCCCCTGGATCCCTGGCAGTGCCCAAGGGGTTGAGCACCCTGGGATGGTCAAGGTGTCCCTGCCCATGGAATGAGAGGAATTTTAAGCTCCCTTCCACCCCAACCATCCTCTAATTCCATGATTTTATTTATACCAGATCTATTTTAGCTTTCTAGTTCACTCTCAGAGTTTCACACTGGGTAGAAGTCACACCCCACAGCAGAAATGCTGACTAAAGGCAGCTTTTCCTCGAAACCAAGGATCCTCAATACCTGGCAAATTAAAGGTTTAGCAGAGGCTGCAAACATTTAATAAAACCCATTGCAAAGCTCCAGGCAGGCAAATGCCACAATTTGTGATGTGGGCACAGCTCCTCGACAGCATCCAGGGCCGGTTAATTCACAATTTAGGGGAAATAGAGCCGGTGCAGCTTGGAGGCAGAGACTCAATGACAGCAGCTCCTGCCCCCAGGAGCTGTTCCACTCAAAGCCAGCAGCTCCTGCTGCTCAGAATTCCCTGCTGGAATTCCTGATCGATGCTGTGAATCAGGCACGGGATCACAGACACAGCCGGTGATTGCTGCCAGGGGGAGCAGAGAGGGGACAGGAAACATCCCTGGGGCAGGCTGGGCTGGGGGAAAGGGCTCCGAGGAATCACCGGAGGGTTTGGGGTCGGGTGGAACACCCAACTCATCCAGGGATTCCAGGGGCAGGGACACCTCCCACTATCCCAGGGTGCTGCAGCCTGGCCTGGGTCACAACCCTGGGCACTGGGAATTTCATCTCTCTGTGTTGGAAGGGAATGATCCCCAAAGATAAACAGCTCTGGACCTGGAAAGGCTTCCAAAACTGAGTGAGAGCACTGAGAGTGTGAGTGTGGGGTTGAACAGAAGTGTGAGATTGAGAATTTAAAGTGGTGGGTTAAAATAATAAATATGTGAGAAGATGGAGGGGTTAGGGCGTTGTATCCTTCTCCTCCTCCTCTCTCCTCCTTATTTCTCCTCCTTCTCTCACCTCCTTCTTTCTCCTCCTTTTTTATCCTTCTTTCTCCTTTCTCCTTCTTTCTCCTTCTTTCTCCTTCTTTCTCCTCCTTCTTTCTTCTCTTTCTCCTCCTTCTTTCTCCTTCTTTCTCCTTTCTCCTTCTTTCTCCTTCTTTCCCCTCCTCTCTCCTTTCTCCTCCTTTCTTCTCCTTCTTTCTCCTTCCTTCTCCTTCTCCTCCTTCCCCTCCTAATTTTGTGTGATAGCTTACAAAAATCTGCAGTGCAGTACACGAGTAGCTAGTTATTGAGTTAAACATCAAAATAAATCAGCTGGCATCTCATAATTAAGTAGCTTAAGCTTAAAAAGACCTTGAAAACTTTACTCTGTACTCCATTTTCACTCTGCTAAGATGTAGAAACACAGTCAATGAGGCTGTAACTGCAATAAAAAATAATAGACATCCAAATACAAACTAAAAATTCTCTCCCTCTTTTAATCCCAACCCTAAGAAGAAGAACCAGATAAAGCAGAAGAGTCTCCCCACAGCTTTGGACACCTCCAGGGGCAGCCACAGCTGCTCTGGGTGCCCTGTAAATTGTAAAAATTGTAACTCCCTCTGCACACAGGGCTCTGCTGCCACTTGCCAGCACTGGCAGGAATTTTTAGGGAATTCTTAGGGAAATAAGACCCCCAGACTGATTTTCAACAAGGCCACATGCTCCCAAAACAGGAGCCCAAAAGCAGGATTTATTTTATTTCCTAAATCAATGTTTAGATGCAGCAGAAACTGCCAGGCAAGGGGAAGCTCCTGCTCAACACAGCTGGAATTCTTGCTGAATTATTCTGTCTCCATCTCTCCATCATGCCACTCTGAGCTTTCCAGAGCTGGAATTCTTGAATTATTCTGACTCCATCCCTCCCCCAGGCCATTCTGGGCTTTCCAGAGTTGGAATTCTTGCTGAAATATTCTGACTCCATCCCTCCACCAGGCCACTGAGGTTTCCAAACATGGGATCCTTGAATTATTCTGTCTCCATCCCTCCACCAGGCCACTCTGGGCTTTCCAGAGTTGGAATTCTTGCTGAAATATTCTGACTCCATCCCTCCACCAGACCACTGAGCTCTCCAGAGCTGGAATTCTTGAATTATTCTGTCTCCATCCCTCCACCAGGCCACTCTGGGCTTTCCAGAGCTGGAATTCGTTTTCCTCCTGAATTATTCTGTCTCCATCCCTGCGCTCTGAGCTCTCCAGAGCTGGGATTCTTGCTCCTCCTGCATTATTCTGACTCCATCCCTCCACGGGGCTGCTCTGAGTGGAGCTCTGGTGTGTGATGGATGCTGGCTGGGCCCAACACTGACAGATGAATGCTGAAACTGTGAAAATTTTTGCAGCCAAAGGAAAACTGGCAAATGTTTGGCTACACCATAACATTTACAGCCCTCCCTGGCACTTCCAGGCACACAGAGCAAAGATCAGCCCTGATTTTATTGACCTGTGCCACCCCTCATGCCTTAGAAACCCTCTTTTATTTTTATTTTATCCCCCACTCTGCCCTCGCCACCCTTTTAAGCAGGATGGAAAATCCCTCTGCTTTGCTTCCTTCAAAAGCTGCACAAAGTGCTGGCTCCTTTCATCTCCAAACTTTATTTTTCTGACATAAATAGTGAGGATTCACCTCTTGTATCTCCTCATCCCCTCTTCAAAATGCTTTTTGATCTCCACGAGCACCTCGTGTATCACAGGACAGATATGGAGCAGGACTGAAAATCACACTGGAAAGGAAAAGAGGTGCTTTTTTTTTTTTTTTTTTTTTTTTCCTTTTTAAAGGAATAAAAAAGCTCCAGAGGTGAGGGGCAAAGGAGCAGAAGTGCTGAGCACGGTGAACACGTGCTCTGAGCAGGATTTTGCACTTTGGATCTGCCCCAAGGTCCTAAAGTCACCTCCCTGGGAGGAAGGAGAAGGGAGCTCCCCACCCCTGGGCAGTCCTGCAGGCTTTGGGAGCACTCCCGACGGGATGGCCCTGGCCAGAATCCAGCCCTGATAATCCAGCTGGGGACTTTGTGCCAGGCAGAGCTGAGGGGCCGGGCACACCTGGCCCAGGTGTGGCTCCTGGCAGCGCTCAGAGGTCAAACAGGATTTTCCTGAGGTTTCTGTGCATCCGTCACCTGCAGACATTGGGCTTCTCTGCTCTGCTGGAGTCATGGAGGTTGGAAAATCCACGGAGTCCAGGCATTCCCCAGTGGTGTCCCCAAGTGCCACCTGCACAGGGTGGGAAATCCCTGCAGGGCTGGGCACTCCCTCCCTGTGTCCTGGGGGATTTGGTCACAGGTGCTCCCATGGCCAGGAGCCTCCAGCCCTGCAGGAGATCCCTGAGCAGAGCAGGGAGCAAATGGAGCAGCAGCACCTCAGGGACCGTTTCTCCTCATCCCAAGGGTGCTTGCAGTGTCTGTGTCCCTCCAGATCCCAAATCCCATGGCTTTGATCTTCCTGATGGGGCCAGGAGGCAGCCAAAACCCAAGCAGGTTTTGTGTCCTCAAAACAATCTGGGAACCAAAGGGTGCCCACGGTTCGGAGCAAACATAATTTTGCTGTCCACACTAAAGTCATTTTCCTTCACCCCCCTTTTCCAAAGGGTCCTTAAAACAGAATAACATCCTTTGGTGCATTTTCCATGGGCCTCTCCTGCTCCTTCTTCTTGGAATATCTGGCGTGGTCGTAGAAGTAGATGATGGTGAAGGAGGCAAGGTTCAGGAAAAGCATGAGCAGCATGATCCAGTAGGAATATCCATAGCTGTGCTTGGAGCCCAGGTGTTTCTGCAGGGAGGTGGAGCAGCCCTGGGCCAGCTCCTCAGACAGGCTGCTTCTTTCCACATTCACAGGGAAAAGGATCATGGCTGTGAGGATGAGGACCCCTGGAAAAGAGAAATATGAATTTTAGAACAGGAACTGTAGTGCTGTTGATGCAGTGATTTATAGTCTGCTTTAATCCTTGTGCTAGTCCAGGTATTTTAATCAATTTATCTGATATTAGTAATTAGAAAGTATGGGGGCATTTAAAGAGTTTTTGTCCCACCCAATAGTATCTGACAGGTGTTTTGATAGAGGTAATGATATAATCTAAAATTATTAGATTCTCACTGATTATTCTTAGATAAGGCCATTTAATGCAACTTATTTTTTAATTTATTTTAGTGCTGATGAGTATCGTGCATTCACCCCTTTGGTGATTTGTAAATGTTTGAGATGAACCCCAATTCATGGATGGGCAGTTGGATAAATATACAAACAGCTGGCTAGATATCACAGCTGGATAAAATATCACAGCTGGATGAAATATCACAACTGGATAACATATCACAGCTGGAAAAATATAGCTGGATAGATATCGCAGCTGGATAAAATATCATAACTGGATAAAATATCACAGCTGGATAGCTATCACAGCTGGATAAAATATCACAACTGGATAAAATAGCATAACTGGATAAAATGTCACAACTGGATGGATATCACAGCTGGATAAAATATAACTGGATAGATATCATAGCTGGATAGATATCACAGTTGGATAAAATATCACAGCTGGATAGATATCACAGCTGGATAAAATATCACAACTGGATAAAATAGTATAACTGGATAAAATATCACAACTGGATGGATATCACAGCTGGATAAAATATCACAACTGGATAAAATATCATGGCTGGATAGATATCACAACTGGATTAAATATCACAGCTGGCTAGATATCACAACTGGATAAAAAAATTGGCTATTCTTTCCCAAGCAGGTGTGATAAACACGATGGAATGTTTTTGTAATAGTATCTATGTCATTCATTCCTTCTGACAGGAGGGATTTCTCCTTGCTGTCCCTCTGCTTTGACCACTGTGAGTGAAGGAGTGTGGTCTGAGGCTCCTGAGCCTGAAGTTCCTGAATTTTTGAACTCAGTTCCAGATGTTGTTGTGGGTGATGAATAGATGGCATGAGACTTCGTTATAAAAATTGTATCTGACTTTCTCTTATTCAAAGATTGACTCTTTTTATATAGCTTCTTGTGTAGGTTATTTTATGTTACTGTGATGCAGATAGGAACACACAGCAACACACACAACAGGGGTTCAGGCAGAGAAGGAGAAAGGAAGAAGATTCTAGTTTATTGTTGAGCTCGTATCTCTCAGTTTCTGGACAGTGCCCAGAGAGTGGACAGAGAAGTTCCCACCTCTCCATCTCCACTGGTCACTGGAGAAGTCCATCAGGTGAGATCTTTTCACAAAGGAATGCAAACATGATCCTTGTTTATCTTACAATCCATGAGAACTGACTCCACTGTACTAAAACAAATCAGAAGGCTGATTTTCAGGGACAACAATTTTATTGGTCAGAAGAGTGCCAGAACTCTTCGTTTTATTGGTTTAAAATTGAAAGACAGAGAGAAGTCTATCTCACAGAAAGGAATCCAAAACATCACTCTTGTTACAAGAACACTTGTGACGTTTATGCCAAGCCTGTGAGAACACAAGGTCTTCCTGAACTAAAACACTACGAAGAAATTGAGTTCAGAAACTCAGAAACTTCAGGCCCAGGAGCCTCAGACTACAAAGGAGTTCACCTTTCTCTCACCCATCACACTGCTCCGTGTAAAATTGCACAGAAGAAAGAACCACCCCCAATAAAAATTCACTTTCAACCCTCTGATCGCGGATCCCACGCGGCGTGCTGTGTAAAACAGCAACCCAAGAGAGCAGAAGGCATTTCCAGGGGTCCCCTCTTGTGGGGTGGGAATTTCAGGGACTCACCAGCGGTGCCGTTCCAGGTGTAGACTCCCAGGGGTCCCAGGAAGGTCTGGTAGGGGTTGCTGAGAGCGTTGGTGCAGGTGAAGGCAGAGCTGAGCAGGGAGCTGAGCAGGGCCAGCACCAGCAGCACGATGGTGGCAATGAGGAGGCTCCTGCTGCTGCTGCTGCTGCTGCTGCTGCTGCTGCTGCTGCTGCTGCTCAGGGCGTCAGCGACTGCAACACAGCGGGGTCGGGGTGCAAATGCGTGTTTTGGAGTTGGCTTTTCCCAAATGTTGGAGGAAATGGCAGAAGTGTTGGGTTTTATGCTGTAGTTTTAACTGCCTGAATAGATATGTCATTTTTTTTTTATATAAGTATTGGGTTTTCCCAAATGTTGGAGGAAATGGCAGGAGTATTGGGTTTTTATCCTGTAGTTTTAAGTGCCTGAATAGATATGTCGGTTTCTTTATATTATAAGTATTGGGTTTTCCCAAATGTTGGAGGAAATGGGAGAAGTATTGGGTTTTTTCCTGTAGTTTTAACTGCCTGAATAGATATATCATTTTTTTTATATTATAAGTATTGGGTTTTCCCAAATGTTGGAGGAAACGGCAGAAGAGTTGGGTTTTATGCTGTAGTTTTAACTGCCTGAATAGATATGTCATTTTTTTTATAATAAGTATTGGGTTTTTGCAAATGTTGGAGGATATGGGAGGAGTATTGGGTTTTATCCTGTAGTTTTAAGTGCCTGAATAGATATATCATTTTTTTTATATTATAAGTATTGGGTTTTCCCAAATGTTGGAGGAAATGGGAGAAGTATTGGGTTTTTTCCTGTAGTTTTAACTGCCTGAATAGATATATCATTTTTTTTATATTATAAGTATTGGGTTTTCACAAATGTTGGAGGATATGGGAGGAGTATTGGGTTTTTATCCTGTAGTTTTAAGTGCCTGAATAGATATGTCGTTTCTTTATATTATAAGTATTGGGTTTTCCCAAATGTTGGAGGAAATGGGAGAAGTATTGGGTTTTTTCCTGTAGTTTTAACTGCCTGAATAGATATATCATTTTTTTTATATATAAGTATTGGGTTTTCCCAAATGTTGGAGGATATGGGAGGGTATTGGGTTTTATCCTGTAGTTTTAACTGCCTGAATAGATATGTCGGTTTCTTTATATTATAAGTATTGGGTTTTCCCAAATGTTGGAGGATATGGGAGGAGTATTGGGTTTTTATCCTGTAGTTTTAACTGCCTGAATAGATATATATATATATATTTATATTATAAGTATTGGGTTTTCCCAAATGTTGGAGGAAATGGCAGAAGTGTTGGGTTTTATGCTGTAGTTTTAACTGCCTGAATAGATATGCCCTTTTTTTTATATAAGTATTGGGTTTTCCCAAATGTTGGAGGATATGGGAGGAGTATTGGGTTTTATCCTGTAGTTTTAACTGCCTGAATAGATATATATATATATATATATATTTATATTATAAGTATTGGGTTTTCCCAAATGTTGGAGGAAATGGTAGAAGTATTGGGGTTTATCCTGTAGTTCTAACTGCCTGAATAGATATGTAATTTTTTTATATATTATAAGTATTGGGTTTTCCCAAATGTTGGAGGAAATGGCAGAAGTGTTGGGTTTTATCCTGTAGTTCTAACTGCTTGAATAGATATATCATTTTTATATATATTATGAGTATTGACTTTTTGCAAATGTTACAGTAAATGTTATAAATATGATAGCTTTTTTCTATAGTTTTCCTGTAGTTTTAACTGCCTGAATAGATATATAATAATTCTTTTTATAAGTATTGACTTTTCACAAATGTTACAGTAAATGTTAATAGTATGGGTTTTTTTCTGTAGTTGTTAGCGTGTTTTAACCACCTGAATAGATATATAATAAGGGGGGTTTATATAATAAGTATTAGCTTTTCACTAATGTTAGAGTAAATGTTATAAGTATAATTTTTTCCTGTCGTTTTTGTGTGTTTTAACAGCCTGAATAGATGTATAATAAGTTTTTTGCTGTAGTTTGGAATTTAGGTGTAGTGTGTTTTAACTGCCTGAATAGATAAAATAACTTCTAGAAGAGGCTCAGCATTCACCACTTGTGAAAAAGAGACCAAAGCCCAAATCAAAAGATGATAAAAACCGAATAAAAGTGAGATTATGCTTGACAGACCCAAGGAGTGACCATGCAGAGCAGTTCCTGGAAAAGTGAACGTTCATAAATCCCTGCATGAAGAACAGGATAAAAAGAGGAGGTTCCAAGGCAGCACCAAGACACCTGGCCGTTTAAATCTTTGCTTTATTTATTTTGTTTCTCTTATTATCTCTATTAAACATTTTGAAATTTTCCCAGCAGAGTGAATCCCATCACGGGGGGATGCCTTAGGCTCTGGGCTGCTCTGGGTTTCAAATCCTGCTCTGCTTTGGGGCACAGCTCCAGATCAAGGGCTCGTTTTGGGCAGGCAAAGCCAACCCCTCTAGGTCTGCAAGTATTTGGAGTTTCTGTGGGTGATAAATGAGGGATGGGATTGTCTGAGTTGTTCTCAATGGGTTTTGTCTCATTTTTGGCACAGACAGGGAGGGTGAGTTCTGCTCACAGCTTTACCTCGTGTTTTAGAAGGTCACAAGACCTTTTAAGGATTTATTAACCCATAAAATACTGGTACCAAAATATTTACATTTTTAACCCAATAATCAGTTATTATGTTTTATACATTTTGCTGTAGTGTGGACTTTCTCAGCCAATCATCTAATGACACCCAACCCTCTAATTCTACATTTTAAAGCTTTTTAATATCCTTATAACTATTTCCATATCTTAAATCCCAAATTTTAAACCTTTTTCTACTTAGCTTAACATGTTTCTGTTTAAACGACAAATCTACATTTTTGCTTTTAGTATTTACACTTGGAAGTTTTTTCTAAGGTCTCAAATTAAATCCCGTATTTAATTTTTAGCTTTGACCTACAGGCCTAATATTCTGAGAGCTCTTTGTATTTTTGGAGCCCAACACTCAAGGACACCCTACAGCCTCAGGGCCTGAAAAGTAAAAATAAAAGCGAGTGGATGGGGAGCAAACTGGGGGTAAATGACTTCATTACCTGAAGCTGTAATTGGAGGATTAACCCCTGATATGTAAATGGACCAAACTTAGAATGGTCTGAAAAACTCAGTGACCATTTTCCACTTTGGGTGCAGCCCCCTGGGGAGGTTTTGTCTGCCCTCAATGGACCTGAAAGTCCTTTATTAAATATATCCCCTTTTACTCCATTAATCTTGCCCGGCCTCTGCTTTTAAGCCAGCCCTAAAAAGGCACCAAGGAGAAAACCCCAACTCGTGCCAGAGGGGATTCGGTTGGAGATTTTTGGGCAAGTTTGCTCCCAGGAAAAGGGTGGTCAGGCGTTGGAACGGGGAGTGTCCATCCTTGGAAATGCTCTGCGGGGCTGTGGCCCCTGGGGACGCGGTTAAAGGTTGGGCTCAATTATCCTGGAGAGCTTTTCCAACATTAATATTCCATGGTTCTGCCATAACCTGCCCTGCCCAGTCTGGTGGGTTTGGGAAAGCTGATGATTTCCTGCCAGGGCTGTAATTGAAAGCTGTGATTGTGAGCAGAGTTTTGGCTGATCTGAAGGGATGGGGATGGAGAAAGTGCAGGAGGTTTGGGCACAGCAACCAACCCAAATCCCACATGGGCTGAAATAAATTCTTGCCTGCTAATCCTGCAGTTAACCGGGTAGTAAACTTTTATTCCTTAATACTTCTGTAAAAATCTCCTCTGGACGAGGCCAGACAGGAATTTTCTGCCTAAAGTGGATCAGAAATCTGGGTGTTCCTCTGCCAGTTGTCTGGTCACCTGCACAGAAGCCAATTTAAAACTCTGCTCCAATTTAAAACTGCTCCAATTTAAAACTCTGCTCCAGTTGTATTTCCTTTTAAAATAGCAGCAGTCCCTCACGTGCCATAAATTTGACAGGGAAAACCTTCCCAAAGCCCATAAATCTGCTGCCTGGATGGGTCAGATGCTCTTGCAGGACAAATCATTCCCTGCTGTAGTTCCATGGCTCTTGTGGTCAAACCCTTCAGAACTGGCACCAGTTTTTGCCTAAATCCTTCCAGTTCCTCAATAAGTTACCAATAACTAGAGACTCAACCCCAAGCTCAATACCCTCAAAGTGGTATTTTGTTGAGGTGAATTCTTTTCCTCCTCTCAATTTAAAGGTTGAAAAGGCAGCTGGAATGTGCTTTATGTTGTGACAAATACAGTGACAATGTTTTGTTCAAATAGATGCTGTGAGAGACAGAGTTCTGTAGGAAAATTCCCTTTCTGTGCTGTTCTTGAACAGAGCCATTATTGCAAAATATGCAGGTAGTGCATAGCTGGGAGAAATCACAGCAGAAAAAAAAAAAAAAAAAAAGAGAGTAAAAACCCCATAAAGAGGAATAAACATAATAAAAAGAGCTATTGGCAAGGAATGAAAAGGAGAATCCCTCTCCCATTTTATCTAATACTGCAGTACAAGTTAATTTCTGCTTGAGGCACCAGCAGGTAAGGATGTGTTATGGAAATCAGTTGTAAATTTAAGCAATTTTCCTGGAGGAAAAGGAAAGCAGGGCACCCAGGGGATATCACTCAGCAAAATGGAAGCAGCCTGGCCATCACCTGTGATCTATTTCTTGAAGAAGAAATAAGTCTGGAGCCAAATCAGACAGGCTTGTGTAATTTCCCTGTGGCAGCCTCACTTAATTTTATCTCTCAGAACATCTCCAGCACTGCCTGGCTACACCTCCTGCACCCCCTAATTGATCTTGTTGGTCTCTGACACTGAGCTGCAGTTTAGGGGAGGGCGTTTTGGCAGCTTCCACGTGTCCTGGCTGTGTCTGCAACAGCACAAGGCTGAGGGCTGGAGAGAAAATGCTCTTTTCACAGCACCTGATATTTTTAAAAAATCCCTGAATAAAGCTGTTTGTGCAAACAGAAGCAATCTCCAGCAGCTGATCTGTTTGAGTGGGATCAAACTCAACTATTTTGAGTGGTAACCTGCAGCTGGATAAACTCTGGATCTGTGTAAAACAACAATTCTGGGATGGAAAGGGGGTTTGGTCAGATTTCTCCTTAATTTCCTGTATCTTCTTTTGTTTTTCATCCTTTATTCTTACGTGTTTGGGTAGAATTTCCCAGACTTTCACTGGGCTTAGTCAGCTTTCCCAGCAGCTTTTACAGCTCACCAATCACCCATGACACATGGGGAATTAATCACTGAAAAAAGCCCAAACAAACAAACAAAAAAATCCCGAGGAGAGCTCAGCAGAGCTTCCTCCTTTTCAGGAGATCCCTGGAAACTGCTGAGAACACGGATGAACTCCAGCAATCTCCAGGATTTTGTCGTGTATTTTAACAAGTCAGAAAGTGAACTGATTTGGAAAGACTTCCTTGGGTGGCGTTGGTAAATCCTGACATTCCAACCTCCACGTGTTTGACTGGGCCACTCAAATTGGGACCAAACCTTCTCTGGCTGACACTTGACTCATTCCTCTCTAAGAGCAATAATTTGAACAGCTCAGGCAGGCTCTGAAAAAAATAACTTCTGCCTTTTGAGCCTGGGCAGTGGCTGCAGGGATTTATTGCTCTGTTAAGGCTGGGCACTCCGTGCACAGGGCACTGCCAGAAATGAGATTCCATTGTCTTTCATCCTTAGGCTTGGAAATATCTTTGAGTGTTGTGTTTTCTAGAGAAATAATTTGGGGTTTTTTGGTGGTTTTTTTTTTTTGTAAAGGCTGTTGATGATCTGCTTTTGAATGGTCACTGGTAAAAGTCAGCCTGTGCTATTGCTGGAAATAATCCCCAAGTTCTTGGGGGATTTACCCTTCTGGGATTGTCCTTCTTTTCCCACACCCAAACATGACAATGATGTTTGAGAAATGCAGGTGGGGTGCACAGCAGAGCCCCCAGGCAGGGCACAGCTGCTTTTCAATCGTGCTGAGATTTAAAGGGATGTTTGGAACTCCTCTTGCTGCTGTCTGAAATGCTGCACTGGACAAAGCTCAGCACTTTGTTCCTCTGTAGCACTGGAAATCCATTTATTTAAGGATATCAGCAAAGGAAATTCATCTCCTGTCTTAGGAGGACAGGAATATAAATGAATATAGAGAACGTATGGAATTCTAGGAAGTTTTTTTCCTATTTCAGTTATCTATGGAATAAAATGATAGAACAGAATGGTTTGGGTGGGAAATCTCATCCAGTGCCACTCCTGCCATGGGCAGGGACACCTCCCACCATCCCAGGGTGCTCCAGCCTGGCCTGGGGCACTGCCAGGGATCCAGGGACACCCAGAGCTGCTCTGGGCACCCTGTGCCAGGGCCTGCCCACCCTCCCAGGGGAGGCTTTCTGGAGCAAACTCTTTAGCAAATACTATAAAACATGATAATAATGCTTATTTTAGAGCCTAAGGATTAATATAAAGCCAGCTCTTCTCATTCTGGATACCTGCCCCACAGAAGCAGTGAGGGACGTGGGCAACCCCAGATTCAGGTTATTGATAAAGCATCACTTTCCTTCAGCTGCTGTGGGAGGAAACTCACAAATCCAGAGGCTTGCTCATTAAATGACTGATGGGGAGGGTTGAGATCACTTTTTGTGAATGTTCTCTCAACATCTGATAAATGATAAGCACAAAACCCCAAAAATGTGGTGAGGCAAAACCCAACAGCACCAATGCAGACCATGCCGAGAAGTGAAACCCTCCACTGACACTGGAGGGGTTGTGAGTTCATTAATTCTAATTAAAATCGATCTGGTGGCAACACCCAGGCCCTGGGACTGGGCTGTGGGAGCTGCTGGACTGCAGCCAGCCTGGATCCTCCTCAGCTCTCCAGGGCAGGATTCCACCTTTCCCACGGAGCCCGAGGGAAATCCGCCAGAGCCGCCCACGTGGCTCAAGGTTTGGGGCTTCAGCCAACTATAGCCACATATAAACGATGTTATTTATTCTTTTATTGTTATTTACCCTTCTAAAATTCACTTGCATTATTCTGCTGTGACTGTAATAAGATAAGATTGAATGATTTGGGGTTTTGTCCTTGTTGTGTAACGAGCCCAATCCATGCCCCACCTCTTGCTGGGAATGCTGCTGGGCTCAGGGTGTCGTGAGAACGTGAATGAAATGGAATCCAGTTAAACACGGGGACTGGTTTGTGCAACACAGCTCTGCCACCGTGGGAATTCAGGTGTCTCTGCAGGTCCTGCAGTTTCAGGAATAAATTAGGCTGGGGAAGAACCTAATCTATTAGGCTGGAGGTTTATATCTGCAGTGCTGGGACATCTCACAACAGCCTACCAAAAAATGAAATTATTTCTTAAAGCACCTTAAAATCCCAGCTCGGTTTGGGTTTAAAGGCAGCTTAAATGCAGTTTAAAGGGACCTCAAATCCACAGTGCCACTGTCCCAGGGTGCCCCAAGCCCTCTCCAGCCTGGCCTTGGGCACTGCCAGGGATCCAGGGGCAGCCACAGCCGCTCTGGGCACTCTGGGCCAGTCCTTATATCTAATTTAACTCCACAGCTCGTATTTCAAAATTACTTGACTGCTCCTATTTTTTCTTTTGAGTGGCTTTTCTCCCTTTCCCATGTGTCACCAGCATCGCTGCTCTGAACGTGATGAGGCAGCAAGGCAGAAAAAATAAGTGCAAACCCTTGATCCTTGCAGCAGCTTTCAGGTTTGCCTACCCTTGGGTGTTGTTTTGTGTGTTTTGTTCTTTTTCCTGCAGCAGCCTTCAAACCTTTATCAAAACGGTGCTGATTCAATAGTAGGTGGCAAAATGTTTAAAGTCAAAGCAATAAATTAACGTAAAGAAATTAAAGAAAATAAAGGGAAGGCGAATTAAGTTGGTAAATCCCTTAATTAAGTGGTGAGTGTTGCTTCTCTGTTCCTCACCGAACTCCTGAAAATCAAAGTCAATTTGACAGAAAGCTCACGTTTTATGGTTTTTTCCCCTTGTTCCAAGGTGTAGGCCAAGATCAAGGTGATGAGCTGTTACTGTTGAATTTTTGTGCATTATTGGGGGGTCTTATTTTATACCAGTTAAATCCCCCACTTAAATTCTTGTTCTCACTTCAGGTGCTGTAAGATGGATGTGTCCGTCAGTGGCAGGGATAAGAAGATCTTAAGTTTGGGTTGAATATTGGGAAGGAATTGGTCTGGCCTTGGACATCTCCAGGGATCCAGGAGCAGCCACAATCTCCCTTGGAGACCCATTCCAGGGCATCACCATCCTCTCAGGAGGAATTCCTTCCCAATCTCCAATCACACCTTAGATCTTCTTACCCGTGCAGCTGGTGGACGCATCCATCTTACAGTGTTTGAAGTAACTTCGAAATATGGATTTAAATTAGATACAAGGACTGGCCCAGGGTGCCTGGATCTGTGGCTGTGGATCCCTGGCAGTACCCAAGGCCAGGCTGGAGCACCCTGGCACAGGGGAAGGTGTCCCTGCCCATGGATGGGGTGGGAATGGATGGGATTTGAGGTCCCAAACTCAGTTCTAAGCCAGAAATCTGCCAACTGCATTGATGGGACAAGGGAAAATGACATTGAGCAGAAGGAAAGTAGATTTCTATGGGATTTTGGGGAGAAATTCTTCCCTGTGAGGGTGGTGAGGAGCTGGGCTAGAATTCCCAGAGGAGCTGTGGCTGCTCCTGGATCCCTGGCAGTGTCCCAGGCCAGGCTGGAGCCCCTGGCACAGGGGAAGGTGTCCCTGCCCATGGATGGGGTGGGAATGGATGGGATTTGAGGTCCCAAACTCAGTTCTAAGCCAGAAATCTGCCAACTACTGCATTGATGGGACAAGGGAAAATGACATTGAGCAGAAGGAAAGTAGATTTCTATGGGATTTTGGGGAGAAATTCTTCCCTGTGAGGGTGGTGAGGAGCTGGGCTGGAATTCCCAGAGGTGTTCTGGCTGCCCCTGGATCCCTGGCAGTGTCCCAGACCAGGCTGGAGCCCCTGGCACAGGGGAGTGTCCCTGCCCATGGCACCGGATGGGCTTCGACTTCCCCGCGAACCCAAACCAGTCTGGGACGCTCTGCTCCACTTCCAGCCATGCCAGCCCTTACCTTGGAAGGTGGTTTTGGAGACCTGGAGCCCTGCATCCACGAACTGCTCACAGGTGCCCCTGAAGAGGCCGTAGGTGAGGCTGATGGTGACGTTGGAGCCGGCGCGCGAGTACCGCACCTCGCTGCTCACCCACCGCGGCGTGGCCAGCACCACGCAGCTCACCACGAAGGAGCCCAGGCAGCTGCAGAAAGCTGAGGCAAACATGGAGCTTTTCTTCCTGGATGGCATCTCGGCACGGATTTCCCCAGTTCAGGGGGTTTGGTTGCCCTTTAATGCCGCTTGCCACGCGGGTGATCCCTCCTCGGCGCTGTCCGAGCGGGAAGAGGTTCTGGTAAACTTGAAGCAGGCAATAAAAATGTGAGATAATTGAACTTTGCTCTGGGGGAAAGGCGTTGCCATGGTGACAACCAAAGCAGCCTGGCAAAGGCCGCTGGAGTTGTCCCTGGGTGATTTATGGTCCTTGCCAAAGCGGCGCTTCCCTGAGCCCAGCTCTGGATTCCGCTGGAGCTGGCACCTTCCCAGCTCCTCCTGGGACACCTCTCAATTCCTGCCTTTTTCCTCTTAAAATCCTGCAGTCTGCCAATCCCTAGCTAATCTCTCGCTCTCATGTGTTGTGATAAAGTTGTAAAGTGTTCCTTCTCCGTTCAAATTCCTCAAAATCAGTATTCACAGCCATGGAAATGATGGCTCAGATTATAACCAGAGCCAGAGAAAGGTTCTTAGCCTAAGGAGCTACCCAAGCATCCCTTTGGGAAACCTCCTGAACTTTAAATTGCAGAAAACACGGTGTTGGTCTTGGGTTTTGGTAGTGTGAGAAGGTTCTAGCTACTGTCAATAGGTTGTTTTCTAAGAAAGACCTCTAATTCCTAATTAAATTCCACATATTTTCACAGAATAACTCCTTCCCTTTTGCTTTTTGTCAGGGAGGGAACAAATACCTTGAGCAGGGCTTCATTTCAGGGAAGCAGTGGATACGTACAGGGAGAAATCCTGGAAAAAATCTGTCCTGGACTATAAACCAAGGGAAGATATTCATTTTTTTGGACCCCAGCTGGCCTAAACAATGACCCAAACCCACGATTTCAAACAGAACCTTCATTGCTTAATGGAAAGACTGAAGCCAAATTTCAAGAATTCGAGATAAACTCAGTCCCCGTTATTTCAGGCTGAAACCTGCAGCATAAATTAATAATTTATTGAAAGTGTAGAGTAACAGAGATTCCATTAGCTCTTATTTCTATTAATTATAATGTCATTATCCCACTTTAAACTGCAGCCCTGCTCCTGGGTCACCCAGAGCTTTTTAATTAACCTTTAGGGAGCAATCTGTTCCAACAGTGCTGCTGGATCAACCTGTGGAGTTCCTGTCCTGAAGCTTCCCTGCTTTGTCCTGTGATGTCAGGGAGAGATTCTGGAATTTTTTATGGATTTGAAGTAGCCAAGAATTTCTCAGGAGGAGTAAATACCTGGGAAAAGACTTATTCTGCAATGCAGCGTTACTGTACTGAGATTTTTCTGGTTTTATGGTTTTTTTTTTTTTTTGATCCCAAAGTTTTAAGTAGAAATTAGATTTGGAATCCATGGATTTTATTTTTATAGTGTTGTGCTTTTTGTTTTATTTTCCAAACTACTTGAGTCTTTGGTGATATCTTTGAGGTCATTATTTATAGGAATATATAAATACAATTTTTAAAAAATTTAAGTTTTATTCCTAAATAATCAAAATGCTTCATTAACACAGTGGAAATCAGTCAGGATTCGATTTAAGCTCCAAGGGATAAAGGGAAATTTTATACCTTGTATAAAACAATAAGAAACCTGCCTCATTTTCTGTCCAGTACCCAGTTAAACTTTAACCACAGGAATAAGGGAAGGCTCTGTTAGGCTGATTCACCTCTCCAGGTTCATTAATCCAACAGTTCTATTCTCCAAAGGACATAGTCCAAGACTATATAATCCAAGGATATTTTCCAATAAACTGAGTTAAAACCTGCCCTCCTGCCATCAGCAGTGCCACTTGTCCCCTGGGAAATATGGCTAAAAAATTCAATATTTTAGAACTGATGTTTGTCTTGGTAAAAACTTCCGGGGAATTATTTTTCAGCTCCTTCAATTTTGATGAATTGACACCCAGCCCTTCAAAAATACTGAATAGAAAGACTCAGAGCATGGTGAATAGCCTGGAGTTCCCTTCCCTGCAGTCTGACTCAATTATATTTAGCTTTTGGTGACTCAGCTCAAATTGTTATGGCTCAAATCATTGAAACTCTCCTGTGGCTCAGGGAATTGCTGGGTAAATGAGACATAATTTGCTTTTTTCTTGCTTGTCACCTTGAGGTTTATTCTCTGCCTAGGCTATGATTCCTTGCCTTTTCTTCTTCTTTTTTTTTTTTTTTTTTTTTTTTTTTCCTCACAGCTACCTGTAAGAACAGCACAAACCCTGGAATTAAAGCTGCAGTTTGACAGGACACACCTCATCTTGAGAGAGAAAGGAGAAGAGATTGGTTTCCTCTGACTCAGAGGAAATATTTCCTGATCAGCACCTTCTCAACTCTGCCCCCACTGCTCCTGACTCAGCCCTGCACAGAGACCAAAGGGAAAAATCAGATTAATTTGTTATGAGCCAGGGGGGCAGCAGACAGATCTGCATGCCTGGGTTACATCAAATTACCCAGCATTTTTAAAGCTTGATGATGCATTTCCCTTCTGTTTAAATCAGAAGGGATTTTTTGCTTTAAGCCAAAAACACAAAAGAAAAATATTTAAATGCGAACTTTTCACACCTCTCTATTCTTTAATGCTGCAAAAATGTTCCAAAAACTTCCAGGATGTGCAGGTTCAATCCATGGATTCCACACCTCTTGCATGGTCGAAGAATTGGATTTAAAGCAAATTACAGAATATTAAGAAGGAAATCCAGTCTTTTTTCCTCTGGCACTTTGCAGCCAGCATTCAGATGGATTTGTTTGTGCCTTTGGACTGGAAGAGGGAAATGGGATAAAGCATCATAATTTCATGGGAGCTGGGGTTGAGAAATGTGAAGCTGCACTGAGCTGCAAAATGATTGCAACAACTCCTTGGGAAACGTTGGAATTCCTTGGAAGAGAGGGGTGTGAGCACCATTTTTATGGATCCCTGCCCGGTGCTGCTGTGGGGTGGATTTGCACAATTCCATCTTTGGATTTCTTCTTTCCCTCTGACCTTTTTTTTTTTATTATTATTATTTTTTTTCACAACACTTTTGAAAGACAAGGCAAACACTTTAAAATGTTTCTTAGATTTCTTGCCAGAAAATTCCCAGAACTTCTCAGCTGACAGCTCCATTACAGAGTGGTTGTGGATGTCTGAGCCCTGATGCTGGAGTGGGATCACAGCTGGAATATTGTCCCTCACACAGCTGGAATATTGTCACCCACACAGATGGAATATTGTCATCCACACAGCTGGAATATTGTCCCTCACACAGCTGGAATATTGTCACCCACACAGATGGAATATTGTCATCCACACAGCTGGAATATTGTCCCTTACACAGCTGGAATATTGTCACCTACACAGCTAGAATATTGTCCCACACACAGTTGGAATATTGTCCCTCACAAATCTGGAATATTGTCCCTGACACAGCTGGAATATTTTCACCCACACATCTGGAATATTGTCCCTGACACAGCTGGAATATTGTCCCACACACAGCTGGAATATTGTCCCTCACAAATCTGGAATGTTGTCACCCACACAGCTGGAATATTGTCCCACACACAGCTGGAATATTGTCACCCACACAGCTGGAATATTGTCACTCACACAGCTGGAATATTGTCACCCAGACAGCTGGAATATTGTCCTTTACACAGCTGAAATATTGTCACCTACACAGCTAGAATAGTGTCCCACACACAGATGGAATATTGTCCCTCACAAATCTGGAATATTGTCACCCACACAGCTGGAATATTGTCCCACACGCAGGTAGAATATTGTCCCTCAAACAGCTGGAATATTGTCCCTCACAAATCTGGAATATTTTCACCCAGACAGCTGGAATATTGTCCCTCACACAGCTGGAATATTGTCCCTCACAAATCTGGAATATTTTCACCCAGACAGCTGGAATATTGTCCCACACACAGCTGGAATATTGTCCTTTATACACCTGGAATATTGTCCCTCACAAATCTGGAATGTTGTCACCAGCCACTCAGAGCTGAACCCTCTCACCCCAGCAGCCAGCAGGAACTGGGGGAAAAAAATAAGGGGTAAAAATAGGATTATTTCCACCTGGGAATTAAAATAAACAGAAGATCCCAAAGCCACCTCTCTGAAATCTGCACAAATGTGCCAAATCCTGGTTGAAAATGCAAGGTTGCTGCCTTGGATGTGAGCTGTGCTCGCTCTGAGTTCTTTGGGGAAAAGCCTGAGGCACCAGGAAAAGAGGGAAAGACTTCAAACTCCCAGGTTAGCCGGGATATTGGGAGGTGGGAACACCCCTTGCTCACAGGCCAGCCCTGGAATTGTTTTTTCTCAAAGATATTTGGGTTAAGAAATAATCCAGCATTAAGTTTGGATGGGAAATGAATCCTTCCATGGGAAAATTTCTCCTCTACAACTTCTCCCAGGGCACCCATCCTGGCAGGAGAAGGAGAGCAGCAGCTCCCTGAGCACCTGACTCCTCCTTCGGGCTGTTTCTCCCCATTTCCAAGCTGGAAAATCCTTGGTGGGAATGTTTGCAGGCCATTATGGTAAAACAAAGAGGTTTAAAATGAAATCTTGGAATTATAGTGATATTTCCCATTTTTATTTTCACTCCAAAAGTCAGTGTCTGCATTCCCCTGAACAACAGAGCTCCGCTAAAGCCTCTAAGATCTCTCAGGGTGTCTTTTCTCCATACCCTAAAAGATGACACAGCTTTAAAACGATGGGTTTTGCTGTTAAAATATTTTAATTTATGACTGAATAGAGAAATTGAGTGGTCAAGTGCAGTTTATTGAAGAGTGAGGGGCAAAACCCCCCCTGGCATTTTCAGAAATGGAAAATACAGCCTTTGCAGTATTTTCATTTTAATAAAGCGTGGCTTTGAAGCTGCTTCAAGATGTGGAGTGTTTCAAACAAGCCCTTGAGGTGGAGATAGAGAGAAGAGCAAGCAGGGCAGGCTTTCACTTATTGCAATTCCTGTAACAATTCTAAAGAGATGTAGGTTTGAGCGCTTCAATCTATTCCTACAGACTCCTAATTTTAGATTCCGAATGGAAAAACCTTTGACAAATACCCCTTTGAAGTCATTAAATTAACTACTGCTGGAATATTACACAGCCTCACGCTTTTGCTCAATTATTCCTGCTTTGAAGAGTTTTCCTTGTACTTTCAGGCTGGGATGTGTTTGCAGCATCAGAAATCCTGGGTCTCTTTCAGTTTTTTGCTGTCTTGTCTCTGATTTTCTGATTTTTTTGGGGGGGAATTTACAAGTTTTGTTCCAGTACATCAGCAAAAAGATTGATCCACCCTGCTCTACCAAGGGCATCATGTTGGAACACCCAAAATAAAGTGCTGCTGTTAAATATTGCCTCTTTCCTATAATTTATTTTGTTGAGCTTGCCCAATTATACCTACGTTGAAGAGCTTCTCCAGCATTTTAAGGCTGGGATGTGTTTGCAGCATCAGAAATCCTGGGTCTCTTTCAGTTTTTTGCTGTCCTGCCTCTTATTTCCTGATTTTTTTCAGAAATTCAAAAGTTTTGTTCCAGTACATCAGCAAAAAGATTGATCCACTCTGCTCTGCCAAGGGCATCATGTTGGAACACCCAAAATAAAAACTGGTGTTCAAGTATTGCCTCTTTCCTATAATTTATTTTCTTGAGCTTGCCCAATTATTCCTACTTTGAAGAGTTTCTCCTGTACTTTCAGGCTCAGAGGTGTTTGCAGCCACAGAAATCCTGGGTCTCTTTTTGCTGTCCTGCCTCTACATTGGAGGGGTTGAAAGTAATCCAGAGTTTGATTAAGGTTAGGGAAAGACTTTTAGGATCTTTCCTGGAGAAGGGATTTCTCCTGCTGGGATGCTCTTCTTGTTCTGGGACATCCTTTGGAAAACTTAAACATGGTATGTATTGATATGGGGAGGTTATAAATAAATTATAGAAACATTAAGTCTGGGAAAGACTTTTAGGATCACTGGCATCTCTCCGGGAGATTTCTCCTGCTGGGATGCTCTTCTTGTTCTGGGACATGCTTTGGAAAACTTAATTATGGTGTGCATTGATATGGGGGGCTTGAAATTAATCCAGAGTTCGATTAGGGTTGGGAAAGGCTTTTATGACCCTTCCTGGAGCAGGGATTTCTCCTGCTGGGATGCTCTTCTTGCTCTGGGACATCCTGTGGAAAACTTGCACATGGTGGGATCTGAAAGCAATGCAGAGAATCGTTGGGAAAGGCTTTTCCGATCCCTTGGATCCCTCCTGGAGCAGGGATTTCTCCTGCTGGGAGGCTCCTCTGGCTCTGGGGACACGGGGATGGGACATGGGGAATGGGGACATGGGGACACGGGGGTGGGAAATGGGGGTGGGAAATGGGGATGGGGACATGGGGATGGGAGATGGGGACACGGGGGTGGGAAATGGGGATGGGACACGGGGATGGGACACCGGGATGGGGACACCGGGATGGGACACAGAGATGGGACACGGGGATGGGACACAGAGATGGGACACGGGGATGGGGACACGGGGATGGGGACACGGGCAGGTGCGGCATCACCAGAGCCGGCGGCTCTGCGAGAAGCTCCGGGGGGAGCTGTGCGCTCGCAGCACAGCCGGTGTGTGCCGGGCAGCGGCGGGGCCGTCGTTGTCGCTGTCTCTGTCGCTGTCTCTGTCGCTGTCCCTGTCGCTGTCCCTGTCGCTGTCCCTGTCCCTGTCGCTGTCTCTGTCTCTCTCTGTCCCTGTCCCTGTCGCTGTCCCTGTCCCAGTTCCTGCCGCTGTCGCTGTCCCTGTCTCTCTCTGTCCCAGTCCCTATCCCAGTCCCAGTCCCTGTCCCTGTCGCTGTCTCAGTCCCAGTCCCTGTCGCTGTCCCTGTCTCTCCCTGTCCCAGTCCCTGTCCCTGTCGCTGTCTCTCTCTGTCGCTGTCCCAGTCCCTGTCTCTGTCTCTCTCTGTCCCTGTCGCTGTCCCAGTCCCTGTCGCTGTCCCTGTCTCTGTCTCTGTCCCTGTCGCTGTCCCTATCCCTGTCCCAGTCCCTGTCCCTATCCCTGTCCCAGTCCCTGTCCTTGTCTCTCTCTGTACCTGTCTCTGTCCCTCTCTGTCCCAGTCCCTGTCCCTGTCCCAGTCCCTGTCGCTGTCGCTGTCCCTGTCGCTGTCCCCATCCCTGTCGCTGTCGCTGTCTCTCTCTGTCCCTGTCCCACTCCCTGTCTCTCTCTGTCCCTGTCGCTGTCCCCATCCCTGTCGCTGTCGCCGTGGCAGAGCGCGGCGCCGCCTCCCTCGGCCGGGCCGCTCCCGCTGCAGTTCGGGCCGTTCCCGCCAGGCGGCGCCGCGCCCGCCGCGGGCCGGGCCGAGCGGAGCGGAGCGGCAGCGGGAGCGGAGCGGGAGGAGCGGCAGGAGGCGGCGGCCAAAGGGAAATTTCCTGCCGGGAGCCGCCGCCCCGGCCCACAGCGCCTGCCCGGCCGGCCCGGCCGCGCCGCCAGCGGCCCGCGGAGCCGCCGCAGCCGCGCAGGTGAGCGGGGGAGCGAGGGCGGAGGGAGCGGGGATGCCGCCGCCCGCAGGTGCCGGCAGCGCCCGGGTGGCTCTGGCGGCCCCGGTGGCCCGGCGGCCCGGTGGCCCGGTGGCTCCGGGGCTCCGGTGGCCCCGGCGGCCCCGGTGGCTCCGGCGGCTCCGGTGGCTCCGGCGGCTCCGGTGGCTCCGGCGGCTCCGGCGGCTCCGGGGCTCCGCGCGGCTCCGGTGGCCCCGGTGGCCCCGGTGGCTCCGGTGGCTCCGGCGGCTCCGGTGGCTCCGGTGGCTCCGGCGCTGCCGAGCCGGGCACGGGCGGGGAGAGCGCGGCGCTGCCCGGGGCCGGCCCTGGGCGCCGGCGAGACAGCGCGGCCACATCCCGACCGCGACATCCCGACCGCACATCCCGACCGCGACATCCCGACCGCCACATCCCGACCGCCACATCCCGGTAACGACAGCCCAACAGCGACACCCCGACACCCCCACCGCGACATCCCACCCGCGGCACCGCGGCGGGGGCAGCGCCGGGCGGGCCGAGCGGCGGCCGCGGCTCCTCGGCGGGGCTGGGACCGCGCGGCGCCCGGGAGATGCGGGACGCGCCGGCAGCGGCAGCGCCAAGGGCACGGCCAGCTCCCCGAGCATCCCTGGGTGTCCCCGGGCATCCCTGCACATCCACGGGTACCCTTGGACATCCCCGCTCATCCTCCGCATCCCTGCGTAACCCTGGGTACCCCCGCGCATCCCTGCACATCCCTGCGCATCTCCGCGCACCCCTGGATATCCCCGCGTATCCGTGGGGAACCCTGGGTACCCTCGCGCATCCCTGGACATCCCCGCACATCCCCGCGCATCCCTGGACATCCCCGCACATCCCTGGCCACCCCCAGGCATCCCTGGCCATCCCCGCTCATCCATCCCCGGTGTGCACCCCGGGCTCTGCCCCGCTCCCGGGATGGCGCCTTTAAAAGCGATTTTTTCCGCTGGCTTCCCACCCAGCCCCTCCTGAAGTGAGCGGGGCCGGCGGCTGCGGACGAACTCTTCTGGTCCTCCACGCTCAAGGCTGGTGTTGTTTAAGCTCCCTCTATTTCCTTTTATTGCGTTTATTAGTTTGGCTTTCACGCCGGTTTTCACTGCCTCCCATCACGGGATTTTATTTTTCGCTTTACCCGCGGCTCTGTGGAAAGGGTTAATGGGTATTTGCTGTGGGATGGGACAGTGTTTTCTAATCGTGAAAGGCTGTCTCCTGGGGTTTTTTTCCCTTTTTTTTCAGTGAGGTTCCTCTCCATGTGGCATATTTCCGTAGCATGAAGTGATTTTTCTGTGTATTCAGCTGCGTAGCTGTCTGTGTCTGATTTGGATGGGGTAGACACTGCTGAGTTGAAAGAAAAGACAGCGCTTATCGAGCTTTTTGAGATTTTATTTTCCCTAAGATGTTGTAATCCGCAGAAAGTAGAAATGAAGATGCAGAGGATTGAAAAAAAAAAATATTTGCTAAGTGCGCGACCGTCGTACCTTCTGTGCATGTTGTGTTTGGGGCTTGTAAATAAACAAATAACTTTAGTAACTTTTGATGGAAGCTGGGTGTACTTTAGAATAGAGATTTAAATGTGGATAAAATGTGCTTTCCTCATCCTGGAGGGACATTATCCACCCACTTGGCTTTGCTGGGGGGATAAATGAATCCAGTTAAGCCTTGGAGTGGGAAATTTTAGGTGGTTTGTGGAGCCCGGCTTGGTCTTGCTCTTGATCAGGTGGAATTTGGGTTTTGAGAGGAGTCTTAATGTGGAATTTGAGAGGAGTTCTAATTTGGAATTTGGGCTTTGAGAGGAGTCTTAATTTGGAATTTGGGCTTTGAGAGGAGTTTTAATGGGGGTAACGAGGTGTTCATGGGACAATCCGTGTCTGCCTTGTGGCGCTGGGAGGAAAAGGGGTGAGGATGGCTGGGAATAGCAGCTTGAGGTCGCCAGGTGCTGCTGGGGATGCAGACCTCACCTGTGTGGTGGCGGATCAGCCGAGCGCGGGGAATTCAGTGGAAACATTGATTTTCTCAGGTGCTGGAACGAGCTGAAATGTGCGGATTGAGCTCAGAAATGGGCGAGGAGAAGGAAATAAAGTAGTGTGGGATTGCTTTGCCCTGCCCCCAAATAACAGGATTGCCGGGCTGGGCTCCTGGAAGGAGGGATTCTCCCCAGCACAGCTGGGTTCCTGCTTCCCGACCCCTTCAATAAACCCAGACATCTCCATGTGCCTCAGGCAGGGTGCTGGCGCTGTTTGGGCTGTGGGAATTTCTCCTCAGGTGCTCAGAGGGGAGTTTTAGCACGTTTGGGTCCTTGTTGGTGTTTGTATCTCGGTTTATTTCCCTGCTTTCCACCTGATACGTTTATTTATGTTTATTTATTTATTTATTAAAATTTATCTAGCTCAGACGTGGTTTTTCATCTCTGATTAAGGGCTGGCTTTCCATAAAACAGCTGTCTTCAATCCCTGGATTTTCTTGGTCTTACTCCTCTTCCCTCACCCTCCAAGGCATTCCCAGCCCCTGGGTGCTGGCAGGAATGTGTGGGCTGAAATCATGGGAAACTGGGAAAGGACAGTTGGGGGACTCAGCAGGTTCAATATCTGTGTAAACCCTTCCCTGTGGAGCTGGGCTGCTCCTCCCCTTGCTCAGAGCATCTCCTGCACCTTCCCAGCTGGAGGTGACAGCACTGGAGGGGGATTTTGGAGAGGGTTGGGTTTCTGGAGCTGTGTTATAAACTGGGCTGGTTTCAGTGTGCTCCAGCAGAGCTCTGTCTGCTGCACTCAGTGACCTTTTTCTCACTCCTTTGAGAGGTTTTGTGAAGAAAAACGAGTGGACAGGGGCTGGCAAGCTGCCAAGTGAAGTGGAGCTGGAGGAGGTCGCAGCGATTCAGTCACAGATGGGCTTGGTGTTTTCAGAGAGTCAGATGCACGTGCCACAGAAACACAGAGGGGTTTGGCGTGGAGGAGACCTCAGAGCTCATCAGAGAGCTCAGAGAGACCTCAGAGCTCATCAGAGAGCTCAGAGAGACCTCAGAGCTCATCAGAGAGCTCAGAGAGACCTCAAAGCTCATCAAATTGCTCAGAGAGACCTCAGAGCTCATCAGAGAGCTCAGAGAGACCTCAAAGCTCATCCCATCCCAGCCCTGCCATGCAGGGACACCTCCTGCTGTCCCAGGGTGCTCCAGCCTGGCCTTGGGCACTGCCAGGGATCCAGTGCTGCTCTGGGCACCTGTGCCAGGGCCTGCCCACCTTCCAGGGAACAATTCCTGCCCAAAATCCCATCTAAATGTCCCCTCCTTCAGTTTAAAGCTGTTCCCCCTTGTCCTGCCATGCCCTTATCAAAAACCCCTCTCCAGCTCTTGTTATCATCAGCAAAGTGTTTATGTTCTTCGTGCTTGGTGATGCCAGGGAAATTTGTTCAAGGTTCTGGAGCAGTGGAAAATAAAAAAGAGCAAGCGTGGAATGCTGTGGAGGAGGAAAAGCAGGAAGAGCCCAAGGAGCAGTGAGGTCCCAAGGAGCAGTGAGATCCCAAGGATTAATAAGATCCCAAGGGACAGTGAGATCCCAAGGATTAATAAGATCCCAAGGGACAGTGAGGTCCCAAGGATTAATAAGATCCCAAGGGACAGTGAGGTCCCAAGGATTAATAAGATCCCAAGGGACAGTGAGATCCCAAGGATTAATAAGATCCCAAGGGACAGTGAGATCCCAAGGATTGATAAGATCCCAAGGGACAGTGAGATCCCAAGGATTAATGCTCATTTGTCCTGCTGCTGGGGGCACACAGAGCCCACCCTGCTCTCTGGAGGAGTGGGAGCTTCCACAGGAAAATGGTTCAGTGATAGAGAACCTGAGGATTGTGTGGGTCCCTCCCGGGAATGACAGTGGCATTTTGTAAACGTGATGCTGTTTTGCAGCCTCTGTTTCCAGAATATTCCTCAGCTTGGATTAATCAGCTTACAGCAGGTGGAGATCCCAGGTGTGGTGTCAGAGCCCTCGAAGGCCACCAGCAATGAATGATGATGTTTCGATGGAAAACCCCTTTACATCGGGATTTAGGGTGAATTATTCTGTATAACGACAATTTCTCAGGAGCAGAGGTTGCAGACCAATGTTTTGGGTAGAAACTGCAATTCCATCCTTATTCTGGGGGGCTGGCAGGAAGGGACCACACTTTATAAACTGTCTGGTGGGAGCAGCACAGTGGGGTGGATTTGGTGAATCAGACTCCAGCTCTGTCACCTGCTCCTCACCCAGCACCCCCAGGGAGCCTGCATTTTTTTTCCCAGGGGTGGCTGCAGTTTTTTTCCCAGAGGAGGCTGCATTTTTTCCCCTGGGATGGCTGCAGTTTTTTCCCAGGTGTGGCTGCAGTTTTTGTCCTGTGGGGGCTGCAGTTTTTTCCTGTAGGGGCTGCATTTTTTGTCCTGTGGGGGTTGCATATTTTTTCCCCTGGGGTGGCTGCAGTTTTTTTCAGGGGGGCTGCATTTTTTTCCCCTGTGGAGGCTGCATCTTTTTCCTGTGGGGGCTGCATTTTTTCCCCTGTGGAGGCTTCAATTTTTCCCCTGTGGGGGCTGCAGCTTTGTCCTGTGGAAGCTGCATTTTTTTTTCCTGTAGGGGCTACAGTTTTTCTCCAGGGGAGGCTGCATTTTTTGTCCTGTGGAAGCTGCATTTTTTTTTTCCCAGGGGAGGCTGCAGTTTTTTCTTGTGGGGGCTACAATTTTTCCCCTGTGGAGGCTGCATTTTTTCCTGTGGAGGCTGCATTTTTTTTCCTGTGGGGGCTACAATTTTTCCCCTATGGAGGCTGCACTTCTTTTCCCAGGGGAGGCTGCATTTTTTTCCTGTGGAGGCTGCATTTTTTCCAGCATCCCTGCAGGTTGGGAAGCAGCAGCCAGACCTGAGGGATGCTGTTTGGATGCCCGCAGTGAGCAGCTCTCTGCTCCTTGATGGGCATTTCATTATTGATCTCCTGCTGCAAAATTAATGGCAGCAGAATCCCTGTGTAAGCTGCAATCTCCTTCTGTGCCCGCTGTGGGAAGTGGTGTGAATTGGATCCCTGAATTATTAAGGAGTTTGGAATTGTGGCCTTTCAGGCTGCCCTGGATGTCACTCTGCTTTTAGGGGCTCAGAGCTGTCTCAGGAGTGGTTTGGGTGTTGCTTCAGCTGATTTGTGCTGTGATGCAGCAGAATTTGGGCTGAATGAGGAGTGGGAGCTCTAATACATCTTTTTGAACTCTCATTGTGTATTTTTTCCTCATGGTGCCTTTCTGCACAGCGTTTTGCCCTGGTGTTGGTTTTGCCCTGTCTGATCTGAATGACACAATCCCAAATGCTCTCAGTGTTGATAGTAAAAAAAAAAAAAAAAATCCCTGCCTGTATTTATTCCAAACTTCCTGCTGAAATGTCGATATCTCTTCAGGTTTGTTGTACAAATATATTTAATGCTTGTGTAAGCCAGAGCTGAAATGGGATCCTGATAAGGCAGCGATTAGGAGGAGCTCAGCAGCAGCATTTTGTTGAAGTGTTTGTACAGGATTTAATTTTGAGTTATTCACATCATGGAGTGTGTTTTTAAGGCATGTTCAGTCGACTTGCTGCAGGTTAATAATAATTTCATCCCTGATATCCTTCTGCCTGCCCAAATCCCCTGGGTTTCCTGCAGAGGATTCCTCACCAGTGACATCCCTGCCCCAAAAATGCCCTTTTCCCTTTGGCTGCTGGCACTGACTCAGTGCTGAAATGGCAAAGTAAAATCTGCTCAGAGAGAGCTGTCTGTGTTCAGAGGTGTTTCCAGGCTGAGGGGAGAAATAAAACCGGGAAGAAATTTCTTGGATTGGTTTGTTGCTTGCAGTGATGGTGAATTGTCACTGGGAAATGTACGACAACTCAGTTCTGGGGTTTTCTATCGCTTTTATCCCCTCTGTAAAAAGGAAAAAGTGCTCAGTCCTGAAAGCTTGTCTTTTCTGAGATTGCCTTTTTCTAATGTACAGCAATCCTTCTCTTTTTTTTTTTTTTTTTTTTTTTTTTTTTTTTTGTAAGAATGAGAGATCTGAGCAGGAAAAACCAAAAAGCAAAACTGTAAATCAGGCAGAGATAAGATGAGACATAAACTAAAAAAAAAAAAAAAAAATATCTGAGTGATAGAAGTGACAATTTTGGAATACCTGTGTTGGGAAGAGGCAGCTCTTTCCCCCAGGAGTGTGAGGATGCCCCAGCAGCTGGAAGGAGCTGTTCCCTGAAGATAACACACAAACAGGGATGCAGCAACAGGAATCACTGGGAAGAAGGAGGACTTGGAAAGGCTTTGGTTCAGTAGGACAATGAATTTCAAAGAGAAAGCAAGTAACAGATTTGCAAGGGAAGAAGTGAAAAGTGTGTTACTCATGTCACTTCTAAAAGATCAGGACACAATAATCAGGGCAGCTGGAGGAGAAACCTCCCACTTGTAAGTTTTGCTGCTCTGGAGAAAATCATTTAGAGTGAAATACCCAACTGCACACCCATGGCAAGATCTCACCCTCCTGTGCTCCATCCATCCCAGGTTTGCTGCTGCTTGGGTGTTCCTTTAATTGCTGGGGGGTTTGAGTTTTCTTCCCTTTCACCAAAATCCACCTCTTTCACCTGGAACAACTTCTGGAGGGAGCTGAACTGGAGCTGCTGTGGTTCATCCCTGCTCTTCCCCCTTGAAGAACCAGCAGAGCAGTTTTGGTTGAGCCAGCCTGGGATGAACTGGGACTCAGGGGTTCCAACCCCTCTCCCATGGCTGTGGGGAGGGATGAGGATGGAGTGGTTGAGTTTGGGTTGGTTCTGAGTTCAGACCTCCCTGCCTGTGACCCTGAATCCCACAGGGGCTGCTGTCCTGTCTGGGAATTCCCAGAGCTGGCACCCTGAGCTTCACACCACACCTGCTTTTATCTCACTGTTTCCATAATTTTGTACCTCCCTTGGTTCTTTTCATGGATTTTTTTTTTTTTTTTGTCCAGAAGAAAATCTCTGGTAAATGAAAGTCAGTGTGATCACAACAATGAGAATTCCTGCTTCCAGGCCCTCTGCTTTGCAGGATATTTAATGAAGGATCTGTACAAATTTCTTTACCAGGAGCTGTAATTCCTCAGCTTCAGAGCTTCACTCCTAACCCTTCCCTGCTCACTGTTTCTTTCGGTAAATTCCATCTTGATTGTCTTTTGCCCTTTAATCTTGTCATCTTTGCTGGTTGTCCCTGGAGGATTTATTTTCCTTTGCAATCCTCCTCTTGGATTCTGCTGGAATATGCTGTGGATTGCTGGAGCTGCAGTGCTGGACCTTTTCCTGAGTAGTAAAATCCTGGTTTAAACAAGCCATAAATAAAGCTCATACCTTGTATTCTGTGGGTTTAGATGTCTCAGGAGCTGAGTCTGGTTGATTTAAATCTGGGTTTCATGAACGTCTTCAATCATGCCGCAGAATGTCACCGAAAACATTTAATTATTCAATGATATTAATTGATCTGCAGCCTGTCTTTCTACTAATCTGATACAACAAAGTTTGCAGATTGCTGCTGCGAGGAGGATTGTGGTGGAACAGCTTTCAGGTGGCAGCAGCAAAGCCTTTGTTAAAATGATAGATGCTTTCCCTGTTAAACACAGGGCTGGGTTGAAATGGGTTCACGTTATCATTTTGTTTGCAGATGTCAAAAGCTCATTAATTTTAAGTCAAACTCCCTACCTTGCCGCTTCAAATTGCTTTTAAATTACACGTGTGCTGATCAGTCTTGAAAAGCCCGAATTAAAAACTCAGCTGAGGGCACGTTTCAAGGCCACAGATCCCACACTTAATTCTAATCTGTTTTCCACAGGCAAACTTCCCACTCCAGCACTGGTTCCCAGCAGAAGTGGGGGGGAGAGGAAGTTGTAGAGACTCAAATATTTCTGGGAAGGTGGAGAGGAAAGGAAAAGGTGGAAACAGGGAACTATATTTAAATAATGACCTATTTACATTGCATAGTTTGAACTATTAGAAGTAGACTTAGGAGCTTCTGGTGTTGATGTAATTGGTTCTGTGATAATGGGGCATTTTTCATGGAGGAACCTCAAATCCTGGGGTCAGTTTTGGGCCCCTCAGGAGAGAATCCCTGAGGAGCTGGGCAGGGAATGGAGAATCCCTGAGGAGCTGGGCAGGGAATGGAGAATCCCTGAGGAGCTGGGACGAGGACGATGGAGAAATCCCTCATGAGGAGCTGGGCATGGGAATGGAGAATCCCTGAGGAGCTGGGGATGGAATGAGGAGAATCCCTGTGAGGAATCTGGGCTGAATGAGAATCCCGAGGAGCTGCAGGCCAGCTGGAGCACAGGGGGCTCTGGGGGAATTTCTGGCTCTGCCCAACTCCTGCCAGGAGGGGACAGCTGGGGGGATTTGGGATCAGGGACAGGGACAGATCAGAGGGAACAGCCCCAGGCTGGGCCAGGGGAGGTTTAGTTTGGGTATTTGGGAAAATTCCTTCCTGGAAAGGTTTGTCCAGCCCTGTCCCAGCTGCCCAGGGCAGTGCTGGGGTCCCCATCCCTGGGGGATGTAAAATCCATGTGGGGACAGGGGCAGGGGTGGCCCTGGCAGTGCTGGGGAACAGTTGGACTCGATGATCTGGAAGGTCTTTTCCAACTCAAACAATTCCATGATTCTGTGATTTGATTCCATTTTTAAGCCCTTCTCGGTTTCACCTGAGCACAGCATGACCTGGCACACGCAGGGAGTGCAGCTGAGCTCTCTGCTGCCAGATTCCTCATTTTCCCCCCTTTTTTTTTTTAGTATCTTTGACGGGTGAGCTGCCCAAGTTCTTTATCGGTTTTGTGCACGTGTAACTCGAGCTGGAATTTGTCCTGAAGAAGCACAAGAACTGCTGCACTGCATCAAAAACTATTTACCCTTGAAATCTGGCCTCATTTACCAGAATTTACCCAGGAAGAAACTGAAATAATTCCCTTGGAAAATCCCTGAACCCTCAGAAGTTTCTCTGTGAGCAGTTTTCCATTCCTGTTTTGGGGAGTTAATCCCGTGCAGGCTGCTGGTGCTGCCAGGACACTTTTGCTCTGTGTCCTTTCACTGGGATGGGGTTTAAGGTTTTTTCCCCTCATTCCATTGGGAGCTGTAATCAGAACCAGCTCTGGAGCGTGGGAAAGGAGGAAAGGGAGGAACTGTCCTGCCAGACAGAGTTTGCAGAGCTGTGCCCGCCTGTGCAGGGGCTGGGGGAAGGGAATGCTGGGCTGATTTTTTTACCAAAAATGCAGTCACAGCTGGGCATGAATTTTTTCAGAAGTGTGGCAAATGTTTTTTTTTTTTTTGTTTGTTTGGTGTTTTTTTTTTTTTTTTAATTAATTTTTCCAGATTTTAGATGTATTTGAAACTTTTAAATTCGGTGTTTCTATCACTGAAATAGACACTAGATACTAAATAGATTTTTTATCATGTCTGCTGAAGCTGAGCATAATAAACCATGTCTTGTGCTGTTTTGTGTCCAGCCAGCAGTGCTTGAAACCATCTTAAATGACCATTTTATTATTCAAAGATATTTGAATCACTCTCTCTGATGAGGGAAAGGAGTTTGGGAGATGAACTGGTAGAGTTGTGGTGTTGGGTAATGCACATTTCACACATTTGTGTCTGTACAAAGGAAATGATTCTTACCACCAGAAGAAATGACTCAAAGCTGGCAGAACAAGACAAAATAGAGGGAAATATTTTGAAGGTGTGATTTCTGTCCAAGTAACAATGGTTAGAGAAGGTCCATGGATGGTTTGAATGGGAATCAAGCAAGGTGGGATTTGGGGATTTGGATAGGAGTGGAACTGCAGCCAGTTGGGTTTAACCCCCAGGGACAGACGTGGCTTTGGGGGGAGCAGAGATTTTGGGAAAGGCAGGAAGAGGAGGAGCAGGAGTGGAAGTGAGGGCTGAGGGATGCCCAGGGCGAGTGGGGATGAAAATCCCACCCAAAATGTGACAGATCTTCTCTCCCACACATCTCTGCCCTGCTAGGGGAGGATTTTTTGCAAAAGTTCTTGTCAGGAAAGAAGGCAAAAGGGACTCGTGGTTGTTCTCCTTCTCCAGTTGTTTATTGTTTCCTTACCAGCAATCTCAGGCTTTACACCAGCTCAGTGTGAGGGAGAACAGACACCAAAAACCCCAAACACACAGGATCAAGGTTCTCTTAAAGATAATTCACCCAGTTATCACCAAGAACGTTCATTATTTCTGCTGTTCTACCAATAACCAACTCAATTTCTACATTTCTATTCATGTTTTCTATTTTCTGCACTGTGGCAAATTGTGCCCAATGGTCCTGTGCCCCAAACCCTGCAGGACAGGGAGGGGATGGAGGAGGAGAAGGAAACCTAAAACCCACAAGGATCCTCCACCTTGTGTTCGTCACTTACCATCCTAACAAACCCCAAAATCTAAATTTCTCACCTGTGATAAACGACATACTATGCTACTATATAATTTTCATCCCCTTACCATCCTAACAAACCCCAAAATCTGAATTTCTCACCCTGTGATAAATCACATTATGCTCCTATCTAATTTACATTCTGGAAAATTCTGTTGCATCCCAAAGCCTGGGAAGTCTTTCCATGGATGAAGATGAAAAGCAGTGTTTGTCAGGGGGTTGGACCCTTTAGAATTCACAGGGAAATATTCCCTGCAGTCTAGACTCCAACACCAAAGGATGAAATTTGGAGCATCCCCTCTCTGCTCTTCCCCTTCCCAGGATAACCAGGGAAGGATTTGGAATGCTGAGGGTGATGGGCTTTGAATTTCTGCTTTGAATAATCAGAGCCTGAGCACAGAACCTCGCACGTGTGCATGAAAGGCTTCGGTGTAAAAATTGATTTTTTTAGAGCAAGAGCTGCCCTCGTTTTTTAATGACTTGAGGTGGAGCTTTCACTCAGTGTAGCTCATTTCCCACCTGCCTTGGTGGTGGCTGTCGGGAGTTGCTTCAATGTGTGAGGGGGAAACAAATAAAGGGGAGTTTTGGAGGAAGTGTGACATGAAAAAGGGGGATTTTTGGGGAAAGCATGGATTAAAAAGGTGGATTTTTTTTTTTGGAGAAAGTATGAAATGAAAAAGGTGGGTTTTTAGAGAAAATATGAAATGGAAAAAGTAGATTTTTGGAGAAATATGAAATGGAAAAGTAGATTTTTAGAGAAATACGAAATGGAAAAGGTGGATTTTTGGCGAAGATATGAAACAAAAAAAGTGTATTTTTTGAGAAAGTATGAAATGAAAAAGTTGGATTTTTGGAGAAAATGTGAAACGAAAAAGTAGATTTTTAGAGAAAATATGAAATGAAAAAGTAGATTTTTGGAGAAAATATGAAATGAAAAAGGTGGATTTTTGGAGAAAACATGAAACGAAAAGCTGGATTTTTGGAGGATGTATGAAATGAAAAAGTAGATTTTTGGAGAAAATATGAAACAAAAAGAGTGTATTTTTGGAGAAAGCATGAATTGAAAAAGATGGGTTTTTGGGGGAAATATGAAACAAAAAAGTGGCTTTTTGGTGAAAAGCATGAATTGAAAAAGATGGATTTTTGGAGGAAATATGAAACAAAAGAGGAGATTTTTGGAGAAAACATGAAACAAAAAATGTGGCTTTTTGGAGGAAAGCATGAATTGAAAAAGATGGATTTTTGGAGGATGTATGAAATGAAAAAGGTGGATTTTTTGAGAAGATATGAAACAGAAAAGTAGATTTTTGGAGGAAATATGAAACAAAAAAGGTGGATTTTTAGCAAAAACATGAAACAAAAAAAGTGGCGTTTTGGAGAAAAGCATGAATTGAAAAAGATGAAATTTTGGAGAAAAATATGAAAGAAAAAAAGCCGTATTTTTGCAGCAAACATTGTATTTCCGTGGCAGTTTTGTCCCCGAGGTGCTCCCAGCCCTTCGTGGCTGCCACAAGCCCCGATTGTTTTGGGGAGCACGCCTGGCTCTGGCAGGAACACTGCAGCCATTCAGGGCTCCCAGGAACCTTTCTCCCTGCTGGGAAAGGGGAATTTTCCTCGGGAGCAGAGGCACCAAAGCCCTGGGAGAGATGAGCCCCGTGAGCAGGGATTTGGGGCAGGAGCCTAAGGGAGCCCCTCTTCCCTAAGAAAGCAGGGGATGACATTTCTTGGGATTTTGGGGCTTGTGTTTTATGCATTTGAGGTTTATTTTTCTCTTCTTCTCACTAGGTGATGCTTTTCTGCAAAGCTCCTTGTTTTAACGAATTGTTACAATTGTGTATTTATTTTTAAATACCTTTAAATACAATTTATTATTGTTAAATTTGTGCATTTTTGTATCAAAAATATGCCTTACTTCTATGTGCATTGATGAATCTGTGGGGTGTAAACACAATATTTTTGTGCTTACAAAAGAAAATGTATTTTGAAATATTGAGATATCAGGCAGAAGAGGAACTTTCCAAGATGCTTTCAGCACCTCAACTCAATAATTAGCACATAAATATCACAAGCAGCAAAATTTTGCAGGATTGGTGGCATCAGGGATTTGCTGCTTAGGGGGTTGCAGCAGTTGAGCAGGAGCATTGGTGTTTTTGTTGTATTTTTATGTTAAAAATATGTGTTATTTATATATGTATTATATATTATATTATAATAATATGTGTTATTTATATATGTCATCTATATGCATTGATGGATTGTATCTGTGGGGTGTAAACGTGGCAAAATATTGAGATTTCAGGCAGAATAGGAACTTTTTTTGGCTGCTTTGAGCACCTCAACTCAATAATTAGCACATCAATATGCCAGGCAGCAATGCAGGATTTGCAGGATTGGTGGCATCAGGGATTTGCTGCTTAGGGGGTTGCAGCAGTTGAGCAGGAGCATTGGTGGTTTTGTTGTATTTTTATGTTAAAAATATGTGTTGGTTCTATGTGCATTGATGAATTGAATCTGTGGGGTGTAAACACAGCATTTTTGTGCTTACAAAACAAAATGTATTTTGAAATATTGAGATTTCAGGCAGTAGAGGAACTTTTTTGGCTGCTTTGAGCACCTCATCTCAATAATTAGCACATCAATATCCCAGGCAGCAACGCAGGATTTGCAGGATTGGTGGCATCAGGGATTTGCTGCTTAGGGGTTGCAGCAGTTGGGCAGGAGCTAATAAATTATCAAAGGTATTAAAGAGAATCTGTTAATTTACAGGGCTGAAAAGAAACAACACTCCAAAACCACAGAGGCATTTGTGTAATTTCCAGCTCTGGGTTTAAGAACTCCCATGAGGACCTCTTAAAAGCACCAGGTGTTTTCTGGCTTTTTAAGTCTCCCTGGAAACATCTGAACAATTGCATCATGTGGCTGCTCTTTGATCAGAGTCTTTAAAAGCTGTAACTCTTGTCTAATTGCCACATGGGATGTTTTGCAATAGGAGCTTGGGAAATAGCTGCTCCTCAAAATAGCTTTGAGTCTAAGGCATGGTAAATACAGAATTACTCCTGGTTGTATCAGGGTAGTAAACAGTGGCAATCAGTAGCTGTTGTAGTAAAATTAATTTTGGGGCTGTTGTGGGTAGCAGTGTTGGTGTGTTTCTTCTGTTTGGATTTTTTTAAAATTTATTTTAATTATGACCAAATTTAAATAATTGAGCAAGGTTGGTGTTTATGGCAGCAATGCCCTGGTGTTGCTGGGTCCCAAAAAGAGGATTTCTCCATACAGAATCCCCACAGCCCATTTTGCTCCTGGATTCCTTGAGAACTCTTAAATTTATCTCATTTTTCCCAAGTTGTGTAGGCAGGTATTAAACTTCTGCTGACGTGGCTTTCTGTAGGAAGAATGAGCAAACAAGGCAGGCCCTGTTTATAAATTTCTGGAATGCTAAAATCATCTGTGTGCTTTGTTTCCAAGCAAACAAAGTCAGGACAATGGGGAAGGATATTGTTATTGGGCCTCTGGGATGCTCCCACTGCATTTTATTTTGCAATAGGCTTTAAAATACCTGACCTGATGCCCTGGGCAGGATAAGAAAATTCCAAGTGGATCTCTAGCTTTCCTTAGAAAGAAAGGAATTATTTTTTTTTATATATTATTTTGGGAATGTCTCTGCTGGTGCTGTTTGAGCTTTTGTCCATGAGCTTTTGGCCAGGTAGGATCAAGTCTTTTAAAGCTCTTTCAGGTCTTCCACTTGGATCTGGAGTGGATCATGAATCTTCAAAATCCTGAATCTTAGAGGGGCCTAGAATGATACCATGGCCTTGTGATCCAGAGAGCCAAATCTGAATTATTCCTCCTTTCACCCTTGCAGAACATCAGCAAATTCATTCTGTGGGTGCCTGGCAAAGCTTTATTTGAAACTGAGAAATTCACTTTGGAGTTCCCTGGGTGCCCCAGGCAGGGATCCCTCGCTGCAGCCTCAAGGGAAGAACTCGAATTTCACTGCAGCCTGGGTTTGATTGAGCAGATTTGAGGCATTTCCCGAGGTGGTTTTCCAGGAGGAGGAGCAGCTTTCTCCCTGGGAATGCTGGGCAGTGGTTCCTGTGTGGGTGAGCAGTGTCTGGCCCTGCTATTCCTCATTTTCCACTCATTCCTTTGGGAGAGGCTCCTGGCTGTTGGTGTCTTCAGCACCACTTTTACTGTGGTTTTCTAAAAGGAGGTTTCTGCTGGTTTTCCCTTTGCTGTCCTGTCCTGGAGCTTCTGCAGAACAGATGGAACAGAGGTGCTGCATGTTCCTGCTGAGCTGCCCGTGGACCACGAGACCCACCAGGCTCCATTGCAGCGGGATGTGCTGATCTGGGGATGGAATATTTACTCTGGGTTGTTGTAATGGTGAAATAATTCATGGGATTGGGAATGAAGCAGTTCCCTGTGAAGGTGTGGAGCTGCTGGAGGGATGCAGAGGAGCCTGTGGGGATGCTCTGAGGGCTGGGACACCTGGAGAGGAGGAGGCTCCAGGGAGAGCTCACAGCTTCTTCCAGCCCCTGGAGGGGCTCCAGGAGAGCTGGAGAGGGACTGGGACAAGGGATGGAGGGACAGCACACAGGGAATGGCTTTGAGCTGACAGTAGGCAGGGCTGGGTGGGATTTTGGGCAGGAATTTTTGGCTGTGAGGGTGGGCAGAGAAGCTGTGGCTGCCCAAAAGCATCCAAGACCTTTCTGAGCTGGTGGATTCCCAGCTCCGTGTTGTTCCGTCTGTGTAGGCACATCTGACTGCCAGTTTTTGAGAGAAAAGTTCATCTGAAAGACAGGCTCTGTTATTTGAGCCTTTCAGAAGCACCCAAGACACAGAGGGTGTTTTCTTTGTGGAAAAACAGAGCCTGGGCCAAAAGCTGGGCATAACTCTGCACCATTTAAGGAGGGGGAGCCTGTGGAGAATCCAAACTGCTTCTAGATGAAACCCCCTGCCATTTGTGGAGTAAAAATGAAAAAATGTTGTGCACTGGGCAGTGTGGAGGTGACAGGAATCGCTGCCCTTGTTGTCATCCTCAGCCCTGAGCAGCCCCTGGAGCTCTCTGATGATTTACCCACTTCCATTTCGTGTTTCAACTTGGAGCTGTGCAGCTCCTTCCTCCTCAGAATTTACAGGACAGCGAGAGTCTTGTGTCTCTGTGAGGAGTTTTATCTGGTTTTGTTTCAGCCTGCCACCGGTAGTTTTTGTTTTGCAGCTGGATTTCTGGCTGTTTATCCAGCCTGGGTTTCACATCTGGAATTCTGGCTGTTTATCCTGGGCAGGAACATCTGAGAGCTCCTGGAGCCAGCAGGAATAATGACTTAAGGAGGAATGGAGATCACCATTTCTGTTTGGATTTTTGTACTGAAGAATGGCTGAAATAAGCAAAAATTGATACAAATCTGACTTTTCATCTCCCACATTGGACAAATAGTTGTTCTGGCTTCTGCAGGAAGGTTTTAGGATAGCAGCATCCAAGTAAAAAGGTCAAATCCCTATAGGACTTACCCAAAATCTTCAAATGAAGGAAATTTTATGTAAATGCAACCAAAAAAAAAAATGTTCCCTGAGGGCAAAATCTTTTAATTTATCCCCTCAGTGTTACAGAAAACAAACTTGGAACCAATTTCTACTCCTTGAAGCATCTCTGGAGGATGCTGTCCTCATTCCTGTGCACTTCTCCAAGGGAAAGTCCTCTCCACTTGGCTCAGTTTGTGACGTTGGAAGGCAGAGAAATTATTTATTCACATTGTGCTAATCCTAAAAAATCAAGGAAGAAAATGTAGGTGAACTTGGCATCGCAGCACTTTTATAATGAAAACTGGCAATTGTAGGGGGGATTCACATCTCCTGGAAATGACAGAGCAGCTCCTTGAGTGTTGGAACCCAGGATGTGTCTGGGACAGCCCTGGCTGATCCCAGCTCCAGCCAGGGGGATTGAAATCCCTGCCAGGGGGGTCACAGACCCTGGCAGCAGCCAGGGACTCCTGCAGCTTTGAGTTTGACCCGTGGAACAAATTAAACCTTTGAATGAAGAATTAAAGGGCACAAAATTTTAGCTAGCATGATAGCAGGAGTTGTAGAGTGCAAAGGGAAATTTTGGGGATTTTTACCATGGAGGCTCAGGGGGTGAGATGGAGGCACTTGGGCATTGTCCTGTGCTCCTTCCTTCTTCTTCCCAAGCCCATCTCCTTGGGGATGGTGGCACTTGGGGATGGGATTGGAGCAGAATGGAACTGTGTGACACAGGTGAGGGGCATTGGATCATCCCTGTCAATAACTCCCAGGGAATTTGGAGTATAAAATCAGTGTCTGCCCCAGGGGAGGGCAGAGAGTGTGCCTGGGGCTGCCCTGCTGAACAGACCTGGGCACCCAGACAGAAAATATCTGAGAGAAGAGACAATAAAGCAAACTTGAGAGCATCAGTTGAACACTTCTGACTTATTCACTGACAGCTGGGTTGAGAGACAATGACTTTTTATATATCTTGGAGTCATCTCAACCAAAAGAAACCCCCAGACTTGAGTTTCCCTGCTGGCTGCAGGGGTGGCTGGGGCTGAGGAGAGGCTGGAGGATGGAGATGAGGGCGACACTCCAACATTTCCTGCTCCTGAGCAGTGTGATTGTGAGAAAAACCCAGCGCCTCAGACAGGAGAGGCTGTGCGTGCTTATCTGGAAGTTCCCTTTCCTGCAGGCTGATAACATTCTGAGGAGAGTAAAAAATAGGAATTGCCATCCCCAGCCTCGTGTTATCGCTTTGGGAACAGCTTTTCTAGCGCTGCAGCTGATGGAAAAATGGATTCCTTTAATAATCCTGAATGCAATCTCTGGTGCTGGGGGAGTGGAGTCGCATTATATGGGATGTGGAAGGGGGAATTGAAGGAAATTTGCTCTTATCAGGGATCCAGGCTGCAGCAGGGTGGGAAGGGGCTTTGTGCTTCTGTTCCCATCACCCTGGGCACAATTCTTGTGACGTCTGAGCACTCCCTGAGCTCCAGGTGGGGCTGAGAGCAGGAGCTGCCCTTCCCTGGCTCCATCCCCACCCAGCCCAGGCTTGTTCATCTTCCTTCTTCCCCAGGGAGCCAGCATGGGACAGAGCTTTTTGGGCAGCAAAAGTTAAAACCTCACCAGAGGAGACAGAGCTGAAATAAATGAACTGCTGGTGTTGTTCTGTCTGTGTGTGTGAAGGATGCTGTGGTTATGTCAGAGTCTTCTTCCAAAAGAATTTGTCTTCTTCTAAAAATTGTTAGCAGGTTCCTGCCTGTTGTCAACCTATTCATGCCCCTGAGCTGCTGCTCTCTGAGCATGTAGAACATTTGGGGTTTTTTTGTGGGTTGTAAATCCCATCAGGGAAATGTTCCTTTCTCCAGGGCTTTTGCCATCCTAACTTGAAAACGAATTTATTTATTTTAACCCAGATATTTCCCTGGCCTGACCCAGCAAACACTGGTGCAGGGTGGCTGAGGGAGGGGATGGGGAGGGGAGGAGACAGGAAGGTTGGAAAACAGAAATCCTTTGATCCTGGGGATTGTTTTTGTGCTGCTTGTGTTCCTGCATGTGCTGCACGCTGGTTTTACCAGTGCTGGGAGCTGTGACTGTGCAAAGAGCATTTCCCTAATGCTCTGGGGTGCCTTAGGTGGGGTTTAGGTGGTTATGGGGTGTTTTAGGTGGTTTTGGGGTGTTTTAGATGGCTTTGGGATGGTTATATGGGGTGTTTTAGGTGGTTTTGGGGTGTTTTAGATGGTTTTTAGGTGGTTATGGGGTGTTTTAGATGGCTTTGGGATGGTTATATGGGGTGTTTTAGGTGGCTATGGGGTGTTTTAGATGGCTTTGGGATGGTTATATGGGGTGTTTTAGGTGGTTATGGGGTGTTTTAGATGGCTTTGGGATGGTTATATGGCGTGTTTTAGGTGGTTATGGGGTGTTTTAGATGGCTTTGGGATGGTTATATGGGGTGTTTTAGGTGGTTTTGGGTGTTTTAGATGGTTTTTAGGTGGTTATGGGGTGTTTTAGATGGCTTTGGGATGGTTATATGGGGTGTTTTAGGTGGTTATGGGGTGTTTTAGATGGCTTTGGGATGGTTATATGGGGTGTTTTAGGTGGCTATGGGGTGTTTTAGATGGCTTTGGGATGGTTATATGGGGTGTTTTAGGTGGTTATGGGGTGTTTTAGATGGCTTTGGGATGGTTATATGGGGTGTTTTAGGTGGTTTTGGGGTGTTTTAGATGGTTTTTAGGTGGTTATGGGGTGTTTTAGATGGCTTTGGGATGGTTATATGGGGTGTTTTAGGTGGCTATGGGGTGTTTTAGATGGCTTTGGGATGGTTATATGGGGTGTTTTAGGTGGCTATGGGGTGTTTTAGATGGCTTTGGGATGGTTATATGGGGTGTTTTAGGTGGCTATGGGGTGTTTTAGATGGCTTTGGGATGGTTATATGGCGTGTTTTAGGTGGTTATGGGGTGTTTTAGATGGCTTTGGGATGGTTATATGGCGTGTTTTAGGTGGTTATGGGGTGTTTTAGATGGCTTTGGGATGGTTATATGGGGTGTTTTAGGTGGTTTTGGGGTGTTTTAGATGGTTTTTAGGTGGTTATGGGGTGTTTTAGATGGCTTTGGGATGGTTATATGGGGTGTTTTAGGTGGTTATGGGGTGTTTTAGATGGCTTTGGGATGGTTATATGGGGTGTTTTAGGTGGCTATGGGGTGTTTTAAATGGCTTTGGGATGGTTATATGGCGTGTTTTAGATGGCTTTGGGATGGTTATATGGGGTGTTTTAGGTGGTTTTGGGGTGGTTTAGATGGTTTTTAGGTGGCTATGGGGTGTTTTAGATGGCTTTGGGATGGTTATATGGGGTGTTTTAGGTGGCTTTTAGGTGTCATGAGGGTGTTTTAGATGGCTTTTAGGTGGTTTTGGGGTGTTTTAGGTGTCTATGGGGTGGTTTAGATGCTTATGGGATGGTTTAGGTGCTTATGGGATTGCTATGGGGTGGTTTAGGAGGCTGTGGAGTGGTTTAGATGGTTATGGGATGGTTTAGCTGGCTATGGGACTGCCATGGGATGGTTTAGGTGGTTATTTGACTGCCATGGTGTGGTTTAGATGGCTTTGGGGTGGTTTAGGTGGTTATGGGACTGCCATGGGGTGGTTTAGGTGGTTATGGGACTGCCATGGGGTGGTTTAGGTGGCTGTGGAGTGGTTTAGATGGCTTTGGGGTGGTTTAGGTGGTTATGGGACTGCCATGGGGTGGTTTAGTCAGCTGTGGGGTGGTTTAGATGGTTATAGGTTGGTTTAGGTGGTTATGGGACTGCCATGGGTGGTTTAGGTGGTTATGGGACTGCCATGGGGTGGTTTAGGTGGTTATGGGACTGCCATGGGGTGGTTTAGTTGGCTCTGGAGTGGTTTAGATGGCTTTGGGATGGTTTAGGTGGTTATGGGACTGCCATGGGGTGGTTTAGATGGTTATAGGTTGGTTTAGGTGGTTATGGGACTGCCATGGGGTGGTTTAGATGGTTATAGGTTGGTTTAGGTGGTTATGGGACTGCCATGGGGTGGTTTAGATGGTTATAGGTTGGTTTAGGTGGTTATGGGACTGCCATGGGTGCTTTAGGTGGTTATGGGACTGCCATGGGGTGGTTTAGGTGGTTATGGGACTGCCATGGGGTGGTTTAGGTGGTTATGGGACTGCCATGGGGTGCTTTAGGTGGTTATGGGACTGCCATGGGGTGGTTTAGTCGGCTGTGGGGTGGTTTAGATGGTTATAGGTTGGTTTAGGTGGTTATGGGACTGCCATGGGGTGCTTTAGGTGGTTATGGGACTGCCATGGGGTGCTCTGTGGGGTGCTTTAGGTGGCTCATATGGCTGCACCCCACTGGTGACCGTGCACCTGTAGGTACCACACGAGGACAGCAGTTTGGGATAAAATCCCTGTTCCTGCTGAGTCAGTGTGGCCCCAGCAGGGGAAGGGGCAGTGCCAGCCCAGCAGTGCCCTGGGCAGGAGCTCGGCACTGCCCAAACCCCAAATCCTGGCGGGAATTCCTTCTTTCCCAGCTCTCCTGTCTGGGGCAGGGAGCTGGCCCTGCTGCTGCTCCCCGTGTCACTCCTGCCCTGCTCCCTGTCCCTTCCAGGTGACAATGCCACCCAACCCCCTTTCATTCCAGGCATTTCCAAGATGTTCTGTGCCACAGGTTGGAGTCACCAGCTTTTCCTCCTGTTAATTTATTTAATAATTGCTGAGAACTCCTCATTAACAAACACATCCTGACTATTTAAAGGGAAAAAAACCCACGCAACCTTTCCTCTGTGCACATCTCCTGTCGTCCTCTCCGGAATTCCAATCCCTCCTCTGATCCAGAGGCTGATCCAGAGCTCCTACAGCAGAACCCAAAAATGTTTGCTGCAAACACCCATCCCTTGTTAAGCAGTATTTACATAAAACATGCTGACACCACTTTGGGGAGATTGAGTAGGATGCTTTCTCAGCTGTTGAAATTTGCACACGAGACGGAAGATGTTTTGATTAAAAGAAGGCTTAGCTGAATATTTTTTTTTCCATTTATTCCCATGTGTCAAAATCAAAGCAGAGTTTCTCCAGGCGTTTTGCCCATTTTCTTTTTTTTTTTTTTTTTTTTTTTTTTTCTTCTGTTCTTCTTGTTCAGTTGTTTGGATTCTTTCCCTCAAGGTTGGGATTTTTGTGTTTTTTTCCTCGTAGCAGAGGAATTCAGTTATTTAAGGAGATAAATACATATTAAAATGCCTTTTAGACAGAAATAAACACTACGACTGGGTTCAGCTTCCTGTTTATTTTTGGGAGCATTCGTAAATTCATTCTGGAATTTATTGGATAGGCAACGGTGAAGTGGGGACAGGCAGGGCTGGAAACCAGGGAGATTTTCCCAGTCATCTCCTGCTGGAGGACCAGCAGTGAAAAAGAGCACAGCAATAATTTTATTTCAGTTGTCCACATTCCCCTTCCTTGTGACTCCTGTGATAACATTTCCCTGCGTGGTTACTCAGTTGATTTATTTTTTTTGGAGCTGATTTTTTTGAGCTGCATTTCCAAAGCCTCCTGTCAATCAGGAGAATTCCAGCTTTCCTCATCAGTGCTGGAATGACTTCTTAAAAGCCTGAGCTGGAACCTCAGCCCTGCTTTCCCCTGCAGTGGGCAGGAGCCTTGCCTTTGTCCTCCCTCTGTTATTTGCTCTGTGAAGGGTGTGAGCGCCTCTGGCCACAGAGAAACTGGAGCAAAAAGCTTTTTTTAGCAACCAGAGCAGAATTTTCATAATAAACCCAATCTCGTGCCGTCCCTGAGCCTCCTTTGGGGAGAATCAGGGCAGGAAGCTGGAATTAGGGAGGGTTGGATTATTAGCTGGAACTTCAAGGAGCCTCAGCCTGAAAACTCTCCGTGGATTTGCTGTGCTGCCTGGATTAGAGCACCCTTTAATTTGCTTTTAATTAAAATGATTTTCATTTATTCCGGGCCTTCTTTTCAGAGGTCGCCTCACAAACTTGTCTAGTTTATATATAAAATCCAAAATGCATATTCCCGTGGTGCTGAGATTTCACCTGGAAGCTGAGGATGAAGGGGAGGTTTTCACCTGGAAGCTGAGGATGAAGGAGAATTTTACCTTCTTTTCTTTTTTCTTTTATTTTTGTTGTTGTAGAGCCTCAGGTCCCAGTTACAGAGCAGCTTTTCAAGCACTGTTGTTGTTCGTGTTCTCAATGAGTTGTAGTCCAAAGTGTAAACACTGCCCTTCCATAAATAGTTTATCTGGATTCTATATTTAAATCACCAGGGCTTTGTTTTTGCAACCTCATTCAGTTGGAAAGAAAAAAAAAAAAAAAAAAAAAAAAAAAGTCATGTAAATACCGGGTTTTTTTAATTTTTTTTTCCTAAAAGGAAATGCACCTATTGCAGAAAATTCCCAAAGGAAATGATGGATTAAAATGGAAAGTGTTGCACAGCTTGTAAATAGAGTTCTGTTAATTATCTTTTAGATAGTTGATCTTAATACAACACAGATATTAAAAAAATGAAGAGAACCCTTTCCTGCAGAAGACTGCACTGCAATTTAATTGTGTACTCCAGAATAACTAAGGAGGAGCAGAAAAAGGGATGTTGTTTGCTTTTCTGAAATAACATTTCTGGTGGTTTCTTTCTTTTTTTTGGTTCTTTGCTGAGGCATAAACCCTGGATCAGCACAGAAACCTGAGGAAAATTAAGGAATATTATGGACAATGCAGTTTCAGGGATGGATTTGATGTCCCTGGTGAAGTGGCAGAGGAACAACAGAGAGGAGGGGAGGCTGGCAGGGCAAGGAATTTTTCCAGAGCCTTGAAAAGTTGCTACATTCTTGTTTTGGGAGAAGAACAAACAGGAGTAGAGGAGATGCTGAGGTTTTTATCATGCTCTTGGGAGCTGGGGGTTGTTCTCTTCTCCCAGGAACAAGGGACAGAACGAGAGGAAATGACCTCAGGTCGTGCCAGGGGAGGTTTAGGTTGGATATTTGGGAAAAGTCCTTTGTGGGAAGGAATTCCAGCCCTGGCAGTGGTGGATGCCCAGCCCTGGAGGGATTTAAAAGCCCTGTGGCTGTGACTCGATGGTCTTGGAGGGTTTTTCCAGCCTAAAGCATTCCATGGTTCTGTGAGTTTGCACAGCTCTGAATTTAGGGCTGGCAGGTTTTGTCACGCCTCTGCCCACTCTGTTGGAGGCACAATTTCCCCATGTGCTTACAGAAATTCAGGGGCTGTGCCAGAAGTTTTTAATATCTGGTATTTAAGAGGGAAATCCCTCTTAAGCCCTTAAGCACAGTATAAATATGGTTATTATATAAAGTTGTGTTTTTGAGAGCTCTTCTGCTCTCGGAGAAGAACACCTGACATTTTTGGGGGCTTGCAGTGCCTGAATTCCCCTGTTCAAGTTTGGGGAAGCAAAAGGCTCTTTTCAAGGGTGTCACACCAGAGCTGTGAGCAGCAGATTTTCCCATAATACTCCTTTTGTTCCCTAAATGAATGCAGCAGTGTTTGCTCCCACGGAGGAGCTGCTCATGAGGAGGTCACAGAGGTTGCTCAGATCTTGGAGGAGGGCACAGGCTGTGCTCAGCACTTGCAGAGCATCAGCTTTTGGGGTTTTTTTTTTTTTTGGTTTTTTTTTTGATTTAGCTTTGAAATGTTGTAATCTTTGCATGGGCAGGGACACCTTCCACCATCCCAGGTTGCTCCAAGCCCTGTCCATCCTGGCTTTGGACACTTCCAGGGATGGGGCAACACTTGAGTGTTTCAGTTTGAGGTTTTGAGGTTTGTGTGTTTTCCTTCCACCCTCCTTTCCCAAACCTGTTGCTCATCTCGTGCTCTACAGTCAAACCCATGACGTCTCAGTATTATTTTCTGTTAAAACTGATCAATAAAGGGGATCAGCTGGAAGCTGGTGTTTGGAACAACATCAGTGGGACACACAAGGCAAAGTGTCTGCTGAGGGCAGGTGTTCCTTCTTCTCCCTGCTGTGTCCTCTCCTGGAGCAGATTCCTCATGGTTCAATCTTTCTTCAGGTCTGGAGTGGATTTTTTCCAGGGAGAAGTTGCTTGCAAACCTTGGCCTGAGAATCCATGGATTTCTGTTCTGTAGAGATGCATTAGGCTGTAGAAAAGCTGCATATTCCAAGTACAAATGGCAGTAAAGTAAAGCTGGGCAGGCCTTTAATTTCTTTTTTATTTTTAATGGACTCTTACATCGAGTCAAAATTAAAAAGATGGTTATAACCACTGTGTTCTGTTGCTCTGTAAATAATAATAAATGCCTGGGCTGGGGCTGTGTTCAGGGTGATTCTTGTGGAATTTTAGGCTGTTGGGATGGAGTTGGCAGCAGCCATCCCCACCCAGCTTCATTAAGAGCCAGTTTTTGCCTTTGTGGTGAAAACCCACAACAGTTGGGTGTTGGAAGTGACTTCTAAGCCATCTGTGTTGCATCTCTGTGTTCCATTGTTTCAGCCAGCCCAGATGTTGGGAAATGACTGGAAGGAGTTGCAGCTCCAGCACGAATTGTTTTTCTGGTGGAAATGAGGATTTTGTCGAGTTCTGGTGAGGTTGGGCTTCTGGAGGAACAGCCAGCACCACAGTCTGCACTGAGTGGGACCCCGAATGCTGTGAGAGCCTCTGCTCTCCATCCCTGTCGTGGTGCTACCACCCTGTGGTGTCAGGGTGAATTAGGAGCTCCGGGAAAATGGGATTTGTGATGTGATCCAGCATCAGCTGGGTGTCGTGGAAATCCCACTGATGAGTCCTGCTGTCCTGATGGGCAGCTGCAGGGCAGGGGGAGTTCCTGTAAATGATCCAGGCTTGACTAAACCCTCCCGGCTTCCCCACACCAGCATTCCCTGGAGTTTCCCAGGGCAGGGGGAGGTCCGTGGAGAGCAGGTTCCCAGGAGAGGTTTGGCCAGCTCAGGTGTGGAGCAGCTTCACCCCCAGGTGAAGCTCAGGAGCTGCTCTGTGGGTTTGCCCAAAGCTGGAGGTGCAGAGTGCCTCAGCTTTGTCATTTCAGTCGTGCTCCTTAATGAGCAAAAGTCATCTTCATAATTACTGTTCTAAAAGACACTCACAAAATACTGATGGATTTGCTTGACAGTTCCTGGAAAACCTAAACTAAAGCCCAGCTTTCCACGGAATCTTGGCCTGAGTGGTGTCAGAGCTCGTTGCCAAGCTCAGCTTTGCTGTGATCAGTTTTTAAAATCACTTGGAAGGTTTGTTTCTTGCAGCCGTTTTGGTAGAAGCAATTAATTCATGGCAGGTGGAAAATAAGGCTTAAAAATACATTTTGGGGCACAAATAAACTGGATCCGAGCATTTGTTTATTTAATTGATGTTTTGAGGAGTGGCTGTGGCCTCTTCATGTGTTTGGGATATAATTGCACTCCTGTCAGGGGGCATGCAGGCTGAGCTGCTTGCATTTCTGCTGCAGTGAGTTGTGGCATTTGCAAGTTCATCTCCCTCGAGTGCTTGAGGCAAATGGTCAAAAACATCAGCAACTGCACTCTGCTGGAATAACCGAGGCTTGTAAAGCTTTTTATAGTCATCAAAAAGCAATTTCTGTTGGGGTTTTTTAAAGATTCAGTACCAGGGCTGGCTGTTGGTTAACGCAGTCCTGATTTTGTATTCTGTGTGCATCCAAAACATCCTAACAAACATCCTTAGGACATCAAAACCCTGGAAAACATGCAAAGCCTGACCTCTGAACACTGTGTTTTCTTCCTGTTTATGCTGGCCCGGGCCCTTAAAATACGATTTACTTTGTTGTGCAGGCGATGACTAAATAAGCTCACATCTGTGGAAGCTTGTGAGAGGTAGATATTGAAACTTGGCAGGGTTCTGCAGGCTCCTGACCTTCCAGGAGCTCATTCAGGAACTCAGGGTGATAACATCACCCCATCACTGCCGGCAAGGGCGGGCTGGACGAAATCCCTACTGCAGCAGGGAGCAAAATCTGCAGCAGATCAGCTGAGGGGTGGCTGAAAATGAGGATAAGCAGGAGGGTGAGGTCTGTGCACACGGTTTTGCAGCAGATGCTGCCGAGCTGAGCAGCACCTCTGGCTGGGGGGCTGAAGGGCTCGCTCAGCACAGAGGCAGATGGCTCAGTTGGCTGGGCTGGAGGGCAGGGATGCTCTGCACAGGGACATCCAAAAGCCTCCTGGGGCTGGCCAGAGCCACCTTCAAGGTGTTATAAATACATACTTTGGTGTTGGCTTTTTGCAAATATTAGAATGAATATTGTAAGTGTGATAGTTCCTGTAGTTTTTAGTGTAATTTAAGTGTAGCGTGTTTTAACTGCCTGAATAAATAAGGTAACTTTCAGAAGAGGTCCAAATGACTCTCAGCATTCACTGCCTGTGAAAAAAAGACCAAAACCCAAATCAAAAGATGATAAGAGCCGAATAGAAGTGGAACTGCACTTGACAAACCCAAAGAATATCCGTACAGAACAGTTCCTGGAAAGGTTTGAATGTGCATAAGTCCCTGCATGAAGAACAGGATAAAAAGGGGAGGTTCCAAGACACCAGCGTGCTCTTGGCAGAGCCCCAAGGCACCCAGCCATATTAACCTTTGCTTTGTTGTTCTATGTCTCTATTGTCTTTATTAAACATTTTTAAATTTTAGCAGAATAGTGAACCTCGTTTTTCACAAAGGTGGGGATGATGCTTTAAAAGGCTCCCCAGAACAGAGGCTAGTGCTAAAGGAATAAAGCAGGGATTTATTAAATTGTCTTGTTACATATATATTATTTTAACTAGGCACCTTAAATTCTAGATTTCTCACCCTGTGATATAACACACTTCTATTCAACTGTGCACACACAGACTCAGTGGAAACACCTAGGATGGACCCTGAGTCAGGAATTTTCACCCTTTTATCAGTCCTGCTCCATTTCCACGTTGGGTTCATTGTCCCATTCCAGCCCCAGGGATGCAGTCCCACCCTCCCAGATTCTCTCCTCAGTTCTCTGCTGTTTGCACTTTTTGGGGCTGAGGCTGCAGCGGTGCCCTGGTTCTGGGCTGGAAAAGGATTGTTCTGTGTCCTTGGGGCTGGAAAAGGATTGTTCTGTGTCCTTGGGCTGGAAAAGGATTGTTCTGTGTCCTTGGGTCTGGAAAAGGATTGTTCTGTGTCCTTGGGTCTGGAAAAGGATTGTTCTGTGTCCTTGGGGCTGGAAAAGGATTGTTCTGTGTCCTTGGGGCTGGAAAAGGATTGTTCTGTGCCTTGGGGCTGGAAAAGGATTGTTCTGTGTCCTTGGGTCTGGGCTGGAAAAGGATTGTTCTGTGTCCCTGGGTCTGGAAAAGGATTGTTCTGTGCCTTGGGGCTGGAAAAGGATTGTTCTGTGTCCTTGGGTCTGGGCTGGAAAAGGATTGTTCTGTGCCTTGGTTCTGGGAAAGGATTGTTCTGTGCCTTGGGGCTGGAAAAGGATTGTTCTGTGCCTTGGTTCTGGGAAAGGATTGTTCTGTGCCTTGGGGCTGGAAAAGGATTGTTCTGTGTCCTTGGGTCTGGAAAAGGATTGTTCTGTGTCCATGGTTCTGGGGCTGAAAAAGGATTGTTCTGTGTCCCTGGGTCTGGGAAAGGATTGTTCTGTGTCCATGGTTCTGGGGCTGGAAAAGGATTGTTCTGTGTCCCTGGGTCTGGGAAAGGATTGTTCTGTACCTTGGGGCTGGAAAAGGATTGTTCTGTACCTTGGGTCTGGGAAAGGATTGTTCTGTGTCCCTGGGTCTGGGAAAGGATTGTTCTGTGCCCTTGGGTCTGGAAAAGGATTGTTCTGTACCTTGGGTCTGGAAAAGGATTGTTCTGTGTCCCTGGGTCTGGAAAAGGATTATTCTGTGTCCCTGGGTCTGGAAAAGGATTGTTCTGTACCTTGGGTCTGGAAAAGGATTATTCTGTGCCCTTGGGTCTGGGAAAGGATTGTTCTATGTGACTGAGCTGGGAGGAGGAGTCACTGACACTCAATATAAAGTTTATAAAATAAGGAGAAAACCCCCCAGAGCCTTGCTGTTCTACATAAATTAATATTTTTGTCAAATTAATAAATATGACAAAGTATGAAAAATTTTTTTTTTATTTTTACTCCTGCAGCAGAAGCTTTCCTCTACTGCTGAAGAATCGACTTGTGCATTGTTTATAAAAATACTCCCTGCAGGTCCATTTTCTGCTGCCTCAAAGTCACTTTAAAAAGGGCTTTGCCTTATCTCAGTAGCACATCTTGGGAAGTCATTTAGTGAGCAAATTGCCAGTTAATTGCCTTGATCTGCTGGTGAGCAAGATGCTCAAAATGAGCTGTTCTTAATCATGATATCAAAATATCGCTGCCGTGCCGTTAATGAGCGTGCTGGGAAATCGGAGATGTTTTTTAAGGAAGCGACTTAAGCTGATCTCGTTTGCTTTTTATTTTTAGTTAATGCCTCTAGTTGGTTTCCTGAGAGAATCAGAGCTCTGGGTGTGCGAGAGGGAACCCAAAATTTGCAGGATTGGCGGATGGCAACGCTGAAGAATTTTCCATAAAATAAATGTTGAGGTGTCTGACAGGATTTTTGGGAAGGTTCTGTTCAGAAGTAGCAGGGTTCATTTCACAGGATGGTTATGATTTAATTTCACCCCTACAAAAGCACTTTATGGTTTGTACTGGTCTGTGGACAGGAGGTCCCTTGGGAGCCAGAGTGGTTCCATTTTGGGTGGGCTTGAGGTCTGCTCTTGTTTGAGGGTGCTTTTTTCCTGAGTAGGATTGACTTGGTGTTGACTAAATTTAGTGACAATGAATTTTGGTGATTATTAGAGTTGGCTCTGTGCTCTCCAGGAATGCATCCTTTAAATCTCCAGAAATACATACTTCAAATAAATAAATATATATCTATATCTATCTATATATATATAGATATATACACACATACATATATAGAAATTTTAATTGTTTGTCTGTCCATCCATCATCCATCCATCATCCATCCATCATCCATCCATCATCCATCATCTCCATCCATCATCCATCCATCCATCATCATCCATCCATCATCCATCCATCATCCATCCATCCATCCATCCATCATCCATCCATCCATCCATCCATCATCCATCATCATCCATCCATTCCATCCATCCATCCATCCATCCATCATCCTATCCATCATCCCATCCATCCATCATCCATCCATCCATCCATCCATATCCATCCATTCCATCCATTCCATCCATCCATCCATCCATCCATCATCCATCCATCCATCCCATCCATATCCATCCCTCATCCATCCATCCATCCATCCATCATCCATCCATCCATCCATCCATCCATCCATCCATCCATCATCCATCCCATCCATCCATCCATCCATCATCCATCCATCCATCCATCCATCCATCATCCATCCATCCATCCATCATCCATCCATCATCATCCATCCATCCATCCATCCATCACATCCATCCATCCATCATCATCCATCCATCCATCCATCCATCCATCCATCCATCCATCCATACCATCCATCCATCCATCCATCCATCCATCCATTCCATCCATCATCCATCATCCATCCATCCATCCATCCATCCATCATCCCATCATCCATCCATCATCCATCCATCCATCCATCCATCCATCCATCTCCATCCATCCATCCATCATCAATCCATCAACATCCATCATCCATCCATCCATCCATCCCATCCATCCATCACATCCACTTCCATCCATACCATCCATCCATCATCATCCATCATCCACCATCCATCCATCATCCATCCATCCATCCATCCATCCATCCATCCATCCATCCATCCATCCATCCCTCATCCACTCCATCACATCCATCCATCCATCCATCCATCCATCCATCCATCCATCCATCCATTCCATCCATCATCCATCCATCACATCACCATCCATCCATCATCCATATCCATCCATCATCCATCCATCCATCCCATCCATCATCATCCATCCATCCATCCATCCATCATCCATCCATCCATCCATCCTCATCCATCATCCATCCATCCATCCATCCATTCCATTCCATCCATCCATCATCCATCATCCATCCATCCATCCATCATCCATCCCATCCATCCATCCATCATCCCATCCATCCATCCATCCATCCACATCCATCCATCCATCACCATCATCCACCCATCCATCCATCATCCATCCATCATCCATCCATCCATCCATCCATCCATCATCCATCCATCATCCATCCATCCATCCATCCATCCATCATCCATCATCCATCCATCCATCCATCCATCACCATCCATCCATCCATCCATTCCATCATCCCATCATCCATCCATCCATCATCCATCCATCCATCATCCATCCATCCATCCATCCATCCATCCATCCATCCATCCATCCATCATCCATCATCATCCATCCATACCATCCATCATCCATCATCCATCCATCCATCCATCCATCCCATCCATCCATCCATCCATCCATCCATCCATCCATCATCCATCATCCATCCCATCCATTCCATCCACTCCATCATCCATCCATCACCCATCCATCCATCCATCCATCATCCATCCATCCCATCCATCCATCCATCCTCATCCATCCATCATCCATCCATCCATCCATCCATCCATCCATCCATCCATCCATCTCCATCCATCCATCCATCCAATCTCCATCCATCCATCCATCCATCCATCCATCCATCCCATCCATCCATCCCATCCATCCATCCATCATCCCATCCATCCATCCATCCATCATCCATCCATCCATCTTTATGCAGTTTTGTTCTGTGATCTGGCCAGCAAGTTAGGACAGTGAAGTAAGTGCCGAATCAGCCAGAGATGAGTTACAATCCCATTATTTTATCCAATTTATTTTTCAGCAACACGAGTGTGATTGATTTTGGGCCCTTCAGGAAAGGACTGTGGTACAATGGGAATATTTCAGAATCCCAGACTAGGTAAAGTTGGACAAGAGCTGTGAGATCATCAACTGCAGCCACTGCTGCAGCTCTGCCCCGTGTCCCAGGTGCCACATCCACAAATCCCTGCAGGGATGGCGATCCACCACTGCCTAGGGCTCTGTGCCAGGGCTGGACAAACCCTTCCATGAAGGAATTCTCCCCGCTCTCCAATTTAAACCTCTCCTGGTGCAGCTTGAAGCCGTTCCCTCTCCTCCTATCCCTGTTCCTGGGAGCTGAGCCCGACCTCACCTGGCTGCTGTGGGGAGATTTGGGATGAGAAAATCCCTCAGGCTGAGCTCAGCTTTTTGAGAGAGCTACCTTGGGAAAGCATGGTTTCAGCTGGAAGAGCCCAGAGCACCAAGCCCTGTGCCCCAGAGCAGCTTCCCTTCCTGGTGTGATGGGCGAGGAAGGGATGAGCTTCAGGCACAGAGCTGGGAGGAAATGCAGCTTCCT